>JAYESD010000011.1:113721822-114321822 GCA_036927565.1 Tuctoria greenei | reverse complement strand
AAACTTGAAGACATGCATAGAACACTAGAGCGGTTTTGTAATGCAAATAAGATCCTAAACTTGTTGTTGAATTCTTCCAAGACTTGCAATGGAAAAACTGGTTTAGGTTTTGATTCTCATGCCCATACTAAGGCACATCCACCTATGATTGTTAAGTCATTAGGAAGTGGTTTAATTCAAACAGTTCCAAAATAAAAAGAGGTGGTTTTAGGTCAGCAGGGGTGTTGTCTCATTCGATCGCTAACACACATATTGCTTGCTCATATAGATATGAACATAAAGTTAAATTCCATTGTACCTACTGTGGTAGAGATGGTCATGTCATAGATTTTTGTTATAGACTAGCTAAACAAGAAAAGAAACAAAGAATGCAAGCTAGATGTCATAACACTCATGCAAAATTTGTTGTATGTGCTGAACCAAATGTTAGGAACTTGCAACCTGCTGTGATGAGTCAAAAACATTCAAAATTTGCTCCCAAACCTACTGTTTTTTTGTGCTACTAATAACACACCTCGTAGGTTAGTGGTTGGGTGCAAGAATTCGCATAACTTGACTCATAAACCTATTGTTTCGTCTCAGCTTTTGTGTGTTATTCCTACTGGATGTCGTGTGACTCAGAACGGGACTCCTAAATGCCTTTTTACTAACCCCAGTATTGAGTCATCGATGTATTGTGCTGATATATAGGTTACGCATTTGAGGAAGGGGATCATTTGGATTGTGGATTCAGGTTGCTCATGCCACATGACCGGTAACAAAGACTGGTTCTCCCCCTCTCTCTTGTGTCACATGTAGAAAATGTTACTTTTGTCCATAATTCTTCAACTCCTATAATTGCTAAGGGTTCCGCTAGAGTTAATAATCACTACACTTTGAAAGATGTGGCAGTTGTTAAAATTTTGAAATACAACTTGGTTTTTGTTTCACAATTGCTAGATGAAAATCTAGAAGTTAACTTCACTAAAATTTGCTGCAAGGTTGTAGATTCAAATGGTGAGCTTATTTTTAACATGTCTCGGTTTGGAAGAGTTTTTAAAGCTAATTTTGATATGTCATCCTCTAAGCATATGCGTCTAGTTGCTAATTATTCAAAGGACTAATATTTTTTGCATCGTAGACTTGGTCACGTAGGCTTTGATCATCTCACATATGTTAGTACTCTTGATCGCATACATGGGTTGCATAAGCTTAAAGGGGACAATGTTATTGTGTGCTTTTCTTGTATACATGCTAATATGTTTGTAGGTTCACATGCTCCTCTCACAATGACCATGACAACTGAACCGAGATAACATTTGCACCTTGATACCTTAGGTCCTTCATGTGTTCAATCTTTTGGTGGTAAATGGTATGTGCTTGTAATTGTTGATGACTTTTCTAGATACTCTTGTACTTTATGGCATCTAAGAATGAAGCTTTTAGTCACTTTAGAACTTTATTTCTTAGATTATCAATTGATCACCCGAGATGCAGTAAGAAGTGATAACGAAATCAAATTTAAAAATCAACCGTTTGAAGACTTTTGTGCTGAAAAAGAAAAAGATCAGCAGTTTTCTTCACCATATGTACCTCAACAAAATGGTGTTGTAGAGAGAAAGAAAAGAACCTTAGTGGACATGGCTAGGACTATGCTTGATGAATACCAAACTCCTAGAAAATTGTGGGCAGATGCAATTGCAACAACTTGTTATGTTTCAAACCGTGTTTTCTTGAGAGCTAAGTTAGGAAAAACACCATATGAGCTTCAGCTTGGACATAGGCCTAGTGTCACGCACTTTAGGGTTTTTGGTTGCAAATGCTTTGTTAAGAAACATGGTAATCTTGATAAATTTGGAGCTAGATCTATTAATGGCATGTTTCTTTTTTATGAATTTCATACTAGAGGCTACCGTGTGCTTTTACTTGACACTAACAAAATTGTGGAGATTTGCGAGGTTTCTTTTGATGAAGCTAGCCCAAGTACGAGCTCTAATATTGCAGGTCTAGATCCATATCCGCAGGGAGAGAGTATTTTCATTGAAGATGAAAGAGTCGAGTTGCTGCCTAAAATTTTTGAAATAAGCAATGTTGTTCCAGCTCTTGATGTCACTCCACAACCAGCACCAACAACCACTACTGCTAGTTCAGATCTTCCTCGAGCCACAAGTTCTTCGATTTTTTATGAACATGATGAAGAAGGGGCTTGTAAAGTGTCTACTCCACTCCGCATCCTCAAAAGTCATCGTCCACAATAAATCATTGGAAGTTTGCACGAACGAGTTACACGGTCCAGGTTTTGCGATCCAAACTCTCATGCTCATTCTGCTTTTGTTGCTTCTTTTAATCTAAAGATATATCACACGCACACACTAATAAATCCTGGATTATTGCCATGCAAGAAGAGTTAGAAAATTTTGAAAGAAATAATGTTTGGAAACTTGCACCTCGACCTCAAGGTCACACCTTAATAGGAATTAAATAGGTGTTTAAAAATAAACAAAGTGAGGATGGGGTTGTGGTTAGGAATAAGGCTAGGTTGGTTGCGCAAGGTTCACACAAGTTGAAGGTCTAGATGTTGATGAAACTTTTACTCCTGTTGCTAGATTAGAAGTCATAAGAATTTTGTTAGCTTTTGCTGCATCTAAAGGATTCAAGTTATATCAAATGGATGTTAAAAGTGCTTTTCTTAATGACTACATAGATGAGGAGGTTTATGTCAAGCAACCACCTGGTTTTGAAAATCCAGATTTTCCTAATCATGTTTACAAACTGTCCAAAGCCTTGTACGTCTCAAACAAGCCCCTAGAGCATGGTATGATAGGTTAAAACATTCTTACTTCAAAAGGGGTTTACCATGGGCAAGGTTGATAAAACTTTTTTTTTTTGCTTAAGCATGGCAATGACTCACTATTCATTCAATTTTATGTTGATGATATTATCTTTGGTTGTGATTCTCATGATGTTGTGTCCAAGTTTTCTGTTATGATGAGTTCAGAATTTTAGATGAGTAAGATGGGAAAACTCATGTACTTTTTTGGGCTGCAAATGAAGCAAACTAAGGACGGAACCTTTGTGGTTTGTGCATCAAACTAAATATATGAAAGATCACCTTAAGTGATTCAACATGGACAAAAAGCCTCTTCGGACACCAATAGGAACAAAAACAACACTTGAACTTGACGAAGATGGTAAAACTGTGGATCAAAAAGAATATCGAAGCATGATCGGGTCACTTTTGTACCTCACGACATTAATACCGGACATACAATTCAGGATATGTCTTTGTGAACAATTGCAATATTCCCCACGTGCTTCACATCGTCAAGCCGTCAAAAGAAGTCCCACAATAAAATCGCTCTAGTGTCTTATGCATGTCATCAAGTTTCTTGGATAAGTCTAGGCAGTTTTTAAATGAAGTTTTTCCTTTAAGATTGCAATTAGAACAATATTTAACTTCATGGAAACATAAAGCATTGTTCAAAACAAAATCTCATTCGTAGCATCATGTAGTTTCATATCAAGATAATCACAAGTAGAACAAGGCAAACTAACTGTAGGACAACTAGCATCTTTCATGTTTTATCATTAAGTGCAGCAAGCTTTTTGTTCTTTTCAATATCAATCTCAAGTTTATCAAGTGTGGAGGTGTGTGCACTTCTTAAGAAGGACGATTGTTCATAAATCAATTCACACGAGGATCAAGAATCATCACTAGGAATGAAAGATTTAGCCGATTAATTTTAGATTCTAGTGATTCAATTTTAATATCATTATCCCTGAGTTTTTTGTCCTTTTTCTTAAGTATGACAGTGGCACGAGAAATAACATCACACATTTCTTCACAAGAGGGACAAACCTCTTCATCATCATTGTTGTGTTCTGCTTCCTCCAGATTTCAAGCTCCCCCACGTGCTTCACATCATCAAGCTGTCAAAAGGATTCTCAAGTATTTACATGGTACTCAAGAATTTGGCATTTCTCTTCCTTCTTCCTGAATCGTTACTTTGAAAGCTTTTTCGGATGTTGAATTTGGGGGTTGTAGGATTGATAGGAAAAGTACATCACGTGCTTATCATTTTCTCAGTAATTGACTTGTTGCTTGCTCCTCTAGATAGTGTTCCATTGTTTTGTCATAATACTAGTGCCATTTCCATTGCTAAAACCCACGTGCAACATTCTAGAACAAAGCACATTAACAATAGGTATCACTTTCTTCATGATAATGTTAAAAAGGAAAATATTGTGCTTCGCCATGTAGATACCGAACAACAATTGGCTAACATTTTTACAAAACCTTTGGATTTCACTCATTTTTGTTTCATTCGTAGTCAAATAGGGGTTATGCATCCTCATGGCTTAAATTGAGGGGGAGTCTTTGGAACTTGGGAAGTCTAGTGTGAATCTGAATTTAAAATAATATAAGTATAGTATTTCATACATATTTGACTTAGTGATTCCTTTTACGTACTGAAAGTTCTTACTACATTACTCGTGTTATACATTTTGTAGTTTTTGATGACTAGTAATTGGAATAATTACTTACACTAAATCTGGTCATGATCGAACTTTCTTGCTGTTTTGAACTTGTTGCATGCTCACAAGTGCTTTTAATAATGAAAAATTAATAATCAACTATCCACATGTTGAGCTTTTATGATCAAATGAAAAAAATGAGAAAAGATCAAGAGAATATGCATGGTCCGTACCTCTTCTTTTGAGATGGCTTATCTTTGCACTTAGATATGAACTTGGAAGTTGTGTATGATTAAAACCATGTACTTAAGCTTCTTATTGTCAAGTGACATAGGCTTTGCTTGGTTGGTTAGAATAAGACTGATGCAGCATATAATCTCTTGCAAATATCATATGATCTGAATTTTTGCTTTGAAAAATTATAAAAATGCAGCAACATGTGCCATGCTTCCAGGTCTTGAAATAGTTAAGTTTGTGAGATCATCACTTGCTTAAATTGAAAAATTACACTTGATCTCTAGCATGGCTTACACTACTTTATGTATCTCATTGTTGTGATAGTGTAAGTTACTTGATAGTATGACTTGGATGAGCTTAATTTTATATGTATATGTTAATATTTTGCTCATGATAATTAAAATTTCTCTTTTGAACCTTGTTGAATACATTGTCAAAGGGGGAAAAATAAATATGTCACACATTGCTTATTCACGAGTTTTTACACGTTTTCTCAGGGGGGAATTTGTGTTTGAAATTTATTTCTCATTTGAATTTTTTTCAAAAGGGGGATAAAATTATTTTCAAAACTTTTCATGTGAATGAGCCAATGTTCGGATTCTAAGTGGTGTTGCCAATGCATTCATCAAGGGGTAGATTGTGAGACCTATGTGTGCTGAATACATTGGCAATTAGAATAAAAGTGAAGGTTTACACTCAAAATTTTGAAGCTTACACTGATACACCAAGATACACCCCGATACACACTATCCAAACTTGTCTCAGTGCATTCTGGAGTAACATTACCTTCGACAGTTTTGGATTGTCTGAACTTTTCAATGTGTTTTTAGGGAGTAACGTTACCCTCGATGGTCTTGGATTGTCCGAACTTTTCCTCACGTGATTCGCACGTGTTTCTCGCTTCGGATTGTTCAAACTTTTAGTCACGTGAGTTGCACGTGAGTTGACACGGTTGGTCTTTAAAAACGTGTTCTTAGGAGTAATATTTACTCTTTACTTGGTTAGGACTGTCCAAACCTTTCGATCACATGATTTGCACGTGATTTTGAGATTGGAATGTTCGATCTTTTGCCTTTTCATTGCAGCGCTGCTTTTGGTCTATTCGATTATTTTATTTTCTAAAATAATTATGCGGCGGATCTATTTTTTACTTGCAATGTTTCAATCTGGCTTTTTGGCTTATGGAAAGTTTGCTTAGTATTCTCATACTAAATTTTTTATGTGTTACTATGGCTCATATCATTGTGCTATGGTTTGCAACATGTTTATGTGAGGTGCTCACGTAAGGTGTGTTTTTCGGACTAACGAGAGTCAAGTTGAGGACTTGGGCTTGCAAAGATTGGTTGTTTATTCATGTGCAGGTGTTGCTTGAGGTCAATACATGGCAGGTGACAGGATCCACTGAACTAGTTTTAGGGAGAAGATGAGGTTCAACAACCAAGTTCGGGAGGAATTATGGTTGAGTTCATCGGGAGGTCGCGCAACATGTTTGGGTCAATAACAATGGATATGAAGGTATCATGGACATCATTGGAAGGTGTTTGTACATGTGCAAGGAGTGAATGGATGTGGAAACATGGTTCGAAGACGTGATTAAGAGATATGGACATGAAGATGTGGCCAGAAAGGTCCAACCAGTTTGTTTTTGCCTCACGTTGCGGCTGAGGTGGTTATAGTTTGTTTATGGAAGGTTTAGAGTTTGTTTTTGTCAGATTTTGTGGTGAGCACAAAGTTGAGTTGTTTCGGAATTTTTGGTATGTTTCTAAGGTATTTGGAAGTCTTAAGATTGCTTCTATCTGCGTATAGAAGAGTCTTAAGCCGTTACGGTAAGTTTGAGTTAGAGTTCAAGTAGGATTAGAGTCCTAGTTTGGATTGGTTTGGCCTTAGGGCTGGTTATATAAGCAAGGGAGGCCAAAACTCGTGGTGCACGATTTTTAGTATGTTCCTCTTGTGCTTTGATCAATAAAATTTGTAGTTTAGAGAAGCTTTTATGCCTTGTTTGTCCGATTTGTTTTCATCAAGTCTTACTCATCGAGTTTCTGCGCTGCTCGACCTTTTTTGTTGTTTTGATCGTAACTCGCGATTTACTACTACAATAGACAAGATTCTTTTTGTGTTATCTTCGCAACTCAATTATCTATCATCGGTGAAAATTTCACAGTCATTGGTTTAGTAGGTTTTGAGTTACTCTAGTTTCTTTGCGTCGTAGCAGATCCGTTTGCTCTCTGTTAGAATAGATTGACCTTTGCTCAGGGTTTCGATCATAACTTGAGTTTTACTCAACTTTTTCTTGTGTTTCTTATTTTCATTCTTTTGTGACTTGATTCTCTTCAATCTACACTAATTTCTCACGTTTGAACATGTTGGAAACACTTGCACACATGGTTTCTTTATCAGGTTGATTTTCTATTGAGGGGTTTTTGTTGCTTCCGCTGAAAAAGTTTAAATCAACCATTCACCCCCACTCTGGCAGTTTTTCATGTGCTCTTTGATCGTATAGAAGTAGTCCATGAGGTCGTCCTATTGTCGCTGCAGTGTGTTGTTGATGTTGTTGAACTGAGCATCGATTTGTTGCTGCCGGTCGTGGGTACCTTGGATGTGGTCTTCAAGTGTGTTGAGGATGTCGCCGGTCCTTACTTCAAGGTCTCTCATCCATTGAATGAGTTCCATCATTCCTTGGCCTAGATCACGAGAACCTCGGGTCGAAAAGGAATGATGTGTACCCATCAGTGGAGGAGGCAAGCTACTAGAGCTTGAGCTACCTCTGGTGGTAGTCTGCTCCTGCCACGATAATCCTCCTGCCTCATATGGTTGAGGTTGGGTCCAACCATGTGCACCACCCGTCGAATCTACTTCCTCTAGGTACTCGTAGGCGGGAGTATATCGTGGTGGCATCTCCATGTCTGCACTACGTGAATGACTCCTTGTGATCCTGCTAGAGACATTACTCCCACGAACCTCTTTGATAGGTTGAAGAGCAATGGTTAGTTGCCAGCACTTAAATAAATGGAAATCCGGGTTAGGTAATCGAGTTTTATTCACTTAGCCGGGATAGAAAAACACTAAGGATCCATCTAGATCATGTTTAAGAGTGTGTGCTTGCACTAGATAGTCCTCATCTATTATGTAGCAGCTTGTTGAAATATATTCAATTAAAGCATTTTCTAAAGCCCCTACTTTCATAGTAATGCAGGTAATTAATGAAGTACATTCAATTGGTCTCGTCATTTTAGTGTTTTCTAACAATTGTGACATCATAGCCTTGATAGCAGCAATTTTAATCTTTTTAACCATGGCATAAAGGGTTCTAAGTTCATCATCACGTACAATCCTAACATCCCCTCTACGAAACATAGTCATAGCCACCCATCTATGCATGAAACATACAATGGGATTTCATAAGTGTCTATTTCTAGGGTTCTTACATGCTACTTCACTAGTCAATTCTTGCCAAAAACCTTGTTTGTTAAATTTAGGCAAAGCATATAAATCTATTAAACAACGTCTATGAAAGCCTAGGAGTTCACTAAATTCTTTCCATAGGATAATGTATTCTTTTCAGAAAAACATAAAATAAATACCTTCAAATCCTATTTTTAAGGGTGCATGGGAATTGAATAGTAAGAAGGTGTGAACCTTCCTCATCTGTTTGAAAAATTTTATCTGATTCTAATGCATGCTAAATGGTAAAGAATTTGGAATCCATACCTATTTTTGACAGCAGAGTCGGATCACGGGCCTTCGTGTGGGCGAACTAACGATCTCGGAGGAGTTTGTAGGCTTGTCGTTCAACGTCATGCCTCAAGTTGAGGTCATCGTCATTGAGGAGGCGGAGTGGAGCACCATCTTCTTCCATCAATATGTCGTTGTGCGCACCTCTCCACCGTGGACTTGGTCTAGGCTCGGGGGAGACGTGTGAGTTTGAGTTCCTCCCATGGCTTGAGCTTGATGAAGGTCCCTTCCTCTTCACAAACAACTTCTTCATGCTCTTCATGGATGCACAACTTGAGAACAAACAAAACAAACTCGAAATGTGTTATGTTAGTGGAAGCCAAATGAAAAACTCGGATGAATTGTTTTGTCAACTTGAAAGCAACTTGAAAATGCAAATGCAAAATGCAAATGGAGATCAAAGCAAATCTTTTGGCTTGAAATGTGGACAAGTGTTACCACAAAGATCACAAAATTTTTTGAGCAAATGTGAGTGATTTGGGGAGGTGAAGTGTGAAGAAACACACTCACCCACGCATGTACAAATAGTGTAGCACCCCCAACGGACACAAGAGGCAAGAATATAGCTGTTAGAGGAGAGAGAACCAAAATGGAACACTCTCGAAGTTGGCCAACTAGGGTGCTCGGCTGCCTTGTAGGTTGGTCCCCTCTAGTCCCTCTTTCGGCATGTGGCTCCCCGACGGCTATATTTCTAGCTTTTGGGTGAATCGACCACAAAATTGCTCCGAAAAATTATTTTTCAAATAAAACATCCCAAGTCCAATATTTTTATTTTTGATTTTGTAAAAAAATGAAAAAAAAATAAGTTTAGATTACAAAATTCAGAACCCTCTAAAGAGAAACCAAACATTCTATGGGAAAATGCAAAAAATCAAAAAGGGAAAATTCAAATGATGATGGAAAAATGAAAAAAAAAATGTGATAACTACCAAATTAACCTATTGGTGAGGTCCCATCCAGAACCCGATGAGATGGATTTTCCTCCGTCTTCTTGTAGCTTTATTTTGAGCCTCGTGCCCCAGAGAAGTGGGCATGGATGGCTCGCCTTGCTTATTCCGCCACACCTTCCTTGGCGACTTAGTGGACTCGGGCCGTTCGGACGGTCCTGGCTTCTCCATCTTTTCGAAATGTCGGCATGGGCGAAGAGATGGAGTCTCCTTACAAATAAATTTCCTCATGAATGCAATGAGAGTGTCCACTTGAGGTGGTGTAACTTTGACCTCCTTGATGTGTTTGACATTCGGGCCATACTCGATTTTGATCATGGAGCATTGCTTCTTCCTTGACCAAAAGTCAAACTTCTCCTCCTTGCCTTTGATATTTGTAGTATCCAAGAGCATGTTAAAAGCTACCAGAAGGAGGGTGAATGGTAGATTAAAACTTTTTCAACAAAAGCTAAAAGAACCTCTCTGCAGAAAATTAACATGACAAAGAAATCGTGTGTGTGACTGATCTAAATATGTTCAACCATGACAAAAAGTAGTAGAGATTGTACAGAATCAAGTCGCAAATACACGACAACAACAATCACGAGAAAACGACGAGTAAAACTTAAGTTATGACTGAAACCCTGAGCAAAGGTCAATCTGTTCTAACAGAGAGCAAATAGATCTGCTATGCTACAAATAAACTTGTGTAACTCAATAAACACAAGTCCAATGACTGTGAAATTTTCATAGATGATAGAGCGTCAAGTGTTGAATATAACAAAAAATAATCAAGTCGATTGGATAAGTAAAACGCAGGTTATGATTGAAACATTGATGCAACATCTGGCTGTCCAGAAACTCGACAAGAAAAACTTGCCAAACAAGACAGAAAAGCTCCTCTAAACCACAAATTTTATTGATCAAAAGCAAAAGAGGAATAGCCCCAAAGTCCTCTAACCACGAGCTCTGGCATCCCTTGCTTATATAACCAGCCATTAGGTCAACTCAATCAACACTAGGACTCCTACTCCTACTCAACTTCAACCAAAACTTTCCATAACTGCTCAAGACTCTTCCATACGCAAATAGAAGCAATCTTAAGACTTCCAAACACCTTAGGAACGTCCTAAACATTCCTAAAAAAACTCAACTTTGTGACCAACATGAAATCTAACCATAACAAAACTCGAAACCTTCTATAAACAAACCATAATAACCTCAATCGTAGCATGAGGCATAATTCAGTCGGTTGGACCTTTCTGGCCATATCTTAACTTCCATCTCACTTCACCACGCCTTGGAGCAATGTTGTCGCATCCATGAACCCCTTTCACACGTGAAAATACCTTCCAACAACGTGCACAATACCTTCATATGCATTATTCTTGAACCAAACATGTTGTGTGACCTTTCGATCAACTCAACCACAATTCCTCCCGAACTTGGCTGTTGAAACTCATCTTCTCCCTAAGACTAGTTAAATGGATCCCATCACCAGCCATATCCTCACCTCAAGCAACACCTGCACATGAACAAACAACCAATTCTTTTGAGCACAAGTTCTCGACTTGACTCACATTAGTTCAATAACCACAACACCTTATGTGAGCACGTCACATAAGCATGTCGCAAAAATAGCAAGATAATATCCACCATGATCAGCCAAAACGCATCAAAAACTTAGTAAAAAAATACTAAGCAGACCTTCCCATATGTGTAAATAAAGTTTGAAATATTGCAAGTTAAAACATAACATCCGCACAAATATTTCAGCATGAGAGAAATCAGACAGTCCAAAGCAGCTGCTATGCATTATAAAAAGAAGTTCGAACACTCCGAAGCATGCTCCCACAAGTTCGGACAATCCGAAGTGGGCTTTTTTGGTATAATCAAAACTTTGAATGTAAATCCTCACTTTTAAACCTATTTGCCAATGTATTCAGCACCTAGGTCTCATAATCTCCCCCTTGATGAATGCATTCGCAACACTACTTCAAAACCGAACATTGGCTCTTTCATGTTTCATGAAATGTTTTGACAAAAAGAAAATTTCTCCTCCTTTTTGAAAATCAAAAATCAAATGAGAAGAAGCCTCTAAAAATTATCCCCCTAAGGATGTACACTCCCCCTGAGAAGAACGTATAAATCAAAACACTTGTGAATGTGCAATGTGTGTGATATCCCCCCCCCTTTGACAATGTATTCAGCAAGGTACAAAAAAAATTGATTGTTTATGAGCATAATATGACATATACATATAAAACAAAGTTCATCCAAACCATACTATCAGGTAACTTACACTATCACATTAATGAAATACATAAAGTAGTGTAAGACATGCTAGAGATAAAATGTATTTTCAATTTAAGCAAGTCATGATCTCTGTGTCTCAACTATCAGAAAACTTGAAAGCATGACACATGTTGTTGTTTTTTATCATATTTAAAACACAAATTTAAATCATATGAACTTTGCAAGAGATTATATGCAGCATCCACCTTATTCTAACCAACCAAGCCAAGCCTATGTCATTTGACAATCATAAGCTTAAGGACACGGTTTTAGTCATACACAACTCCTTCCAAGTTCATATCAAAGTGCAATGATAAGCAATCTCAAAAGAAGAAGTGCGATGCATGCATATTCTCTTGATCTTTTCTGATTTTTCATTTGATCATAAAAGCTCAACATATGGGCTATTGATTGTTTAATTTTTCTTGATTAAAAGCACTTGTGAGCATGCAACAAGTTCAAAACAACAAGAAAGTTCAATCATGACCAGATTTAATATAAGTTATTATTCACACTACTAGGCATGACAATAAATACAAAATGTATATGACGAGTAATGTAGTAAGCATTTTCAGCATGTAAAAGGAATCACAAAGTCATATATGTATGAAACAATTATGCTCATATCTTCTTTTAATTCCAGATTCACACATAGACTTCCCAATGTGCAAAATTCCCCCTCAATTTAAGCCTTGAGAAACACTACGAATGAATGAAAAACGAGTGAAATCCAAAGGTTTTGTGAAAATGTCAGCCAATTGTTGTTCGGTGTCTACATGGTGAAGCACAATGTTTCCTTTTGAACATTATCACGGAGAAAATGATACCTAATATCAATGTGCTTTGTTATAGAGTGTTGGACGGGGTTTTTAGCAATACAAATGGCATTAGTGTTGTCACAATACAATGGAACACTATCTAAATTAACCCCATAGTCCTTAAGTGATTGACAATCCAAAGAATTTGTGAGCAAGTGCTAGCAGCAGCTACATACTCAGATTCAGCTGTGGATTGTGCAACTAAACTTTGTTTTCAATAGGACCAAGCAACAAGTGAATTACCAAGAAAATGACAAGCACCCAAAGTACTTTTCCTATCAATCCTACAACCCCCAAAATCAGCATCCAAAAAAACTTTCAAAGTAATGGTTGAGGGAGACGGAAGAAAAATGTCAAATTATTGAGTAACATGTAAATACCCAAGAATCCTTTTGAAGTCTTGACAATATGAAGCGCGTGGGGAAGCTTGAATCGTGCACAAAGACATACGCTGAATTGTATGTCCGGTCTTGATTCTGTGAGGTACAAAAGAGACCCGATCATGCTTCTATATTCTTTCTGATTGACGGGTTCACCTTAATCAAGTTCAAGTGTTGTTGTTGTTCCCATTGGTGTCCTAAGAGGCTTTCTATTCTTCATGATGACCTTTCATTTGATGCAGAAAGGTTCCCTCCTTAGTTTGCTTGATTTGCATCCCCAAAAACTACGTGAGTTCCCCCATCGTACTCATCTCAAATTTTGAACTCATCATAGCTAAAAACATGTACACAAGATCATGAGAAGCACAACCAAAGATAATATCATCCACATACACTTGAACGAATAGTGAGTCATTGTCATGCTTAAGCACAAAAAGAGTTTTATCTACTTTGCCCATGGTAAACCCCTTTTCAAGTAAGAACGTTTTTAACCTATCATACCATGCTCTAGGGGCTTGTTTAAGACCATACAAAGCTTTGGAAAGTTTGTAAACATGATTAGGAAAATATGGATTTTCAAGACCGGGTGGTTGCTTAAAATCAAACCTCCTCATCTATGTAGCCATTAAGAAAAGCACTTTTAACATCCATTTGATATAATTTCAAACCTTTAGATCCAGCAAATGCTAACATAATTCTTATGGCTTATAATCTAGCAACGGGGGCAAAAGTTTCACCAAAATCTAGACATTCAACTTGCGTGAAACCTTGAGCAACCAACCTACTTTATTCCTAATCACGACCCCATCCTCACTTTGTTTATTTTTAAACACTCATTTAGTTCCAATTGATGTGTGACCATGAACTGGAGGTACAAGTTTCCAAACATTATTTCTTTCAAAATTTTCTAACTCTTCTTGCATGGCAATAATCCAATATTCATTAGTGAGTGCGTGTGATATATCTATGGTTTCAAAAGAAGCAACAAAATAGAATGAGCATGAGAGTTTGGATCGAAAAACCTAGACCGTGTGACTCGTTTGTGCAAGCTTCCAATAATCTGTTGTGGAGGGTGACTTTTGAGGATGGGGAGGGGAGTAGACACTTCACAAATTTCTTGTTATTGATGTTCATGAAAAATAGAAGAACTTGTAGCTTGAGGATGATCTGGACCAGCAAGTGTCGTCGTCGGTGCTGGTTGTGGATCAAAATTAGGAGCTGCAACAACGCCATTAACTTCTGAATTTTAGGGCAGCAACACTACTTCTTCCTCATTTTCAATGAAAATACTCTCCCTCTGCAGGTATGCATCTTGACCTGTAATATTAAAGCTAGTATCTGGGCTAGCTTCATCAAAAGAAACCTCACAAGTCACCACAATTTTGTTAGTGTCAAGTAAAAGCACCCGGTAGCCTCTAGTATGAGATGGATAACCAAGAAACATGTCATCAACAGATCTAGTTTCAAATTTATCAAGATTACCATGTTTCTTAACAAAGCATTTGCAACCAAAGACCCTAAAGTGTGTGACACTAGGCCTATGTTCAAACCGAAGCTCATATGGGGTTTTTCCTAGTTTAGCACTCAAGAAAACTCGATTTTAGACATAACAAGCTGTAGCAATTGCATCCGCCCAAAAAATTCTAGGAGTTTGATATTCATCAAGCATAGTCCTAGCCATCTCAATTAAGGTTTTGTTCTTTCTTTCTACAACTTCATTTTTTTTAGGTACATATGGAGAAGAAAATTGACGATCTATTCCTTTTTCAGCGCAAAAGTGATCAAATTATTGGTTTTTAAATTCGGTTCCATTATCACTTCTAATTTCTTTTAAAGATCTTGGGTGGTCAAGTGAAAGTCTAAGAACTAAATTCCTAAAGTGACTAAAAGCTTCGTTCTTAAATGCCATAAAGTAAACCCAAGAGGATCTAGATAAATCATCAATAATTACAAGCACATACCACTTAACCTCCAAAAGATTGAACGCATGAGGGACCTACAGTGTCAAGGTGTAAAAGTTGTGCCGGTGCTGTTGTCATGGTCATTGAGAGTGGAACATGTAAACCTACAATCATCTTAGCGTGTCTACAAGAAGAGCAAACAATTTCTTTGTCCCCTTTAAGCTTAGGCAGCTCACGTATCCTATCAAGAGCACTAACATGTGAGAGATGATCAAAGCCTATGTGACCATGTCTACGATGCCAAAATTATAAATATTTTTATTCATTATCAACTAGACACCTATGCTTAGAAGATGACATATCAAAAACATCTTTAAAAACTCTTCCAAATTAAAAGCATAAGCTCACCATTTGAGTCTACAACCTAGCAGCAATTTTTAGTGAAGCTAATTTCAAGATTTTCATCTAGCAACTGTGAAACATAAAGCAAGTTGTATTTCAAATTTTTAACAAGTGTCACATCTTTCAAAGTATAGTGATTATTTACTCTAATCGGACCCTTAGCAATTATAGGAGTTGAAGAATTATCGATAAAAGTAACATTTTCTACATGTGACACAAAAGAGAGGGAGGACAACCATTCTTTGTTACCAGTCATGTGGCGTGAGCAACCTGAATCCACAAGCCAAAAGTTCTCCTTCCTCAACCATGTATCCTACATAGAAGAACAATATGTTGATGACTCAATACTAGGGCTACTCAAAAGGCATTTAGGAATCCAGTACTGAGGCACGTGACGTCCAACAGGAATAACGCACGAAAGCTGAGATAAAATAGCAGGTTTATGAGCCAAAGTTTGCGAATTCTTGCACCCAACTACTGACCTACGAGGTGTGTGTAACACCCTCATTTTCATTCATCATTCAGTGCATTCATCCCCATACATGTTGAGCATAAGACACTACACAAAGAAACAATATTAAAACAAAATAGAGGCAAAAGAACCATTAAAATCAATTCTAGGTACGAACTTGTCTGAACCTCACCCCGGACTAGTGCGATATACTCGTCTGCTCTGGCAATTTCAGTTTCTTCAGATCAACATATTTGTCCGTTATTTGGTACGGACTAGTCCGGTTTGTTACTGTTCCCGTCCAGACTTTTCTGTTAATTTTACGGACTAGTACGATTTTGAAACTGTAAAGCCCCGAACTTGTCTGCAAAATTCCATTTTAGTATGCATCCCTTTTTGTTGCGGTACAGTGGACTTGTCCGCTTAACAAGGGACTAGTCCATTGTGACAACAGAGCCAAAAACATACTTGTCCTGCCTTCACACGGACCAGTCCAGTTTCTAGGGTTTTGACTCAGATTCCTATCTTCTGCCATGACGTGTTATTAGAAGATTGACATATTTAGGCCCCAAGACGTCGTGCCCCACCCCCAAGAAGCCCAAGTGGGACCCAACAAAAGCCCCTACCCGCCCCCGCCAACTCCTACTAGGACTTCACCCTAACCCCATCACTCCTTCTCCTATATAAAAAAACAAAATGCCCTCCTCTCACCTGATAGGAAAAGGTTTATGCCCGATCTTCCAAAAGGTAATGGATAAGTTGATTGATGGACATCTCGACGTTGATGATCCGAGGCTCTCGAGTAGAACACGAAAAAGCCCTGCAATCACTACACCACCGCTCCGTTAGTTATCAACCGTGCTTCACACGTTTGAACTTGCTAAGAAGACTAATACCTGTAAATGCAACCGAGAACACAAGCAAGAACGTAGAAGAAGCAATCTGAAATTGCTGAGTTGGGGTTTCACAAACCGATAAACGGCGATATTATTCATCTAAGCAAAACCCAATTGTTCATGGCGGCTACTATGGAGTATATATAGGTGAGAGTACGTACAAGGGGGTTTTGGGGTCGTGACCTAACCCTACGATACGAAAATAATGGACTTAGACTTGATACAAGGCCCAATGGCCCAATACGGTGGCGTAGCACCCTGACAGATTCTGTACTTGATATTGTTTTGACGATTACCATCGACTCCAAAGGAATTTTGACATGGGACCAGCGCCATTGGATTGTTTCTCCTCTCCCCTTTCCGTGCATATGTGGAACGTCCAAAACGGAGTTCGTATGCGTCCTGGGCGTCCGTTTTAGAGCGTACTGCCCCTGGACTCCGAGTTGGCCACGATTTTGAGTTTGGCTCGGTTTTCATCTTCTTTGAACGAATTCTCTGGTCCTTCACGTCCCTAATACTTACTCCAAGTACTCTTTGAACCTCTCCATGGATCCTAATCACAATTAAATCATTAGGTAGCAATCTATGCTCAAAACATATAAGAACGAGCTCACCTCTGAAATTAATTATTGTGTATGAACTCTATTGATTGCATCTTGTATGTTCAATGGAGTGTTGTTTGTATCCGTAGAAGTGATGTCATCATCATCCTCCCCTTCTTGAATTGCAGTCGTCCTCGACTCAAGTTCATCTTCTCTCATGTGTTGGTCCAAATATGCAACGCCATCAAATCTTTTTCTATGCATGAATGGAGGAGGCCAAGGTGGTGGACGACATAGTGCGCCATCTTGATCTTGTCCATCAAATAAGAGTGCACATTCACATGATCCAGGATCCCAAACAAATGAACATTGTTTCATGTTTGTAGGTGCAATGATAACGTGTATGATCTCATCATTCTCCCCTTCTTTATGACAAGTCGTCCTCGGCTTGCTCGTATGTCCAGGAAAGAGGCTTTTGGGGATAATATGAGCGTTGTCCATATTGCACAACCGCAGTGAACAATGCTTCTCTTATATTTATTGTCTCCGCTGCAAGGAAAAAATACTAGAAAAACTTGACAAGGCATTATTAGCATTACTGCATTTATTTACTTTACCATGTTGTTGTAGCACAAAAGGAGCTTGCACGTTGGAACATATGTAAACTTTATGCACCCTAAATTCACCACTATCTTTATAGTTTCCTATAGCGTGAAAAATATTTCTACTTAACAAAGGCAATTCAGATTGGGAAAATATTCTCCTCTCTACAATATCTAGATCACAAAGAGTGTCAAATTCAATATATCCCAAGATATTTAGAGAAGACAACAATTTCAGTTCATCATTTTCACAAGTAATTGGAATCAAATTCTTAATTTCAGCACAAGTAGGTAATAATATATCAAATTCATTTGATTGTTCTAGCATAGGTACAATATAATTATCAGCACACAACTCTTTCTTAGCGCAACAATCAGCAG
This sequence comes from Tuctoria greenei, assembly GCA_036927565.1. NCBI lineage: Eukaryota > Viridiplantae > Streptophyta > Magnoliopsida > Poales > Poaceae > Tuctoria > Tuctoria greenei. Next base: position 114,303,804 of record JAYESD010000011.1, on the reverse strand, counting down.
GAAAATCAACATGCGACAATGGTGTATAAATAAACGATTCTAATAGTTGCTCCTCGAAAATAGCATGATTGGTGGAAAAATTCAGAACATCCAAAAAACTTTCACCTTCTGTATTTGTAGAATGTTTTACCTTACCATTTCCAGCAGTGATTTTGAGTGCATTATGAGTTGATCCATCTAAAATTTCACAAGTGTTGTCGAAAGTCTCGTTCTCTTTTGCATCATCTACATTATTTTCTATATTTTCCTGCAAAATGTTAGACACAAAAGGATGTACAACAAGAAATTTCTCCTCAAATTGATGCACTTCACCTTTGCAATTAGATACATTCATAAAAGTTTCTCGCATACAAATTTTCATATCCTTCCATGTTCGATGTTTTTCTAAATCATTTAAAATGTTCCACCAAGTTAATGCACAACCTACTAATGCACTTGCAACATTTCTAATATTTCTCCTCTCACACATATGATATTGTCCAAAAATTTTATCCAACTTTATCTCCCAAGCAATATATTCATCATAACCAAGACCATCAAAAGAAGGAAAAGATGGGAGAATGTAATTACTTATTGTTGAAGGAGTTGTAAAGGTGGTCTGAATATCATGTGAATCCTTGGTTGATGTTTGATTTTTAGTGAGCAACTCCATCGTCGTCTTCATCGTGTCAATCATCTCAGTATATAAAGCATGATTCTTGCTTTTACCTGACATTGTTAGTAGCAAACAAAAGACAACAAAAAAATATGTTATTCCTATCAACTACAAAGGATAATGGAGAAGTGAAAGTGGAATTACACACTCTCAAGCGTCTTAACACGCTCTTACAAGTGTTCTTACCGACACTGCAGGTGGCAAACGGTGGACGGTATGAAGAAACCAATGAAGTGTGGGATGATTGCAAAGGTGTATCGATTCTGCTCAAGAGTAAGGTGTAGCTTGGATGGCAATTATATGTAGCAAGGATTAGCAACAATGAAATCAGATATTAAAGTTGAATAAGTGTCCAAAGTACTTGTCAAAGTTGCTGGCCTAAATGTGTTCCTAGTAGTTCAAGCAAGCAAGACATGAGACAAAACTAGATGACACAAAGGATACAAGCACTTCTATTTTTTTTGTTTTTTCTCCTATTTTTTCTGCAGCTTTTGTATCTTTATTTGCACTTGCCTTTTTCTTTTGTCTTTCTTTTCTCAGAATGTGCTGCAAAAGAAGAACACAATAAAAACCAATCAAAGATATCTCGTGTGTCTGTTGCAGATTTTCTGCTCAATCTTCCAAGGACAAATAGGCACAGTTAGAAGCTATAAATAGAAAAACTTACAACAGAAAGATTGTAGATATATCACTCCTATTTAATTTCAATATATGGAAGACCTATTTTGGACAAGAACAATAGGATATATTGTCCCCGAAATACAGACTGTTCAGAAATTCTAGGTCGAGAACAGATTCAGATCTAATACACTTTTGACCATGATAGCTCCGTTTACATGGAAACCTATGAATAATAAACTTGTAGATAACTTCTTAATCTTTCCAGAAAGTACAAGAACTCTAAAATCCGAGTTTGTATGAGTGAGATATCATGAACATACTAAACTGGATAGAGATGAATCTAATCTGGACGTGATGACGTGATTCAAAAGGATGAATCAACACAATGCAAAACTCAAACTAAGACCAAAAACACTTTGTAAACCAGCAATATGACTCAACAACAGACAAAAACTCAACAAAACCAAACTGAAAATGAAAGTTGCAAAGGCTCAATGGTGGTTTGGACAAAGTAAAGAACAGATCTAGTAAACTGCAAGTTTTTTGTGGCTTTTTTGTGGACTCTAGGTATGAAAAACAAAACTAATGTAATGGATAGATGAATTACCTAACGGGCAACCTGGAAATCTGATACCAATTGATAGGAAAAGGTTTATGCCCGATCTTCCGAAAGGTAATGGATAAGTCGATTGATGGAGATCTCGACGTTGATGATCCGAGGTTCTCGAGTAGAACACGAAAAAGCACTGCAATCACTACACCACCACTACGTTGGTTATCAACCATGCTTCACACGTTTGACCTCACCAAGAAGGCTAATCCCTGCAAGAGCAACCGGGAACACAAGCAAGAACGTAGAAGAAGCAATTTGAAATTGCTGAGTTGGGGTTTCACAAACCGATAAACGGCGATATTATTAATCTAAGCAAAACCCAATTGTTCATGACGGCTACTATGGAGTATATATAGGTGAGAGGACGTCCAGTTGGGGTGTTGGGGTTGTGACCTAACCCTAAGATACGAAAATAATAGACTTAGACTTGATACAAGGCCCAATGGCCCAATACGGTCTGTACTCAATATTGTTTGTACTCAATATTGTTTCGATGATTTCCATCGACTCCCAAGGAATTTTGACATGGGACCAGCGCCATTGGATAGTTTATCCACTCTCCTTTCCGTGCATATGTGTAACATTCAAAATGTAGTTCGTATGCGTCCTGGGCATACGTTTTAGTGCGTACTGCTCCTGGACTCCGAGTTGGACACGATTTTGAGTTTGGCTCGGTTTCCATCTTCTTTGAACGAATTCTCTGGTCCTTCACGTCCCTAATACTTACTCCAAGTACTCTTTGAACCTCTCCATGGATCCTAATCACAATTAAATCATTAGGTAGCAATTTATGCCCAAAAACATATAAGGAAACATATAAGAACGAGCTCACCTCTAAAATTAATTGTTATGTATGAACTCTATTGATTGCATCTTGTATGTTCAATGGAGTGTTGTTTGTATCCATAGAAGTGATGTCCTCATCATCCTCCCCTTCTTGAATTGGAGTCGTCCTCAACTCAAGTTCGTCTTCTCTCATGTGTTGGTCCAAATATGCAACGCAATCAAATCATTTTCTATGCATGAATGGAGGAGGCCAAGGTGGTGGACGGCATAGTGCGCCATCTTGATCTTGTCCATCAAATAAGAGTGCACATTCACTTGAGCCAGGATCCCAAACAAATGAACATTGTTTCATGTTTGTAGGTGCAATGATAACGTGCATGATCTCATCATCACCCCTGCCCACATGAGAAAACCCCGCTGCCCTGCCATCTCATCATGAGCTGTCGTTCTTGAGAGAGGAAGCTCTCGCCGTGAGGAAGGGAGGAGAAGGAAGAGAAGGAGGAGGAAGGAGAAGGAGAAGAAGAAGAAAAGGGAAGGATTAAGCGAGATCTTCGCCGTTGCTGTGTTCTTCTTCATCAACTCTTCAACATCAACGTTCTTCTTCTACGTCTTGCCGTTGATTCGTCGCCAAAGGATCTAGATGTCAAGTTCCACCCGTTACACCCAATCTTCAACCGTTGGACCGTTGCATTCACAGTAACTATCTTAGATCCAACTTTCCACGTCGATTTTGACACCACACTTGATTCAAACCATGCCCTAGTTGGGAAGTTCCAAAACCATGGACCATAGTGGACTTGTCCAATCTAGAGTGGACTAGTCCGGTCCAGAGCGAACATGTTTGGCCTCAGTGCGGACTAGTCCGGTCTCTGAATTCCTAAAATTCCTGAAACTTCCCCAATTTTCCCGGAAATGACTCAAAACTTACTCAAGCACGTAAAACATAACTGTGACCAAATAGTAAGCAATAGTAGTAACTTAATAGCATATACTACCTCATAGCTGCATCATTCATGCATATTATGGCGTAACGTGAAATATATGAGCATTTATTGATTGTAATTCTTGTTTTGCATGTTTGTCGTGCGGAATAGAAGGAGACCTCTAGAAGGTGCTTACGAGGACCTTCAGATTTAGAACATTGAAGCTCTCGATCCAATGCCACAGGAGCAAGGCAAGTTCCCTTAAACATTTTGATCCTATTTTGAAATGTTTTGTTTCAAAATTTCATGCATATGTCAATTTGATGGGAAACTCATGGTAGGTGTTTACTAAACTTGTATGCCCTTCCTTGTCGCTCGAGATGAAATGTAGAGAGTCGGGAAGGTATTTTACACTTTTGCTCCGCTTTACTAATTGGGATTGGGAATAACTAAATGACTTAATTATGAACTAATGAACATATAAACTATGTGAATTGATGATAATGACCCTTTAGCAACATGCAACCTAAGGATCTAAGCAAGCGGGTTATGTGGAATGGGTTGGGTGATTTGGTAGTTTTGCTTGCTTTAGATCTAAGGACCGGTTCATGGAGCGACCACCCAGGATTACGGTGCCACTACAGGGCCCAGTATGGGTGCGGCTTAGCCAATTAACTAGTGTATTACCAGCATCGTTCAGATCATTTTGGAAAATTGGGGAATGAGAGTCGATTGGGTTTGCAATTGTGGCGAGACTTCCGTTCGATCTGAACAGCACAAGTGGAGGCCCTTGGATGGATGTGTTCAGTTAGAGACATCACCTCCGGTGAAACCTTAGTGGGTCCGCACATGTTGGTATCATTTTGTAAAGGCTATTTTGTGATATTTTGGCCACACACCGACAAAAGTGTGAGACGGCATAATTGAGATTCTTTAGTCACCAAAAGGTGATGAAATCATGAACTTGTGGGTAAAATGGTACAACCTCTGCAGAGTGTAAAACTATCATGGTAGATGCGCTCCCGATTATGAGCGACCTAGACCCTCACATGATTAGAGTTATGGACCCAAGTATTGAATATTGGTTGGCATTGGAATTGAAACTGGGATTGGGATATGTGTATGGTTATGATGAGTTGGATATGGATGGTTATGGATAATTATGGATGATTGTGGTTAATTATGTCAAATTGATTGTATTGGATATGGTACTGATGGTATTTGGGTTATTATGGGATTTGACCTCATCTAGTAATCATAAGTCGCATTTTCTTGCTTTTATGAATGAAATGTACTTTTCTACAATGAACCATTTATTCCATCCTTGTTTAAGCTACATGTCATATTTTTCCACACTTGTTGTGTATGACATGTGCTCACCCTTTCTATTCCCACGTTAATTCAGCAACAGGTGATAATTTCAAGTATTCGGAGGATTATGAGGAGTACTAGGCGTGCGTGTTACCGTAAAATGTCTGTGGAGATGGAGTTTTTTAGTGCTTAGTTTTTCCGCTGTAGTATTATTAGAACTTGTAATTCAAGACTATTTGGATATTGTAATAACATAGTATTTATTATTCGAAACATGGTTATTATCTGAATATCGTTTGTGATGCACTCGTGTATGTGGGTTGAACATCCTGGGCGCACATATGCACCACACTTGGTTCATTCTTGGAACAGGGTATCACAAACTGGTATCAGAGCCGTGTTTGACTGTAGGACGCAAGTCTAGATAGAATAGACACCTCAAACCACTTAGGACTTCTTTCCCTTCAAAATTTCTTGTTTCTGCACTATTTTACTCTTTACTAGTTATATTTTGATAGAAAAATGTATGGTTTTGCTGCTGCTGCAATTTTTACCTCTTTTCCATCTTTTTTAGTTGTTGCACATCCTCTTACCTTGTTTTATGACTACTGCAATTTCAGAATTACATTTACACTTTCCTCTAATGTTCTCATGTTTTCTCCATAGATGTCTCACACTAAAATGATAGCGCGCAAGAAAGCCCGTAGGCCACCTCTTGGAAGAAGGCTTATGCCTTACAAGGAACCAAGGGAACCAGTCCAACAGGAGGAGGAAGTAAGCTCCCATGCAAAGGAGGTTGAGCATGAGCACTCCTACACAACAGAGGAAGATCCTGAAGAGCTGAAGTTTATGGTGATGATGAAGATGAAGATGAGTCACATGAGGAAGATTAAGATGAAGCACATGAGGATGAAGAGCCCCATGAGGATGGGCCACAAGGAGACAACCAAGAGGATGAACCCACAGCTCAAGAGAATGTACCTACAGTCCAGGAAAATGCACCCGCTCCTATTGAAGCTAGAAAAGAAGATAAGGGCCCAATTTTCTGTTTTGCTCAAGAATTCCATTCCGATGGGACTGATGGAGGATCTGCAGCTAAGGAATTGAAGGAGTTCCTTCACCAATGCAATATGCAACCATAGTATTATGTTAAGAGGATTCCTCGCTATGGGCGTGATGAATGGAAGTCTCAAGTTACAATTCTTGCTTAGAACGTTGTGATCACCCGACACTTTGCGCCCACATAGAGATCCACCAGGGAGCAAGCTTTATGATGTTGCTTGGGATGCACTCACCAGGTTGTGCTATTCCTACTGTGAGCACCTTGGAAGCACTATCTTTGTGCTACACCCGCGTCGCAAGAGTGGAACAAGGGAAATCATGGGACCACAAGAAGAAGCTCAGTCTGATCCTCATGCTATTGACAAGTCCCAGAGGATGCTTGTGAATTTGAGGAATTGCTATACTGAAGCTTTGGAAGAGATACGCTACCTCCGTAAGAGATTGTATGTCATGGAAAAGCGAGAGGAGGTATGTGCCAACATGGAGACCAATGGTGTGGCAAGCTCACATGTGCCTACATGGACGGCCAATTCACCTTGGCGTGAGCCCGTGTATGACTCGCCACTGCTAGGGCTGTCAACGAGCCGAGCTCAAACGAGCTTACCCTCTGAAGCTCGAGCTTGTTAAGAATTCAAGCCGAGCTCGAGCCGAGCCTGAAATCCAATCGATCCTGCAGTCAAGCTCAAGTTCGGCTCGATAAGGCTTGTTTACATAGGTAGGCTCGGTTGAAGCTCGTAAAAGCTTGAGTTCGAATTCGGGAAGCTCGTTTAAACTATAAAAATAAATAGTTTTAAAGAGAAAAATATTAACAAATAATATTTATAAAACATAATTTATATAAACAAGCATTATCAAGCTTAACGATCTCGAGCTTGTCAGGCTCACGAGCTTGAAATGAAGCTCGAGTTTGGCTCGTTTATCCGTCGAGTTGAGCTCGAATCGAGCTTTTAACGAGCCAAACTCGAGTAGCTCACAAGCCACGAGCTTCATTGACAGCCCTAGCCACCGCCGTCGCCGCCTCATAGCCAGAACAACCACGACTCTCAGAATTAAGTCTAGGTCTCCTATTGAGAAGTTTTGAAGCCGTTTAGATCGTAATAGATATAATTAGTATGGTGTGCTCATTTTCTATGGTGTGTGCTTGTGATTGTGTGCTTGGTGTGAGTTGTGGAACGCTTCGGCGATTTGTCCGCATCCGCACGTAGTAGAGAGGTGTGGAATGCTTGGGCACTTTCTACATCCTCATGTAGGGTTATATTAATAAAGAGAGTTACTTAGTTTCATATACCTTGATGCATATAGTTTGGGGACGTTTTCTTTCCAATTATGAACTCTTCCATCTTGTACTCTTTTCCTGCCCACAGATGTCGAGGTTAACCCACAGCCAAAGGCAGTGGCGGACTAGACATTATTTTTTTTGGGGGGGGGGGGGGGGGGGGGGGGGGTTGAATATCACCTAACGTCTAGGTGAGCTCGTCGCCGCTGGCTCGCGCCTCATCACCAGCCCACGGTTCAGCGCATTGCTATTGCGGTGCTGCCTACATTCACCCACATGTGCTTGCTAGTCGCCACCCACACAAGTCTCACCAACATCCACATTGAGGAGTCCACAAAAGGGTCGGGTCTTCTCTAACCCTATCCTCGTCGGATCGCCACGAAGGCCAATCCTCTTCTCTTATCACAAAGGGTAAATAACCGAATTCAAGGGGCCTTTTCACACATTGAGGGCTCCCCTAGATTACAATGACAAATCCACCAAGAACACACTCAAAAGATTACAATGAAAATCACAAGAGTGTGTTAGGGAATCAAACCAAGAGCTCAAGAGTGATGAAACGTGTCTCTCCAATGTTCCAATGTGTATCCTCAAGGGATTGATCTTTTTGACTTTAAATTTTGTGGAGAGATGTGGTTTTGAGGCTCTTGGGAGGTGTGACGGCGCTAGGGTTTGAGAGAGTTTAAAGTTGGGCCGTGCACCTCTATTTATATGGGGTTTCTAAAAGTGACCGTTAGGGTTTACAAAGATTGGACTAGTCCATGGTGGACACCGGACTAGTCCGGTGTGCTATGTGTAGCAAACCCTAAGTGTCCCAAATTATCGGACTAGTCCGACTAGGAGCGGACTTGTCCGATTTCACTTCTAGAAATCTTCGGACTAGTCCGATAGACATCGGACTTGTCGGGATAGTGAAACCCTAAGTGGTTATGAGCACAAGTCCGCACTTGGAGGACTTATCCGATTTAGGTCAGAGAGTTTTTTGGACTAGTCCGTGCTAATATCGGACTTGTCCGATTGACATCAGAAAGATATTAGACTAGTCCGCTATGTAATCGGACTTGTCCGATTTTGTGTGACTTGTGAAGTATTTTGAGGACTAGTCTGCACTGGGGAGGACTAGTCCGATTCTAATCAGATAAATATCGGACTAGTCCGATGGATATTGGACTTGTCCGATCTTGTGCAGAAGGGATATCGCACTAGTCCGGTGTCTGTCGGACTAGTCCGGTCCTGTATAAATTTGTGCAATGTGTGTGTTTATTTGTGATTGAGCACTTGGGGTGTGTTTCCTTAACACACTCCACACACAATGATCTACTAATCTTGTTCCTTGAGCTCTTCTCTATATTGCTCCTCATTCCCCCTTCTCTTTGGCACTTTGCTTATTTTCACATTAAAACCTGTGTTCATCTCAACAAAGTGGTTAGGATCTCATTTGCTTGTCATAAATCATCCACAACCCATAAGGGATTCCTAGATGCACTTTCAATGTCCCCCATTTTGGTGATTGATGACAACCAATTGAGATTTCACAAGATATGACAAAAATTGAGCTTTTCATAAAGTATGCACATATGTGTTCAAAACACATTAAGTAATGAATACATGATCCATATGTGCACTCCTTATGGTGGGATGCAAAACTAAATGAGTATGAGAAACAATGTGATGATAATGAGTTAATTGACATGGATGTACCAACAATTAGCATAAAAGACAATGTTGAACCAAAAACACAGATTCCATCAATAAGAGCATAACAAGTTCATAGCATTGCATATCAGGACCATAATTAACAAAATAGCATATAAAATAGTTTTACAACCAAAAAAAAATAGTCAAATAACACAAAGGAAGCTCTCCCCTCGCATACTACAGCTAAAACCTTAGACCTAATACTCCCCCTCAATCTCTCCCTCTTTGGCATCAAGACACCAAAAAGAAGGAGAGGAGGGACCTAAAGTCTTCATGCCTCGTTGTCGGTCCTCTCATCGTCTTCATCTTCGTCTTCGGCCTGATGAGGAGGAGGAGGACGTGCGGAGCCGCTCGAGCCCCCAATGCCAAAGTAGGCAAGCTCGGAGGGGGTCAAGGGCCCGAGCTCGGTGATGTCTGGGTCGGAGTCCTGAAAAAATACTGGAGATCCAATGGGGTCGATCTCCAGCTTCTGGCAAATATGCTTCACATTGGCCTTGACATACTTCATATCTTCCTTTCTCTTCATGTTCAGCTTGTGGGCCTTTACCTCGGCCTTTCTGCAGGAAGCAAAGATGGCAACCAAATATTTGAATATGCCACTTGCAGATCCTTTTTGAGGGGCTGCCCTAGTGGCAGGGGCAGCCCTTGCATCTTTCACTTCTTCTTGCCGAAGCCTCAGGACTGGAGGTCAGCGAGGGAGCAGCCTGTACACTTGGCTTTTGAGGCATCTGAGGCCTCAAAGGGAGGTGCTACACATCTTTGACAAATTCAATCTCAGTGACCTTCTCAATCACAAACATCAGATATGGAGCATAGCCACAAGACCTGTTGGGTGCGCAAGGAATTTTCACCATGTCATTCCAAATATAATCCGCCACATCAAACTGACGGTCCTTGCTTATGACCCTCATCAGGGTCCGAAGATAACCCTGCACACTCCCAGCATCTCCATCCTTGGGAGCAATAGTCTTCCTCAAGACTTTGTTCAGAACCACAAAGAAAGGCTTCATGTTCTTTGTGGAGGGAGGGTTGAACTTTGAGTTTGGCTCATAAAGGAATTTCACCATGTCCTTCTCAATGACACCTATGTTGTGGATGATCAAACTGTCATGTCTTGAGATGTCAAGGTGAAGCGGGCTTGCAAATCTTCTTGAGATATACTGTACTTGGATCCGAGAGTCATCCAAGTAACACTTTCTTCATCTTCACTTGAGAAGTGGCATGTCGCAAAGAATTGTGCTATGACCTTGTCATTCCAATTGTTTCTGAAGGCAAAAAGGTCCTTCAGTCCATGCCTCTCAATTGCTTCCACCACTTCAAAGAACGGGGAGCAGCCCTTTTTCTCAAAATGTGCCCAATCAATCCATTGGCTGCGCACTATCGGGTTCTTCATTGGGAGGTACACAGATTTGTAGAAATCTGCATGGAAATTGCTCCAAAATCTGCCATCGGCGGCTTGCTTCGGACGGCCATACCAATCAATGCTTCTGAACGTCGCCACCGAGTCACTACCCTTTCCATTGAATCTGTCTTCAGTGGGGTCCCTGACCCCTTCCCTTGGAGCATGCAGCCTCAGGGGGCCAACCGGGCCCATTGCTATTCCCTTGCCCTTGCCCTTAGCTTGGTGAGGGCCACTTGTTGCTGCAGTTGCCTTGGAGGCTGGCTTCTTGGCAAGCACCTTCCTCCGAGCCTGAGGTGGAGATGGAGCTGGCTCTGAAGGTCGCTCTTGGTGTTTCTTGCCAAGGCTTTTTGAGGGCCGAGGTGCCACCTCGTGGTCCATCTCGGCCTCGAAATCGGAGATCCCATCATTTGAGCTCGACATGTCCTGAGAATGAATTGTGCAAGACATGAACAACAATGGATTATTCAAGGCATGGGTGAGAAAGGATAACAAAGAATTGCATTGAGGAATTGACAGGTTAGGTTTTGAATTTAGAAAGATCAGACTTGTCCGGTGTACAGGCCCGAACTAGTTCGGGGTGATCGGACTTGTCCGTGCATGGACCGGACTAGTCCGATATTCATCCTCAAAAACCTAAGCAACTAGACAAATGGTGATTCGTAATGCACAACTATCTTAGCATAAATGTAATACATCAAGGAGGCATGTATATAGTGAAGAATGCTAGGCTATTCGATCAACAATGAAGAAAATAGGGATTTCTAGGGTTTGGGCAAAAATTACCGAAGAAATCGCTTGAAACTTGGAGATGAGGGTGTTGAAGTCCGGACAAGTCCGTGAACTTCAATCTCTGAGCAAGGAAGCTTGATTTCCACCCAAATGCGAAGCTTTTTGATGGAGAAAGCAAGAAATCGCCTTGGGAGCTCGAGCGCGAAGAGAGAGAACACGTGAGGCAAGAGTGGAGGTGAAGGAATTAGGGTTTGGCGGCAGCTAGGGTTATGGACACGAAAAATTGAACAAGTACAAAAATGACCGGACTAGTCCGAACTTTTGCAGAGGCTATATCGGACTAGTCCGTGGTCTACCGGACTAGTTCGGCCTAACCGGCGCTCTGTGGACTAGTCTGCATGGGCAGACTAGTCCAGGTAACCATGGACTAATCTTTGGTCACCAGGCAAGAACTTCTTATCCCATTCATATATATATTTGAAGGTACATATTTAGAAAATAGGAAGGCAAATCCAATCAAATAATATTGATGAATATGATCAATAAGCATACAACAATCAAGCAATGACCATAATTCACCAAGATCTAGTAATTGACATAGTTTTTGGGAAAAAGTTGAGAGAGATGATTTTCACAATCCAATCAACATATTTTGAAGAATTCATACAGGTATGCAAATTTTCAAGCCACACTCCGAGCATCAAGGATATTTCGTTCATTTTAGAGTTCACAAAAGCGCTTTTCATCAAGTGGCTTGGTCGGCCAATTGCTTTTGGGTGTTGACATGGGAAATGGCTATATCTCCTTTCATGGAGTGGTCTCTCAAGAAGTGATGCCTTATGTCTATGTGTTTTTGTAACTGTAATCCCTTATAGTTTGTCGCATCCAAAGGAGTTGTGCACAACAACTCCCGGCTGCAACATACTCCACTTCGGTTGTGGATAAGGCAATGGAGTTTTGTTTCTTGGAGGACCAAGAAACTAGAGATCTCCCTAGGAATTGGCATGTACCGGAGGTACTTTTTCTATCTACTTTGCATCCGGCATAATCTGCATCGGAGTAACCAATGAGATTGAATTTGGAGCCTTTTGGATACCAAAGACCAAGGTTGGGTGTATGAACTAATTATCTCAAGATCCTTTTTACGGCTGTCAAGTGACACTCCTTAGGATTGGCTTGAAATCTTGCACACGAACATACGCATAACATAATATCAGGCCTAGATGCACATAAGTAGAGTAGAGATCCAATCGTGGAGCAATATACCTTTTGGTCGATGCTAGGTCCATCTTCGTTGAGATCCAAGTGGCCATTTTTTGCCATGGGAGTCTTTATGGGCTTCGCCTTGTCCATTCCAAACTTCTTTAGTATGTCTTGAGTGCACTTTGTTTGGCTTATGAATGTCCCCTCCTTTTGTTGCCTCACTTGGAATCCCAAGAAGTACTTTAGCTCTCCCATCATAGACATCTCAAACCTGTTTGTCATAATTTTACTAAACTCCTCACAAAAAGATTTGTTAGTTGAACCAAAGATTATATCATCAACATAGATTTGACAAACAAAAGGATCATTGTCAAAATTCTTTGTAAACAGTGTACAATCTACTTTGCCAATCTTAAATCCATTTTCAATTAAGAAATCTCTAAGACACTCATACCAAGCTCTAGGAGCTTGTTTGAGGCCGTAGAGAGCCTTACGCAATTTAAACACGTGGTTGGGGAACTCTTCATCTTCAAACCCAGGGGGTTGATCCACATACATCTCCTCCTTGATTGGTCCGTTGAGGAAGGCGCTATTCACATCCATTTGATAGATCTTGAAATCATGGTGAGTAGCATATGCAAGTAATATTCTAATAGATTCAAGTCTAGCTACAGGAGCAAAGGTCTCATTGAAATCCAAACCTTCGACTTGTGAATACCTTTGGCCACAAGTCATGCCTTGTTCATTGTCACCACCCCGTGTTCGTCTTGTTTGTTGCGGAAGACCCATTTGGTGCCGACGACGTTGGATTTGGGTCTTTCGACAAGTTCCCACACCTCGTTTCTCTTGAAATTGTTGAGTTCTTCTTGCATGGCCACTACCCAATCCGGATCCTTCAATGCATCCTCAACCCTGCGTGGTTCCAAAAAGGACACAAACGAGTAGTGCTCACAAAAATTAGCTATGCGAGATCTAGTAGTTACTCCCTTTTGGATGTCACTGATAATGTTGTCGATTGGGTGATCCCTTTGGATGCATTGGTGTACTCTTGGGTGTGGTACTTGCTGTCTTGAATCTTCATGATCATCTTCTTCTCCCCCTAAATGATTGCCTTCGTTGACTTGTTGATCATCTTCACTTTCTTGAGGTTGATCTTGTATGGAAGCTCCCCCTTGATCATTGATCTCCTCTTGTGGTTCGTTTTCCTCATGGATATGTAGAGGTGGCTCTTATGGTCGAACTTCGCCTAAAGACATTCTTCTCAATGCTTGACAAGGAGCTTCTTCTTTATCTAGCACACATGGATCAACTTGCTCCTTTTGGGAGCCATTAGTTTCATCGAACACTATGTCACGTGTTACTTCAACAAGTCCGGAAGTCTTGTTGAAAACACGATAGGTGTAAGTGTTCGAATCATAACCAAGCAAGAAACCTTCATCGGAATTTGAAGCGAACTTTGAAGTCCTAGGCTTCTTGTTTAAAATATAACATGGAGAACCAAAAACTCGAAAATATGAAATATTAGGCTTGTTACCGGTAAGTAGCTCATAGGATGTCTTCTTGAGTAGTCGATGAAGGTAAAGTCGATTTATGGCGTGGCAAGCGGTGTTAATCGCTTTCGCCCAAAATCGATCCGAGGTCTTGTACTCATCGAGCATTGTTCTTGCCATCTCTATGAGAGTTCGGTTATTTCTTTCAGTGACTCTGTTTTGTTGAGGGGAGTATGGAGCCGAGAACTCATGCTTTATGCCTTCTTCATCTAGGTACTCTTCCACTTGTGTGTTCTTGAACTCCGTGCTGATGTCGCTTCGAATGTTCTTGATTGTCAATGAGAATTCATTTTGAGCTCGCTTGAAGAACTTCTTGAGTATTCCTTGTGTTTCTGACTTATCATGCAAAAAGAAAACCCAAGTGAAGCAAAGAAAAATCATCAACCACTACTAAACCATATTTGTTACTGCCGATGCTTATGTAGGCAATTGGACCAAATAAGTCCATGTGAAGTAGCTCGAGCGGTCTTGTTGTAGTCATGACGTTCTTGGCGGGGTGAGGTGCTCCAACTTGCTTCCCTGCTTGGCACGCGCTACAAGTCCTATCATTCTCAAACATAACATCCTTTAAACCTCCGATGTGATTGCCCTTGAGGAGTTTTTGAAGGTTCCTCATATCAACATGCGCTAGCCGTCTATGCCACAGCCAACCCATGTCGGTCTTTGCAATCAAGCATGTGTCAAGTTCAGCTTTATCCTTGTTGAAGTCAACAAGATAAAGCTTTCCCTTTAACATACCCTTGAATGCAATGGAACCATCACTCCTCTTAGAGACGGTCACACCCTCGTTAGTGAACAAGCAATTATAACCTTTGTCACGTAATTGAGATATGAACAGTAGGTTATAATCTAAGGAATCAACATGTAATACATGAGAAAGTGTGTGTTTAGATGATATGGCAATTTTACTGGTACCGAGCACCTTCCCTTGACTATTATCTCCAAAATAGATGCCCTCATTTGGATCCTCATTTTCTTCATATTCAACGAACATTCTTCTTTCTCCGGTCATATGGTTGGTACAACCACTGTCTAGCACCCATTTAGATCCACCAGAGGAATAGGCCTGCAAAAACAATTTATGCCTTGGTTTTAGGTACCCAAGCTTGCTTAGGTCCTTGGAGGTTAGTCACAAGAGATTTGGGCACCCACACATGAGACTTGGTATTCCCATGGTGTGGCCCAACATAATGAGCATAAACTTGGCCAAAAATATTTCTCATTAGGACATAAGATGCATCGAAAGTACTAAAAAGTAACTTTTGTTGTTTATACACAGGACTAGTATGGGAGGCCGGACTTGTCCGGACCCTGACCAGACTAGTCCGGCGGTCATGCGTGTTGTACTCATCAATTTTTGATTTTCCAGTTTGGAAGACTCCTCCCTTTACAAAGACATTGATATCCCTGTTATTCTTATGGCTTCTAGCTTGTCGCTTTTCACCATAAGAGTAACCAATGCCATATTTGACATTTGGAGGTCTTGTGACCAGGTATGCACTACGTGCATATTTGATCTTCTCCTTGTCAAATATGCCACTTTGGGCAGGATGCTTATCCTTTGTAGAGGGTTACTTGTCTTTCAAACTGTTGTCAATTTTACCACATGTACAAGTAGAAGCAACTTCAGTTTTGATGGGTTGAGAAGGTGAACTTGAAGAGGATGAAGGGTCACCTTGCTTGAGTGACTCAACTTGCATTTCAAGGATCTTGTTAACCTTGATCAGGTTAGCAAGTTGGTCCTTGGTTGTAGCATTTGAGTCAGTTAACTCCAAGCAAGCTTCCTTGCTTGAAGCTAACTCAAGCTCTAGTGATTTGCTTTGCTCCTTTTCAAATTTGAGAAGTTTGTCAAGTTTGACATATTCCTCCTTTTGGGAGATAATCGTGTCCTCTTGACGATGTATCAACCTCTCCTTCTCAACAAGTTGATCAAGTAAAAATTTCATTTTAGTAGTTGTTTTCTTATCTAATCGAATAACCATATCTTCATTATCACTAGCAATGTTGCTATCACTATAATAGGAATGCATGGAGGAGGGTTTTGTCGTTACCTTGCGTTTACCTTCCTTTGCCATGAGGCAAGTGCCATTTCCCTTCCATGCGCCGAGTGTAGGGAGGAGAGTATACTTCTTGGAAGACTTCTCGATGGCTATGCTAGCCATCTCTTCTTCTTCGAATGATGAGGACTCATCATTTGAGTCCCACTCTTTCCCTATGTGCGCTTGTTCGGCTTGTTTCTTCTTCTTGAAGAATTTCTTGGGTTGAGGCTTGGCTTATTTGGTCTTCTTCTTGTTCTCTTCATATGGGCAATCAACTATAAAGTGGCTATACTCACCACAATTATAGCATGCCCGCCTCAACTTTGGCTTTGTTCTTTCCTTGTACTTTCCTTCGCTTGATTTAGTACCTTGTCTCTTCTTCATTATTCTCTTGAATTTCTTCATGAACAGTATCAACATTATTACATGTACAAGCATAAGCAACCTCTGTTTTAGTGGGTTGATAAGGTGAACTTGAAGAGGATGAAGGTTCACCTTGCTTGAGTGACTCAATTTGCACCTCAAGGATCTTGTTAACCTTGATCAGGTTAGCAAGTTGGTCCTTGATTGTAGCATTTGAGTCGGTTAACTCCAAGCAAGTTTCCTTGCTTGAATCTAACTCAAGCTCTAGTGATTTGCTTCGTTCCTTTCCAAGTTCTAGAAGCTTGTCAAGTTCGACATATTCCTCCTTTTGGGAGATGATCATGTCCTCTTGATGATGTATCAACCTCTCCGTCTCAATAAGTTGATCAAGTAAAAATTTCATTTTGTGTCAGTTTTCCTATCTAGTCCAACAAGCATATCCTCATTGTCACTATTGATTTCATCATCACTGGAACAGGAATGCACAGAAGGGGGTTTAATGGTTACCTTGTGTTTACCTTCCTTTGCCATAAGGAAAGTGACATCTCCCTTCCATGCGCCGAGTTTAGGGAAGAGAGTAGACTTCCTGGATGTCTTCTCGATGGCTATGCTAGCCATCTCTTCTTCTTTGGATGATGAGGACTCATCATTTGAGTCCCACTCTTTCCCTATGTGCTCTTGTTCGGCTTGTTTCTTCTTCTTGAAGAATTTCTTGGGTTGAGGCTTGGCTTCTTTGGTCTTCTTCTTGTTTTCTTCATATGGGCAATCAACTATAAAGTGGCTATAGTCACCACAATTATAGCATGTCTGCCTCAACTTTGACTTTGTTTTTTCCTTGTACTTCCCTTCGCTTGGTTTAGTGCCTTGTCTTTTCTTCATTATTCTCGTGAATTTCTTCATGAACAATATCATATCTTCTTCATCTAATTCACTGCTCTCATCATCACCGTCTTCTTCTAGCTGAGCTTCTTTAGATAGGGGCTTGAGGGTGGACTTCAAAGCAACCCCTTTATTCTTTGCCGAGATGAGGTCGTCAATTTCCTTGACATGCTTTGCTTGGTTTTCCATCATCTCGAAATTGATGATTTTTCCAAGTAATTCATCTGGAGTCATTTTCTTGTATCTGGGGCTTTCTCTAATCATTGAGCATCGGGTGATGTTGCGAGGCATGAAAGCTCTAAGGATGAGCTTCACCACCTCGTGGTCATTCCACTTCTTGCTTCCGTATGATTGAACCTTGTTGACGAGTGTCTTTAATCGGTCGTACATATCTTGAGGTGACTCATCTTCTTTGATTGCGAATCTTCCTAATTCGCCTTCGATCATTTTGATCTTTGCTTCACGCACATGACGGTCACCTTCATGTGCAGTTTGCAATGTGTCCCATATCTCCTTCGCAATCTCGACTCCATCCACCTTGGTGAACTCGTCCAAACTGAGCGAAGAGGTAATGACTGCTATGGCTTGAGCATTTCGGTGAATTGCCTGCTCTTGGCTTGGGGTTAGCTCTTCGTCGTCGTCCGGGATATCTACCCCTGTGCACACAATATGCCATAAGCTTGGATTGAGAGAGATTAGATGCATTTTCATATTCTGCCTCCACATTGAGTAATCACTTCCATCGAAGTGTGGGGCTTTTCCTAGAGGGATAGATAAATAATGGTTATTGCTGGGATTAAGACGATCATAGTTGAAAGGATATTGGGAGTAGTCGGTGTGACTACTCCCCTTCTTCTTCTCTTCAATCTTTACTTTCCGTTTGGAAAGTGTCTTCTTTCTTAGGAGCGCATTTAGTTCCAGCATCTCCTCATCGTCGTCCTCGAAGTCTTGAATGGCTTAGAGGAGCTTCTCCACCTTTTGGTTCTTGTCATCATCAACCTTTTCTTTGTTGTAGCTCTTGTGGATGTCCTTCGTGTCCGACATGATCTCTTCCAGCGGTTAGTCTCTTTCTTGAAGAACCTTGCTCTGATACCAATTGAATGTGGCCTAGAGGGGGGTGAATAGGCCTTTTTTTAAATTTGTCAGAACCTACAACACTTAACCACCAGATCAAAACTTGAGATATCGGACTAGTCCGGTAAAGTGCGGACTAGTCCGGTGGGTACCGACTAGGTTGATTAAGTTTGATCGATTAATTTGATTCTACGATGTATGCAGCGGAAATATACAGTTAATTGAAGTGTTGCAAGATTATGGACTAGGATATATCACAATTCAATCTTATACTTAATGATTCAACGTAAAGTAACAATATTGATTCAAACCCTAGATTGTTGTGATGAATAAGAACGATGAACACAAAGCAAGAACACAAACGATTTATCCCGTGGTTCGGCTCCCACAGAGGCAACCTACATCCACATTGAGGAGTCCACAAAAGGATCGGGTCTTCTCTAACCCTACCCTCGTCGGATCGCCACGAAGGCCAATCCTATTCTCTTATCACAAAGGGTAAATAACAGAATTCAAGGGGGCTTCTCACATGTTGAGGGCTCACCTAGATTACAATGACAAATCCACCAAGAACACACTCAAAAGATTACAATGAAAATCACAGGATTGTGTTAGGGAATCAAACCAAGAGCTGAAGAGTGATGAAACATGTCTCTCCAATGTTTCAATGTGTATCCTCAAGGGATTGATCTTTTTGGCTTTAAATTCCGTGGAGATATGTGTTTTTGAGGCTCTTGGGAGGTGTGACAGCGCTAGGGTTTGAGAGAGTTTAAAGTTGGGCCATGCACCTCTATTTATATGGGATTTCTAAAAGTTACCATTAGGGTTTAGAAAGATTGGACTAGTTCTTGGTGGGCACCGGACTAGTCTGGTGTGCTATGTGTAGCAAACCCTAAGTGTCCCGAATTATCGGACTAGTCCGGCTAGGAGCAGACTTGTCTGATTTTGCTTCTAGAAATCTTCGGACTAGTCCGATAGACATCGGACTTGTCCGGACAGTGAAACCCTAAGTGGTTATGAGGACAAGTTCGTACTTGGAGGACTTATCCGATTTAGGTCAGAGTTTTTTGGACTAGTCCGTGCTAATATCGGACTTGTCCGATTGACATCAGAAAGATATCGGACTAGTCCGCTGTGTGATCGGACATGTCCGATTTTGTGTGACTTGTGAAGTGTTTTGAGGACTAGTCCGCACTGGGGAGGACTAGTCCGATTCTAGTCAGAGAAATATCGGACTAGTCCAATGGATATCGGACTTGTCCGATCTTGTGCATAAGGGATATCGGACTAGTCCGGTGTCTGTCAGACTAGTCTGGTCCTGTATAAATTTGTGCAATGTGTGTGTTTATTTGTGATTGAGCTCTTGGGGTGTGTTTCCTTAACACACTCCACACACAATGATCTACTAATCTTGTTCCTTGAGCTATTCTCCATATTGCTCCTCATTCCCCCTTCTTTTTGGCACTTTGCTTATTTTCACATTAAAACATGTGCTCATCTCAACAAAGTGGTTAGGATCTCATTTTCTTGTCATAAATCATCCAAAACCCAGAAGGGATTCTTAGATGCACTTTCACACACGCTGACGCAGTCATCACAAATGATTGAAATTTTATGATTTCCATGCTAGTACAACTATAGTATATGACGTTGTAATTACATACAAAACATGATGAAGCAATTAAATTGTACAGGCACTTAACATTGGAGAAATGAAATCAACACGTCAAAGCAACATTGTTTATATTTGAACGGAAACTTTGATATTCCAATGGTCTACGTGGGTTGGAAAACACATCAAGGCAACATGGTTGATGTTTGAGCTAAAACTTAGCTATTCCAACGGTCAAGAAAAACATAGTCTAACACAAATTGGAGCCAGAGAGATTTGAACTTAGCTATTCCAATGGTCAAGAAAAACGTAGTCTAACACAAATTAGAGCCAGAGAGATTCGAACTTTGATGCTTGAGCTGAAGTTTAGCTACTCCAAAGTTCAAGGAAAAACAGAGTCTAACAGAAACTGGGGACAAAGAGATTCAAACTTTGATGTTTGAGTTGAAACTTAGCTATTTCAACGATCAAGAAAAAACACAACAGCGAGTCTAACAAAATTGAGGAAGGAAAGATTCGAACTTGCAACCTCAAGGAAGCCACAAGACACCTGCTAGCCAACTGCCCAAGTATCTATTTGATGTGTTTTCAATGGAAATTTTCTAGTTTACCTTCTCCACTTATAGGGGGGCTCAAGGGGGGCTCCATTGTCCGATGGGTTATTGGGGGGGGGGGGGGGGATGCTGGAGCCCCCCTGACCCCCTAGTGGATCTGCCATTATCCAAAGGAACGCTAATGGTGACAATGAAAATGTTGAGGTTCCTGAGAATGTCAACCTTGGACCTGATTGTAACACCCTCATTTTCATCCATCATGCATTGCATACATTCTTATACATGTCTAATATTAAGCAACACAAAAAGGAATAAGTTTAAAATGAGTTAGAACCAAAATAGCAATTACAAACCTGTATCAGTGCGGACTTGTCCGGAATGGACCCCAGACTAGTCCAATTTACTCTCTGTTGTTCCCCAGACTCTTCCGCTAATTTCTACAAATTAGTCTGGAATTCGTCTCTGATGTCCTATGATGTCCTCCGGACTTGTTCATTGATTTTGCGAACTAATCCAGTTTTGGTATTGTACCCATCCGGACTTGTCCGTTGCTTGTACGAACAAGTCTGATAATCTCTGCCGAAAACTCCCAAAAGCTTGGTCGGGTTTCGATACTGGACAGTCCCGGACTTGTCTGGCCCGACTCCGGACTTGTCCAACTGCCTTTCTGATCTTGAACGGACTTGTTCATCTTTGTACTGTACTTATCCATTTAACTTTCTGGAACCCCGAACGGACTTGTCCGGCCCCTCTACAAACTAGTCCGGTGTGTAGGGTTTTGACTCGGATTCTATTTTTTCTCCATGACGAGTTATTGGGTAATTACCTTAATTGGGCCCAAGAACGTCGTGCCTCGCCCCTGAAGAGCCCAAGAGGGACTCTGCCATGGCCCCTACTTGTTTCCAACGCCATCTACTTGGATTCTACCCTAACCCTACCACCTCTCCTCCTATATAAACACCCTACCATCCACCTTTCACCTGTTTGCCACGATAGCAACCCTTAGCCCCTTCCATACCCTGTGCCGTCGTTCTTCGAGAAGGAAGGAGTCCTCACCGCCAAGAGAGAAGGAAGAGAAGGAGGAAGGAGGATCGACCAAGATCGTCATCGTTGTTGTGATCTTCATCATCAACTCTTCGATTTCGACATCTTTCTTCGCGAATTCTTTGTTTTCATTCGATCTAGACATCAAATTTTCGAGTCTGCAGCTCTTGAACCCTTGGATTCGAGGTTAATATCTTATATTCATATTTTCCACGTAAATTATGGTTCTATATTAACTCAAACTATACTCTAATTGAAATTTTGCCAAAACCTTAGCCATAGCAAACTTGGCCGGTCCTATGTGGACTAGTCCGATCAACTTTTTGGTCCAGAGTGTACATGTTTGGACCATGGTGCAGACTAGTCCGGTCTTCCAAATCTGGAAATTATTGGAACTTTTGTAATTTTCCCTAAAATAACTTGGAACTTGCTCTAACATGTAAGACTTAATTGTAACTAGATAGTAAGCAATAATGGCAATCTAATAACATGCATTACCACATAAATGCATCATTCATGCATGTCATGACATATTGAGTAATATATGAGCATTTATTGATTGTAATGTTTGTTTTGTATGTCTGTTGTGTGGAATAGGATGTAACGCTCCTGAGGGTGCTTTTGAGGACCTCCAACACCAGAACTTCGAGGCTTTTGATCCTAACCAATCTCAAGAGCAAGGCAAGTGTCCTTCATCATTTTAATCCTGTTTTAAAATGTTTTGTTTGCAAAACTACATACTTGTGTCAAATTGATGGAAAACCAGTGATAGGTGATTACTAGTCTTGTTTGACCATCCTTGTCGCTTGGAATATATTGTAGAGAGTCGGCAAGGACATTTTACCTTTTTGCTTTGCTCTAATTAATTGGGAGGGGAAAACAACCAAATGTCTTAACTATGAATTAATAAACCTATGGATGATGTAAATCGATGAATATGGTTAATTGGTAACATTGTATTGGGAGATCTAAGAAAGCATGGTTTGTGGATTGGGTTGGACGATATGGTGGTTTCACTTGCTTTAGATCTAAGGACCGGTTCGTGGAGCAACAACCCAGGTTTTACAGTGCCACCACAGGGCCAAGTATGGGTGTGGCTTAGCCAATTAATTAGGTGTATTGTCAGCATTGTTCGGATCATTTTGGGCGTGGGAATGGGCATCGGTTCGGTTTGCAGTATTTGTGGGACTGCCCTGGGATCCGAACAGCACAAGAGGGGGCCCTTGGTTGGATGTGCTCAGTTGGAGGCATCACCACCGGTGAAACCTCAGTGGGTCTGAATATGCTGGTAGTCCCTTTGTAAAGGCTATTTTGTGATCTCTTGGCCACACACCGATGGAAGCGTGTAATGTGACTGACGGGTCACGGGCATGATGGAGGTTCTTTAGTTACCGAAATGGGATGAAATCATGAACTTATGTGTAAAGTGGTACAACCTGTGCAAAGTGTTAAAAACTATCATGATAGTTGTGCTCCCAGTTATGAGTGACCTGGACCCTCACATGATTAGAGTGGAAGTTGGAAATTGAGATGGTTTGGTTATGGTTATGGATTGGGTTGTGTTAAATGGACATGGTTGATGATAATGGTAAGAATCTGGTATATGGATGGATGGACAATTATTGATGGATGTGATATGATGATAATTGATGGTGTTGGACTCATAATTGATAATTATTTGGAATATGATGGGATTAATTCACGTAGACATTGTAGGATGCTTTTCATTTGTTTTAAATGTACTTTTCAGTAAATATCCATTATTTATTGTCATTCCTTGTTTAAGCTACATGTCATTATTTTCCCACACTTGTTGAGTACGACATGTGCTCACCCTTGCAATAACCCCACCAACAGTTTCGGGTGATGTTTGGGAGTACCCTGAGGATAATACGAAGTTCTAGGTTGTGTGCTGCCGTCGACTTGCCTGTGGTTATTCTTGGAGCCGCGCTGTCCCATTTACTTAGTTTGCGTAGTTTAGATTATTTCCGTTGCAGTATTATTCGTATTAATCATTAGAGCTTGTAATTAGAGAATTATTTGAATAATGTAATAAAAGTACTTATTTACTATCTTGTGCAATGGTAATTTTCTGTATATCGTTTGTGGTTTTTTCGTGTATGTGTGATCAACGTCCTGGGCACACATATGGGTTCACTTGGTTCATTTTCGGAACCGGGTGTCACAAATTGATATTAGAGCCATAGGTTGACCATAGGACGCAGCTTAGGTAGAATGGACACTTTAGAGCACATAGGAGCACTTACGAGTAGTTAAGGTTGTTTGGTCTGTTGATTGCTATGTAATGATTGCTTGTGTGCTTAGTAGAGGATTTTGGGATGCTTTGGCATTTGGCATATCCATATAGGCTTATATAGGTAGTTGTTTAGTTTCATATCTCTTGATGCATATAGTTGGGGACATTTTCTAAATTCTTCTATCTCTTTCTCCTTCTTCCAATGTCGAGAACCCGCAACCAAAGGAATGCCAATGAGGATGAGGAGAATAATGGGGCACCTGAGAACAACAACATTGGATCTGAGACTAGCAAACTTTAGTGGTTGATGGCTATGCAGAATCAGCTTATGTAGACCGTGATGCAAACTTTGGGATAGCTGCAGGCCAATAACCACCACACCCACCACCTCATAACCGTCTGGGAGAGTTTATAAGGACTAGGCCACCCACCTTTGCTCAAGCC
Organism: Tuctoria greenei; assembly: GCA_036927565.1. Classification (NCBI taxonomy): domain Eukaryota; kingdom Viridiplantae; phylum Streptophyta; class Magnoliopsida; order Poales; family Poaceae; genus Tuctoria; species Tuctoria greenei. Next base: position 114,279,709 of record JAYESD010000011.1, on the reverse strand, counting down.
AATGATCCCATGGAATCTGATGATTGGCTGAAATTTGTGGAGAAGAAGCTTGCCATTGTCCAGTGCAGTGACACGGAGAAGGTCTTTTTTGCCTCTCATCAACTGGTTGGAGCAGCTGCAGATTGGTGGCACTCGCTTTGCAATGCCCATGCTAATGAAGAGGGGATCACTTGGGCTGAATTCAAGGAGAGCTTTTCTTCTCACTTTGTACCTGAAGGTGCTATGATCTTAAAGACACAGGAATTTGAGAACCTAAGGCAGGGAAAGTCTAGTGTGAGTGAGTACCTCAATAAATTCACTCAACTCTCAAGGTATGCTCCAGAAGATGTTAATCAGGACAGCTGCAAGTAATATTTGTTTATGAGAGGCCTAAACAATGAGATTCAAGTTCAATTGCTCAATTGTGACTATGCAAATTTCCAGAAGCTTGTGGACAAGGCTATTGTAGTTGAGAACAAGGTTCGTGAGATGGAGCAAGAAAATAAGAGGAAGATACCATATCAAGGACACCCACAAGGAAGCAATTTTCGCCCCCGCTTTGCACCACCAAATGCATCATACTACAACCCCTCTACTCATGCATATCGCGCTATTATTCCACCGCACCCAGCTCAGCCTATGCAGCAACGCCCCGCCATGCAAGCACCTCACCCTCCAATACCTCATGCGCCTCGTGCAATTTTCCTACTAATGCTCAAATCCAAACTCGCCCAAATAGTTTGGGTGAAGCAAGGTCGTGCTATACTTGTGGTGAGGTGGGACACTTTGGATCTCAATGTCCTAAGTCAGGCCTTGGTCAAGGGAACAATGCTCCAAGACAGAACCCAAGACCAAATGGGGGAGCGCCAAAAGGCAATCGTGGACCGCAGAATTCTGTTCGTGGCAAGGTGAACCATGTCTCTACGGAGGATGCCCAACAAGCGGATGACGTTGTGATTGGTATGTTTCTCGCAAACTCCAACCCGGTGATTATGTTATTTGATTCTAGAGCATCGCATTCATTGATTGCATTGAAGTATGTTGCCAAGTATAGTTTGCCCATATCTCATATGAAGTATACCTTGTTGGTTAAATCTCCTAGAGGGGAGATGAGGACGAATATAGTATGTCCAAAGGTAAGCCTCTTAGAATAAGAGGGTAGACTTCTTCCCCAACCTTATTGTTTATGAATCACAAGGATTGGACATAATAGTTGGAATGGATTGGTTAAGGAAGCACAATGGGACAATTCAATGTGCCACAAAAATGGTGAAGTTGACAAATGAGGAAGGGGTCAACATAGAATTTGAAGCATCTCAACACACACCAAAGCAAGTGGAGCTGAATCAAATGGACGGTGCAGCAATAGAGGAGATTCTGGTGGTGTGTGAATTTTCAGATGTGTTTCCGGATGAATTGTTAGGTATGCCACCTGATCGTGATATAGAGTTTGTTATTGAATTAATACTTGGAACTGCACCTATTTAAGAGGCCATATAGGATGCCTTATATGGAGTTAGTGGAGCTCAAGAAGCAAATTCAAGAGCAGCAAGAGAAGGGTTTCATTCGTCCAAGCTCTTCACCTTGGAAAACACCAGTGATTTTCGTGGATAAGAAAGATGGATCCCAACGGATGTGTGTGGATTACCGGGCTCTCAATGAGGTGACGATGAAGAACATGTATACATTGCTCCGTATAGAGGATTTGTTCGATCAAATGAAGGGTGCATGTTTTTCTCCAAGATCAACTTGAGGTCAGGTTATTTCTAAATGAAGATTAGACTGTCGGATATACCTAGAACAGCTTTCTGAACAAGGTATGGATCCTATGAGTATACCATTATGTCCTTTGGATTGACATATGCACCTACATACTTTATGTACCTCATGAATAAGGTATTCATGGAATACTTGGATAAATTCATCGTGGTGTTCATTGATGACATTATGATCTACTCGATAAGCGAGGAGGAACATGAGGAGCATTTGAGGCTCACATTGCATAAATTGAGGGAGCACCAATTATATGCTAAATTTAGCAAGTGTCAGTTTTGGTTAAGGGAGGTGTCATTTTTGGTACATATCAACTCCGGAGGAGGAGTATCGGTTGACCCAGGAAAAGTGAGGAATGTGCTAAAATGGGAGCCACCGCATAATGTGAAGGGAATTAGGAGTTTTCTTGGAATGGTTGGATATTACCGTCGATTCATCAAGGACTTTTCCAAGATAGTGCAGCCCATGACTGAATTGTTAATGAAGGGGAAAGCATTCCAATGGACTCAAGCTTGATAAAACAGTTTTGAGGAGTTAAATAAGAGGTTAACCACCACACCAGTCTTGGTTTTCCCCGATGTGAGTAAGAGTTTTGATATTTATTGTGATGCATCGAGGCAAGGACTTGGATATGTGCTCATGCAAGAAGGTCAAGTGCTAGCCTGTGCATCGAGGCAATTGAAGAAACATGAGCAGAATTAACCTACACATGATCTCGAACTTGCAGCCGTAGTGCATGCATTGAAGATATGGAGGCACTACATTCTTGGTCATAGGTGTGAGATTTACACGGATCACAAGAGTCTCAAGTACATATTCACGCAAACAGATCTGAATTTGAGCCAACAAAGATGGTTGGAACTCATCAAGGATTACGATGTGGGAATCAACTATCATCCAAGGAAGGCTAATGTAGTGGCTGACGCCTTGAGTAGGAAAGGAGCAAGCCACCAACTCACGGTTCGGGAGTTGCCATCGGAGATATGTAAGGAGTTTGAACGGTTGCATCTTGGATTTGTGAATGAAATGGGATTAATGGAGTTAAATCCGACTTTGGAACAAGAAATTCGAGAAGATCAGACCAAGGATGAGGAAATCAAGGAAATTAAGGAAAGGACTCAAGAAGGGAGAGAATTCAGATTTGATGAGGATGACCATGGTACTTTATGGCTTGGAAAGAGGATTGTTATGCCTAATTTAAAGCAAATTCGCGAGACAATTTTAAAGGAGGCACATGACTCGCTTTACTCCATCCATCCCGGATATACAAAGATGTACAAGGACTTGAAGACATGTTATTGGTGGGATGGAATGAAAAAGGACATAGCTGAATATGTTGCATTATGTGATGTGTGCCAATGAGTGAAAGCTGAACACCAAAGGCCAGCTGGACTATTGCAACCATTGAAGATTCCAGAACGGAAGTGGGGAGAAGTTGGTATGGATTTCACAGTTGGTTTACCTCGCACTTCGGCAGGTTATGATTCAATATGGATTATTGTGGATCAGTTGACCAAATCTGCGCATTTTATTCCGATCAAGACTACCTATAGTGGAGCAAAGTTGGCAGAATTGTATATGGAAAGAATAGTGTGTTTACACGGAGTACCAAAGAAAATAGTGTCCGATAGAAGTTCTCAATTTACTTTGAGGTTCTGGCGAAAGTTGCACGAGTTGATGGGAACCCAATTGAATTTATGTTCTGCTTATCAATCTCAAATGGATGGACAAACCGAGAGAACAAATCAGATATTGGAAGACGTACTAAGAGCTTGTGCGCTAAAATATGGAGGAAGTTGGGATAAAAGTCTGTCATATGTTGAATTATCCTACAACAATAGTTATCAAGCAATTTTAAAAATGTCACCATATGAAGCATTGTATGAGAGAAAGTTTAGAACACCCTTATTTTGGAATGAAATGGGAGAAACTCAAGTATTTGGATCCAATGTGATACAGTATGCGGAAAAGCAAGTTCAGACAATCAGCGAGAATTTAAGGGTTGCCCAGTCAAGATAAAAAGCCTATGCGGATAATAGGCAAAGAAATATGGCTTTTGAAGTGGGACACTTTGTGTACCTCAAAGTGTCACCTATGCGAGGTCATAAGCGATTTAACATCAAAGGCAAGTTAGCACCTCGCTATATTGGACCATTCAAGATTTTGGATAGACGTTGAGAGTGGCATATAAGTTGGAGATGCCAGCACATCTTTCTGATGTTCATGATGTGTTTCACATTTCTCAGCTCAAGAAGTGCTTAAGGGTACCAAAAGAACAAGTGCCAATGGAGGGATTGGAATTAGAGGCATATTTGACTTATGTTGAGCAACCCGTCAAGATTTTGGAAACCAAGGAGAGAGCCACAAGAAACAAGGTGATTCGATGGTGCAAAGTACAATGGAAGCATCATACGGAATGGGAGCTAGAAGATGACCTCAAGAGAGAATTTCTCTATCTCTTTTCTTCTACGTCGAATCTGGAGAGCGAGATTCATTTTAAGGGGTGAGGGGGTAGGTTTGTAACACCCTCATTTTCATCCATCATGCATTGCATACATTCTTATACATGTTCAATATTAAGAAACACAAAAAGAAACAAGTTTAAAATGAATTAGAACTAAAATTGCAATTAAAAACATGTATCAGTGCGGACTTGTCCGGATTGGATCCCAGACTAGTCCGATTTACTCTCTGTTGTTCCCCAGACTCTTCTGCTAATTGCTACGGATAAGTCCGGAATTCGTCTTTGATGTCCTCTGAACTTGTCCGTTGATTTTGTGGTCTAATCTGGTTTTGCTATTGTACCCATTTGGACATGTCCGTTGCTTCTACGGACTAGTCCTATAATCTGTGCCGAAAACTCCCAAAAGCTTGATCAGGTTTCGATAGTGGACAGTCCCAGACTTGTTCGGCCCGACAATGGACTTGTCTGACTGCCTTTCTGATCTTGAATGGATTTGTCCATCTTTGTACCGAACTTATCCGTTTAATGTTCTAGAACCCCGAACGGACTTGTTCGGCCCCTCTACAGACTAGTCTGGTGTGTAGGGTTTCGACTTGGATTCTGTTTTTCTCCACGACGAGTTATTAGGTAATTGCCTTAATTAGGCTCAAGGACGTTGTTCCCGCCCCTGAGGAGCCCAAGAGGGACTCTTCCATGGCCCCCTACTTGTTTCCATGGACAGCTACCTGGATTCTACCCTAACCCTACCACCTCTCCTCCTAGGTAAACACCCTACCGTCCACCTTTCACCCTTTTGCCATTATAGCAACCATTAGCCCCTGCCACACCCTGTGTCGCTGTTCTTCGAGAAGGAAGGAGTCCTCACCGCTAGGAGATAAGGAAGAGAAGGAGGAAGGAGGATCGACCAAGATCGTCGTCGCTGCTGTGATCTTCATCATCAACTCTTTGACGTCGACATCTTTTTTTGCGAATTCTTTGTTTCCTTCGATCTAGACGTCAAATTCTCGAGTTTGCATCTTTTGAACCCTTGGATTCATGGTAAATATCTTATATTCATCTTTTCCACATAAATTATGGTTCTATATTAACTCAAACTACACTCTAATTGAAAATTCGCCAAAACCCTAGCCATAGAGGACTTGTCCAGTCCAGTGTGGACTAGTCCGATCAACTTTCTGGTCTAGGGCGGACATATCCGGCCCATGGTGCGGACTAGTCCGATCTCCCAAATCTGGAAATTCCTAGAACTTCTTTAATTTTCCCAAAATTAACTTGGAACTTGCTCTAACATCTAAGAATTAATTGTAACTAGATAGTAAGCAATAATGGCAACCTAATAATATGCATTACCACATAAATGCATCATTCATGCATGTCATGACATATTGAGTAATATATGAGCATTCATTGATTGTAATGTTTGTTTTTTATGTTTGTTGCGCGGAATAGGAGGTAACGCTCTTGAGGGTGCTTTTGAGGACCTCCAACACCAGAACTTCGAGGCTTTTGATCCTAACCAATCTCAAGGGCAAAGCAAGTGTCCTTGATCATTTTGATCCTTTTTTAAAATGTTTTGTTTACAAAATTGCATGCTTGTGTCAAATTGATGGAAAACCCATGATAGGTGCTTACTAGTCTTGTTTGACCATCCTTGTTGCTTGGAATATATTGTAGAGAGTCAGGAAAGGCATTTTTACCTTTTTGCTTCGCTCTAGATAATTGGGAGGGGAAAACAACCAAATAGCTTAACTATGAATTAATGAACCTATGGATGATGTAAATTGATGAATATGGTTAATTGGTAACATGATATAGGGAGATCTAAGCAAGCATGGTTTGTGGATTGGGTTGAACGATATGGTGGTTTCACTTGCTTTAGATCTAAGGACCGGTTCGTGGAGCGACAACTCAGGTTTTACAGTGCCACCATAGGGCCAAGCATGGGTGCGGCTTAGCCAATATATTAGGTGTATTGCCAGCATTGTTCGGATCATTTGGGGGAGCATGGAATGGGAGTAGGTTAGGTTTGCAATAGTTGTGGGACTGCCCTAGGATCCAAACAGCACAAGAGGGGGCCCTTTGTTGGATGTGCTCAGTTGGAGGCATCACCACTGGAGAAACCTTTTGACGGTTGCTCGACATGGAGGTCGAGAAGGATACGCGCTTATTCTTGGGCGCCCGTTCCTTAGCACCGTGAAGGCTCTAATAGATGTGGGAGCTGGAGAAGTCCACTTCCATATCGATGGCGAAGAAGAGAAGTTTATCTTTCGCCCAAAGTTGGAGCAATGCTCCATGATCCGTATCAAGTATGGGCCAAATGTTGAACACATTCAAGAGGTCGAAATCACATCCCAAAGTTGGATCCGCTTATTGCATTCATGAGGAATTTGATCTATGCAGAAAACCCGTCTTATCGTGCACATCGACACCCCAAGAAAACGGAGAAGCCTGGGCCTCCCCAAAGTTCCAAGTCCACCAAGCCGCCAGAGAAGGATTGGCAGAAGAAGCAAGACAAGCTGTCGGAGCCCATCCCTTCGGGCACGGATGTCATGAAATGAAGGAGGAATTTCAATCTCATTGGACGGTGGTGCGACCTATCCAATAGGTTAAATTGGTAGTTATCCTTTTCTTTAATTTTTCTTTTCTCTTCATTTTGTTTTCCCCATTTAGTTTGATTTTTTCCCACGGCATATTTGGTTTTCCTTAGCAAGTTGAGAATCTTATATTCTCAACTATCATTTCATTTTTTATTTTTTTATTTTCCACAAAAAAGAAAATTGTTGGATTTTTTAAAAAAAACTTTTTATTCAGAAAACAATTTTTCTGAGTTGCAAAAGTGGTAATTCACCAATGTGCTAATTCCATAGCCGTTGGGGAGCCACCTGCTAAAAGAGAGAACAGAGAGGCCCACTTGTCATTGCGGTCGACCCCCCTGTTCAGCCGACTAGGAAAAAGGACCATTTTGGCTCTCTCTCCTCAATGGCTACATTTGGTATCCTAGTGACCGTTGGGGAGTGCACACTATAAATGGTGGCCATGAGGAGCACTTCTCCTCACACTTCACCTCATTTCATACCTCCCCAAAGTCACTCTTGCTCACATTGTTTTTTTTTTTTTTTGCTCTTCATTGAAGTACTCTTGCTCAAAATCTAACTCAAAAATATTTACTTTTGTTTGCATTTGCAATTTTCTCTCAAGTTCTTCAGGGGAAAATTAGTCGCGGAGTTTTACTTTTGCTAACATCACCTTTTTCGAGTTTTTGCCTTGTTGTGTTCTTGTTTGTTATGGCCATGAAAGGGATAAAAAGGTTGTTTGGAAATAGGAAGGAGGTTGCAAGCTCAAGCCATGGTGGAGACTCAAGTGCACGCCCCTCTTCCGTTGCTACACCAAGTTCATGGAGAAGGAGTGAAGGTGAGGACACTCCCATGGGTGAGAGAAGCAACCCGCACCAACTTCTTCACGACGACGACCTCAACATACAAAGTGAAGTTGAAGATCAAGCACGCAAGCTCCTCCAAGATCGTGAGTTTTCTCATATGAAAGCTTATGATCCGGATTTGATCTCAAAAATAGGTATGGATTCCGAATTCTTTTCCATTTGCATGCACTAGGATGGGAAAACTTTGCTCACATAGAGGACAGAGGTTCACGCCTTCTCTCCATACAATTCCTTTGCAAATCAAAATAGAATTTGATGGTATTACTTTTAGATTATTTCAAAAATAATACAACATCCTATGGAATGAATTAAGTGAAATCCTAGGCTTTCATAGACGTTGTTTGCTAGATTTAGACGCTTTTCCTAAGTTTAACAAACATAGTTTTTGGCAAGATTTAACTTTGGGGTCAGATGTAGTGCACCTAGGAATAGCCACTTACACAACCCTACTTTCATCTTCATGCATAGATGGGTGGCTATGACTATGTTCCCTAGAGGAGACGTAAGGGTAGTGCGTGATGATGAGCTGAAATTTTGTTTGCCATGATTAAAAAGATAAAAGTTACTCCAGTTAGTGCCATGATGACACAATGGTTAGATTACATTCCAAGAGCATGGCCAATTGAATGCACTTCATTGATTACTCGTATTGCTACTAGGGTAGGAGCACTAGAATATTCTTCATTTGAGTATATTGAAAATAAAAGAGAATTAATTGATGAAGATTATTTAGTGCAAGGACATACCCTTAAGAATGATCAAGATGGATCTTTGTTATTTTATTATCCTGGCATTGTCAATGAAATTTGGTTACCTAACCCAGATTATCATTTGTACAAATAGTTGAAGCTAACCATTGACCTTCTTCCCATGGAGGAAGCACGAAGAAGTAATGTCTCTGGAAGGGTAACTAGAAGCCATGCAAGGAGAGCAGTCATGCCCCCGACAACCTCCACGGTCTATGAGTACAAAGAGGAAGAGCACCCAACGGGTGATGCACCCGGATGGACTCAACCTCCATCGTATGATACCAAAGGCATGTCTTGGCATGGATGGCTAGGTGTCACATAGGAGCCGCCCCTATCCACTTCAAGCTCTAGCAGCTTGCCTCCAACGTCCATGAGAAGATGTCATTCCTCTTCAGCTAGAAGTCATTGTGACTATAGCCAAGGAATGACGGATCTCACTAGACGTATGGAAGAGCTTGAAGCGAGAATGAGTGACATCTACAACACTCTCCAAGGGCATGTCAAGGGTACCCAAGACTGGCAACAACACATGGACGCTCAATTCACCAACTTCAACTCCACGCTACAACAACAACAAGCCGATCTCGCGGCATACTTCTGTCGTCAAGGGTTCAACCCTCATCACGGAGGTAAGTGAAGAACAAGCTTGGGGCAGGATCCCTGCTTGAGGTAAATTGTATCAACCCCTTTCCATATTTATTTTCCATTCAACCCTCATCTACCTTGCATATAAAAAATATATAAAAATAAATAATAAGTAGGATAGGTTTGTTTTCAAATAAAATAAATGATGTGCAGTAAGAATGACTTAGAATTCACATAGATGAAATGATGAATAGTTGATCTGTTTTAATTTTCCTAAGTCCGTAGTTTACAACTTACTACTCTCCAACATATTGCTCTCATTGGCTAATATTGCTTTTGCCTTGCTTTGGAAATTGTGGGTAGCAAAAGCTTAATCCATTCTAAGTTGTTGTGAGATATGATATAGTGATAGGGATGCTATTCCTAGTTTGAAAGTGAAACTTAGATTTCTGGAGAAATTTTAAAAAGATTTAAGTTACTCTCATTTGATTGAAAATACCTACCAAAGCCATATGATACATTACATTGATAGACCTTATGCATATGTTATTTGCCTTCACATTGAGCTTTGTCAAACTAGTATAGACCTATGTGAGATTTCATTGATTACTTTTTGAATTCAAGACTTCACTTGCACATGATATACTTCTACACTAGAAGTAAGCAAAATCCCACCATACCACCATTCCACAATAAAAAGAGAAACTCCATATCATTAATGCTTAGTACTCTCTCCAAAATTTATTGCATAAAAAGGGGGAGTAGAAGACATGGCTACAAGAAAAAAAAGTAGTCATGTTTCATCCCTGCACAATAAGAGAGTCCACTCAAAAAGGAGTCACCTCAAATATCCATGTCCACTCCATTCCATCACACATGCACAAGTCTTGAATCAAATTGTTTTGAATTGATTTCTCCTAAGGCTTGCTCTTTTGACTTGGCAATATTATGTGTTGCAAATATGCCTACAATATTCCCTACCAAGCTCCACATGCAAGCCTTATGTAGAGGTAGGATGAATTTAGGCACAATGCCTTGGTGAGGATATATTTCCACTACACAAAAAGGAGAGACTGAGAGAATCAAATTGAGATACTTAAAATCTAAATAAACTCTCTGGAATTTGAGTGGAACTTGATTCCTAGGGTATGTGTGCTCCATTTGCTGTTCTATCTTTCAACCACCCATGTTTAGGAGATGGCATAAGTCCCATAATGACTTGAGATGGGTGAAGTACCAAGCCAATTTTTGCAATACTTGGTAGAGTATTTTGTTGTGCACATAGTACTTTTGAAAAGTAGAACATAGTAGCAACTCCTGATCATCAACCTAAAGTCTTTACTTTGCTCGAGACGAGCAAAGGATAAGCTTGGGGGAGTTTTTGATGGCTGCTATATACCAATTTCACCTGTCAGTATAAATCAATTATGTGGAGGAAATATCATTTCTTACACACATCACCTTTCTATTTAACCTATTTCCATTTCTCCTTGGAGAAAATGGTGTATGTAGGTATTTTATGCAGAATTGAAGTGAAACAAGGGGATAGATCCTATAAATTATCATTCTAGCCAATCAAGCACCAACATGTGGCACCACATGGATCAAATGGCCCACAAACAGAAGTATCTGAGGCCATACAACGGTGTAGCACCCATATCAGTCCATGGGACCCGCCTGGAAGCCACCTGGAGAAAGCACAGGCTGCTTGGAGCCAAGACCAGGTCGACCGAGCTGGTGGTTCGGCCGACCCCTTCCTAGCGCCAAACCCGGTCAACTTCCACGTGTTGGCTCCTCTGGATTGAAGAAGTCAGTGGTGACTAATTCATGCGCTTTTGGTTGCGGGAACCGACCCTTCTCCAAGCTATAAATAGGACCCCTCACCCCTCACTTCAACACACACCACTTGAGTATTCATCCATTGTATCCACTACTCTCTATAGGTTTAGAGGAGTATAGGTTCTAGAGAGGAGATCCTCTAGTCCATAGTCCAAGGAGTCTCTTCCCAATTCCTAATTGTGAAAGGCATGGCTTTTATATTCCTTTTTGTATTTGTGACTTTGTTATTAATAAAGATGATATATTTAGTCTTCTATTGTTCATATACTTGGATGAAGCGTTTCTTGTTTGATTGTGTATTTTATGTATGTGGTAGGAGTAGTATTTATGATTATGCTATACCATTCTCATTATATCATCATAAACACTACAAACCCTCACTGTAGTATAATTAGCTATGACATGATTATGTTAATATGCATCACTTATGCTATGAGTTAACATTGGTTCAACGATGATTTAGTTCATTGCCTTAGGATGGCTTATGCCTAGGCTTCTAAGGTAATTACATAATATGCTAGCATGGTGCTAGGATAGATAAGTAGCATTGAATGTCTCCTAGACCCACGGATTAAAGAGATAGGTAGTAGGAGGTGATAGCCCTATTTGTCCTTTGTAATCCTCCACGTTCGGCTATGCCACAGACTCTTGGCGGGAGTCGTCCTAGTATTGCTAGGGGTAAACCTGTGCCCGGTGTGTTAATCCACTTATCATGAGAATTTATAATTAATATAATCATTAGTAACTAACTTTGGCTATGTATATGTACATTAGAATCATCGTAGAAGTCTCTACCTAACCCTTAGCCTAGTCCCTCTTTACCTAGTTTACTCCCCTTAGGATAGAATGCTCTTGTGTGTGTCACATTGCCTCCAAATTATCATTTACCCATCCTTGCTAGAAACCTAACTAGACCAACCTAGCCTCTCCATTTGATGATTGCTTTACTTCCATCTAGCCTTCCTTTGGGAGAATATAAATGACGCCCTTTGGGAATACTCTTAGAGGGGAAATGCTACATTGATAGATTACGTGCGCTTGCGGATTTAAATGTATAATCTAAAATCTATTAACAAGCATTTCTGGCGCCCCTGCTAAGGATGAATTGTTAGTAGTGCATAGGAAATTCAACAAAACCTCAATGGGTCTGAATATGTTGGTAGTCCCTTTGTAAAGTCTATTTTGTGATCTCTTGGCCACACACCGATGGAAGTGTGTAATGTGACTGACGGGTCACGGGCATGATGGAGGTTCTTTAGTCACCGAAAGGGGATGAAATCACGAACTTGTGGGTAAAGTGGTACAACCTCTGCAGGGTGTTAAAAACAATCTTGATAATCGTGCTCCCGGCTATGAGCGACCTGGACCCTCATATGATTAGAGTGGAACTTGGAAATTGGGATGGTTTGGTTATGGTTATGGATTGGGTTGTGTTAAATGGACATGGTTGATGATAATGGTAAGAATCTGGTATATGGATGGATAATTATTGATGGATGTGATATGATGATAATTGATGGTGTTAGACTCATAATTGATAATTTATGGGATATGATGAGATTAATTCACATATATATTGTAGGATGCTTTTCATATGTTTTAAATGTACTTTTCAGCAAACAGCTATCATTATTATCATTCTTTGTTTAAGCTACATGTCTTTATTTTCCCACACTTGTTGAGTACGACATGTGCTCACCCTTGCAATTCCCCTACCAACAGTTTCAGGTGATGTTTGGGAGTACCCTGAGGATAATGCAGAGTTCTATGTTGTGTGCTGCTGTCGACTTACCTGTGGTTATGCTTGGAGCCTCACTATCCCATTTACTTAGTTTGCTTAGTTTAGATTATTTCCGCTGCAAGATTATTAGTATTAATCATTAGAGTTTGTAATTCGAGAATTATTTGAATAATGTAATAAAAGTATTTATTTACTAGCTTGTGCCATGGTAATTATCTGTATATCATTTGTGGTTTTGTCATGTATGTGTGATCAACGTCTTGGGCACACATATGTGTTCACTTGTTTCTTTTTCGGAACCGGGTGTCACACGGGCCACCTCATGTGCCATGCGGTTCCCAGGGTAGCCATCCTCGACTCCCATTCCCCGCACCATCCAATGGTCCATACAATACCAGCAGCACACCTAATTATTCAACTACGCCGCACCCATACTTCGCCCTGTGGTGGCACTGTAAAACCTGGATGGTCACTCCACAAACCAGTCCTTAGATCTAAAGTAAGCGAAACCACCATAACATCCAACCCAGTCCACAATCCATGCTTGCTTAGATCTTCCAAGTCCTATGTTATCATTTAATCATATTCATCAATTCTTATCATACACAAGCTCATTACTTCATAGTTAAGCCCTTTGGTGGTTTCCCCCATCCCAATTAATTAGAGTGAAGCAAAAAGGTAAAATACCCTTCTCGACTCTCTACAATATATTCCAAGCAACAAGGATGGTCAAACAAGTCTAGTAAACACCTATCAAGAGTCTCCCTTCAATTTGACAAAAGCATGCAGTTTTGCAAATAAAACATTTGAAAATAGGATTAAAATTATCAAGGACACTTGCCTTGCTCTTGAGACTGGTTAGGATCAAAAGCTTCAAAGTTCTGGTGCAGTAGGTCCTCGTAAGCACCCTCTAGAGCGTTACCTTCTATTTCGCGCAACAAACATACAAAACAAACATTACAATCAATAAATTGTCATATATTACTCAATATGTCATGACATTCATGAATGATGCATTTATGTGGTGATGCATGTTTTTAGGTTGATATCATAGCTTACTAACTAGTCACAATTAAGTTCTACATGTTAGAGCAAGTTCAATGGATTTTGGGGAATGTTGGAAAAGTTCCAGGAATATCCAAAACTGAAGGGCCGGACTAGTCCGCACTTTGGACGGACATGTTCGTTCTGGACCAGAGAGTTGACCGGACTGGTCCGCACCGAACCGGACAAGTCCGTTATCGCTAGGGTTTTGGCGAATTTTCAACTAGAGCGTAGTCTGATTAATCATGGAACCATAATTTACATAGAAAAAGCCAATTCTAAGGTATTTACCACAAATCCAAGGGTTGAAGGGTTGAAGACTCGAGAATTTGACTTCTAGATCAATGAAGATGAAGAACTGGCAAAGGAGGATGTTGACGTTGAGGAATTGATAATGAAGATCGCATCAGCGACGATGATCTCGCTTGATTCCTTCCTCTCCTTCTTCTTCCTTCGGTGGAGGCTTCTTGAAGGCGTCTCTCACGTGAACAAGGGTTTAGAGTTTCTTCTAATGTGGCAAAGAGATGGAAGGGTGGGTGGTGGGGTGTTTATATAGGGTAGAGGTGGTAGGGTTAGGGTGCAATCCAAGTATAATGCGGCGGAATCAAGTAGAGGCCCTGGTAGAGTCCTTTTTGGGCTCCCAGGGCGGGGCACGACATCCTTGGGCCCAATTAAGATAATTACCCAATAACCTTTCATGAAGGAAAAATATAATATGAGTAAAAACCCTACACACCGGACTAGTCCATAGAGGGGGTTGGACAAGTCCTATCGGGTACATAAGGTTGAACGGACACGTACAGTGCACATCCGAACAAGTCCGATCAAGACCAGAAAGTGAAAACAGACAAGTCCGGTACTTGGCCGGACAAGTCTGGAAGATTATCCAGTTTTCAAAACCGGGCCAAGTTTGAGAAATTACCGGACACTCCAAAAAGTTTCAATAACAAGGATTAGACTAGTCCGTATATGAGAACAGACAAGTCCGAAAAACAACAGAAAAGTTTTTAGACTAATCCGTAGCAAATAGCGGATACGTCCGAAAAACAACAGAGAGTAAATCAGACTAGTTTGGGGCCAATCCGGACAAGTCCACACTGAATCAGGTTTTTAAATGCTATTTCTGTTCTAATTCATTTTAATCTCATTTCTATTTTTGTTGCTTAATGTTAAACATGTATAAGAATGTATGCAATGCATGTTGGGTGAAAATGAGGTTGTTACAGCAATACACCTAATTAATCAGCTAAACCGCACCCATACTTGGCCTTGTGGTGGCACTGTTGTCCTGGCTTATTCTCGCATGATCCGGTCCTTAGATCTAAGGCAAGCAAAACCACCATATCATCCAACCCAGTACACAAACCATGCTTTCTTAGACCACCCCAGTTCCATGTTACTTAATTCATCATTATTATCAGTTCACATAGTCCATATGTATATTCGTTCATAATGAGGCATATAGTTATTCCTAATCCCAATTAAGCAAACCAGAGAAAAACTGTAAAATACCCTTCCCGACTCTCAACAATGTAACCCAAGCGACAAGGGTGGTCATACAATTCTAGTAAACACCTACCATGGGTTTCCCATCAATTTGACACAAGCATGTAGTTTTGCAAACAAAACATTTCAAAACAGGATTAAAATGTTCAGGGACACTTGCCTTGCTCTTGAGGCTGGTTTGGATCAGAAGCTTCGAAGTTTTGGTGCTGAAGGTCCTCGTAAGAACCCTCTAGAGCTTTACCTTCTATTCCGTGCAACAATCATGCGAAGCAAACATTACAATCAATAAATGCTCACATAGTACTCAATATGCCATGACATGCATGAATGATGCAATTATGATGTAATACATGTTACTAAGTCGCCATTGTTGCTTACTAACAAGTTATAATTAAGTTATACATGTTAGAACAAGTTTCGAGTCATTTTTGAAAAAACTAAAGAAGTTCCAGGAATTCCAGAATTGAAAGACCGGACTAGTCCGCACAATGGATCGGACATGTCCGCTCTGGACCAGAGAGTTCAACGGACTAGTCCGCAGCAGACCGGACAAGTCTGCTACAACTAGGGTTTTAGCGAATTTCCAACTAGAGCATAGTTTGATTTAGATATGAACCATAATTGACGTAAGAAAGATGGATCTAATGGATTTACCAAGAATACTAGGGTTCAAAGGTCGAGGATTCGATGAAACTCGAGAACTTGACGTCTAGACCCGAAGAAAACGAAAGATTGGCAAAGGAGAAAGTTGATGTCGAGGAATTGACAAAGAAGATTGCAGCAGATGATCTCGCTTGATCCCCCATCCTCCTTCTCTTCCTTCTCTCCTGGCGGTAAGGACTCCTCCCTCCTTGAAGAGCGGTGGCGCATGATGTGGCGGGGGCGAAGGGTTTTTCTATCGTGGGCGAAAAGGGTGAAGGGTGGATGGTAGGATGTTTATATAGGAGGAGAGGTGGTAGGGTTTGGGTGGAATCCAAGTACAATGCGGTGGAAACAAGTAGAGTCCTTGGTAGAGTCCCTCTTGGGCTCCTCAGAGGTGAGGCACAACGTTCTTGGGCCCAATTAAGATAATTACTCGATAACTCATTATGGAGGAAAAATAAAATCTGAGTCGAAACCCTACACACCACACTAGTCCATAGAGAGGCTAGACAAGTCCCATCGGGTATGGAGAGTTCAATGGATAAGTCCAGTGCAATACCACACAAGCCCATTCAAGATCAGAGAGTCAAGCGGACAAGTCCGATGTCAAGATGGACAAGTCCGGGAGTGTCCAGTACCAACCAACGGACAAGTACGAACGGGAACCGAAACAAAACTAGATTAGTCCGCAAAAATCAACGGACATCCAAAATGATTTTGGACTTATCTGTAGCAGTTAACGTATAAGTCCGGAGGACAACAATAGCTAAATCAGACTAGTCCGGGGTCCAATTCGGACAAGTCCGTACTAAACCATGTTTTAATTGCTATTTTTCTTTTAATTCATTTTAATCTTGTTCCTATTTGTGTTGTATCATGTTAGACATGTATAAGAATGAATGCAACGCATGATGGATGAAAATGAGGATGTTACATGGGGTGCCGAGGCGGACAATAAGATGGGTTCTCCGCATAGACCAATTTCCTCATGAATGCAATGAGCGGGTCCACCTTTGGAGGTTTGACTTCAACCTCTTGAATGTGTTTAGCATTCAGCCCATACTTGACATAGATATGGAAGTGGATTTCTCCATCTCCCACATCTATGCAAGCCTTCACGGTGCTAGGAATGGTCGCTCAAGAATGAGTGGCGTATACTTCTCGACCTCCATGTTGAGCACCACAAAATCCACAGGTATGAAGCAATTTTTTATTTTCATCGGAACATATTCAGCAATACCTACCAAATAATGGACTGAAGAGTCAGCCAGTTAGAGCGGCATTGGTGTTGGAGTAAGCTCCGTGAAGCTCAGCTAGTCGAAGACCACCTTGGGCATCACACTCACACTTGCTCCAAGGTCACAAAGTACCTTGTCGAAATGGTTAGCCCCAATTGAGCAAGACATTGTAGGGTATCTAGGGTCCTTCAGTCAGTTGCCTTCCTGTAGAGAAATCATGTTGACATTTTCCACAGGAGGTTCGTGCTGTCCTGGCATCTTGCCATTCTCCACTAGTGGAACAGCAGCTGCCAGTTGAGCCCACTGAGTTTTCAGCATCTTGTTGAAGCTCAATTGATTCTTGAAGGCTGAGGGTAGTCCTTCAATCTTGGCATTGATACTTTTTAGGGTCTTGTCATTAGCCGACAGTTTCTTTGATAATGCATCATTGATCTTCAGCTGTCTAATGGTAAGCTCTCTCAAGTTGGGTTGATTTTCATTGTTGTCATTGTTGTTGTACCCTCCTTGAAAGAATTGGCATGGTTGGCCCCACCCTTGACTTCCTGGACGATAATCATTGGTGTTCCCATTGTTGGCTACATATAGGGAATCCTCATGGGTTTCTGGATAGTCATTGCCCAAATGGCCTGTGTTGCCACAGACTTCACAAGTGATGTGAGAGTCTAGGGCATAAGCATTGCCACATACGTCTCCATTGGCTTGTCCATCTATCTTCTTCATGAGGAGATCCAATTAGGTAGCGATCATGCCCACCTTCTTCAAGGTGTGCATGCCTCGCTGACTAAAAGTCCATCTAGGCATCCCTTGTGGGTTTTGGTTGATTAATGACAAACAAATGAGATCCTAACAAAATTATTGAGATTAGTGCAGGTTTTAAAGCAATTAGGAAGAAAGCACAAAAAGAAAGGAGAATGTGGATCCAAAGAGAAAAGAGCTCAAGAGCTGAAAAGATTAGAATTATTTTGTATGGAGTGTGTTGTAGAAACACACCCCAAGAGCTCAAGTGAAAGAGATTACACTCACTGCACAAAATCAGCATGTGCGGACTAGTCCGATATCAACCGGACTAGTCCGATATCTCTCTGACTAAAAACGGACAAGTCCTCCCCCAGTGCGGACTTGTCTGCCGCCCTTCACATTTGCATAACCCCGGACAAGAATGATATTCCTTGTAGGATCGAAGAACTCATGAAAATCTACCAGGGGGGGTGAATGTAGATTTAAAAATCTTACGGAGCGGAAACAATTAAACCCCAACCCCTTCAGCAGAAAAACGATCTGTTAGGGAAATTGTGTGTGAAACTAATCTAAATGTGTCTCACCATGCCAAAAGTGATATATATCATATAGAATCAAGTCACGAAGAAAACACAAGAAGAATCACT
The DNA here is from genome assembly GCA_036927565.1 of Tuctoria greenei. NCBI lineage: Eukaryota > Viridiplantae > Streptophyta > Magnoliopsida > Poales > Poaceae > Tuctoria > Tuctoria greenei. The sequence continues at coordinate 114,261,325 of JAYESD010000011.1, read as the reverse complement.
CAAATCCGTCAAGAGAAACTCAAGTTATGATCGAAAGATCGAACAAAGGTCAGTCTGTCCTACCCGAGAAAAACAGTTCTGGAACGCTGCAAAGAAACTCGTGTAGATCAGAAACCACAAATCCAATGACCGTGAAATTTTGACAGGTGATATATAATAAAGTTTTGAAGACAACCCAAAAAGAGTCACGTCAATTGTATCTGTAAAACTCGAGTTATGATAAGACCACCGACGAAAGGTAGTGTTGTCCAGAACCTCGACGAGTAAAACTTGTCTAGAACAAGTCGGACGAACAAGGCACAAAAGTTCCTTCAAACTACGAATTTTATTCAATAGAACACAAGAGGAACAGCCCCAAAGTCGTGTACCATGAGCTCTGGCCTCCCTTGCTTATATAACCAGCCCTTAGGCCAACCCAATCTCAACTAGGATTCTAATCCTACTCCGTTCACGAATCAAAACTTTCCATAACTGCTTAGGACTCTTCTATGCGCAGATAGAAGCAATATTAAGACTTCCAAACACCTTAGGAACATATCCCACATTCCTAAAACAACTCAAATTAGTGACCCACACGAAATCCTATCATAACCAACTTGATACTTTCCATATCGAGCCATAACCCACTCCGCCGCAGCCAAAGTCATCAATCGATACGATCTGATCCTTCCAATCAGATCTTCCCATCCATAAACCATCTTCGGAACCATGTTTCCACGTCATGCACCGCATGCATACGTGCAAACACCTTCCTTCGACGTCCAGTAACCTTCATATGCATTGCCCTTGATTCAATCATCCTGAGCGACCTCCTGACCCGCTCAACCCCAATTCCTCCTGAATTTGGTTGTTGGAACCTCATCTCCTCCCTGAGACTAGTCCAAAGCATCCTGTCATAAGCCATGACTTGAACTCAAGCAACACCTGCACATGAACAAACAACCAATTTGTACGAGCCCAAGTCCGCGACTTGACTCAAGTTAGTTCTAAACACAACACCTTACGTGAGCACCTCCCATAAGCATGTTGCAAAGCATAGCAAAACGATATCAGCAATATCAACCAAAAGGCACCAAAAACTCAGCAAATGAATACTAAGCAATCTTTCTAAGAATATAAAACAAGTTCGAAACATTGCAAGATAAAAGCAGGAACATTACGATCAAGCTCCAAACCTAGCCAAAGCTAACCGGAGCTTGAGCCGGAGCTTACCAAAGCTAGTCAGACCTAGTGCTGGAGCTAACCAAAACTAGCAGGACCTAGCACCGGAGCTAACCAAAGCTAGTCGGACCTAGCGCTGGAGCTGGCCAAAACTTAATCGGACCTAGCGAAACATATCGGAGCTTAATAAAGACATGACGGAGTTATCAAAGACATGCCGGAGCTAAAGACAAAGCTCACCGGAACTACTCAAAAACATGTCGGACCTAGACAAAGAAAGTCAGACCTATTGTCGAACCTTGCAGAAGCTCGGAGCTAGAGTCGGACCTTGCCAAAAAGATGTTATGGCAGCATTCAAAACTTGTATTGTCAAAGCTAATGTATTCAGCACACATAGGTCTCACAATCTCCCCCTTGATGTATGCATTGGCAACACCACTTAAAGTCCGAACATTGGCTTATTCACATTAAAAGTTTTGAAAACGATTTCTCCCCCTTTGTAAAACAGAAATAAAATAAGGAGAAAAACAAATTATCCCCCCGAGAAGAATTGTGTAAAAACAATTGTGAATATGTGCAATGTGTAATCAATTTCTCCCCCTTGCATAATTATCTTTAAAAATTCACATATTATCTCTCACCCTTTGACAATGTATTCAGCAAGGTTCAAAAGAGAAATTTTAATTATTATGAGCATATTATAACATATACATATAGAACAAAGCTCATCCAAGTCATACTATCAAGTAACTTACACTATCACATCAATGAGATACATAAAGTAGTGTAAGCCATGCTAGAGATAAAATGTAATTTACAATTTAAACAAGTCATGATCTCACAAACTTAACTATTTCAAAACTTGAAAGCATGACACTAGTTGCTGCAATTTTATATTCCTTTAAGCACAATTTTTGATCATATGACATTTGAAAGAGATTATATGCCGCATCTGCCTTATTCTAACCAACCAAGCTAAGCCTATGTCATTTGACAATCAGAAGCTTATGGACATGATTTTAGTCATACACAACTTCTTCCTAGTTCATATCTAAGTGCAATGATAAGCCATCTCAAAAGAAGAAGTGCGATGCATGCATATTCTCTTGATCTTTTCTCAACTTATGTTTATTCATAAAAACTCAACATGTGAGTTGATTGCTTGATTAATTATTTATGATTAAAAGCATTTGTGAGCATGCAACAAGTTCAAAACAGCAAGAAAGTTTGACCATGACCAGATTTAGTGTAAGTAATTATTCCAATTACTCGACATGGCAAAAACTACAAAATGTATAACACGAGTAATGTAGTAAGAACTTTCAGTATGTTAAAGGAATCACAAAGTCATATATGTATGAAATACTATGCTCATATTATTTTAATTTCAGATTCACACATAGACTTCCCAAATTTCAAAACTCCCCCTCAATTTAAACCACGAGGATGCATAACCCCTATTTCACTACGAATGTAACAAAAATGAGTGAAATCCAAAGGTTTTGTAAAAATGTCAGCCAATTGTTGTTCGGTATCTACATGGTGAAGCACAATGTTTCCTTTTTCAACATTATCACGGAGAAAGTGATACCTAATATCAATGTGCTTAGTTCCAGAATGTTGCACAGGGTTTTTAGCAATGCAAATGGCACTAGTGTTATCACAAAATAGTGGAACACTATCTAGATCAACCCCATAGTCCTTAAGTGTTTGAACAATCCAAAGAATTTGTGAGCAAGCACTAGTACCAGCTACATATTCAGATTCAGCTGTGGATTATGCAACTGAGCTTTGTTTTCTAGAGGACCAAGCAACAAGAGAATTACCAAGAAAATGACAAGCACTGGAAGTACTTTTCCTATCAATCCTACAACCCCCAAAATCAGCATCAGAAAAAGCTTTCAAAGTAACGATTGAGGAAGAAGGAAGAAAAATGCCAAATTCTTGAGCTCCATGTAAGTACCTGAGAATCCTTTTGACAGCTTGGCGATGTGAAGTTCGTGGGAAGGCTTGAAACCGTGCACAAAGACATACGCTGAATTGTATGTCCGGTCTTGGTGTCGTGAGGTACAAAAGTGATCCGATCATGCTTCTATATTCTTTTTGATCCACAGATTCACCATCTTCATCAAGTTCAAGTGTTGTTGCTGTTCCCATTGGTGTCCGAAGAGGCTTGCTTTTGTCCATGTTGAAGCACTTAGGAGGTCTTTGTATACTTCGTTTGATGCACAAAGGTACCCTCCTTGGTTTGCTTGATTTGCAGTCCCAAAAAGTATGTGATTTCTCCCATCATACTCGTCTCAAATTCTGAACTCATCATAGCTGAAAACTTGGACACAAGATCATGAGAAGCACAACCAAAGATAATATCATTCACATACACTTGAACGAATAACGAGTCATTGCCATGCTTAAGCACAAAAAGAGTTTTATCAACCTTGTCCATGGTAAACCCCTTTTCAAGTAAGAATGTTTTTAACCTATCATACCATGCTCTAGGGGCTTGTTTGAGAATGTACAAGGCTTTGGACAGTTTGTAAACATGATTAGGAAAATCTGAATTTTCAAAACCCGGTGGTTGTTTCACATAAACCTCCTCATCATGTATCCATTAAGAAAAGCACTTTTAACATCCATTTGAATAGCTTAAAACCTTTTGATGCAGCAAAAGCTAACAAAATTCTTATGGCTTCTAATCTAGCAACAGGAGCAAAAGTTTCATCAAAATATAGACCTTCAACTTGAGTGAAACCTTGAGCAACCAACCTAGCCTTATTCCTAACCACAACCCCATCCTCACTTTGTTTATTTTTAAACACCCATTTAGTTCCAATTAAAGTGTGACCTTGAGGAGGAGGTACAAGTTTCCAAACATTATTTCTTTCAAAATTTTCTAACTCTTCCTGCATGGCAATAATCTAAGATTCATTAGTGAGTCCGTGTGATATATCTTTGGATTCAAAAGAAGCAACAAAAGAAAAATAAGCATGAGAGTTTGGATCGCAAAACCTGGACTGTGTAACTTGTTCGTGCAAGCTTCCAATAATCTGTTGTGGAGGATGAATTTTGAGAACCTAGAGAGGAGGGGACACTTCACAAGCTTCTTCTTCTTCATGTTCATCACAAATCGATGAGCTTGTGACTTGAGGAGGATCTGGACCAGCAATGGTGGTCATCGGTGCTGGCTGTGAATCAAAATCAGGAACTTGAACAATGTCATTTGCTGCTGAATTTTCGGGCAGCAGCTCCACCTCTTCCTCATCTTCAACGAAAATGCTCTCCCCCTGCGGATATGGATCTAGACCTGCAATGTTTGAGCTAGTACCTGGGCTAGCTTCATCAAAAGACACTTCACAAGTCTCCACAATTTTGTTAGTGTTAAGTAAAAGCACACGGTAGCCTCTAGTATGAGATGGATAACCAAGAAACATGCCATCAATGGATCTAGGTTCAAATTTTTCAAGATTACCATGTTTCTTAACAAAGCATTTGCAACCAAAGACCCAAAAGTGTGTAACACTAGGCCTATGTCCAAACCAGAGCTCATATGGGGTTTTACCTAGCTTAGTGCGCAAGAAAACACGATTTGAGACATAACAAGCGGTTGCAATCGCATCAGCCCAAAATTTCCTAGGAGTTTGATATTCATCAAGCATAGTCCTAGCCATCTCAACTAAGGTTCTGTTCTTTCTTTCTATAACACCATTTTGTTGAGGTACATATGGTGAAGAAAATTAATGATCTATTCCATTTTCAGCACAAAAGTGATCAAAAGATTGATTTTTAAATTCTGTTTCGTTATCACTTCTAATTGTTTTTAAAGGTCCTGGGTGATCAATTGATAATCTAAGAAATAAAGTTATAAAGTGACTAAAAGCTTCATTCTTAGATGCCATAAAGTAAACCCAAAAGTATCTAGAATAATCAACAACAATCACAAGAACATACCATTTACCTCCGAATGATTGAACATGTGAAGGTCCTACGGTGTCAAGGTGCAAAAGTTGACCTGGTTCAGTTGTCATGATCATTGTGAGAGGAGTATGTGAACTTGCAACCATCTTAACATGTCTACAAGAAGAGCACACAATTTCTTTGTCCCCTTTAAGCTTAGACAGCCCATGTATGCGATCAAGAGCACTAACACGCGTTAGGTGATCAAAGCCTACGTGACCAAGTCTACGATGCCAAAAATATAAGTCATTTGAATCATTAGCAACTAGACACTTATGCTTTGAGGAAGACATATCAAAATCAGCTTTAAAAATTCTTCCAAACTGAGACATGTTAAAAATAAGCTCACTATTTGAACCTACAACTTTGCAGCAGTTTTTATTGAAAATAATTTCTAGATTTTTATCTAGGAATTGTGAAACAGAAAGCAAGTTGTATTTCAAATTTTTAATAAGTGCCACATCCTTCAAAGTGTAGTGATTATTTACTCTAACCGAACCCTTAGCAATTATAGTAGTTGAATAATTATCGGCAAAAGTAACATTCTCTAAATGTGACACAAAAGAGAGGGAGGAGAACCATTCTTTGTTACCGGTCATGTGGCGTGAGCATCCTGAACTCACAGTCCAAATGTTCTCCTTCCTCAAGCGTGTAACCTACATAGAAGCACAAAACGTCGATGACCCAATACTGGAGTTAGTCAAAAAGCATTTAGGTATCCAGTACTGAGCCACACAACGTGCAGCAGGAAAAACACGTGAAAGCTGAGATAAAACAGCGGTTTTATGAGTCAAAGTTTGAGGCTTTTTACTCTTAACTACTGACCTATAAGGTGTTACTTGTGTAGCACAAAAATCAGTAGCTCCGGAGGCAAAAACAGAAGGTCCGGAGGTAAACTTTGAATGTTTTTGACTCATAACAGCAGGTTGCATGTTCCTGGCATTCGGTTTAATATGTGCAACAAATTTTGCATGAAAGTTATGAGATCTAGCAATCGTTCTTTTCCTTTTCTGTTGTTTAGCTAGTCTATAACAAAAATCTATGACATGACCATCTCTACCACAGTAGGTACAATGAAATTTAACTTTGTGTTCACGTCTAGATGAGCAAGCAATATTTTTATTTGAAACCGAATGAGACAACACTCCTACAGATTTGAAAACCACTTCTTTTTGTTTAGAAACTGTTTGAATCAAACCACTTCCTAATGACTTTACAATTTTAGGTGGATGTGCCTTAGCATGAGCATAAGAATTAAAACCTAAACCGGTTTTATCATTGCAAAACTTGGAAGAATTCAGCAGCAAGTTTAGGTTCTTATTCCCATTACAAAACTGATCTAATGTCATATGCATGTTATCAAGTTTATTGGACAGATCAAGGCAATTTCCACATGAAGTTTTTCCTTTTAATTTGCAATTGGAACAATATTTAACTTCATGAGAACGTAAAGCATTATTCAATATTGAAATTTCATTCATAGCATCTTTTAGTTTCCTTTCAAGATCATCACAACTAGAACAATGCAAATCAATTGTAGAACAAGAAGCATCTTTTAAGTTTCCAATGTCAAGTGCAGCAAGCTTTTTGTTCTTTTCAATTTCAAGTTCAAGTCTATCTAGAGTAGAGGAATGTGCAGTTCTTAATGTGGACAATTTTTCATAGATTAAATCATACGAGGGACAAGAATCATCACTAGGAATCAAGGTTTTCAAATGGTTGATTTCAGATTCTAGTGATTCAATTTGAAGCATTATCCCTAAGCTTTTTGTCCTTTTTCATAACAATAACAGTTGCACGAGAAATTGCATCACACATTTCATTATAGATAGAACATACCTCATCGTTGTCACTGTTGTGTTCTGCATCCTCCTGACTTGATCTTGATCTTGTTTTGCCCGCCATGAAGCATAAGTTGGCCAGATCGTCATCATATTCATCACTTTCAAAGTCTACATCACTTGAACTGAGTTCTTGAAGTGCGGTGATGAAGCTGTTAATCATCTTGCGTCCTATGGTACCCTTCTTTTTCTTGTCGGGATTTCCAGAGGTGGTCTTGATCATGTTCTGTTTTTCTTCACGGGTAGTAGGACCTGAAAGGTTAGGGCATTCTGTACGAAAGTGTCCTGTCTTACCACATTCAAAACAGCGTTGAGGTCCGGAGCTTCCTCTCCTTCTAGTTCTCACATTTTGCAATGCTTTTGAGAATCTAGTAGAGATGAGTGCTAACTCCTCTTCTGGAAATTCCTGATCTGCTCCAGGGTTAGTGAGGACAACAAAGCAAGAGTATTGCAAGATGATGATTGGCCGGAGCTAGGCATATCACGTTGTGAGACAAATGCAATAGACTTATTTGGGTTCTTACGTGATAAGATGTCAATTTCATGAGTTTTTAGTTTAGAATAAAGCACATGTAATGTAAGAGAACTCATGATAGTTGGTTCACGAATAGATGTTACTTTCATCTCCCAAATTGACAGGTCTAGTGCACTAAGAAGTTGCTTAGCATTCTCAGCATCAGAAAAGTTAACATTGACACTATGTAAGTTGCTGAGAATTTTATTGAAGCGAGCAAAGAGGTCATTGATAGACTCACCGGGTTGCATCTCAAAACGCATATATTCCTTTTTGAACATATCTTGTTTTACCTCCTTGATTGTGGTTGAGCCTTCATGATAATCACAGAGAGCTCTCCAAACATCGTATGCTGATCGAAGAACGCGGTCAAAGTCGCTCTGAGTGAGTCCTTGGATGATCAAGTTTCGGACTTTGTTGTTGTTGTCAATGTCCCGTAGGATTGTAGCTGTAACTTGATTATTAGGTGGCACTTCGTAAGTATTGTACACCTTATCTCATATTGCAAAGCCTTGTGCCTGGATGAAAGCCTCCATGCGTGCCTTCCAAACCTGAAAATCAATACCAGCAAATACACAAGGTTTAGCAGAGTATTTCTCCATGATGATTAGTCAAAAACATGTGCAAATCACAATGATTGGAGCACCTTGGCTCCGATACCAATTGTAGGATCGAATAGCACGTGAAAAGATACCATAGGGGTGTGAATGGTAGATTTAAAAATCTTACGCAGTGGAAACAATTAAATCCCAACCCCTTCGGCAGAAAAACGATCCGTTAGAGAAATTGTGTGTGAAACTAATCTAAACGTGTTTCACCGTGAAAAAAGTGATATATATATATATATATATATATATATATCATAGAGAATCAAGTCACGAAGAAAACACAAGAGGAATCACTCAAATCCGTCGAGAGAACCCAAGTGATGATCGAAAGATCGAACAAAGGTCAATCTGTCCTACCCGAGAAAAATAGTTCTGGAATGCTGCAAAGAAACTCATGTAGATCAAAAACCACAAATCCAATGACCGTGAAATTTTGACAGATGATAGATAATCAAGTTGTGAAGACAACCCAAAAAGAATCACGTCAATTGTTTCTGTAAAACTCGAGTTATGATAAAACCACCAACGAAAGGTAGTGTTGTCCAGAACCTCGACGAGTAAAACTTGTCTGGAACAAGTCGGAAGAACAAAGCACAAAAGTTCCTTCAAACTACGAATTTTATTCAATAGAACAAAAGAGGAACAGCCCCAAAGTTGTGTACCACGAGCTCTGGCCTCACTTGCTTATATAACCAGCCCTTAGGCCAACCCAATCTCAACTAGGATTCTAATCCTACTCCGTTCACGAATCGAAACTTTTCATAACTGTTTAGGACTCTTCTATACGCAGATAGAAGCAATCTTAAGACTTCCAAACACCTTAGGAACATATCCCACATTCCTAAAACAACTCAAATTCGTGATCCACATGAAATCCTATCATAACCAACTCTATACTTTCCATACCGAGCCATAACCGACTCCGCCGCAGCCAAAGTCATCAACCGATACGATCCGATCCTTCCAATCAGATCTTCCCATCCATAAACCATCTTCAGAACTATGTTTACACATCATGCACCACATGCATACGTGCAAACACCTTCCTTCGACGTCCAGTAACCTTGATATGCACTGCCCTTGATTTAATCATCCTGCGCGACCTCCTGACCCGCTCAACCACAATTCCTTCTGAATTTGGTTGTTGGAACCTCATCTCCTCCCTGAGACTAGTCCAAAGGATCCTGTCACCAGCCATGACTTGAACTCAAGCAACACCTGCACATGAACAAACAACCAATCCGTACGAGCCCAAGTCCGTGACTTGACTCAAGTCAGTTCCAAATACAACACCTTACGTGAGCACCTCACATAAGCATGTTGCAAAGCATAGTAAAACGATATCAGCAATATCAACCAAAATGAACCAAAAACTTAGCAAATGAATACTAAGCAATCTTTCTAAGAATATAAAACAAGTTTGAAACATTGCAAGATAAAAACAAGAACATTGCGATCAAGCTCCGAACCTAGCCAAAGCTAACCGGAGCTTGAGCCGGAGCTTACCAAAGCTAGTCGGACCTAGTGCCAGAGCTAACTAAAACTAGCAGGACCTAGCACCGGAGCTAACCAAAGCTAGTCGGACCTAGCACCGGAGCTGACCAAAACTTAATCGGACCTAGCGAAACATATCGGAGCTTAACAAAGACATGCCGGAGCTATCAAAGACATGCCAGAGCTAAAGACAAAGCTCACCGGAACTACTGAAAAACATGTCGGACCTAGACAAAGAAAGTTGGACCTATTGTCAAACCTTGCAGAAGCTCGAAGCTAGAGTTGGACCTTGCTGAAAAGATGTTATGGCAGCATTCAAAACTTTATTGTCAAAGGCAATGTATTCAGCACACATAGGTCTCACATTCCTCTGACTAAAATCGGACAAGTCCTCCAAGTGCGGACTTGTCCTGAGCCCTACAATTTTTCACAACACCGGACAAGTCCGATATCCACCGGACTAGTCCGAAAACTCTTTGACTAAAATCGGACAAGTCCCTCCAAATGTGGACTTGTCCTCAATTCTACACAGTGTTCACCACATCGAACAAGTCTGATATTAACCGGACTAGTTCAAAAAGTTTTTGTACCCAGATCGGACTAGTCCGCACCTTAACGGACTAGTCTGGTATCCATCAACACTTAGGGTTCTCCACACACTGCACAACGGACTAGTCCGGTGTCCACCACGGACTAGTCCGGACTTTGCAAACCCTAACGGTAACATTTGGAAACCCTAATATAAATAGAGGTGTACGGCCATACAACACTATCTCTCGACTCCCTGCACCGTCACACCTCCTAAGAGCCCAAAAATGCATCTCTCCACTCATTCTAGACCTAAAAGGATCAAATCTTTGAGGATTAGGGACTGGACAAAGGAGAGAACTTGTTCCACACAATCTTGTGCTCTTGGGTTTGATCTCTCGCACACTCTCATTGTTTATTGTATATCTTTTGAGTGTGTTTGGTTGTGCTCATTGATTTAATTCTTGGGGATCCCTCAACTTGTGAGAAGGCCCCTTGAACAAGTTAATTGCCCCTGTGTGATTAGTGGTTGAGAATCGACCTCCGTGGCGATTCAACGAGGAAAGGGTTAGTGAAGACTCGATCCTTCGTGGACCCCTCAACAGGGACGTAGATACCTCCGTGGGATCGAACATCGGGATAAAATCTTGTCTTGTGTGTCCTTGTTTTATCGTTCATCATATTCTAGGGTTTGCATAGTCTTGTGTAACTCACATTGAAATATTAGAATTAAAGTTGATCATTGCAATATAGTATTTTGTTGTTATAATACATTCAAATTGTCAATTGCTTTCTGCTGCATAGGCTACTAGAAGTGAAATTAATGATCAATCTTGATTTTTCTAGTCCACGTATGTCGGACTAGTCCACACCATATCGGACTAGTCCGGCCTCCCTACATTTGATCTATTTGTTAAGTGTTTCAGGGATCGACAAAGATTCAAAAAGTCTATTCACCCCCCCCCCTCTAGGCTACAGTCAATTGGTATCAGAGCAAAACTCTTCAAAAGAGATTCACCGCTCGAAGAAACAATGTCGGACATCAAGGATGTACACAAGAGCTTCAACAACGAAAAGGGTGATAATGAAAAGAACTAAAAGATGGAGAAACTCCTTGATGCCATTCAAGACTGTGAGGACGATGATGAGGAGATGTTTGAACTCAAGGCTCTTCTGCGGAAGAAGGCACTATCTCCAAAAAGGAAGAAGAAGATTCAAGATGAGAAGACGAAGGGGAGTATTCACACAAACTACTCCTGATATCCTTTTAACTATGAACGTCTAAATTCTCACAATAGTCATTACCTATCAATTCCTTTATGCAAAAGCACCTTACTTTGACGGCAATGACTATTCATTGTGGAGACAAAATATGAAAATGCATCTTATTTCTCTTAACCCAAGTCTTTGGCATATAGTGTGTACAGGTATAGTTATTCCAAATGATGATGAAGAGTTAACTCCAAGTCAAGAGCAAGCCATTCATCGAAATGCTCAAAGCCGCAGCTGTCATCACTTCATCATTGAGCAAAGATGAGTTCACCAAGGTGGATGGAATCGAGATCGACAAGAAAATATGGGATACCCTCAAAACAGCACATGAAGGTCATCGCCATGTACGTGGAGCCAAAATCGAGATGATCGAGGATGAATTGGGAAGATTCGCTATAGAAGAGGATGAAACACCCTAAGACATGTACAATTGACTGAAGTCCCTCATCAACAAAGTCCGATCTTACAGAAGCAAGAAGTGGAAAGATCACGAAGTTGCGAAATTGATTCTAAGGGAATTCATGCCTAGAAACTTGACGTTGTGATCTATGATTAGAGAAAGTCCAGGGTATCGCAAAATGACCCTGGGCGAACTTCTTGGCAAGATCATACTCTTCAAAATGATGGAGAAAGAAGCCAAACATGTCAAAGAACTTGTCGATCTTACCTCAGCAAACAAGAAAGGGGTTGGTCTAAAAGAAACCTGCAAGCCAGCATCTAAAGAAGCTCGAGAAGCTCATGAAGAATATGATGGAGATGATGAAAGCAGTTATGTCGATGAAGAAGACATGATCTTGTTCATGAAGAAGTTCAAGAAAATGATGAGAAGAAGAAAGGGTGGTAGATCAAATGAAGGAAGACATAGGGACAAACCAAGACCCAGGATGAGACGTGCATGCTATAATTGTGGAGAGTATGATCACTTCATAGTTGACTGTCCACATGAAGACAACAAGAGGAAGAATAAAGACAACAAGCCTCAAAAAAAGAAGGTATTTAAGAAGAAGAAGCAATATGGTCAAGCACATCTAGGGAAGGAGTGGGACTCCAATGATGAGTCCTCATCTGAAGAAGAAGAGGAGATGGCCACTATAGCCATCAAGAAGCCTACCAAGAAATCCACTCTTTTTCCAATCATGGGCGCAAGAAAGGACACCGACCACACATGTCTAATGGACAAGGAAGGAAAAAGAAATGTCACATCTAAATCTTCCTCCTCACTTTCTTTTACTAGTGATATTGATAATTATAGTGATGATGAAGATATGCTTAGTGGGTTAGATAAAAAGACTGCTGCTAAGATGAAATTTCTAATGGATAAGCTTGTTGATAAGGAGGAGCTAGTCAATCACCAAGAAGATGTGATCATTCTCCAAAAGCAGGATTATCTTAAGATTGAAAATCTCCTTGGGCTTGAAAAGGAGCGAAGTAAATCACTGGAACTTGAGTTAGCTTCAAGCAAGGAAGCTTGCTTGAAGTTAAAAGACTCAAACATGACTATCAAGGATGAACTTGCTAACATAACCAAAGTTAACAAGATCCTTGAGACACAAGTTGAGTCACTCAAGCAAAGTGATTCTTCATCCTCTTCAAGCTCACCATCCCAACAAATCAAATCTGAAACTGTTATTAATTGTAATTGTGCTAAAAGTGACACTAACTTGAAGGAAAAGCTAAAATTGACAAAGGACAAGCATCCTTCCCAAAGTATAATATGTGACAAGGAGAAGGTCAAGTATGCACGCAGTGCATACTCGGTCACAAGACCTCCTAATATCAAATATTGAATGTGGGCCTAGAGGAGGGGGTGAATAGGCCTTTTTGAAAGTTGTCGGATCCTGCAACTGTCAACGACAAGCTCAATACCAAAGATATCGGACTAGTCTGGTAAAGTGCGGACTAGTCCGGTGTTCACGGACTAAGTTGATTAAGCTAGATCGATTAGGTTGAGTATTTTATGTGTGCAGCAGAAAAATAGAACCAAATAAAGATTTCACAGTTATATACTAGATTATGTCACAGTTAATTCTTATGTTTAACAATTGAATGTAATATGAGTAATGATTATGAAACCCTAGATTATATTGATGAATTAGAATGATGAGCACCAAAACAAAACACAAGGATTTATCCCATGGTTCGGCTACCACAAAAGGCAACCAACATCCACGTTGAGGAGTCCACAAAAGGACCGGATCTTCTCCAACCCTACCCTCGTTGGATCGCCACGAAGGCCAATCCACTTCCACTAACCACAAAGGGGTGAATAACCGAATTCAAGGGGCCTTCTCACATGTTGAGAGCTCCCTTAGATTACAACACAAATTTCCACCGAAAACACACTCAAAAGATTACAATTAAAACGCAGGAGTGTGTTAGAGAATCAAACCAAGAGCTCAATGTGATGTTCCAAGTGTCTCTCCAATGATCTAGAATGAATCCTCAAAGAATTGATCGTTGTTGCACTTAATTTCGTGGAGAGATGTAGTTTTTGAGGCTCTTGGGAGGTGTGACAGCGCTAGGGTTCGAGAGAGAGCAAAAGAAGGCTGTGCACCTCTATTTATATGGGGTTTCTAAAAGTCACCGTTAGGGTTCAAAAAGATCGGACTAGTCCGTGGTGGTCACCGGACTAGTCCGGTGTGCTGTGTGTAGCAAACCCTAAGTACCCCGAAATATCGGACTAGTCCGGCTGAAAACGGACTTGTCCGATTTCGCTACTGGAAATCTTCGGACTTGTCCGATATCCATCGGACCTGTCCGGACATGTGAAACCCTAAGTGAGTTAGATGACAAGTCTGCACTTGGAGGACTTGTCCGATGTAGATCAGAGGGTTTTTTGGGCTAGTCCGTACAAATATCGGACTTGTCCGATATGGATCAGAAGGAATATCGGACTAGTCCGGTTGTGATCGGACTTGTCCGATTTTGTGTGACTTGTGAAGTGTTTTGAGGACTAGTCCGTACTAAGGAGGACTAGTCCGATTCTAGTCAAAAGAATATCGGACTAGTCCGACAGATATCGGACTTGTCCGATCTGGTGCAGAAAGGTTATCGAACTAGTCCGGTTGTGATCGGACTAGTCCGGACCTGTGTAACTTTGTGCAATGTGTGTGTTTAATTTGTGATTGAGCTCTTGGGGTGAGTTCCCTTAACACACTCCATACACAATAATCTATTACTCTTCTTCCTTGAGCTCATCTCCATTTTGCTCCTCATCCTTCCTTCTTTTTGGTATTTTGCTCATTTTCCTATTATAGGCCTGCACTCATCTCAACAAATAGGTTAGGATCCCAATTGCTTGTCATAAATCATCCAAAACCCACAAGAGAGTCCTAGATGCACTTTCAATCTCCCCCTTTTTGGTGATTGATGACAACCAATTGAGATTTCACAAGATATGATAAAAATTGAGATTTTCATAAAGTATGCACATATGAGTCAAAAATACATCAAGGAGTGAAAGAATTATCCATATGTGCATTCTTTATGGTGGGATGCATAACTAAGTATATTGAGACATTGAGAATGACATAATTTACATTAATCAACCAAAACCAAACATATATGTCATTCCAGGAGTAAGATTACAGATTTCAACAAGTACTTCTCAAATTAATTAAGCAATGCATCACAGAACCATAACTAACTTAGGAACAAAGTTAAAACACTGCAAAACTCAAAAAATAGACAAGAAGCATAAAAAGAGTTCTCTCCTTGCATCCTACAGCTAAAGCTAAGACTCCCCCCAATCTCTCTCCCTTTGGCATCAAGACACCAAAAAGAAGGAGAGAAGGGTCATAGGGTCTTCACTCTTCACTGTCGGTCCTCTCATTGTCATCTTCGTCTTCTTCATCTTCAGCTTGATGAGGAGGAGAAGGAGGAGGGGCGGAGGCGCTCGAGGCCTCAATGCCAAAGTAGGCAAGTTCGGATGGGGTCAAGGGCCCAAGCTCAGTGTAGTCCGGGTCGGAGTCCTCAGAGATCACTGGAGATCCAATGGGGTCGATCTCTAGCTTCTGGCAAATTTGCTTCACATTGGCCTTGATGTACTTCATGTCCTCTTTCTTTTCTGGTTGGGCTTGTGGGCCTTCACTTCGGCCTTCTTGCAGGAGGTGAAAATGGCAGCCAGGTATTTGAGGATTCCACTAGCTGATCCTCTCTGAGGGGCTGCCCTTGAGGTTGGGATAGCTCTAGCATCTTCTCTTGATCTTGTCGGTGCCTCGGGACTGGAGGCCGGCGAGGGAGCAGCCTAGACATTTACTGGTTGAGGCTTCTGAGGCCTCAAAGGAGTGTGCTCCACATCCTTGACAAACTCAATCCCTGTGACTTTCTCAATCATAAACATTAGATAGGGAGCATAGCCACAGGACCTGTTGGGGGTGCTGGAGATGTTGACCATATTGTTCCATATGTAATCAAACACATCAAACTGTCTGTTCTTGCTTATGATCCTCATTAGGGTCTGGAGGTATCCTTGTACACTCCATGCATCCCCATCCTTAGGGGCAATGGTCTTCCTCAAGACTCTGTTTAGCACCACAAAGAATGGCTTCATGTTCTTTGTGGAAGGAGGGGTGAACTTTGAATTGGGCTCATAGAGAAACTTCATCCTCTCCTTGTCGATGACACCAACATTGTGAATAATCACATTATCATTGCTGGAGGTGTCAATATGCAACATCCTTGCAAATTCTTCATAAGTGATAGTGTACTTGGATCCATGAGTCATCCAAGTCACTCTTTCCTCTTCATCGCTTGCAAAGTGACAGGTGGCATAGAACTGAGCCACCAATTCATCATTCCAATTGTACTTGAAGGCAAAGAGGTCCTTCAAGCCATGTCTTTCAGCAGCTGCAATCAATCATCAAATGCAGAGCATCTCTTCTTCTCAAGATGTGCCCAATCAATCCACTGACTACGCACCACGGGTGTCTTCATCTGTAGGTATACATCCCTGTAATAGTTAGCATGAAAATTGCTCCAGAATCTTCCATCTGCAGCTTGCTTTGGATGATTATAGCAATCAATGCTCCTGAGCTTTGCAGCTGAGTCGCTGCCCTTCCCATTGAACTTTTCTTCAGTGGGGTCCCGGACCCCTTCCCTGGGAGCATGCAGCTTCAATGGTCCAACTGGACCCGTCGCTATCCCCTTGCCCTTGCCCTTTGCTTGGCGAGGGACACTCGATGATGCGGCTGCCTTGGAGACTGGCTTCTTTGCCAACACTTTCCTCTGAACTTGAGGAGGAGACGGAGCTGGCTCGGTAGGTCACCCTTGGTGCTTCTTGCCAAGACTCGTTGAGGTCCGAGGTGCCACCTCGTGGTCCATCTCGGCCTCAAAATCGGAAACCTCATCGTTTGAGCTCGACATGACCTGAGAATTAGTTTCAAGAATGATAATGAATGATACAAGGCATAGGTATGAAAGGATAGGAAGGAATTGCATTTCAGAATTGAAGAGTTAGGTTTTGAGTTCAGAAACATCGGACTTGTCCAGTGCACAGGCACGGACTAGTTCATGGGGACCGGACTTGTCCGTTCAAGGACCGGACTAGTTCGGTGTTCATCCTCAAAAACCTAAGAGATTTGACAAAAGTTGATTCCTAATGCACAATAAGTCTAGCATACACGTGATACATAAAGGAGGCATGTATATGGTGAAGGATGCTAGGCTATTTGATCAATAATGAAGAAAAACGAGATTTCTAGGGTTTGGGTGAAAATTACCGAAGAAATCGATTGAAGCTTGAAGATGAGGGTGTTGAAGGCCGGACAAGTCCGCTAGCTTCAATCCTCAAGAGGGCAAGCTTGATTTCCGCCCAAATGAGGAGATTTTCGATGGAGGGAGCAAGAAATCGCCTTGGGAGCTCGAGCGGAGGAGAGAGAACGCGCGAGCAAGAGTGGAGGATGAAGGGATTAGGTTTTGGTGGCGGCTAGGGTTATGGACACGAAAAATCAGACAAGTCCGGAGATGACCGGACTAGTCCAAACTCTTCCAGAGAGCAACATCGGACTAGTCCGTGGTTTTATCGGACTAGTCCAGCCTAACCGGCACTCAGCGGACTGGTCTGCACGTGCGGACTAGTCCGGATAACCACGGACTAATCCGTGATCACCAGGAGAAATTTGCAAAGCCCATTCATATATATTTGAAGGTTCATAAATAGAGAATAGGGAGGTAAATTAAATCAAATGATCTTGATGAATATGACCAGTAAGCATACAACAATCAAGCAATGATCATAATTCACCAAGATCTAGTAATTGACATAGTTTTTCGGGAAAATTTGAGAGAGAGTGATTTTCACAATTCAATCAATATATTTTGAAGACTTCATATAGGTATGTAACTTTTCAAGCCAAACTCCGAGCATCGAGGATATTTAGTTCATTTCGGAGTTCGCAAAAGCGCTTTTCATCAAATGGCTTGGTGAATATGTCGGCCAATTGTTTTTGGGTATTGACATGTGAGATGGCTATATCTCCTTTCATGGCATGATCTCTCAAAAAGTGGTGTCTTATGTCTATGTGTTTAGTTCTGGAGTGCTCAACTGGGTTGTGGGCAATTTTAATGGCACTCTCGTTGTCACAAAGGAGTGGAATATGGTTCATATTGTAACCGTAATCCCTTAGAGTTTGTCGCATCCAAAGGAGTTATGCACAACAGCTCCCGGCTGCAACATACTCCGCTTCGGCTGTGGATAAGGCAATGGAATTTTGTTTCTTGGAGGACCAAGAAACTAAGGATCTCCCTAGGAATTGGCATGTGTCGAAGGTGCTTTTTCTATCTACTTTGCACCCGGCATAATCTGGATCGGAGTATCCAATGAGATTGAATTTTGAGCCTTTTGGGTACCAAAGACCAAGGTTGGGTGTATGAACTAAATATATCAAGATCCTTTTTACGGATGTCAAGTGACATTCCTTAGGGTTGGCTTGAAATCTTGCACACAAACATACACTCAACATAGTGTCTGGCCTAGATGCACATAAATAGAGTAGAGATCCTATCATGGAGCGATATACCTTTTGGTCGACGCTAGGTCCATCTTCATTGAGATCCAAGTGGCCATTTGTCGTCATGGGGGTCTTTATGGGCTTTGCCTTGTCTATGCCAAACTTCTTAAGTACGCCCTGCATGTACTTGGTTTGGCTTATGAATGTCCCTTCCTTTTGTTGCTGCACTTGGAATCCCAAGAAGTACTTTAATTCTCCCATCATTGACATTTCAAACCTGTCTGTCATGATTTTGCTAAATTCCTCACAAAACGATTGATTAGTTGACCCAAAGATTATATCATCAACATAAATTTGACAAATAAAAAGATCATTGTCTAAATTCTTTGTAAATAGAGTGTAGTCTACTTTGCCAATTTGAAAACCATTCTCAATTAAGAAATCTCTAAGACACTCATACCAAGCTCTAGGAGCTTGTTTGAGGCCGTAGAGAGCCTTACGCAATTTGAATACGTGGTTGGGGAACTCTTCGTCTTCAAACCCGGGTGGTTGCTCCACGTACACCTCTTCCTTGATTGGTCCGTTGAGGAAGGCGCTTTTCACATCCATTTGATACAGCTTGAAATCATGGTGAGTAGCATATGCAAGTAATATTCTAATGGATTCAAGCCTAGCTACTGGAGAAAAAGTCTCATCGAAATCCAAACCTTCGACTTGTGAATAACCTTTGGCCACAAGTCGTGCCTTGTTCCTTCTCACCACCCCGTGTTCATCTCGTTTGTTGCGGAAGACCCATTTGGTGCCGACGATGTTTGCATTGGGTCTTGCCACAAGTTCCCATACTTCGTTCCGCTTGAAGTTGTTCAATTCTTCTTGCATCGCCACCACCCAGTCTGGATCTTTCAATGCATCTTCAACCCTGCGTGGTTCCAAAAAGGATACAAACGAATAATGCTCACAAAAGTTAGCTATGCGAGATCTAGTGGTTACTCCCTTTTGGATGTCACTAATGATATTGTCGATTGGGTGATCCCTTTGGACGCATTGGTGTACTCTTGGGTGTGGCACTTGAGGAGTTGTGTCTTCATGATTGTCTGCTTCTCCCCCTAAGTAGTTGCCTTCGTTGACTTGTTGATCATCTTCGTATTCTTGTGGTTGATCTTGTGCTGAAACTCCCCCTTGATTGTTGATCTCCTCCTGTGGTTCATCTTCCTCATGTACGTGTGGAGGTGGCTCTTGTGGTCGAACTTCACCCAGAGCCATTCTTTTCAATGCTTGACAAGGAGCTTCTTCTTTACCTAATTCACATGGATCAACTTGCTCCTTTTGGGAGCCATTAGTCTCATCGAACACTACGTCACGTGCTATTTCAACGAGTCCAGAGGCCTTGTTGAAAACACGATAGGCGTAAGTGTTCGAATCATAACCAAGCAAGAAACCTTCATCGGACTTTGAAGCGAACTTTGAAGTCCTAGGCTTCTTGTTCAGGATATAACATGGAGAACCGAAGACTCAAAAAATATGAGATATTTGGTTTGTTACCGGTGAGTAGCTCATAGGATGTATTCTTGAGTAGTCGATGAAGATAAAGTCAATTTACGGCGTGGCAAGCGGTGTTAATCGCTTCCGCCCAAAATCGATCCGAGGTCTTGTACTCATCGAGCATTGTTCTTGCCATCTCTATGAGTGTTCGGTTCTTTCTATCAACAACTCCGTTTTGTTGTGGCGAGTATGGAGCTGAAAATTCGTGCTTGATACCCTCTTCATCAAGGTACTCCTCCACTTGTGTGTTCTTGAACTCCGTGCCGTTGTCGCTTCGAATACTCTTGATTTTTCAATGAGAATTCGTTTTGAGCTCGCTTGAAGAACTTCTTGAGTGTTCCTTGTGTTTCTGACTTATCGTGCCAAAAGAAAACTCAAGTGAAGCGAGAAAAGTCATCAATAATAACTAAACCATATTTGTTACCGCCGATGCTTATGTAAGCAATTGGACCAAACAAGTCCATGTGAAGCAGTTCGAGCGGTCTTGTTGTAGTCATGACATTCTTTGCGGGATGAGGTGCTCCAACTTGCTTCCCGGCTTGGCACGCGCTACAAAGCCTGTCTTTCTCAAAAACAACATCCTTCAAACCTCGAATGTAGCATGCCCGCAACCTATGTTGGTCTTTGCAATCAAGCATGTGTCAAGTTCGGCTTTATCCTTGTCGAAGTCAACGAGGTAAAGCTTTCCCTTCAACATACCCTTGAATGCAATGGAACCATCACTCCTCCTAGAGACGGTCACACCCTCGTTAGTGAACAAGCAATTATAACCTTTGTCACATAGCTGAGATATAGACAGCAGGTTATAATCTAAGGATTCAACATGTAAAACATGAGAAAGTGTGTGTGTAGAAGATATTGCGATTTTACCGGTACCGAGCACCCTTCCTTGACTATTATCTCCAAAGTAGATGCCTTTGTTTGGGTCCTCATTCTCTTCATATTCCACGAACATCCTTCTTTCTCCGGTCATATGGTTGGTGCAGCCACTGTCTAGCACCCATTTGGATCCACCGAAGGAATAGGCATGCAAAAACAAATTATGCTTTGGTTTTAGGTACCCAAGCTTGCTTGGGTCCTTGAGGGTTAGTTACAATACATTTGGGCACCCACACATAAGATTTGGTGTTCCCATGGCGTGGCCCAACATAATTAGCATAAACCTTGCCAAAATTATTTCTCATTAACACATAGGAGGCATCAAAGGTTCTAAATAGTAATTGTTGTTGTTTGTATACAGGGCTAGTCTGGAAGGCCGGACTTGTCCGGAGGACCGGACTTGTCCGGACACTCACCGGACTAGTCCGGTGTTTGTGTGAGTTCAGGTTTTTACCCTTCGACTTATGAGTTTGAGAGGGTCTTTCCTTCACAAAGGAAATCCTCCCCTTATTTTTCTTATGACTTCCAGCATGCTGTTTTTCATCATAAGAGTAACCAATGCCATACTTGACATTTGGAGGTTTTTGGACCAAGTATGCACTACGTGCATAGTTGATCTTCTCCTTGTCAAATATGCCACATTGGGTAGGATTTTTATCCTTTGTGGAGGTTGACCTCTCCTTCAAACTGGTATCTATTTTACTACATGTGCACATATGAGCAAAATCAGTTTTAGTGGATTGAGAAGGTGAACTTGAATAGGAGGAAGGTTCACTCAGCTTGAGTGACTCAACTTGCACTTCAAGGATCTTGTTAACCTTGATCAGGTCAGCAAGTTGGTCCTTGATTGCAAAATTTGAGTCAGTTAACTCCAAGCAAGCTTTCTTGCTTGAAGCTAACTCAAGCTCTAGTGAATTGTTTTTCTCCTTTTCAAGTTCTAGAAGTTTGTGAAGTTCGACATACTCCTCCTTTTGGGAGATAATCATGTCCTCTTGATGATGAATCAACCTCTCCTTCTCAACAAGTTGATCAAGTAAAAGTTTCATTTTTGTTGCAGCTTTCCTATCTAGTCCACTAAGCATGTCTTCATCATCACTAATTATTTCATCATCACTAGAGTAGGAATGCACGGAAGGGGTTTTGATGATTACCTTGCGTTTACCTTCCTTTGCCATAAGGCAAGTGCCATTTTCCTTCCTTGCGCCGAGTGTAGGGAAGAGTGTAGATTTCTTGGACGTGCTCTCGATGGCTACGCTAGCCATCTCTTCTTCTTCGGATGATGAGGACTCATCGTTTGAGTCCCACTCCTTCCCAATGTGCGCTTGTTCGGCTTGTTTCTTCTTCTTGAAGAATTTCTTAGGTTGAGGCTGGGATTCTTTGGTCTTCTTCTTGTTCTCCTCATATGGTCAATCAACTATAAAGTGGTTATACTCACCACAATTGTAGCATGCCCGCCTCAACTTTGGTTTCGTTCTTTCCTTGTACTTTCCCTCACTTGATTTTGTTCCTTGCCTTTTCTTCATTATTCTCTTGAACTTTTTCATGAACAATATCATGTCCTCTTCATCTAGCTCACTGCTTTCATCGTCACTGTCTTCCTCTAGTTGTGCTTCCCTTGCTTCTTTGGATAGAGGCTTGAGGGTGGACTTTAGAGCAACCCCTTTCTTCTTAGCCGAGGTGAGATCGGCAATTTCCTTGACGTGCTTTGCTTGTCTTTCCATAATCTCAAAGTTGATGATTTTTCCAAGCAATTCATCCGGAGTCATCCTTTTGTATCCGGGGCTTTCTCTAATCATGGAGCATAGCGTGACATTGTGAGGCATAAAAGCTCTAAGGATGAGCTTTACCACCTCGTGGTCATTCCACTTCTTGCTCCCGTATGATCGAACTTTGTTGACAAGTGTCTTCAATTGATTGTACATATCTTGGGGTGAATCGTCTTCCTCAATTGCGAATCTTCCTAGTTCGCCTTCGATCATCACAATCTTTGCTTCACGCACATGTCGGTCACCTTCATGTGTAGTTTGTAGTGTATCCCATATCTCCTTAGCAATTTCGAGTCCATCCACCTTGGTGAACTCGTCCCGACTAAGTGAGGAGGTGATTACAGTTGCGGCTTGTGCATTTCTATGAATGGCCTGCTCTTGTCTTGGGGTGAGCTCTTCGTCGTCGTCCAGAATATCTATCCCTGTGCATACAACATGCCATAGACTTGGGTTGAGGGAAATCAAATGCATTCTCATATTCTGCCTCCACATTGAGTAATCACTTCCATCGAAGTGTGGGTCTCTTCCAAGTGGGATAGATAAGTAATGATTGTTATTGGAATTTAGATGATCATAGTTAAAAGGATATCGGGAGTAGTCGGTGTGACTACTCCCCTTCTTCTTCTCTTCAACTTTCACTTTCCCTTTGGAAAGTGCCTTCTTTCTGAGGAGCGCCTTTAGCTCCAGCGTCTCCTCATCGTTGTCCTCGAAGTCTTGAATGGCTTCGAGGTACTTCTCCACTTTTTGGGTCTTTTCGTTGTTAATCTCCTCTTGGTTGTTGATTTTGTGGGCGTCCTTCATGTTCGACATGATCTCTTCGAGTGGTTAGACTCTTTCTTCAAGAACCTTGCTCTGATACCAATTGAATGTGGGCCTAGAGGGGGGGTGAATAGGCCTTTTTGAAAGTTGTCGGATCCTGCAACACTCAATGACAAGCTCAATACCAGAGATATCGGACTAGTCTGGTAAAGTGCGGACTAGTCCGATGTTCATGGACTAAGTTGATTAAGCTAGATCGATTAGGTTGAGTATTTTATGTGTGCAGCGGAAAAATAGAACCCAATAAAGATTTCACAGTTATATACTAGATTATGTCATAGTTAATTCTTATGTTTAACAATTGAACGTAAGATGAGTAATGATTATGAAACCCTAGATTCTATTGATGAATTAGAATGATGAGCACCAAAACAAAACACAAGGATTTATCCCGTGGTTCGGCTACCACAAAAGGCAACCTACATCCACGTTGAGGAGTCCACAAAAGGATCGGGTCTTCTCCAACCCTACCCTCGTTGGATCGCCACGAAGGCCAAACCTCTTCCACTAACCACAAAGGGGTGAATAACCGAATTCAAGGGGCCTTCTCACACGTTGTGAGCTCCCTTATATTACAACACAAATTTCCACCGAAAACACACTCAAAAAATTACAATTAAAACGCAGGAGTGTGTTATAGAATCAAACCAAGAGCTCAATGTGATGTTCCAAGTGTCTCTCCAATGATCTAGAATGAATCCTCAAAGGATTGATAATTGTTGCACTTAATTTCGTGGAGAGATGTAGTTTTTGAGGCTCTTGGGAGGTGTGACGGTGCTAGGGTTCGAGAGAGAGCAAAAGAAGGCCGTGCACCTCTATTTATATGGGGTTTCTAAAAGTGACCGTTAGGGTTCAGAAAGATCGGACTAGTCCGTGGTGGTCACCGGACTAGTCTGGTGTGTTGTGTGTAGCAAACCCTAAGTACCCCGAAATATCGGACTAGTCCGACTGAAAATGGATTTGTCCGATTTTGCTACTGGAAATCTTCGGACTAGTCCGATATCCATCGGACCTGTCCGGGCATGTGAAACCCTAAGTGAGTTAGATGACAAGTACGCACTTGGAGGACTTGTCCGATGTAGATCAGAGGGTTTTTCGGACTTGTCCGATATGGATCAGAAGGAATATCGGACTAGTCCGGTTGTGATCGGACTTGTCCGATTTTGTGTGACTTGTGAAGTGTTTTGAGGACTAGTCTGTACTAAGGAGGACTAGTCCGATTCTAGTCAGAAGAATGTCGGACTAGTCCGACAGATATCGGACTTGTCCGATCTGGTGCAGAAAGGTTATCGGACTAGTCCGATTGTGATCGGACTAGTCCGGACCTGTGTAACTTTGTGCAATGTGTGTTTTTAATTTGTGATTGAGCTCTTGGGGTGAGTTCCCTTAACACACTCCATACACAATAATATATTACTCTTCTTGCTTGAGCTCATCTCCATTTTGCTCCTCATCCTTCCTTCTGTTTGGTATTTTGCTCATTTTCCTATCATAGGCCTGCACTCATCTCAACAAATAGTTTAGGATCCCAATTGCTTGTCATAAATCATCCAAAACCCACAAGAGAGTCCTAGATGCACTTTCAAATATGGCATTGGGTATTCTTATGGTGAAAAGCAAAACGCTAGAAGCCACAAGAATAACAAGGATCGCATTGCCTTTGTCAAGAGAAACGCTTCTCAAGTTAGAAAACTTAATAAAGTTGATAAATTTAACATTGTGAACACATATAAACAACAAATCCTGTTTAGAACTTTTGATGCTTCATATGTACTTATGAAAAGTAATCTTGGAAGAGTTTATGCTAAATATGTTGGGCCACGCTATGGGAACACCAAGTATCATGGTGGGTGCCCAAATCACTTGTGACTAACCTTAAAGGACCCAAGCAAGTTGGGTACCTAAGACCAAGGCAAAATTTCCTTTTTGCAGGCTTATTGATCTGGTGGAGCTAAATGGGTGCTAGATAGCGGATGCACCAATCACATGACCGTAGAAAGAAGAATGTTCGTGGAATATGAACAAAATGAAGACTCAAGCGAAGCCATATATTTTGGTGATAATAGTCAAGGAAAGGTGCTAGGTACCGGTAAAATTGCAATTTCATCACTGCATACACTTTCTCATGTTTTACATGTTGACTCCTTAGATTATAACCTCTTGTCCATATCTCAATTATGTGACAAAGGTTATAATTGTTTATTCACTAATGAGGGTGTGACCGTCTCTAGAAGGAGTGACAACTCTATTGCATTAAAGGGTATGTTAAAGGGACACCTTTATCTAGTTGACTTCAACAAAGATAAAGCCGAACTTAGAACATGCTTGATTGCAAAAACTAACATGGGTTGGTTGTGGCATAGACGGCTGGAACGTGTTGGTATGAGGAATCTATAAAAACTTCTCAAAGGCGATCACATCTGAGGTTTAAAGGATGTTGTTTTTGAGAAAGACAGGCCTTGTAGCGCATGCCAAGCCGAGAAGCAAGTAGGAGTACCTCATCCCGCGAAGAATGTCATGACTACAACAAGATCGCTCGAGCTCCTTCACATGGACCTATTCGGTCCAATTTCTTACATAAGCATCGGTGGTAACAAATATGGTTTAGTCATTGTCGATGATTTTTCACGCTTCACGTGGGTTTTCTTTTTGCATGATAAGGAAAAAACTCAAGGAACACTCAAGAAGTTTCTCAGGCAAGCCCAAAATGAATTCTCGTTGAAGGTCAAGAATATACGAAATGACAATGGGACAGAATTCAAGAATACTCAAGTTGCGGAGTATCTAGATGAGGAAGGGATAAAGCATGCATTTTCAGCTCCATATTCTCCTCAACAAAATGGAGTAGCTGAAAGTAAGAACCGAACACTCATTGAGATGGCGAGGACATTGCTCGATGAATACAAGACTTCGGACCGGTTTTGGGCTGAAGCGGTTAACACCGCTTGTCATGCCATAAACCGATTATATCTTCATCGTCTACTCAAGAAAACTTCATATGAACTACCCACCGGTAACAAACCAAATATTTCATGCTTTTCGAGTTTTTGGTTCAAATGTTATATTCTCAACAAGAAGCCTAGGGCTTCAAAGTTCGCTTCGAAATTCGATGAAGGTTTCTTGCTTGTCTATGATTCGAACTCCTACGCTTATCGTGTCTTCAACAAAGCCTCTGGATTTGTTGAAGTAGCATGTGACGTAGTGTTTGATGAAACTAATGGCTCTCAAGTAGAGCAAGTTGACCAGTGTGTAATAGATAAAGAAGAAGCTCCTTGTCAAGCACTGAGAAGAATGGCGATGGGTGATATTCAACCACAATCGCCACCTCAAAATCCAAATGAAGAAGATGAACCACAAACGGAGGAAAACGATCAAGTGGGAGCTTCCACACAATATCAACCTCAAGGAGATCAAGATAATCAAAACAGCAATAAGGGCAACTATCCAGAGGGAGACGAAGAAGATGATGATAATGAGGACTCAAGACCACAAGTGCCACATCCAAGAGTGCACCAAAGCATACAAAGATATCACCCCGTCGACAACATAATTGGTGACATCCAAAAGGGAGTGACAACTCGATCTCGTATAGATAATTTCTGTGAATACTATTCTTTTGTATCCTCTTTGGAACCATATAGGGTTGAAGATGCATTAAGAGATCCCTACTGGGTGATGGAAATTCAAGAAGAATTGAACAACTTCAAGAGGAATGAAGTATGGTAACTTGTTGAAAGGCCCAAGTCCAACATCGTCGGTATGAAATGGGTCTTCCGCAGCAAGCAAGATGAACATGGAGTGGTGACAAGGAACAAGGCACGACTTGTGGCCAAAGCTTACTCACAAGTCAAAGGTTTGGATTTCGACAAGACTTTTGCTCCCGTAACTAGGCTTGAATCAATACGTATATTACTTGCATATGCTACTCACCATGATTTCAAGCTGTAAAAAGCGCCTTCCTCAAAAGACCGATCAAGGAGGAAGTGTGCATGGAGCAACCGCCCAGATTTGAAGATCAAGAGTACCCCGACCATGTGTACAAGTTGCGTAAGGCTCTCTATGGCCTCAAACAAGCTCTTAGATCTTGGTATGAGTTCCTTAGAGATTTTCTAGTTGAAAATGGCTTCAAAATTGGTAAAGTTGATTACACCTTGTTTACCAAGCACTTATATGATGATTTATTCATTTGTCAAATCTATGTTGATGATATCATATTTGGTTCAACTAACAAATCTTTTTGTCAAGAATTTAGTAAAATCATGACAGATATATTTGAGATGTTCATGATGGGAGAGTTGAGATACTTTTTGGGATTTCAAGTGAAACAAATAAAGGAAGGAATGTTCATAAGCCAAACAAAGTACACCCAAGACATTCTCAATAAATTTGGCATGGAGAAAGTGAAGCCCATAAAGACTCCCATGGCGACGAATGAACACTTAGACCTCAATGAAAATGGACCTAAAGTGGATCAAAAGGTATAATGTTCCATCATTACCTTTTTACTTTATTTATGTGCATCTAGGCCTGATATTATGTTAAGTGTGTGTATGTATGTGAGATTTCAAGCCAATCCTAAGGAATGTCATTTGACAGCCGTAAAAAGGATCTTGCGATATTTTGTTCATACACCCAACCTAGGCCTTTGGTATCCTAAAGGCTCAAAGTTCAATCTCATTGGATACTCCGATGCAGACTATGTCGGATGCAAGGTAGATAGAAAAAGCACATCCGGTACTTGCCAATTTCTAGGCAGGTCCCTAGTTTCTTTGTCCTTCAATAAACAAAATTCTATTGCCTTGTCTACAATCGAAGTGGAGTATGTTGCAGCCGGGAGTTGTTGTGCACAACTCCTTTGAATGCGACAAACTCTAACAGACTACGGTTATAATATGAACCGTATTTCGCTCCTTTGTGATAATGAGAGTGCCATTAAAATTGCCCATAACCCTTTTGAGCACTCTAGAACCAAACACATTAATATCCGGCATCACTTTTTCAGAGACCATTCAATTAAAGGAGACATAGCCATTTCCCATGTCAAAATTGAGAAACTAGCCGATATCTTCGCCAAGTCATTTGATGAAAAACGCTTTTGTGAGCTCCGAAATTAACTAAATATCCTCGATGCTCAGAATGTGGCTTGAAAACTTGCACATCTGTATGCCATCCTCAAATCAAGTTGATTGTGTTGAAAAATCATCTTTCTCTATTTTCTCCGAAAAACTATGTTAATTAATTGATATTGATGAATTATGGTCATAGATTGATTGTTGTGTGTTTACTTATCATATTCATCAAGAAAATTTGTGTGTTTTTGTCTCCTATTTCTTTAAGGCACCTTCAAATATATACAAAAGGTCTATATAATATTCTGTCCAGGTGACCACGGACTAGTCCGCACATTGCAGACTAGTCCACGGAGTGTCCATAGTCCGGACTAGTCTGGTCCAACCACGGACTAGTCTAGTATTTTGACTCCATAACCCCTTAGGACCGGCGCAGACCTATTCTTCTTCCACCTCACAAATCCCCTCACGTTCTCTCTCCTCACTCAAGTGCTCCCAAGATGATTTTGCGAACCCTCCATCAAATCCCCTAAATCTCTGTGGGAGTCGATCTACATTGCAAGGAGATTGAAGACCCCAGACTAATCCGCTCCAACAACTCCTCAAACCCCATGAATCGAAGGATTTGGTAAGTTTTTCCAACCAAAACATAATTCTTCAAGTCTCTTTCATATTCCTCAAATAGTTTGACTTCTTTTGTCAAATACATGCATCCATCTTGTATTACATCTACACTACTTCACTTTTGCATTTGGGAACTCCACGATTTAGTTTGGCTAGGGTTTGAGCAGCCGCATACCGGACCAGTCCGTTTTCGATCGGACAAGTCTGGTACTCCAGACTAGTCCGCACCTGAGCAACGGACAAGTCTGGTGTTTGAGGATTAAAACTCTAGCATACTTCGACTCAATGCCATCTCTTGCCACCAATTCTTATCTATGTCGTATATCTCCTCTTTGTTAGGACAATGTCGAACTCAAACGAGCATCTCTCTGACTTTGAGACCAAATTGGATTGAGAGACATTGCATCATGCTACGGCAGACCGCATCAAGAAAAGGCAAGAGCAGGCTGTTGATTCTTCATCCACTCCACCTTGGGTGCGGCGAAAGGTTCCGGCTAAGAAACCGACCTCCAAGGGCAAGGATGTGGTGGGACCCAGCTCAGCGGCTTCACGCCAAGCGAAGGGCAAAGGAAAGGGGCTTGCCTCAAGCCCAATTGGTCCCTTGAAGATGACATCTCCGAGACAAGGGAGTAGGAACTCCTCAGAAGAGAGATTTAATGGCAAGGGCAGTGATGTGGCATGGAAATTCAAAAAGATTGATGCTTACAGCGATGGGAAAGTGGTTGTTGATCCGAGATTTTGGAGTCATTTCAACGCGGATTACTACAGCAGCGTCTACCTCAATATGAAGACTCCGGTGGTTCGCGACCAATGGATTGACTGGAACCATTTTGAAAGAAATAGTTGTGATGCTTTTGATGAGGTGGTAGAGGGTGCAGAGAGGCATGGTCTAAAGGACTTGTTTTCCTTTAGATACAACTGGAATGATGAAGTGATAGCCCAGTTCTACTCCACCTGCTACTTTTCCCAAACGGGTGAAGATAGAGTAACTTGGATGACTCATGGATCAATGTACTCTATCACATATGTTGATTTTGCAAAGTTGTTACATCTTGAGGATAGTGGAGACCATGAGATTGTGATCCACAATGACAGTCCTCTGGAGAAGGACAAGATGGATTTTCTATATGACACTCGCCTCCGCTACAATCCCCCATCGACCAAGAACATGAAGACATTCTTCATTGTCCTCAATAGAGTGCTTCGGAAGACAATTGCTCCTAAGGATGGGGACGCAGGCAGTGTCCAAGGTTACTTGAGAACCTTGATGAAAGTGATAAGCAAAAAGAGGAGGTTTGATGTGTTCAAATACATTTGGAATGATATGGTGAACATTTCTTGTACTCCAAACCACTCCTGTCGCTATGCACCATACCTGATGTTCATGATAGAGAAGGTCACAGGAATTGAGTTTGTGAAGGATGTGGAGCATACTGCGCTAAGGCCTCAGAAGCCTCCTCAAGCTACTCTCCCAGCTTCTCCCTCTCCTAACTCAAGTGAGGAACACCCAAGGAGAGCCCAAGAAGAAACAAGGCCTTCCCCTAGCACTAGGGCCCCTCCATCTCGCAAAGGGTTCGCTAGTGGGATCATGAAGTATTTGGCAGCTATCTCCGGTTCTTGCCACAAATCAGAGGTGAAGATACACAAGATGAACAAGGCAAGAAAGGAATAGATGATATGCATGAAAGAAAATGTCAAAGCCATTTGTCAAAAACTAGAGATTGAGCCTATTGGATCTCCAGTTATCTCAGAGGACTCAGCATCTGACTTCTCGAAGCTTCCATCTCTCACCAACTCCGAGCTTGCTCACTTTGGCCTTAGGGGCATGAAGAGTGGTTCCTCTCCTCCTCCTACTCAGCCTGATGAAGAAGATGATGAAAGGATCAACGGTGCAGAGTGAGCCAGTGACGACCAGTAGATTCCTCTTCTCTTTCTTTTTGGTGCCTTGATGCCAAAGCGGGAGAGATTGAGGGGGAGTCCTAGGTCCTAGCTCAGGTTGAGAGTTTGAGAGATTAAGTCCAATTTTGAGAAACTTTGTCATGCTTTTAATCTTGTAAAACCTAAATTATGCTCTAATCATGCTTTTGGACATGTTCTGTGAAATGATGATTATGTCATACTATGATTTATGGTTTATGCTTTAAAACTGCTATGTGTGCTTGTTATCTTTGATGATGTTATGATTATGCACCTTATCTCATTCACATCAATATTATTGATCACACACATAGTTTATGCACCCCACCATAAAGAGTGCACATATGTATTATTTCTACATTGACTATTTTGCTCAAAATTCATATGTGCACACTTTATGAAAATCTGAACTTTTCGTCATATTTGTGTAATCTCAATTGGATGTCATCAATCACCAAAAAGGGAGAGATTGAAAGTGTATCTAGGCATCCCTTGTGGGTTTTGGTTAGTCAATGACAAACAAATGAGATCCTAACAAAATTCTTGAGATGAGTGCAGGTTTTAAAGCAATTAGGGAGAAAGCACAAAAGGAAAGGAGAATGATGATCCAAAGAGAAAAGAGCTCAAGAGCTGAAAAGATTAGAATTATTTTGTATGAAGTGTGTTGGAGAAACACACCCCAATATCTCAAGTGAAAGAGATTACACTCACTGCACAAAAATCAGCATGTGTGGACTAGTCCGATATCAACCGGACTAGTCTGATATCTCTCTGACTAAAAACGGCAAGTCCTTCCCTAGTGCGGACATGTCCACAGCCCTTCATGTTTGCACAACACCGGACAAGTCTGATATCAACCAGACTAGTCTGATATTCCTCTGACTAAAATCGGACTTGTGGATTCCACCTCCGGGTGTGAATTACTGTGTTTTCTAGACGCATATTCCAGGTATCATCAAATCCGGATGTCTAGGGAAGATGAAGAGCATACCTCATTCATCACAGTAGATGGATTGTACTGTTATACAGCCATGCCCTTTGGTCTCAAGAATGCAGCTTCAACTTTTGTACGAGCTATGTACAAAACTTTTGAAGAACTCATTAGAGACATAGTGGAAGTGTATGTCAATGACATCGTGGTCAAAGTCAGGGACAAGGAGTCACTCCTTGACACCTTGCAGGCTGTCTTCGACAAGCTGCGGGCCACCCGTACAAAGCTAAACCCAGACAAGTGTGTCTTCGGGGTTAGCTCTGGAAAACTTCTTGGTTTCCTGGTAAGTCACCGGGGCATAGAAGCTAATCCGACAAAGATTAAGGCCATTGAAGACATGCGGCCACCAACCCGCATCAAAGACGTCCAAAAGTTGACTAGATGTCTAGCAGCCCTCAGCCGGTTCATTTCAAGACTGGCGGAACGGGCACTCCCCTTCTTCAAGCTATTGAGGAAGTCCGGACCATTTCAATGGTCCGAAGAAGCAGAGAAGGCATTCCAGGAACTGAAACAGTTCCTCACCACCCTACCGATTCTGGTAGCTCCGAACCCTGGTGAGCCTTTGTTGCTTTACATTTCAGCAACTGACGAAGTCGTCAGTATGGTTCTGGTTGCGGAGAGACCAGAGCTACCTCATACTCAGGAATCCATACCCCTTCAGGAGGGTCCGGAGGTACCTGAAAGCGAGTCTGGGTCCCAGCTCCCAGACTCGAATCCACAAGAAGTTACTTCAGGAGACCCAGACCCCTTCGGGAGGGTCTAGGTCGCTTCTGAAGAAGCCCCGCGTTCCTCCAGCCAGGACCTGGAGGTCCCTGAAGAAAATCCGGATTCCTCCGAAAGGATCCGGGTCAGTGAAGAGGAAGCTCCGGACCCCTCCGGGAGGGTCCGGACCATTCAGCGCCCAGTGTACTTCATTAGCGAAGTACTACATGATGCCAAGACTCGATACCTAGAGGTGCATAAGCTGCTCTATGCAGTTCTTATTGCCTCCAGGAAGCTTCGCCATTACTTCCAAGCTCACAAAGTCTCAGTGGTGACCTCTTACCCACTTCGAGCAATTTTGCATAATCCCAATTCAACTTGGAATATTGCAAAGTGGGCAGCGGAATTGGCTGAATTCGATCTTGAATTTATTTCAAGGCAAGCAATCAAGAGTCAAGCATTGGCAGATTTTGTGGCAGAATGGACTCCTTCTCCATCAAACCCTGGGGGTCCAAGTGAGCAGAAGACGGAGCATCAAGTTCCAGCCTTCACCGAGCCTCACTGGACCCTCTACTTCGACGGCTCCATGCAGAAGCAGGGGGCCGGAGCTGGAATCCTTCTCCTTGCACCGACCGGGGAGAAGGTGAAATATATGATGCACCTTGACTTCAAGGCGACCAACAACATGGCAGAGTATGACGCACTCATCTACGGACTAAAGGTGGCACTGTCATATGGTGTCAAGCAACTGCTGGTCAAGGGAGATTCGCAGCTCATCATTAAGCAAGTGAAGGGTGAATGTTCCTGTAATAATATCCAGCTGGCTGCTTACCTCCTTGAAGTCCAGAGGCTTTAGAAGGACTTTGAAGTCCTAGATCTCCACCATGTTCAGCGTGCCCACAACGCTGAAGCCGAAGAACTCTCGACGAAAGCGTCAACCGGAGCTCTGGCTCCTGACGGAACTTTTGTCCGGAGGTTGTCGAAACCCACAGCTCAGCCTGCCGAACTGAGCGAAGGGGGCGAGATCAGCATCCCAAAGCTGACAGTCCCGATGGCCCTATTACCATGGCAGCCATCAAGGGTCGTAGGTGCTGCCGGAAGCTCCGAGCAACCCAGCACGCAAGACTCAAATGCTCAAGTTAGTTCCGATGCATGGATCTCGGAGATCCGGAACTACTTGAAAGATAACATCCTTCCTGACGATGATGTATCCGCTGATCGGGTAGTCAGATTGGCTAAAAGATACGCGTTGGTAGAAGGGGATCTCTACCGGCGTGGTGCCAACGGCATCCTAATGCGGTGCATCACAAGGGAAGAAGGTTGCGAGCTCCTCGCAGAAATCCATGGAGGCGAGTGTGGGAACCACGCGTCTTCCCGCACGCTGGTCGGTAAAGCCTTTCGGCATGGCTTCTACTGGCCTACAGCACTCCAGGATGCAACCGAGCTGGTGAAAAAATGCAAAGCATGTCAATTTCATGCGAAGCAAATTCACACACCGGCTCAGCCCTTACAAATGATACCTCCCACATGGCCTTTCACTGTGTGGGGGGTGGACATCTTGGGACCTTTCCCAAGAGCCGTCGGAGGTTACAAGTTCCTGTATGTCGCCATTGATAAGTTCACTAAGTGGCCGGAAGCGACTCCAGTTGTGACAATCAACAAGCAATCTGCTATCAACTTTTTGCAGTCCATTGTATGCAGATTTGGAGTCCCAAACAAAATCATCACTAATAATGGGACCCAATTCACAAGCTCTGCATTTCAAGGATATTGCGAAGACCTTGGCATTCAAGTTTGCTACGCCTCTGTAGCTCACCCAGCTAGCAATGGCCAAGCCGAGAGAGCAAATGCTGAAATCCTTAAAGGACTCAAGACGCGCACCTATGAGCACTTGAAAAAGCATGGAGCCAACTGGATCAAAGAGCTTCCGCCCATTTTATGGGCCAACGGGACATCTCCAAACCGGTCAACTGGAGAGACACCCTTCTTTCTGGTGTACGGAGCTGAAGCAATCCTTCCTCCAGAAATCACCTTGGGTTCACTCTGGGTCCGGACCTTCGACGAAGCCGCGCAGGACCAGCTCCGGCGCGAAGACCTAGACCTCCTTGAAGAGGGAAGGTGCCAAGCAGCTGTTTGGAATGCCCGATATCGCTAAGCCCTTCGGCGCTATCATCAGCGGCATGTACACAACCGACAGCTCAAGGAAGGCGTCCTGGTGCTACGGAGAATACAATCCAGAGAAGGGTTAAACAAACTCTCCCCCGGCTGGGAGGGACCCTTCCGAGTGATTAAAGTATCCCGTCCCGGAAGCGTTCGCTTGGCTACCGAGGATGGGACACCTCTCCCAAATCCTTGGAACATCGAGCACCTCCGTAAGTTCTACACTTAATACCACGGAGGTGAGTCTTGAGTAACTTGAGATGTATGTTATAGAGTCATTGTACAGAGTCGGGTAGTTCCTCCGGGAGAGCAGCCGAACCTTTCCCGAAAGGTCTGCAAAGTTCATGCAACACTTGTCACAGTCTCCGGACTAAAAGTGTGGCTAACTACCCTGGGTCAAACGATAAATGAAACACGCTTAGCCTGGTTCCGTACCCTAAGAGTGTACTTGTTTCCCCTGTGCCCCAGACCTATAATGAAAGACGTCTTCATGTGAAACAGACTACACGTGCATTTATCTTGTACAGGCTCAACATTTTTTATTTTTCTCTTTCTTGTCTATAACGAAGACGTGTTGTTCTTAAGAAATTTTAGTTCGACCGGTTTATATACAATACGAATTGTATTGTCAATTCTTTTGGATTCAAATATTGTTCCTGACCAACTTGCCTGAAAGCCGCCAAGCCAATCTAGGGTCGGAGTGTGCTATCGACTTAGCCTGGTCAAGCACCCTAAGTACGCCACTCTACCTACACCCCGGCAGGCCAAAGTAAGGCGAGTCCAAATACAATTGAATCCGGAAGAAAAGGCAATGTATTCGATTGTGTCTAGAATCGCGTTTGACCTAAAACTTTCTTGAGAATCGTAAGCCGCGACGAAGTTATAGACAAGAAACAAATTTTACTATTTTTCTTGACTTCAGTGTGCAGGAAAAATAAAATACATGTTGATGGAGAAAAGCTGGAGCTAACAAAGCTCCAACTCCTCTAGGTGGTTTGTAATCGATGTTACGCATCGAAAACAAGCATCACCGGACTAATCAAGCTCCGGTAAAGCTAGGGGGGTCAGCCGTCGACGCTGAATAAAAGATGGTTAGAAGACCCCGCAAACGGAGTCTGCTGCCAACAAACTAAGTGCTGGCAAAGGTCACCGCCGGAGCAACTAGGCTCTGACACCCCGGAGGACTAACTATTGATGCCCTACGCGTTGATAGAGACTATTGCCAGAGCTACTAAGCTCCAGCGATAGACGATGTCGGAGCTTCTAAGCTCCGACAACCTCAGGGGGCCTTCACTATCGAAGACTTCGAACCTAAATTCTACAAGTTCGGAACAAATGAGTCTTCAACAAAACGCAATATCCTCTTGGTACATGTTCATAATCAAATTGTGTACATCTACCAGGGGGCCAAGTGAATACAAAAGCGTTGAAGACAAAAAGTGAAATTCACAAAAATTTGGGGATTTCATTCATCTGGAGACAAGGAATTACATCTGGAGACAAGGGATTACAAAATTGAGGAAGAAGAAGAGAAAATACAAGTGAGAACTGTAGAGATGGTCCTAGACTCTATGGAAGAATTGGGTGACCTTCTGGGCAACCTCCGATACGTTGGCTCGGGTAGTTTCGCCTTCTCCTTCGGCGGGACCTTCAAGCACCGGGTCCAGAGGAAATTGGGAGTTCCGGCTGGTGTAGCACGACAGCACATATTCTGCGACGTTCTTCGCCAGGGATTGCCCCTCAACCTCTAATTGGTCCGCGATGACGTCGCCCACCTTGGAGAGCTTAATACCTGCTGAGCTCAACGCCTATAGCGCTAGGTCCGGCTCCGGCTCCGGATCATCCGGGCGCACGGGGCTGAAACCCATCGGTGTCAGCGCGTCATTGGCCTTGCCCAGGAACTCCCAAATCTGTAGGGAGTCCGCAGTCCTCAAGCCCTTCATTTCTTCCAGGGATCTCCTGGCCGCCATCAGTTCGGAATTCTCACGGGCGAGGCGCTCAACTTCTTTGGCGTTTTGCTGAATCTTTTCAGCAACCCGCCTTTCGAGTTTTCCGAGCTCCTCCTCCCAGAGGTGGATCTTGTTCCGGCGGTCGACCAGGTCCTTCTCTCTACCCCTCACTTTCTTCTCCCTGGCAGTAAGGGCACACTCTTGTTCGTAGAGTTCCTGCCCTCGCACCCAGACCTTCTCCTCTTCCTCTTGGCAGCGCTCTTCCAATTTCTTAGCGCGCTCCTCGAGACCCTTGTCAGCCAGAGCCACCTTCTCGGCGAGCTCCTCCTCCCTCCTCAGGACGCCATCCCGCAGCTCTAGGAGTCTCTGCTCTTCATCCTCGAGCCGTTTCTCCCTCTCCTCAAGTGCCTCCCGGCGCTTGATGAGTGTAGTGTTAATGGCCTCAAGCCTTTCGTGGCATTCATCGGCCGCACTATTGGCTGCTTTGGCTTGATTGTAGATCTCCCGGGATTGAGCGTCGAGGGCGTGAGTCAAACTCTCCCTGTCATCCAGTAACTTGCCCTAGTACTCCAGGCGGATCTTCTCCCGCTTGATCCACTCTTTGTCATCCGCTAGCCTCGACTGCGCCAGCTTGGTCTCGAAGTAGAGCCGGTTACGTCACCGCCTAAGGGTTTGGCGCTCCTCTTCAAGAGCCTTGCTGTCGTGGAAGAAGGCCAGTTGGACTTGACGCAGACTGGAACATGCGTTGTCAATAGACAATGACAACGGGATAGGTTATGGACCTGCTGGGATCTCCTCCGCTGGTTCCAGCGGGTTTTCAGATACAAAAATTGGATCCCACTCCACAAGAGTGGTCCCCTAAGTCTTCATGGCACTATGGTTGTCCTCCGGGATGGCCTCAGTCGCCATCGAGGAAGGCCCCGCCACCAGGCCTTCGTTCACCCCCTCGGGCAGGGGGCCAGTGACTTCGCTTGGGCACTCTGGCTCGACCGTGAGTACCTCCGACGTCATCACTTCCGGAGCAGGGGCTGCTTCTGGCTCCGGCCCTGGCACCTCCTCCGATGGGGGCTCGAGCTCCGTCACCTCTTCCACAACCGGCTCGGGAGCCGGAAGATCTTCAGCCTCGACCGGCCCTGCGGCCGGAGCTTCAACAACGACCGGCTTTGCGGCCGATGCTTCGGAGATAGCCGGCCCAACTGCCGGAACTTCCTCAGCTTCTGGCACGCACGCCGGGGCTTCAATCACCTCCGGCTCAACCGCCGGAGCTTCGTCCGGCTCAGAGGCCGGAATCACAGCTTCTTCCGGCTCAACGGCCGGAACTTCCGTCATTTCAGCACCAGGACCCGGAGCTTCAACCTCCGGGGCAGATGCCGCTGGCGCATCTTCTCTCCCATGGTCCGGCGCTACCACGGGAGCCTCTGGGGATGAGTCGAGGTCCATGACCATGACAGCCGGCGCCGGAGCTGTCGCAGCTTCAGCCACCACTTGGGGCGGCACTGGGACCAGAGCAGAAGCTTCCACCCTCACAGCTTCAGTTGTTGCGGCTGAGGGTGGAGCCTCACTCCTCTTCTTGGGAACACTGCAAATGATGGACGAGGAAACTTAAAAAAGCAATCACTACAGCAAAACAGATGTCCAAGGTAAAGATTAAAAATTACCTTGGGAGGCTTCCGCACCAGCTTGCGCGGAATCTTTTTCCCGGGCATTCCAGGCTCATCATAACCAGCGTGGAAGCTCCGGAAGGCCCCCCGGAAATTGTCGCAGCCACGGGTGTTTCCCGGGTCGAGGCTCCCCTCGATCGGGAAGAACCCCCGGACCTAGAGGCCTCCATCGGCCCAGGTGCTGGAGTCGCGCGCCCGGAGCTAACACCCCGGGAGGACCCCACTGCGGGAACAGTCTCTCCCCGGGAGGACCCCACTACGGGAACAGTCGCCGCGGTTGTGGAAGACCTTCCCCTCCGGGGAGAAGGAGCCGATGCAGAAGTAGTGGGCCTGACGGACCTTCCGTCGGCGTACTGCAGCTTCCGCTTCCGGCTCACGGGTTCATCCGCCAGCTCCTTGCCCTTGCCGATGACCTCCTCCCTCGGCTTCGGAGCTGGGTCGGAGCCACCTTCGGACACTCCAGGTATCGCCACCCTGGTAGTTGATCTTCTCTCGACGACACCAAGGTCGTCAAGCATGGGCATCTTCCGCCGGAGCTCCCTACTGAACTCAACTTCCACGTTCAGAGGAAGAAAAGCCGATGGCGGAGTCAAGTCGTCACCCTCGACGTCGATGCCGTGCTGGAACTTCTTGAGGTGGAACTCCATGGTTTTCCCCACCATGTTGGACTTCAACCCGGTCTCGACCCGGTCGTCGTCCATCACACTGTTGAGGGCCCAAGCGAGTTTCTCCCTCTTCTTCAGCGGTGCCCACCTGTTGACCAGGAAGTTACAAAACAGCGCTTGAGGGGTTAATCCCCCCTCCACGCACTGGCGAATCCTGGTAAGAACAGGGTCGAAGGCGTCCGCCAGCACTGGAGCTTCACTCCAGATCGTCGTGTCAATCTTGGGGAGGCCTTCGGGCAGCTCCAGCCTCTCGTGCTCCTCCACCCGGATGACTATCCAGTCCCTCTTCCAGTCATCCCACTTCCCAGAAGGGAACAACCGGAGGTACTTGAATGGGCACTTCTTGCGCTTCACGAAGTAGTAGAAGCCAAGGTACTCATTGCTCCTACCGGTGGTGTGGACGGTGAAGAAGGTCTGGAAGAGTTCGATGCAGGGGGGATGCCCACCCACATCTCACAGAAGTGGACGAAGATAGACACGAGGAGAATGGAGTGAGGGCCAAGGTGGTATAGCTGCAGACCATAAAAGTCCAGCAGCATCAAGAAAAAGGAAGAAAAAGGTGGGATCAACCCCACCATGGCGTACGAGGAGAAGTACACCATTTCGCCGGAGTGCTCCTTCTCGAACGGGAGCTCTCCAACGGTGCGGATCGAGCGGTTGAAGAAGTCTGAGGACCACCCCATGAGGGCCCGGACCTTCTTCAGGTCGCCGTCGGTCTTCAAGCGACTCTCGCGGAGACCCAACTCCATCGCGGCATGGCTAGGAAAGAGAAGAAAAGCGAAGCACAAGTTGGGAGTTTGAGCGCAAGATCATATGGGAGGCGTGAAGAACTCCCGACGGTGCGTGCTTTCCTTCTTAAGTAAGCCCTCGCAACGCTTGGATGGAAACTGCAAGGAAGTCGAAGAAACCATTCAAAAACTCCACCCAGCCGATGACAAGGGGGCCCGGGACCACCCCGACGATCAAGTCGAGGTTCTTACCCAGGCGAACGGTTATCATCAAGAGGCGGGAAACCCGAAGGCGGCGGCCTGACAAGGCGCGCGGAACCGATACGGTCTTCGTATCGGGAACTGGCGACCTTCAATTGTGTGAGATCCGCACGCCAAAGATCTCATCTGCCGCACGCAAGATACGCCATGTGGCGAGGATTTAACTCCAAACCCTCGCCAACGGCACCTCTGAAGACCTTTGAAGACTCAGTTCAAAAGTCACAAAGATGGACCCACCTCCGGCGGAATGACTTCACCCCAGTATTCTTCCCCGGAGGTAGGTCCAGGGGGCCACTGTCGGTACCCTAGAAACCGTACACCCCTTGAGGTTACAAAGATATCAAGTAAAAGTCACCTACTTGATTTGAAGATCATCGGAGGCCCACATGTCAGATGAAACTGGACCCGCTTCTCCAACATGGTTAATCCCAGGGTCGCCACGTGTACTATCAAACCGGAGCTACCTCCCACAAGGGGGAAGCTCCGGGCCATGTACCAAAATGGCACCTCCGGATTTAACCCCAGACCGAGAGAAGCTCCGGACCTGACACGTGTCAGATAGCTCCGGAGCTTCCTGTTTCCCACAGTATGCTCCCGAGCTGCCACGTGTCCACCCGTCGGAGCTTCAGCCTCTGACCTCCGGAAGACTTCATAACGGCTCTGGATCTTCAAAGGGGAATCAAGGACTTTAAGACCAGATTAAGTGTCATTAATACCATATTAATGACACACGGTCGGATGACCTTAATTACCAGTAACGGTGCTGTCCAAAGCCCATTACCCGGTCATTAAGGGCAATTAAACTCATTGAATGAATATCAATACTAGTAACCGTCGGGGCCACATGTCGGGCCAAGCTAACTTGTAACGGCCTGCCCTTGTACTATAAAAGGACAGGCCAACTATGGACTCAGGGGTCGAGTAAGGCAACATACGCGCCATAGACGCTCAACACAAGCTCATACAGCTAATACAACACCAACACACCTGTGGAGTAGGGTATTACGCTCAGGCGGCCCGAACCACGTAAACTCCTGTGTCTCCTGCATCATTTACTATTCACCTTCTCGAATCTCCGCGCGCCCACACCGAACATCAAACTCCTCTAACACTTCAGTAGTGTTGGGAGATCTGCCGGTTCCAAACCACCGACAAAGTTATTTGCCCCTATGTAATTAGTGGTTGAGAATCGGCCTCCATGGTGATTCAACGAGGGAAGGGTTAGTGAAGACCCGGTCCTCTGTGGACTCCTCAACGGGGACGTAGATTCCTCTGTGGGATCGAACCTCGGAATAAAATTTTGTCTTGCGTGTTCTTGTTTTATCGTTCATCATATTCTAGGGTTTGCATAGTCTTGTGTAACTCACATTGAAATATTGGAATTAAAAAGTTGATCATTGAAATATAGTATTTTGTTGTTATAATACATTCAAATTGTCAATTGCTTTCCGCTGCATAGTCTACTAGAAGTGAAATTAACGAACAATCTTGATTTTTCTAGTCCACGTATACCGGACTAGTCTGCACCATACCAGACTAGTCCGGTCTCCCTGCATTTGACCTATTTGTTAACTGTTTCAGAGATCGACAAAGATTCAAAAAGCCTATTCACCCCCCCCCCCCCCTCTAGGCTACATTCACTGACGGGTATGGAGATGCTCGTCGCTCCATAGCCTAGGTTAGATACTAATGAGCATGTCAATTGTGAACCCTTATGCTAAGTTGTTCAACATATAAGGCAAGGGTTTACCCCTAGCAATACTAAGACGACTCCCACCAAGAGCTCGTGGCATAACCGAACGTGGAGGATTATAAAGGACAGATAGGGCTGTCACCACCTACTGTCTACCTCTTCAATCTGTGGGTCTACGAGATATCCAATGCTACTTACTATCCTAGCACCATGCTATCATACTAAGTAAATACCTTAGAGGCTCGAGTACAAGTACCTCTCTAAGGCAATGACTAACCTAAACATCGTTGAACCAATGTTGAGACATAGCATAAGTTATTCATATTAACATGATCATATCATAACTAATTAGACTATAATGGGGGTTTGTAGTGTTTATGATGATAGATTAGAAGTGATATTACATAATCATAAAGACTACTCCTACCACATACATGGAATCCATAATCAAACAAGAAATGCTTCATCCAAGTATATGAATAAAAGAAGACTAAAGATAATATCTTTATTATGCATAAAGTTACAAATATAAGAAAAGATACATAAGCCATACCTTTCCCAACTTGGACTTGAGGCTAGAGGATCTCCTCTCTATAGCCTAACTCCACTAAGGACTAAGAGAACTAGTGTATACAATAGAATGATGCTCAAGTGGTGTGTGTGTGTGTGTGTGAAGTGAGGGTAGGGGGTCCTATTTATAGGTGGAGAAGGGTTGGTTCCCGCCACCAAAAGCGCGAGAATCAGTCACCACTAACTTATTCAAGTCGGGAGGAGCCAACACGAGGCGATCGACCGAGTTTGATGCCAGGACCAAGTTGGCTGACTAGGGCGGTCAATCGACCTGGTCTTTGCACCATTTCTCGTGTGCTTTCTCCAGGTCACTGTCAGGTGGGTCCCATCCCTTGATATGGGTGCCACACCGTTGGATGGCATCGGATACTTCTGTTTTTGGGCCATTTGATCCATGTGGTGCAACATGTCGATGCTTGATTGGTTGGGATGGTATTTTATAGGATTGCTCCTCCTCTTTTACCTCATTTCCTGCAATATTTCTCTGCATGCACTATTTCTCCAAGGACAAGTGGAAATAGGTTAAATATAAAGGTGATGTATGCAAGGAATGGTAATTCCTTCACATAATTGAGTTATATTGATGGGTGAAATTTGTATATAATAGCCCTCAACAGTACACGGGGGTACCCGGTCTGCAGGGTAACGACAGCGGCCCTCTCCAGTAGGGTTTGGAGGCTATGGTAAGTGCATCGAGCTTCCAGATCGGCGGGCTCAGGTTGAGGGTGGATTATCACGGCTGCAACCGCCACGTTCTGGCTCGCCCGCTCAAAGTGTGGGTGGTCGTCCACGTCCTTGATGATGTCGGCCCGCACTTGGCGCACACGAAAACACGCTCCACCCATGCTGGGGCAAGGGCCCAACTTTGTCGCAAAAGCGGGCTTGTCCATGTCCAGCTGTGTCTTCTCGACCTCGAGGGAGATGCATTGCGCCTCGAGCTGATTAGCCAACTCGCGGCGCCACACCTCTTGCTGCTCGAGCATGAGGTTTAATGATGTGTTGGCAGGCGAGCCAACATCAAAGTTATCGCCGGTTTCCACGACGTGACATTCATGAGAGGGATGCCCACTCCTCTTGATGCCAACATAAGAGTTGGGGTCGCAGCCGGTGTTGTCCTCCAAGATGTGGTGAAAGAACGGCGATGTGTAGTCAACCATCCCCACAAAAGGACGACGTTGAGATGATGTTCGCAGTGTTAGTTTCACCATCATCGATCGCCTTACCCATTGAAGATTTGAAGGTAGACCTCCCATTGGTTATCCGGAGGATGCCAACATCATTGGCAACAAAATCCAAGCTCCCAAAGAGGAAGGCTTGGTGCAGGGAGAAGATGGGGTTGGCCTTGAACCCACCGTCGGAGGTGGTAGTGAACTCAAAGTCACCAAAGCGAACCTTCGTGTTGGGTGGAAAGGTTGTACGTGATGAAGCCTTCAAGGAAACAAGGTAGAACGAGCGAGTCCCCTTACCTAGCACGTCAATTGTCGATGTTTGTACTACCAACTAGTATCGTATAGTCGCACGTTCGTCCTTGATTGGCCTAACACAGACTCAAAGACACAAAAAAAAATATACTGGTTCAAACAAAGTGCCCTATGTCGAGTTTTGGTTGTTTTCTTGCTCTTTGTTAGCTTGGGTGTATCATTACAAGGGTCACAAGCAGGTGTTATCCGTGGACTTCTCATCACATGGTGCAGGCGTGCATGTGTCAGTGTGCCTGCAACTTGCTTAGGAAGGTGTTTTTCGGACCCCTTTGATAGATGGGCAAAACTATCTACGTCGGCTCCTCACAAATGGGGTGGGTGGTATAGTGATCATGTCAGCGCGCCTCTGAGTCACTTGGATCATTGAAGTCATCATTGCAGTATACATTCTCATCTTGTCGCCCAATCTGCATTGTCCTTTGGCGCGTACTCGCTGTTGTGCAAATGGAATAGAACGGGAGTTACGTCAGCTGGCACTATGCTATGTGGCATAGTCACGTCGCACGTGACGGTCCTTTCAGCATTGAAGGTGTTTGCATCGGTCCATGCTCGTATTAAATGCCTCTACCTACTCCCGAGCTTGGGTGAGGAAGGGTTCGCTGACCGATCTCGGTGGTCGGGGCTTGGGAGGGTCTGCTACCCGATCTTGGTGGTCGAGGCTCGGACGGATTCGCTGTTGACGGCTGTTATATTCAATTTCATCCATTAATATAACTCAATTATGTGAAGGAAAAGTCATTTCCTGCACACATCACCTTTCTACTTAACCTATTTTCACTTGTCCTTGGAAGAATAGTGCATGCAGGCTTTTTATGCAGGAAATGAGATGAAAGAGGGGGAGCAATCCTAAACAGCATCATCCCAGCCAATCAAGTGCCAACATGTGGCATCACATGGATCAAGTGTCCCACAAACAGACGTATCGGAGGAGATCCAACGGTGTATCACCCATATCAGTCAATAGGACACACCTGGAAGTGACCTGGAGAAAACTTAATGGAATTAGTCAGAAGACTAGTTCGGTCGCTCTCTTGGTTCGTTCGAACCCTTCCTAGCGCCAAACTCGATCAACTTCCATGTGTCGACTTCTTGTGGTGTCTTGATCACAATGAAGATTGATTCGCGCACTTTTGGTGGCGAGAATCG
Organism: Tuctoria greenei; assembly: GCA_036927565.1. NCBI lineage: Eukaryota > Viridiplantae > Streptophyta > Magnoliopsida > Poales > Poaceae > Tuctoria > Tuctoria greenei. The sequence goes on along the minus strand of JAYESD010000011.1, from coordinate 114,216,380 downwards.
ACCCTTATCAAGCTATAAATAGGACCCCCTACCCCTCACTTCTCACACACACCACTTGAGCTTCATTCTATTGTGTCCACTATCTCCGAAGTCTTAAAGGAGTTTAGGCTATAGAGAGGAGAGACTCTAGTCCTTAGTCAAAATAAGGAAAGGAGTAGAAGGAGTCTCTCTTCCTAATTCCAAATTGGGAAAGGTCTTACTCATGTATTCCTTTTTGTATTTGTGACTTTATGCATAATAAAGATGTTATGTTTAGCCTTCTTTTATACATATGCTTGGAAGAAGTGTTTCTTGTATTGTGTAGTCCATGTATGTGGTAGGAGTAGTCTTTATGATTATGTCATGACAATCTTATTCTATCATCATAAATACTGCAAACCTCCACTATAGTTTAATTAGTTATCATATGATCATGTTAATATGAATAAATTATGCTATGTCTCAACATTGGTTCAATGATGTTTAGGTTAGTCATTGCCTTAAGATGGCTTGCGCCTAGGCTCCTAAGGTATTTACTTAATATGCTAGCATGGTGCTAGGATAGTTAAGTAGCGTTGGATGTCTCGTAGACCCACAAGTTGAAGAGGTAGGCAGTAGGTGGTGACAGCCCTATCTGTCCTTTGTAATCCTCCGCGTTCGGCTATGCCATAGGCACTTGGCGGGAGTTGCCCTAGTACTGCTATAGTTAAGCCCGTGCCCGATGTGTTGAACAACTTAGCATAAGGATTCACCATTGACATGCTCATTAGTATCTAACCTAGGCTACGTATAAGTGTATTAGAGGCATTGTAGGAGCAACTCCCTAACTCTTAGTCTAATCTCCCTTAGATCTATTTATCCCCTTTAGAATAGAATGCTCTTGTGTGTGTCACACTACCTCCACTTATCTATTATCCATCCTCACTAGAACCTTACCTTGACCAATCTACCCTTTTCATTTGATGAATGCTACACTTCCACCTAGCCTTCCTTTGGGATAAAATAAATGACACCCTTGGAATACTCTTTTAAGGGGAAATGCTACACCTATAGTTTTCTTGCGCTTGGGGAATTTATTCTGTACGTAAGAAATGTCAACAAGCATTTCTAGCGCCATTGCCAGGGAAGGCAGCTGAAGTATTGCATGATTGAGTGAATAGGGTAAGACCCTGGGTAGGTTTTTAGTAGGATAACCCTTCTTTGTTTTCGCATTTATGTGAAAATAGTGTAGTGTATGTATGGTTTCCGCTAGCCAGAAAACTATATTGAAGATCCCAAATCTCTTCTGAGTGTTCGGCCTCGTGTCGTTACTCCTCAGAAGCTTCGTGCGGCAAAGCAAACCAGCTCTTCTACACCAACAACTGAAACACCAATGGACCAGAAGACCCTTCGTGAGTTTTTGGCTCCCTCTGCTAACAATGTACCTGTCGAGCCCACTGTTAACATGGGAGACGTGAACATCAAAATCAAGACTGGACTAATCACTATGGTGCAAGCCAACCAATTTTGTGGGAAGGCTAATGAGGATGCAAGTGCTCACCTGCAACAGTTTCTTGAGATCTGCAGCACTTTCAAGATCAAAGACGTCTCTCTTGATGCCACTCGTTTTAGGTTGTTTTCGTTCTCCCTTCTTGGGAAAGCGAAGCAGTGGTTCTATGCAAACCGAAGTGTTGTAGACATTTGGGAGAAGTGTTTTACGTCATTCCTCACCATGTTCTTTCCATTGGGCAAGACCAATGCCCTACGTGGAAGAATTTCTAGCTTCTAGCATGATGCAAAGTAGTCCATTCCCGAGGCATGGGAAAGGTTGCAGGAGTACATCCTAGCCTGTCCCCACCATGGGTTGGACGACTGGCTTATGATCCAAATTTTCTATAACGGGTTGATCCCTTCTGCCCGTTACCATGTGGATGCTACTGCTGGAGCAGCCTTCTTCTCATTGACGCTGCCCAAAGCTAAGGATTTGATTAAGAAGATGGTGTCTAATATGGGATGGAGCGATGAGCGTCTCCAAACCCGTTAGTGTGGCATGCACACCTTAAAAGAGGTGGACATGACCGCTGCCAAATTGGGCCTCCTCATGAAGAAGATTGATGGACAAGCCAGTGGTGAAGTATGTGGCAATGTATGTGCCTTAGACTCTCAAATCACGTGTGAAGTCTGTGGCGACACAGGTCACATGGGCAATAACTACCCAGAAACTCGTGAGGATGCCCTATACGTAGCCAACAATGGGAACTTCAAAAACAACAATGGCTATCATCCCGAGGTCAAGGGTGGGGCCAACCACGCCCTTTCTTTCAAGGAGGGTACAACAACAACAATAGTAACAATGGCAATCAACCGAACTTGAGAGAGCTTGCCATTAGCCAATTGAAGCTCAATGATGCCTCATCCAAGAAGCTATCGGCTAATGACGATACCCTATAAAGCATCAACGCCAAGATTGAAGGACTATCATCAGCCTTCAAGAATCAACTAAGCTTCAACAAGATGTTGGAAACTCAGTTGGCTCAACTGGCAGTTGTTGTTCCGCCATTGGAAAATGGCAAGATGCCAGGGAAGCCTCAGCCTCCCGTGGAAAATGTCAACATGATTTCTCTACAAGAAGGTAACTGGTTGAAGGACCGTGGATATCCCTTCATATCCTGCTCAATTAGGGATCACTACTTTGACAATGCACTTTGCGACGTTGGAGGAAGTCAGTGTTACGCCCAAGGTGGTCTTCGACCAGCTAACTATACGAAGCTCACTCCAACACCAATGCAGCTCCAATTAGCTCACTCTTCAGTCTGTTATCCATCGGGTATTGTTGAAGACGTTTCGGTGAAAATCTGGAATTCCTTCATACTCGTGGATTTCGCGGTGCTTGACATGGATGTTGAGAACGATACGCCGCTCATTCTTGGGCACCCATTCCTTAGCATCGCAAAAGCTCGCATAGATGTGAGAGCTGGAGAAATCCACTTCCATATCAACGGTAAGGAGGAGAAATTTAACTTTCGGCCAAAGACGAAGCAATGCTCCATGATTCAAATCAAGAATGAGCCAAATGATAAACACATTCGAGAGGTCGAGGTCACACCTCCAAGGGTGGATCCGGTCATTGGATTCATGAGACAATATCTATGTAGAGAATCCATCTTATCGTCCACGCCGACATCCTAAGAAGACGGTGAAGCCTGGGCCTTCCCAAAGGCTCAAGTCCACCAAATCGCCAAAGAAGGAGTGCCGAAAGAAGCAAGACAAGTTGTCCAAGCCCATTCCTCCGGGCTCGGATGCTAAGAAATGAAGATGGGGGAAAAGTCCATCTCATCGGACTGTGGTGAGACCTGGCCAATAGCATAATTGGTTGTTATCTTTTGTTTGATTTTTCTTTACAGTTGGTTTTTCCCACTTAGTTTGATTTCTCCACTGCATATTTGATTTTTTAGCAAGTTGAGAATCTTATATTCTCAACCATCAATTTTTTTATTTATTTATTTTTCACAAAAAAAATTGTTGGATTTAAAAAGAGTTTTATTCGAAAACAATTTTTCTGAACTGCAAAGGTGGCAATTCACCAGCTGGCTAATTTTATAGCAGTTGGGAAGCCACCTGCCAAAAGAGGGAACAAGGGGGCCCATCGTGTAGTTCGGTCGAACCCCCCTGTTCGGCCAAAGTGGAGAAAGGGCCAAAGTGGCTCTCTCTCCTCCAACAGCTACATTTATGTCTTTTATGACCGTTGGGGGTGTACACTATAAATGGTTGCCGTGAGGAGCACCTCTCTTCACACTTCACCTCATTTTACACCTCCCAAAGTCACTCTTTTGCTCACATTGTTTTTCTTGCTCTTCATTGAAGCACTCTTGATCAAATCCAACCCAAAAAGATTTGCTTTTGGTTGCATTTGCAATTTGCTCTCAAGTTCTTCAAGGAGAAAATTCATCAAGGGTTTTTTTTCACTAGCATCACCACTTTTTCGAGTTTTTGCCTTGTTGTATTCTTGCTTGTTGTGGCCATGAAAGGAATGAAAAGGTTGTTTGGGAAGATAAAGGATGTTGCAAGCTCAAGCCATGGTGGAGATTCAAGTGCACACATCTCCTCCGTTGCTACACCAAGTCCATAGAGGAGGAGTGTGTGTGAAGACACTCCCATGGATGAGAGGAGCAACCTGCATCAACTTCTCCACGACAACGACCTTCACATACAAAGTGAAGTTGAACATCAAGCACGCAAGCTCCTCCAAGATAATGAGTTTTAACACACTAAAGCTTATGATCTGGATTTGATCTCCAAAATTGGTATAGATTCCGAATTCTTTTCCATTTGACGTACATTAGGATGGGACGAATTTGCTCACATAGAGGAGAAAGATTCACACCTTCTCACTATACAATTTTTTTGCACCCTCAAAATATGATTTGATGGTATTACTTTTAGATTATTTCAAAAAGAATACAACATCCTATGGAAAGAATTAAGTAAAATCCTAGGCTTCCATAAACGTTGTTTGCTAGATTTAGACACTTTGCCTATATTTAACAAACAAAGTTTTTGGCATGAATTGACTAGTGAGGTCTAGTGCGCCTAGGAATAGCCACTTGCAAAATCCTATTGTTCGTCTCATGCATAGATGGGTGGCTATAACTATGTTCCCTAGAGGAGATATTAGAGTAGTCCGGGATGATGAACTGAAAGTTTTATTTGCCATAATTAAGGAGATAAAAGTTGCTCTTGTTATTGCCATGATGACATAATGGTTAGATAGTATTTCAAGGACAGGGACAATTCAATGCACTTCATTGATTACCCGCATTGCTACTAGGGTAGGAGCATTAGAATATACTTCATTTGAGTACGTTGAAACTAAACAAGAGTTCATTAATGAAGATTATCTAGTGCAAGGACATACCCTTAAGCATGATCATACTGGTTCTTGGTATTTTTCTATCTCGGCTTTGTCAATCAAATTTGGTTACCTAACCCAGATTTTCATTTGTACAAATGCCGGAGACTAACCATTGATCTTCTTCCCATCGAGGAAGCTCGAAGAAGTAATGTCTCTGACAAAGTAACTATAAGTCGTACAAGGAGAGCGGCCATGACCATGCCTCGAACAACCTCCCCGGTCCATGAGTACCAAGAGGAAGAGAACCCAACGGGTGATGCACCCGGATGGACTTAACCTCAACCGTATGAGGTCGGAGGGCCGTCTTGGCATGGATGGCCAAGTACCGCATGAGAGTCATCCCTATCCACTTCAAGCTCTAGCGGCTTGCCTCCAACGTCCATGATAGGATGTCGTTCCTTTTCGGCTAGAAGTCATCATGACTATAGCCAAGGAATGACAGATCTCACTAGACGTTTGGAAGACCTTGAAGTGAGGACGGGAGACATATACAACATACTCCAAGAGCATGTCCAAGGTACCCAAGACTGACAACAACACATGGACACTCAGTTCACCAACTTCAACTCCACGCTACAACAATGACAAGTTGATCCCGCGATATACTTTTGTCATCAAGGGTTCAACCCTTATTACGGAGGTGATTGAAGAACAAGCTTGGGGGGACCCCCACTTGAGGTAACTTTTATCGCATCCATTGCATATTTATTTTCCATTCATCCACCATTCACTTGCATATAAAAAACTCAAAAATAAATAATATAGATTTTCTTTCAATCAAATAAATATGTGTTGTAAGAATGATTTAGGCCTCCTTTGGCATAGCTCCACGAAGCTGATTATCTGGATTCACTTTTGATCTCTGGTGAAGTGATTTTGTGGCTGAAAATGATTCTCTATGATTCCATAGAATAAACTCTTAGAATCAGAACAAAAAATTACTTCAAAAAATCAGGAGAAGCTACTTTTTTCATCTTTTAGTCCCTTAGTTCAATTTAGAAAATCACTTCACTGAATTAGCCAAGAATCACATATTTTGAAAAATAGTGTTTGACATAGCTTCACTGATTCTGCCTGAGAATTAACTCCCTGGAGCTCTGTCAAAGGGGGCCTTAGAATTCATATATATGAAATAATGAATAGTTGCTCTGTTTTATTTTTCTCGAGTCCCTAGTTTACAACTTGCTACTCACCAAATATTGCCTTCATTGGCTAAAGTTAACTTTGCCTTGATTTAGAAATTGTGGATAGCAAAAGCTTAATCTAATTCTAGGTTGTTGTGAGCTTTGATAAGGTGATAGGGATGTTATTCCTAGATTAAAAGTGAAACTTAGATTTTTGGAGAAAATTCTAAAAAGATTTAAGTTACCCTCGTTTGATTGGAAATACCTACCAAAGCCATATGATATTTTACATTGATAAACTTTATGCATATGCTATTTGCCTTCACATTGAGCCTAGTCAAACTAGTATAGTCCTATGTGAGAATTCATTCATTTCTTTTTGAATTCAAGACTTCACTTGCACATGCTAAAACTTCTGCACTAGAAGTTAGCAAATTCATCATACCATCATTCCACAATAAAAAAGAAACTCCATGTTGTACTCTCTTCAAGTTTATTGCATAAAAAGGGAGTAGAAGACATGGCTACAAGAAAAAGAAAAAGAAAATGCATGCTTACATCATAAGCATGAGGAAAAAATGCTTACATCAAAAGCATGAGGAAAAAAATAGCCATGTTTCATTCCTGCAATAAAGAGAGTCTAAATCAAAAAGGAGTCATTTCAACATTCACTTCCACTTCCATTCCATCACTCATGCACAAGTCTTGAATCAAAAAGTTCTGAATTGATTTCTCCTAATGCGTACTCTTTTGACTTAGCAATATTATGTGTTGCAAATATGCCTACTACATTCCCTACCAACCTCCACATGTAAGCCTTACTTAGTGGTAGGATTAGTATAGGTAAAATGCCTTGGTGAGGATATATTTCCACAACACAAAAAGGAGTGATCGAGAGAATCATGTTGAGGTACTTAGAATCTAAATTGAAACTCTCAGGAATTTGAGTGGAACTTGATATCTAGGATATGTTTGCTCCATTTACTGTTCTGTCTTTCAACTACCCATGAATAGGAGAAGGCATAAGCCCATAGTGACATAAGAAGGGTAAAATATCATAGCCAATTTTTGCAATACTAGGTAGAGTATTTTGTTGTGCACTTCGTACTTTTAAAAGGTAGAACATTGTAGCAACTTCTGATCATCAAACTAAAGTCTTGACTTTGCCCGGGACGAGCAAAGGATAAGCTTGCGGGAGTTTGTTGACGGCTATTATATCCCAATTTCATCCATTAATATAACTCAATTATGTGAAGGTAAAGTTATTTCTTGCACACATCACCTTTCTTTTTAACCTATTTCCACCTGTCCTTGGAAGAATAGTGCATGCATGCTTTTTGTGCTCGGAATGAGGTGAAAGAGGTGGAGCAATCCTAAAAAGTATCATCCCAGCCAATCAAGCACCTACAAGTGGCATCACATGCATCCAATGGCACACAAACAGACGTATTCGGGGAGATCCAAAAGTGTATCACCCGTATCAGTCAATGGGACTCACCTGAAAGTGACATGGATAAAACACATTGGAATTGGTCAAAGATCAGTTCGGCCGCACTATTGCTTCGGCCAAACCCTTTCTAGCGCCAAACTCTGTCAACTTCCACATGTCGATCCCTGTGGTGCCCTTATCACAATGAAGACTGATTCACATGCTTTTGGTGGCGAGAATCAACCCTTCTTCAGCTATAAATAGGACCCCCTACCCCTCACTTCTCACACACACCACTTGAGCTTAATTCTATTGTATCCACTATCTTCCATAGTCTTAGAGGAGTTTAGACTGTAGAGAGGAGAGCCTCTAGTCCCTAGTCCGAATTAGGAAAGGAGTAGAAGGAGTCTCTTCACAACTCCAAATTGGAAAAAGTATGGCTCATGTATTCCTTTTGGTATTTGTGACTTTATTCATAATAAAAATGTTATCTTTAGTCTTCTTTTACACATATGCTTGGATGAAGTGTTTCTTGTTTGATTGTGTAGTCCATGTATGTGGTAGGAGTAGTCTTTATGAATATGCCAGAACAATCTTATTTTATCATCATAAACACTACAAACCTCCACTATAGTCTAATTAGTTATCATATGATCATGTTAATATGAATAACTTATGCTATGTCTCAACATTGGTTCAACGGTGTTTAGGTTAGTTATTGCCTTAAGATGGCTTGTGACTAGGCTCTTAAGATATTTACTGAATATGCTAGTATGGTGCTAGGATAATTAAGTAGCATTAGATGTCTCGTAGACCCACGGATTGAAGAGGTAGGCAGTAGGTGGTGATAGCCCTATCTGTCCTTTGTAATCCTCCACGTTCGGCTATGCCACATGCTCTTGGCGGGAGTCCCCCTAGTATTGCTAGGGGTAAGCACGTGTCTAATGTGTTGAACAACTTAGCATAAGGATTCACCATTGACATACTCATTAATATCTAACCTAGACTATGTATATATGTATTAGAGGCATTGTTGGAGCAACTTCCTAACTCTTAGTCTAATCTCCCTTAGACCCATTTATCTCCCTTAGAATAGAATGCTCCTCTATGTGTCACACTAACTTCACTTATCTACTATCCATCCTCACTAGAACCTTACCTTGACCAATCTACCCTTTTCATTTGATGATTGCTACACTTCCAACTAGCCTTCATTTGGGATAAAATAAATGACACCTTTGGAATACTCTTTTAACGGAAAATGTTACACCGATAGTTTTCGTGCGCTTACGGAATTTACTATTTTGTATGTAAGAAACGTCAATATTCGCTACCCCGACCTCGAAGGCTGGGGTTTCTGCGGTAGGTTTCTCCTCACGCCAGAGGTCAGATACGGTCTAGATCTTGTCGTTAACCGTACATCGTTCGTTGGTACGGTTTCTCGGGTACCGGGGTACATAACCCCATCAATTCTACCAATCTGAATGGATCCATCCCAAATCAGTTAGTTCAGTCCAACTAACCAAACATGAGGTCCCTGACAGACGCAGGATCATCTAATGTAGGATGTGGTCCATACCCTAATATATGGTCCATGAGCCATCCCTTTGATTTTCTTAGATGATGGGTAAAGTTCCGACCTTTCCTTTTAAGGAGGTTATGACCAATTTATTACAAACGATTGCAAATACAGACACTCACAATCTATTATCTAGAATATGGCAACAATAATTGGATGGCTAAGCACATGACTGTGGACCGGACTTTATAGACCAACATTACAGCATGTTCGTCCTTTCACATTTTTCGTAAGTGTACTCCAGATTCAACGCCCATAATTTCCTTTGTAGAGCATCTGCATTTAGTGTATGAGTTGTCCCCTTGGTGGAAACCTATTTGTATGTTTCGGTTGATGTTGGATACAGTATCCTTCGGAGCTTGGATTCATGGAGAACCCACGCGTATTTGAGCAAGTCTTTATATATATTCACCTGCAAGAATTATAGTTGTTAACACTTACAAATTCTGTTTAGCTTTTAAATACTCTAACAAATTATTGTCTACAATGAAATTCTTTGATCCACAACTAAGCAATGAGACGTGAAGTATCCTTCGTGATATTGAATTTCTTCATGTTAGTTTATTCATACTAGAAGTTGTTATAAAGAACGGAGCTTTTTTTTTTCAACTCTATTGTTCGGTTATCGGTGACCTGTAATGACTAACACATGTTATATAATCCATTTTTAGGACCCAATAATATAAGTGACTTTGAGAGGTGTAGTGGATAGATTGACATAGTTCAAACATAGCATAACTTAAATGTCATGCTCTATTTATGGCCAATAGATCCACATGAAGATGTATGGTTTTAAGGAGTAGAGCTAGATTCACACTAATCTGAGGTCCTCTTTGAAATAGCTCTACGAAGTTGATTCTCTATATTGACTTCTGATTTTTTGGTGAAGTAATTCTTTAGCTGAAAGTGATTCTTTGTGATTCACTAGAATAAACTCTTAGAATTATAATAGAGAATTGTTTCACAGAATCGGAAGAATCTACATTTTTTTAGCTCGCAGCCCTTAGTTCATTTTAGAGAATCATTTCACAGAATCAAACAAGAATCACTGACATAGCTATCTTAATAATGCTTCAGAATCAGCTCCGTAGAGCTCTACTAAACAGTACATGAGTTCCGCCCCCTTGTCTATCTAAATTTTCACTTGGATTTGAGTCAAATTCTTTATTACAACTAGTAAAGGCGCCACTTAGCTAAAAACTTTACTTATTCGCCCCTCTTTGTCTCACGCAGCCAGTGGTTTCACGAAGCAACATTTTGAAGTAATAGATGTGGCCAAATACATGGGATTCACTGGTAGGATAATTAGTTTTACTCAACATATAAGTTTTCTAAAAAAAATACTTAATATAATCATGTGGTACATGACTTTGATAGGTGAACGGATAGATGTCACGGTCATAGTTAAGACATAAATCAGAGAAGCTAAAGATTATTTTTACTTAAAACTTTCGTGCTATATTGAGGTGTAGAATTATTTTTACTTTCTACTCATGTCTTGGTTACGGTGCTATATCTCATGATGGAGAAGGTAGGACTAGCATGTCCGCAGTGATTATGCGGCGGCGACGGCCGGCGACACCATAGCTGGCAGAACACGGAAAAGCTGCAGCTTGAAGACGTTGTTTCTTTGGTGTGCTGTGGTTTCCTCTGCTGTTTACGTACTTTTTCCACCTTAGTTTAGAGTCTGTTTGATTTTCAACTTTCTAAGTCTGTTTGATATTCAACTTTGTTTAGACCATCCGCAGATGTATACTGTAAAGTCTACTAAATAAGTGTAAATTTAAAGGATTTAGAGGAAGATACTGAAAAAGTAGAGGAAGATAGGTCTTTAGACCATCCGCGGTGGCACGTTGTAAAGCATATTGTATACACTGTATTGTAGTGTAACTTAGAGTACGTACTGTAAAAATAGAAAGAGAACGGTGCATAGAGTATAATTTAGAGTACGCTGGTGTGGATAGTCTTAGAGGATGCTTTAGAGGGTGCCTCTGTGGATAGTCTTACCTTATCAACACATTGGCTTTACCAAATATTGGCGAAGAAATTGACCACATAAGATTTAGTCAATATTGATAAGAAAAATGAACTAGCACATCATATAAATGAATTAGCTAGCTAAATTTTAACTTCAATCCAAATATACACTTACTTTATAATCAACTATCAAAATTTAAGAAATGCTTAACAATCCAAATACTCTTCTGCTTTCAGACGTTCAAATACTCTGTGGCCCCTGACACAGGGCATGTTTGGTTTGTTGTCAATGGTTAACTTACCAAAATAGTAGTTGACCGTTTATAGAGTGTGTTTGGATTGAAATCAAAGTTTGATAAGTCAATGGACATATGTGGTGAGCTAGTTCATTTTGCTTACCAAGGTTGGCCAAAATTTGGGTGGCCAAATTCTCTACCAAATTTTGGCAAGCCAATGCTTTGAAAAGGTGAGCAATGGTTGAAAACCAAACATGCCCACAATCTCTAGAGACCTGCACGTGTGAGGATTTAACCACCCAAAATTTGATCAATATTAGTAACGAAAATGAACTAACACAACACATAAGTCCATTGGCTGCCAAATTTTGACTTCAATCCAAATACACTCATATTTCATAGTCAACTACCAAATTTTAATAAGATAAATATTAACAACAATCCAAACACACTCCAAAACTTCACAAGCAGTTATGAACAGTACCAAGTTAAACAAGTGTGCCACCGGCCACAAGCTTTCACATCACAACCGTCAAATAAAAGGTCACAAAAACGGCAACTAACAATCAATCTTGGGACTCTGCAATTGCAGCCTTGGAGCAGACCTTGTTTAAATCAATGTTGTCAATGGATACTACTAAATCGTAACATCCCTTTATTTATTACACAGCGAAGATCGTCAGAAATTACAGACCAGTTCATCCACTGCAGTTATAACAGCGGTTGCATATGTACATCGTCATCAGCGAGTATTCAATAGTAAATCAGAGAAGGTGGCGATTAAAATGCATTCTGCAATCGTGCAATGAAATCAGAGAAGTTATAGAGTTCTAAATCACCGGCGATTGCAGAAAACAAGTTGGCCGTAGTTGTCGCTCCGGTCGGAGGTTCAGGCGCGGCCGGCCTCCTCGGCGGCAGGGGTGCGGAGGGCGGGGACGCGGCCGCCGCAGCCCGACCGCTTCTTGCGCTTCCCGGACAGCAGCGCCCAAACCGGCAGCGGCACGAAGGGCACCGGCGAGGACGAGGCGGCGGCTTGCTTCTCGCTTTCCGGCAGAGACTTCGGTTGCGGCGGCGGCTGAGGTGGACGTGGGGGCAGGGACGCCGTAGCTGGGCGGTGCGCAGGTGGAGGCGGTTCAGCGGAGGGTAGGTTGGTGGCCGCGCCGCGCCCGCGGAGACGGAGGCACGCGGCGTCGTAGGCGGCGGCGGCCTCCTCGGCGGTGTCGAAGGTGCCGAGCCACACGCGGCGCCGCAGCTTCGGGTCGCGTATCTCCGCCGCCCACCGCCCCCACGGCCTCCGCCGCACGCCCGTGTACCTCACCTCCGCGGCCTTCCCCTCCCCTGCGTCTCCGCCTCCAGCCTGGAGCAGCACGCGCTTGCGCTTTGCGCCAGCCGCCGCTGGAGGTGGCACCTCCTCCTCGTCCTCGTCGCTGGACGAGTCGGTGGCGTCCTCGTCGTGAACGATGATCCGCACCAGCCGGCACCTCGGCGCCTCCATCGGGGCCTCCTCCGCCACCGCCTTCTTCCTCTCCAGGCTAGGGTCCATGCCCACGCCTCTCAACCTTTTCTTCAGCCCATAGACCTCACTCGAGAGCTCAGCAGCCCCCAACCGCGGCAGCCATGGACACGCCTCAGCTAGGGTTAGGTTTTCGAGCAATTACGATGCAATCGGTCCACAGGCGAGGCGGATTTGGGAGTCGAGCGGGAAGGCGAAGAGAGAATTGAGAGAATTGGGGACGGAGTCCGTCGGAGACGGAGAACTTAAAGTTGAACAAGGCAGGGGTAGTTCCGTCATTGCTCCCGGAAGTTCCCTGCAAGGAACCTCCTCCTCAGCGCTATGGACGCCCACGTGGCGGAGCTGTCGCCATTCGCATTGGGGGAGCCGGGTAAAGAGACGAGGTAGAAAGTGTCGAGACTGCCCTTGTCAGGCATCTCGAATATTCCTACAGGTTCAAACTTCAAACGGTGTTTAAGTTTAATTCGCTCGACGCGTGACCGTTTCGGAAACTGGGCACGGGTGACGGTGACGGTGGCGGCCTCAACCTGCGCATCAACAAGTACCTACCTACCCGTTCCACAATAAAATGGTACCTACGTGCCAATCTGCGTGTGCACCCTCGGAGGACCTAAGCTTTTTTTCGAAGGAATCTTCGATTTTTATTTCATCTTAGAAGGATTACAATATGTTAGGTACAATTATTCCACACAATCAGGAATATGATGGATTCAACGAGCAGCAGACTTCTCTAATCTATCAAAGTTTGCTAAAGTATGAGCTATCCTGTTCTGATGATGTGTGATCTTTACAAAATAAATATTTCGAAGACTAATAAGACGTCTAACTTTATTGTTAAAATGACTATATGCTGACTTATCATGTTCAAAATTGTAGGAGGAGCTTTTTTCGAAAAGCCTATTGAGGCGTTCAATTATAAGAAAGGTTAGAATGTGTACTAGAGGTACAGCTACAGGAGTACTACAGCAGTACTAAGACCCAAGACGCGAGATAAAAAGGGTACAAGGGAGGTAGAACAAATAGAGAAGAAAAACAGCTGAACAAAAAAACTTCCGCTACTGCAATAGAAATTGCTCAAGCTTGCTACATCCAGCTTTGTGCCAGTTCGACGCTTCACTTTTTATGTAATGCTTGGAACTTGACGCTCAATGCCGTTGAAGAGCCGAGCATTTCGTTCACACCAGATTGTCCAAAAGGTTAGTATTACGATGGATCTGATCCCCTTCCTTGTTCCACTGTTATGCGACCATCTTTGCGCATTATACCAATCTTTGACAGAGCAGAAGCTTGATCAGGCATTTGGGTTCAGGGCTGACTGCCCAATCCAGTTGGCGACCGCCGTCCAGGCATTCCGGCTGACTGGACATTCCAAGACAAGATGAAGGGGAGTTTCCAGATTTCGATAGCACATACGACAGAAATATTCATTTGGTCATTCGTGCATAAGGAGTCGATCAGACGTCCATATACGATTTTGAAGCAGGAACCACATGAAGATTTTGCATTTGGAAGGTGCCTAAACTTTCCAAATCAGTTTGTCGAAGAGTGATTGTGTCGAATCCTGAAATTGCATTTGATATGCGGAGCTAGCCGTGTAATCTTCACTGGCTGACATGGTCCAATTGATCTCATCCGCGACATCCTGCTGGAGCTGAATGTTGCATTCATCAATGGTAGTCCAAAATGTTGGAGGAGCTAAGCTGACTCATCAATTCTTTCGTGTGGCGAAATTGCCATTATGAAGGGGATCATTTTCATCAATTCCACAAAAGCGCGCACACATGCTAATTACTCCCTCGATCCGTTGTTGACTTTGTTAGAATATTATTTCTAATTTAGTTGAAACTAAATTTGTTTTCTTAACAACGTCAATTTAAGAACAGATCCAATATAGTTTAGAAATTGCTGTCAAATACCTTTGGTAATATCTCAGGCACGTAAAAAATTAGCTGGACGAATGGAGATAGGTGTCTATTTAGGTGTTTCAGGGAAAAAACATGGTAAAATACGTATTGAAAACATTGAGTGCCATGTGGTTTTCCCTTTTCATAATATGTTTGGCCTCACTCTGGAGTAGTGGGGACATATTTCCTGGGTACCAAGCAGGGAGATACATATTAACAACGTGAATAAAAATGTTAACATGCAATACTCTTGGAAATATTAAGTCACTAAATATCTTATGTCTGACTAGTAGTGACTGCCACATCCCTTAACAACATACAGATCTCGTTCTCGTTTCAAGACGAAGAACCTGTCAGTAAATTAATGTGTAAACAAGATCGAAGACGAGGTATAGATTTTATATGGAAAATCCTTGCGGGAAAAAACTACAAGCGCCGACCGGCAATCTTCACTATATGATGAAAGTTTACAATAGAGATTATAATGAGGGTCTCTTCTCTCTTACTCTCCCTCAACAGCCTACAAGATATATTTATAAGGGTGGCTTACAAAGAAAATAAATACGACCCGTAACGTGGTAGGACTCCATCTCTCACATCCCCTAGGTGTTCCCAACGAGATCAGAATTTGGATCATATTCTAACAAACTTCACCTTGAGACAAATTCCATCTTGTAGCTAATGAAAGGATATCATCAATCAACTCCCTTCAATAATAAATATCATTGTGCGCCAATAAGTCACTAGGACTCAAACCCTAATACCAATCAAGCTTGAGCATAGCTCAAACTTGTTAGTAGGAACTGGCTTTGTCATCATATCAGAATGATTATAATGAGTACTGATCTTGCACACTTTAATATTACCATGAGTCATAACATCTCGAATAAAGTGATACCTGACATCAGTATGCTTCGTTCTCTCATGAAACATTTGATCTTTGGTAAGATGAATGACACTTTGACTATCACAAAATATAGTAGTGCAAGAATCATCTCCACAAAGCTCAGCATATAAACTTCTAAGTTAAATAGCTTCTTTACAAGCTTCAGAAATAGTCATATATTCAGCTTCTGTAGTTGATAAAGCAACAATAGTCTGCTAACAAGCTTTCATCTAAGTGCACAACCACTAATAGTGAAAACAAAACCTATGAGAGACCTTTGTTTGTCCAAATCACCAGCATAATCTGAGTCATCATAACCAACAAGGCTATCTCCAGATTTTATAAATTGCAAACAAGCATAGCATTAGAAGTACCACACACGTATCTCAAAATCCATTGAACTGCTTTCCAATGCTCTCTACCAGGATCAGCCATGTATCTACTTGCAACACTTAACGCATATGACAAATCAGGACGAGAGCAAATCATAGTATACATAAGAGATTCAACTGTGCTAGTATACGGAACTCTAGACATGTACTCAATATCATAATCTGACTCAGGACATAAAGCTGAAGATAACCTGAAGTGTGGAGCTAAAGGAGTACTCACTGGTTTAGCATCATGCATACTGAAATAATGAAGGACCTTTTCAATATAAATTTGCTGACTAAGATATAACTTGCTAGCTTGTCTCTCTCTAATAATCTCCATGTCAAGAATTTTCTTTACTCCACCCAAATCCTTCATCTCAAATTCACTACTCAATTGAGATTTTAATTGGCTATTTCTGACTTATCTTTTGCAGCAATCAACATATCATCGACATGTAGAAGTAAATAAATAGCTGAATTATCAACAGTTTTCAAATAAACACAGCTATCATATGATGACTGCTTAAAGTTTTAAGAGAGCATAAAGGAGTCAAACCTCTTATACTACTGGCTAGGAGATTGTTTCAAGCTATAAAGAGATTTCTTCAACTTACAGACAAGATGTTCTAAGCCTGGAACAATAAAACCTTCAGGTTGATCCATATAAATGTCTTCATCTAACTCTCTATGTAAGAATGCGGTTTTAACATCGAGTTGTTCCAACTCATAATCATGCATAGCAACAGTACTGAGTAAATTGCGAATAGAGCTATGCTTCACAACAGGAGAAAAGTCATCATTAGAGTCAATACCTGCAATCTGACTATAACCTTTAGCAACCAACCTTGCTTTATACCTAACAGTCTCATTAGGAGAAATAGACTCTTTATTCTTGAAAATCCACTTAAAACGAACAAGTTTCTTCTCTTTAGGCAATGGTATTAAATCCCAAGTACCATTCTTTTCAAGTGACTCCATCTCATCTTGCATAGCGGCAACCCAATTATTGCAGTCTGCAGAGGTAATAGCCTCAGAATTATTAGAAGGTTTCGCATTACCTTCAACATCTTCTGCGCAACTTAAAGCATAAGCAACAACGTTGCATTCCTTAATTAACCTCTTGGGTCGAATATGAGGTGTCCTAGACCTATCAACTGCAGTAGAATTGGAGGTTGCACAACAGGAGAATGTGGGATAACAGATGAATCATCATCAATAAGTGCATCTGAGTCATCATTAGCTGGTGTATGTGCTGAATTAACTAAATGCTCCACCTGCACACTAGAGGTCTGTGAACTCTGAACAGGAGCATTAGTATCCATAGTATTAGTAGTCATAGCAGATTCATTAAAGACAATACTTCTGCTAGTTATAACCTTTTTAGATTTAGGATCTCATAATCTATAACCTTTAACACCAGAACCATAACCAAGAAAATGCACTTAATAGCTCTAGGCCCCAATTTTCCATTATCAACATGAGCATAAGCAGCACAACCAAATATCCTCAACTCAAAATAATTAGCTGGAGAACCAGACCATACCTCAATTGGAGTATTTTTATCAATGGCAATAGAGGGATAACGATTAATAATATAACAAGCAGTGGAAGCAGCCTCAGCCCAAAAACGTCTGTTAAGACCAGCATTAGACAACATGCAACGGACCTTGGAGATGATAATTCTGTTCATACGCTCAACCACACCATTCTGCTGAGGTGTGTGAGCAACAGTACGATGTCTCACAATACCATGAGACTTACAATAAGAATTAAATTTATTAGAACAGAATTTCATCCCATTATTAGTACAAAGAACATTCACCTTATTCTCAGTTTAATTCTCCATCATAGTCTTCCACTCTTTAAATAGAGAAAATGCTTATGATTTATGCTTTAAGAAATAAGATCATACCTTTCTCGAGTAATCATCAATAATAGTCAACATAAAACGAGCGCCTCCAATAGATGTATTACGAGACGGTCCCCATAAATCAGAATGCACATAATTAAGAATACCTTCAGTTGTATGAACTGAAGTGTTGAATTTCATCCTCTTATGCTTGCCAAACACACAATGCTCACAAAAGTCCAATTTGATGATGTTGTGCCCATCAAGAAGGTCTCTCTTGCTCAAAATTAATAAATCAAGTTCACTCATATGAAGACGCATATGCTATAAACTTGTAGCATCAGAATCAGGTGACTTAGAAGAAACAGCAACATTACCAACAACAGTAATGCCTTATAGAATATAGAGATTTGATTTTAACAAGTCACCTTTCATAACAACAAGAGAGACTTTAGTTACCTTCATAACTCCATCTTCAGCAGAATATTTGTAACATTTGAGATCAAGAGTACTCAAAGAAATAAGATTTCTCGTCATAGTTAGAACATGCCTTACATCTGTCAATGTCCTGACAATACCATCAGACATCTTAATCTGAACGGATCTAATGCTATAACCTTGCGAGGTGTGTTATCACCCATCAAAACGGAACCTCCACCCTGGACAGATTCATAAGTGGAGAACTAATCTCTATTAATGCAAATATGAAACGTTTAGGCAGAATCAAGAATTCATTCATCATTAATTTTAGCACATCCAGCAAAAGCAACAAGAACATCACTATTAGAACTGCTATCAGAAGAGACAACAGAAGTACTACCATCATTACTGCATTTATTTGTAGACTTTTGAGCAGTCTTTCTCTTTTCTTTATTCTGTTGCTTGTAATATTCAAAGATATCATGATTATTACGCTTGCAATATCTGCAGAACTTATCTTTACCTATGGATTTAGAGCGGTGTTCCCGACCACTCGAATTTTTTTTTGATTTCTTCTCTGTTCTACCACGAACAGACAAGTCTTCTCCATCAAAACTGACAGCAGAATTAACAGACACAATCTGTTTCATCTTTTCTTTAGCATACAAAGCATCATAAACCTTTGGATAATAAGATTATCATGACTGTATAATATAGTGTGTCTGAAATTTGAGTAAGACGGGGGCAAAGAACACAAGAGCATAAGAGCTAAATCCTCATCATCATATTTTACCTCAACGGACGCTGTCGGTACCCTGCAGATCGGGTACCCCCGCGCACAGGAAGAAAACCGCTAAGGACTCCGCCTCTGCCTCAGAGGCCAAATCCGAGGCTGCCACGTCGTGGAGGAAAGGACCATATCCTACCTCTCCGTCGGGGGAGGCTCCCAAGCTGCCACGTGGCCGGCAGAACTGGACCCTCGCCTCCCCGCTGAGGCGGGCTCTGGAGCCACCACGTGGCCAATCGGGACCTCAGGGCCAGGTCCGCGTCCTCGTAGGGAAAGGCACTGGAACTACCACGTGGCCTGCAGCGCTGAGCCTCCACCCCTCCATAGGGGTGGGCTCCAGATGCACCACATGGCCTGTTCCGTCAAGTGCCCGACTTCCCACAGAGGCAGACTCCGGCGCAACCACGTGGCGGACGACCAACTCAGTGCGGTAGGAAGCCGCAGTAAAGGAACGTGTGCACTGCTCAGACAGGCATTAAGTACGCGCGCCTTCCCCAGGCAAACTGAGTCGCGCATGCGTAAGTCAAGGCTCCAGTGCCCTGTCTTGTCCAAGTGGCCGGTACAGACCAACGCCGCAAGACGGACGAATGAGCCGGGAGGACAAGACGGACGGGACGTGCACGACCATCATCACCAACTATGTGTAGCACTGGCGCACGACGCGGCGGGGCGGCACATTGACACCCCTGACAAAGGGAAGTAGATAGCAATTAATCCTAGATCTTGTATAGGATTTGGCTCTCCCTAGGACAGGGTACTGGGGCTCACCTTGTGACTGCAGGGTCCTTGAGATATAAAAGGTCTCTGCAGACGACCTTGGCAAGGGACCGAAAAATTAGACCAAGACTCATACACGCTCAAGCAAGGCAATACACAAACACTCTCGTGGACGTAGGGTGTTACGCTCCGGCGGCCCGAACCACGTAAATCGCCTGTGTTCATCATCCTGTTGCGTTCGATCTCCTGGGACTAGCCCTCGTAAATTCAAAGAACCTCCGCGGGCTGCTCTCTAAGCAGGTTCGGGGGAAGTGTCGTTTACGACCTTCAACAGATGCTATTTACGAAATAATCTCCTTGAAGACTTGAACATGAGAGGACATTGAACCACCCTCTTGCAACTTGTGAGTAAACAATTTCATCTTTAAATACATCTTGCTGGTTAGATCCTTGGACATGCAGATCGATTCCAACTTGAGCCATAGAATAGCAGCGGTTTTCTGTTCCAAAACCTCTTGCAAAATATTGTTGGATAAATGAAGATGAATTTGTGAAAGAGCCTTACGGTCACGACGCTTTTCATCGTCGGTCCAATTCTCCTACTTCTTGGAGAATCCATCAAGCGCATCATCTAGATCGGTGCGCGCTAATATTGCCCGCATCTTGACTTGCTATAGAGTGAATCGTGTATCACAGTCTAGCAGCGGAATATCATATTTAAGATAAGCCATATCAAAAAAAAAATAAGAGCAATTAATCTGCAAAACACCTGAGTTGTTCACGTGAGGCAACCACGGGTGCTTGGGATCCGTATCGTCCAGTGGCGATGAAAATTCAAAGGTTGCTTCAATATAATGTGAGGAGAGCGCACTTGTCTGCTGTAACACTGTAGCAAATAGTATATTAAATAGTAATTTTAGATATTATATCAATAATCTATCACTATTTACTAATACCGTAGCAGTTGCTCTAGTCTATCCATTTTTCATCAAGTGATTGAAAATGAAGCCAATGCAGAGTTCCTTCTCTGCATGGAAGCCTCTAATTCACAGGATATGAATCCGGGAGCTTGATCCTTGCGTGGGCAGCAGCTTTGATGCACGGAAATCGGAGTAGCAGGTGTAGCAGGCTTCAATTTTCTGTCTTCAAGTGAGCCAATAAGGAAGATCGTGCCTGGATCCTTGCGTTGAGGCAGAAACAAGAAACTCCCGGCACGGAAACTGGAATAACAGACCAGAGGCCTGCTGCTTGGTGCCTGGCAGCCGCGATTTTTCTTGACAGGACCGGACGAGCAGCAGGCAAACGGCGCGGCCTTGAAGACGCCGAATAGAACGTGCACGGAATCGAAGAATTTGGAACGTGTGATTGATCTGCCGTGAGGAAGCTTTTGTAGATGAGAAATCCCACGAGTTCGACACGGAGACGGTGTGAGCCGAGAGCAGCAAGCTACCGACGAACAGATTAGAACGGCTGGCTGCGGCGCTTGAACAGGGAATAGAACCTTAGTTTTTTTAATCAATTTCATGTCTAGCTCTGATACCACACACGATCGATGACGAGATACAAATTTTACGTGAAAAGCCCTTGCGAGAAAAAACCACAGATCCCGACCGGTGATCTTCACTATATGATAAGAGTTTTACAATGGAGATTACAATGAGGTCTCTTCTCTCTTACTCTCCCTCAACAACATACAAGATGTATTTATAAGGGTGGCTTACAAAAGAAATAAATCCTTCAAAATAAATATGATTCGTAACGTGAGAGGACTTCACCTCTCACATTCCCTAGACATCCCAGCAAGATCAGAATTTGGATCATATTCCAACAGCACCTGCTATTCCTGTTGTTTGTGTTTTAAAGAAACATTTTTAATTAAGTTTTTCTTGCTACTGCTAACGTATTGTTTGGAAAATTGGTAGGCCGAGGTCGTGAGGACCCCTCATCTTTGACCTAAAGCCGAAAGCTTTTCAACGCTTTGTTGGTGGCCTTTTTGGCTCTGGTCTCTGGAAAGTCTCAACTCAAGATTCCGTCATCAGACAGTTTGAATCACAGCCGGTTTGCTGTGCGCCTGAGTGGACTTCAACCAGGACAATGGCCGTGTCAAAAAGTACAGGTTGCTTGCTGAAATAGAAAACTGTGACAGAACACGCACAAATGTAAAACACGAAGCAGTAGTTTCCCAGAATCCCAGCCATGGAAGTAAATCATAAGTTCGTGGTGCCTTTGGGCAAATGTAACAAAAATATGGTGTATCAGCTACAAACTGTCCTATCTTCTTAGCATATGATACAACTAAATTTTGTCTGGCAGTCGCCATATACAATGATATGTGACATCCAACTTTTACATGTCCCTGGTTGATATGGCAGGATGTCAAACTTCACAACATTTCTTATTTCAAAAATGATTTAAGTGACAAGTACTTGAGGACAGAAGGAGTACAAGGTTTTCTAGTAGTATGTGGTTCATTTCTATGCTGACTTGGACAAACTATATACAATTTTAGGTTACTTTATATCATAAGCATGTCTTATCACTCCATCGGAAATCATACAGTATATGACCACTGGGATTGCATTATTGGAATTGATCCCCTCTTCTAGTTTGTCGGTTGGAGGCTATGTTGATTCTATCGTCTCTTAGCATGTTCATGCTCGGAGCTAGCAGTCTTGTATAACGATCAAAATACAGAAGCTGTTTCATGAGAAGAGCAAATTCCCGAGGAAATTTCAGCCCATAAGACTCGCTAACCCTCACCTGGGACATGTAGTAACAAAGTCGTTAGCTTCCATTTCTATTTGTTTTGTCTCCCTAGAGTCATATGTAGTTCTTGAGAAAAGTAATTAAAAGAAAAGCACAAATAAATCTGAAAACATGCTATATAAATCTCAACAAGTAATTTGCAACTACGGCAGGCATAACTATTGCAATGTTGAAAAAAGATAAATATATGAATCATATGTAGTGCTTGAGAAAAGTAATTAAAAGAAAAGCACAAATAAATCTGCAACCATGCTATATAAATGTTAACAAGTAATTTGCAACTACGGCAGGCATAACTATTGCAATGGTGAAAAAAAAATATGACATTTCAACTAATAACTGGCTTCATCATGACAGCCAAGCCATGTTTGGACTCCAAAACCAAGGGCCCACCCACTCCAAAGAACTTCCTAAAACCTCTAAGATTTTAATGTGTCCACATATCCATCAAACGACAAGGCGAGAAAGAATTGTTGTGTAGCAAACAGTACTAAAAGTAGGAGAAACATATTTTTTGACAGCTTATTATCCTACATAATCCTAGGCTACATTTTGTTTCCGTTAGTGCCGCCTTTCATCTGCCCTAGATAGAACCCAAAAGAAAGTATCTCACCAGATCAAGAAATAGTGCATTCATTTGTCTTTCATCTAAGACAACGTTAGCAGATACTGCTGTAGCATCAGGACCTCTTGCTGTTGCCACTATGATTTCAGTATCCAAGTCCTGCTTAATAAATGATAACATATTAGTGTATTTCTATGCGTCAAATAAACTAGTAACCACAGGATGTCTAGTATAGTACATATTAAAGAAGGTACCACAAGAACAACAAAAGTAGCTACACAAAAAATGTGTCATTTTAGCTATATTAAATCTGAAACTTAATTGAGATTTGACATCTGTTGCAACTGTAAGCCAAGGTATGCTATGGCATCAACAATTGCAGTTTTGGCAAAATAGTCCCCTAAAAGAGGAAGAAGGTTGACCGAGCCTATAGAAAGTTAAAATATCCGACTACTGAATGAGAAACATCACCTGTATTGAACAAAATATCTTCCGCAAATCCTTTGCAAATTTATTAACATTTATATCCGTCCCTGTAGCACCCATTTCGGAAAGAGCAGAAGCCATAGCATCATAATCCTCAGTTGCAAAAGAAGCCAAAAAGACCTCCATTGCAGCCCAAGTCCTTGGGGATATTCGACCAACAATTCCTGTAACAAATAAAAACCAGCATGGTACCAACAATGAACTAGAGTACGAGGACTTCAGTGGATAGGTGAGTAAAAAGTCGACATTCAAGTGTACATGCAGTGTGAATTCCATTACGTCTGTAATATAATTGAGTAATGCAATTATCACAATATAAACAATTTCAGGAAGAAAGTGTTACCAAAATCGATAAATCCAATGCGCCCATCACGAAGCAACCAAAGGTTTCCTGCATGTACATCTGCATGGAAAGATTCACATGATACCAAGCTTCCAAACCTGCACATTTTGTGGATTTTTCAATATGCATTATCCGATGTTTGACGAAATTCATGAAACGTGAAATTATCCAGATTGATGATGTATGATTCTTAGGCAGGTTCGGAGCTTACCAGACATTAAGGGCAGTTACTAAAGTCAACTCAGGATCAGGAACAAGAGACCTTATAGAATCAAGATCAGTGAGTGGAACGCCATACAATCTTTCCATAGTTAAGACCCGCTTTGTGCTACAGTGCTGATACACAAAAGGAGCTTTGACCTGCCCGTCAAACCCCATTGCTCCTATGTATCTCTGAAAAGCCTCAATGTTTGCAGCTTCTTTTCTAAAATCAACTTCTTCCAGCATTGATTCCTTTATGTCCTTAACGATACCTACCTGTAATATAAACTTTTGTTATGCATGAGTCAAGTATACCCTTGCATATGAATTTCATTATTGTAGATCATATACCAGAGATGTCCTCTGTAGCTCAGGGTTGAGAAACTCCAAAACACGTGCAACAACATAGATAAAATTCAGATCAGCAACCAAAGTATCTTCAGTACCAGGCTTTAGGACTTTAATGACCACATCCTTCTGAGAGCTCTTCAATCTAGCCCCATGAACCTGAGAAAGAATTAAAATTATCTCAAAGCTGCAATGCTGGAATGTACAATTAATTCAAAAGGCCCCAAAAGCAAACCTGTGCGATTGAGGCAGAGGCTATTGGAACTGGATCAATGTATTCATAGATACTATCCAGAGGTCGTTGCAATTCCTCGCGCAATATTGATTCAATCACATCAAATGGGACAACAGGTGCTCGGTCAAAGCATTTCTGGAATTCCTCCACATATTCCATGGGAAACAAAGTTGGAGCAGATGCTATGAACTGCACCATCATAAAGTCCGTTGACTATTCTTGCCCAATAATAAGAAACAGTATACCACTACTACTACTACAACAACAACAATAAAACCAAGCCTTTGTCCCAAGCAAGTTGCGATCGGCTAGAAATGAAACCCAACAACTGAAAATAAGATGAGAGTAAAAAAAAATACAAATAAAATAAGATTCAGAAATTTTATTTATTTTGGAAATGAAATAATAAGAAAGAAGATAAGAGTAACAAAATAATAAACTAAGATTTGAGCATATGAATTGCTGATTTCCATGCATTCCTAAATGAATCAAATCTCTAGATATGTCTCACTCTTTTAAGTCTCGCTTCACCGTCTCCTGCCATGTCAATCTTGGTCGACCTCTACCTCTTCTAAAATTTTCTTTGCTCTTTATAATCTCGTTGTTAACCGGTGCTTTTGAAAGTCTTCGTTGGATATGCCCAAACCACCGTAGGCGATGTTGGATTAGTTTCTCCTCAATCAGTGTCACCCCTACCCTATCAATCACCTTGTTCCTAATTTTGTCTCTTCTTGTGTGACCGCACATCCACCGTAACACGCGTATCTCTACAACACTCATTTGTTGGACATGTTGCCTTTTAGTCGGCCAACATTCTGCTCCATACAGCATCGCAGGTCTGACCACTGTCCTATAGAATTTTCCTTTCAGTTTTTGTAGGACCTTCTTATCACATAAGATTCCAAATGCTTGCCGCCACTTCATCCACCTGATCTTGATCTTGTGGTAAACATTTTCGTCAATATCACCATTGCTTTGTAACATTGACACTAAATATCGAATGTGTCCCTCCTATGTACTACTTGTCCTTGTAGACTAACATTTTCCTCGTTGCACCCGACATCACTAAAGTCGCACCTCATATACTCGGTCTTGGTTCCACTAAGTCTAAACCTATTGGACTCTAAGGTTTGCCTCCATAGCTCCAATTTTTTATCAACGCCATCCCTAGATTCATCTGACAACACTACATCATCAGCAAAGAACATACACCAAGGGATATCCCCTTATATATATCCTTCGACACCTCATCCATCACTAAGGAAAAGATGTATGGGCTTAAGGCTGATCCTTGGTGTAGCCCTACTGTAATAGGAAAAGTATCAGTCTCACTATCACTTACGCGCACACTTATCACCACATCATCGTACATATCCTTGATAAAGTTAACGTACTTTGTTGCGACTTTGTGTTTTTCTAGCGCCCACCACATGACCGGCCTTGGTAACTTATCGTATGCCTTCTCCAAGTCAATGAACAGCATATGTAGATCCTTTGTTTGCTCCCTATATCTCTCCATAAGCTGACGGTGTAAGAAGATCGCCTCCATAATGGACCTCCCATGCATAAAATCAAACTGGTTTTTAGTGACATTAGTCACCCCCCACGTGTTCAATCACTCTCTTCCTATGTTGAGACAGTGATGACATAGCCGGTCCCAAGCCCGGATAAAGGAGGAGGGATTATGATAGGCTTGGCGAGCCAACAACTTTACTTAGCCATTCTCATGGAAATGAAACCCATTAATAAGAAACAGTATACTGCTATGAAATTGCAAAATCAACTAGACCTGCTTCTGCTGCCGAAATAAAAAAGACCATGGAAATGGTAACATGTTTCTGTATCTTGTTATATGCTATCCTTTTAAACTGTAAGCCAGGTCTATTGAGCGATTGAGCATGTAAATTTACATGATACATTGTTACAATTTATCACAAGCCTTTCTTTCATTAAGCATGTACACATGGTTACACTAGCCAAGGATGCCATGAATACAATTCAAAAATTTAAATCACATGGTAATTAAGAAATTTAAAAGATCTATTTGTTATACAACTCAGCAAATGGTGCAGTTTATCATGGTGTAAGTATCAAGATGCCCTTACCTGACCTAGCTTGATATAAGTTGCACCCATGCGCTCAAAAAGCCTTCTAAGGTAAAGAGGAGAAAGCAAACCAAGTCGCATCTGAGCTGGAATTCCTGCTGATGTGTTAGCTGTCTGCACTAGATTAAAAGCACAACGTTATACCTTTGCTGAATCAAGACAATCAATAACAGCTGTGTTCGTTACACTAGGTGATTGTTAAAAAATCAAACTCAAGATAACACCATCATGTTCCACATAGATGAAATTTTACTTCCACCCCGACCCTATTATAGTCCCTCGCAAACCAACCAAACTCAACCAATTGTCTACCTTGGCAGTTCGATATCAAGTCTACCAGAACAAACTAAGACTTTTTGACATGTGTACTTGCAGGCGTGAAAGCCTTAAGTGCAAATGTATGATGATCACGGCTCAATATTATCATAATCTTACAACACATAGCACGTATATTTTGTCTGTTCTTCCTCTTTTCTTCGAACCAGCCTATATGCAAAAGCAAGGGTAAGGCTGTCTAGAAATAACCGTTTTCCAGATCCCAAAATGTGTACCCTTTTTATTCTTCCTCTTTTGAGGGGCTACAAGAGCATTTGCAATTTTAACACAGACCAAGATTCACAACGATAAATGATCAAGGTTGACAAGTAAAGGAAAAAAAAATGAAACCTTGGAGAAGTCATTGAGCCACTCCCCACTAACTCCAAGGACAGCTTGGATCCCTTGGGCCATCCTGAAAGCACCTCGAGGACCTGTGCTAATCGATGTCTGGAGAAGGTCCTCAACTAATTTAGGCAGCTCACTAGCTCTATCTGCATTCCGGGGGGTAAATAAACAAACGGTTAAATTCACCAACCATAAATAAACTTGAATCCCACAAATTATCAGATTGCACAGAACCAGATTGCTCTCTGGGTAATTAGCTATTTGCTCATAGGGGGGTCACTGAATCATTTCGAAGCTATTTAACAGTCGATACCTTGGACGCTAGTCGAGAAGTCCTGGGCCTGAGAAGAGCGCGCGAAAACCCTAACCCTGACGCCAGGCCGCCTCCACCCCGCCCGTCCGGCCCCGGTCCTGGCGACGGCCACATGAGGGAGGCGGTGGCTGTGGATGAGGATAGAGGAGCGCGCTACGGCGCATCTCGCCGCAGCCGTCATCGGAGGGAGCGTGGCTGGTCTCGCCGGCGACGGCGGAGGAGGAAACAGAAGCGCAGAGGCAGCTGGCTGGAGCGGGCAAGCCTGCTCAGTTGTCCGCGCGTTCGTGCGTGCGTGCGTGCCGAGTGTGAAGAGGGTGGGCGGCGCAGGGCACGGGCGGATGACGAAACACGTGTGCTCGTGAGCGGCCGCTCGGCTGCTCACCGGCCAACGGCTTTGCGTGACAGTCTTCCCCTGTCCGTGGAGAATCTGAGATATTTTTCGGCCATCACGTCTTATGTTATGTTACTTCCCTCAGTTTCGAAATATCATGTTCAAATATTTTGAAACAGAGAGATTATTTTCAATTTTTACAAAGTATTATCTGTTTTTTTTCCTACAGGTAGGAGGTATTGAGCATATTTTTCTTTCTCCTAATTGTTCTAAGAGGAGTTTGTTAGGCCATTATGTAAGTCCTAGTGTATAGGGCTCTCTACGTCCATCCTTGTTCTCTTTACGGTACAATATCATTCATTTGGAGACATGTTTAGTTGTTCATGTTGAAATAACGAGTTTAGTCACCCTCGATACTAGTTTAGTCGCACTCGAGACTAGTTTTGTCACCCTGAGCGAGTATCACCATTTGAATGTCAAGAATATATCAATTCTGCTCAAATGGTGTTGCTAGCTATCGGAAAGCACCTTCACCATCAAGAATTGATCAATGTAACAATTAACGTTTAGGCGCCAGACCCAGTGCTCCACGGAGATGGAGGAGACCGGAAGGAAGAGAAGAACGAGGGGCTAAAGGAAGAAGGGGAAATAAAAAACTACCTCCGCTGCTGTGTTTAGGTTTCGCGTAGTATCTGTGTACTCTTGACTCACGTTGACAACGATGACCATACTATGTATGTCACAGAAAAGAGGTATATGGGAGGATGGAACTAAGATTAGGGGAACGCAAATGCTAAGTTTTGTTGCACTCCCTTCGTTAGCACATGAATGTAATGCAATGTACGAATTATAGAGTTTAAACTTTGGCCACTTCCCTCATTATTATGGTCAGTCACATAAAAGTTGGCATTAATAAATTGTTATAAAAATATTCTCAAATTATTACTCCATCCCAAATTACTTATCACACAAGTATTTTGGTATGGAGAGAATATATATACTAATAACTTTGTAATGACAAAATGCTTGTATTGGAGACAGTATCAGTAGCCAAACAAATGTACCGTCATCCGATCACTTGTAACATTACAAAGCAAAATACACATCATAATATTCTTTTCTCTAATATGTAGGAGAGCTGCTAATCTTTGTACTCCATTCATTTCATTCATTTTATTTGATGCCTAACATAAAATAAAATGAACGGATGGAGTATTAAATAAAGGAAAAGACAATGGAGTGACCGGCCAGAAAAACCTAAAGCATAGCCTTCTACACCCTGACCCGAGGCTCGCAAAGCCCAAGCTCCAGCGAGACACCAAAGATGATATTTGTCACCTGTATGCTATAATATTTCCTTCAGTTATAGACAAATATTGGATACTGCTCATCTCTTTCAGTTATAGCCAACGTTTCCAACCATTTTCTTTTAAGAACGTCATGGTTAAAGCCTTTGCCAGAACATAAAAGCTACCTAAATTTTAAACTTGAAAAAGAGCACCATTACTCTATCAAAATTCTGCATGTATAGCTATCTCCTATTGATAATCAAATAAAACATCACTAAAGTTATAAAAACTTGCCAAGTAGAAATGTTACAAGATTATAAGGTTCATATTTCCATATGCCTGGCCGAAAAGTACGCTTCAAACAAAGCATAGCTCCGTTGTTAGACTTCCTCGACCTGTAAACAAAGTAAATACTCAATGGCGTAAAACAAGTGGGCGAGCTGCTGAGATAAGAACCAAAATTTTCCTTAAACTGGATAAGTGAAGTTGAATGGTTTACTTGAGGAAGATTCATCAACTCCATAACTGCCTTCTTTGGAGTTAGTTCATTATCAATTATCCGCGCTACTGCTGTCAGGACCGGCATTTTGACATTGTACTTCTGAGCCAATGCAATGACAGCCCCAGCAGTTGATACACCTTCAGCAACCTAAAGAGATGAATGTACTTAATTAGAGACCATACAGATAAAGGTGATACCTTGTGCAGAAATTGATGCCAAAGAAGAAATGTTGCACACCTGGTTCATAGAACTCACGATATGTTCAATTTTTTCCCCTGTACCAAGACGTAGTCCCACAGTTCTATTCCGAGAAAGATTGACAAAACATGTAAGCATGATGTCCCCCGACCCAGACAAACCAGCAAGAGTGGTTGGCTTCGCTCCCATCTTTATTTTAAAAGTTCATGATGGTAAATGTTGCAATTTTCTGAATTCAAAAACAATAAAAATAGAACTGACAACTACTGCAAACCTTTGTTGCCAACCACCGTATTTCCGAACAACCTTGAGCAACAAGGGCAGCCATACAATTATTTCCGAGATGCATGCCTTCCACAATACCTGCCGCTATTGCAAGAACATTCTTAAGCGCACCTGCAATTTCTACTCCTGTAACATCACTGAAAATTCACAAGTCACTATCAAATGTTCCCCTCATGTATACAAGAACAGTTATAATTAACATAACATACTCCTGTAATGCCACTGAAATTTCACAAGTCACAATCAAATGTTTCTCTAATGTAAACAATAAACAGTTATTACTAATATAACATACTCTATAATCGAAACCCTAAATTTTTGTGAGATTCTAAACGGCTAACAATGTGGTAGTGCGTCTCCACTTGTGTCCTGAGGTCTTGGGTTCGAACTAGTCTCTCTGCTAGGGGTAAGATTGTCAAGAAATAATCTTCCCCACACCCCATAATGTGTGAGGGCCTTCGACACTGGGTACGCCCTAAATAGCTAACAATGGGAGAAGCATCCATTGATTATATAATGACTTCTAGGGGCCTGTTTGGTTTCGCTTTTGTGTAACTCGATTATCTGCTGAGCATGATTTTTCGGAGAGTTCGTGATCTGGCTAAGCGACTAGATGCAGAGGTTGGGTGTTTGGCAAATCCGATCATTTCCAGCGACTTATCCTTGATCTGGCTGTAAAATGACATATATACCCCTGAGTTAATGTCAACTCTTTTTTGTTTTTTTCTGTTTTTTTTTCCAAATATGGTTTCGTTAGACCTGTACATTTGTGTTACCATTTTTTTTTGTGGGTACCAAGGCCTGCATCCACTGAGAACATGTTCGTCTTTTTTAAAGAAAAAATATTGTAGATCAGAACACAGCATTGCTCCGCTTCGGCAATTTCATCTTCCTCCGTCGTAGCGGCGCCGTGCGGCGACGGCTCCGGTGCCAGTGAGGAGATTCTCATGGTCTCCCTGCTCCCTAAGGCGGAGCTGCCGCCGGTGCTTACGAGCAAGCAATCGATGCTCTTCCTCGGCCGCCTCGACGGGTTGTCTCTCGCCAGCGGGTCTCTTGCCATCGGCTTCATGAACATCACCGGCTACTTCGTGCTCTCGGGGCTCGCCGTGGGCATGGTCACATGGAGCCCATCTGCGAGAAGGCCTTCGGCGTGGGCAATCACGAGATCCTCAGTGTCACCATGCGGCGGTGAAGGGAGGGCAGCGGCCCGGCGGCGGTGTTTAGAAAAATGAGGGCGCGGGTGTGCGGAAGGGCACGGGTGGAATTGTGGCATCGCTTAATCTCAAGCGGGCACGGGTGGAATTGTGGCCTCGCTTAATCTCAGACGAAGGTTCCAACTCGCGTTATGAGTAATCAAGCCTCCTGTTGTCTTTTGGACTTTTTAATTAATTGGCTTAGAAGCTAAGCAATAATTAAGCAACTTGTTTGGGTGGGCTTTTTGCTTATTTTCATTGATAAGCGGATTATAAGCGGAAACAAACAGAGCCTAGGTTTAGTGTTTAACAACTTTATAGAGCTAGTAAATTTCTAGTTAACAGGACAATAGATCATGTATAATCTATTATTTTGGATTGATTTAGCTGGACAAATATTCTAGTGCAACGGAAATTTAAAGGTACTGATCCAACGGGCTACTATTGAATTACTTGGTAGTAACTAACTTCAACAACATCAAAACCTTCGTACCAAGCACGTTGGGCTAGGCTAGATATGAAGCCCAATATTTTTTTTAATGATGGAATTAAAAGAAATAGAGAGAGAAGGATAAAAGAGTACGAGTAAACTAAGATTTCGACACATGAATTGTTGATTTCCATGTCATCATATCAGAAGTCAAATCTCTAAGGCACATTCCAACCCCTCAAGTTTCATTTTACCGCCTTCTCCCATGTTTTTGGTCGTCCTATGCCCCTCCTACGATTAATTGTTTGCCTCTGTAGGTCAGCGTTGGACATGTCTACACCTTAGTCATTGGTTAACGTTTGCTCTTAGTATTTTCCCTATCCTTTAGGATCTTATAGTTTATTGTTTGCTTCTGTAGATCACGTTGGATATGTCTAAACCATCTTAGTCAGTGTTGGACTAGCTTCTCTTCAATCCGTGTCATTCTAATTCATTTTTGCATACGTGATCACACATCTATAGTAACATGCACATCTCTGCAACACTCATTTGTTGGACATGTTGTCTTTTAGTTGGTCAATATTTTACCCCATGTAGCATTGCATGTCTAACTGTTGTCATATAGAACTTAACTTTTAGCTTTTGTGAGACCTTGTCACATAGGATTCCATATGGTTGCTACCACTTTATCCACTCCGCCTTGATCTTGTGGCAAACATCCACATCGATGTCGCATTTGCAACATTGATCCCAAGTATTGAAAATAGTCTCTTTTAGGTACTATTCGTCCTTGTAGACTAACATTTCCCTCTTGGTATTCAGCACCACTAAAGTCATATCTCATATATTCAGTCTTGATCCTACTAAGTCTAAACCCCTTAGATTCTAAGATCTGTCTCTATAGCTCTAATTTCTTAGTGATGTCAACCCTAGTCTACCAGCACTACATCATCAGTTAAGAGCATACACCAAGGAATATCTCCTTGTATATCCTTCGACAGCTCATCCATCACTAAGAAAAAAATTTATGGGCTCAAAGTTGACCCTTGGTGCACTCCTATCATGATTGGAAATGCATCAGTCTCTCTATCACATACATGAACATTTGCCACAACATTATCGTACGTATCTCTGGTAAGGGTAATGTCTTTTGTTGGGATTTTATGTTTCTTTAGTACTAATTTCAAATAAGGAAATTAGTTGCTTATGTGTTGCTATTATATTCAAATATGCGGAGCATACTAACTGCAAGTTTTAGGCTAGTTCTGGGATTTAGGTAGTAACGCACTCAATTTTTTATTTTCTAATAGTTGAAAATAAAATATCACTCCTCTGAATTTGTAAGACATGTTTTGTGTTGTTTGTAATGTAAAAGAATTCAAAGAGTTGTACAAAGAAGAGTAAAAATGGCTGCATATACATCGTATTATTCATTAATTATGGTAAAGGTAAGTCTCTGGGATGATATCTTGGAACTAGGGAAATCTTACCTTGATGTGCTTATTCTCAAATTCGGGGAAGCCAACAGCTGTTGAACAGAACTTGCCAACTTTTTGTCTTTCGATGCCACCACCATCGCTGAAATTTCAATGTTGAACTAAAACGATCTTTAAACCAAATTAAAAGATGGCCAAGTTTACGGAGAAGGCTAGTCACCGAAAAATGTATGAAATACTAGAGGAATAGCTTCTGAAATCGTGGCTAGATTTCAAAACAGTTATATTCATCATATAACTCTGACACCTAAAATTAAGAGTCCAGCTGCATATGCTCTTCGTGGATTGTTAAAGAAAATTGTAATTGAACTGTAACTATTACAACTGTAATTAAGTATATTATTAAAGAAATTGTAAATAAACTCTAAGCATCACAAATGTAATTAAGCTATGGTATAGTCTGATAGCCAAGAAAAAAGAACCAATGTTTTTGAGGCGTCGCCTGCCTAGGCGTCCAGTCGCTCTAGGGGGTGATAGTAGTTGTCGCCTCGTCTGGGCGCGCTAGGTGCCCGCTTGGGACGACCCGGTGCCGCATGACTGCTTCGGATCAGTTGGGGAGATGAAGAGTCTACGGTCAGGAGATTATTGGGCAGATTGGGGCTTAATTCCCCCCCCCCCTGCCCAACACCCCACCAGCACAACTCTGTCCACAACTCCCCGCCACCTCCGCTCCTGCGACACTGATACCTGCCTCTAACGTCTACCCCAGCTACCTCCGACGAGATCCTGCCGCGACCATCTCCGGCGAGTTTCCAAGCTCCTGGCTGTTAGGTTTGATCTTTAGGCATAAACGTAAAGACATTAATCCTAATCACCATTATGCACCGGATAAACATTGTAGAGGGCGCGATTAGCACTTACATGAGGAGCCGTTGGCGGCCATGAGTGTCTTCTTGCTTCTTGAGGGAGAGGCTCGGGCCTTCCCACCGCACTTGCTCTCGTATAGATCGGGTTGTGTATGCTTTAGGGATTAGGGAGTTGTTAACCAAAGACCCTCTAATCACGTTTTATAGAGCAAGGTGGTAGGGGGACCGAGCCGGAGTCAGTTTCAAAACGCCTCCGATCGTGGTATGATTTGTGCGGGAGTCAAGATACTGTTGGTACCGGACTCCTTTTTCCTTTTACTCATTTATTTCCTTTTTCTTTTCTCAGGTTGAACCGAGATCAACTAACACTGGCCGCCTGCCGCTGCCCCACCTCGCTGGTTTCCCCTGCCCCACATCATTGGCTTCCCCTACCACTACCCCTGCCTCTTGCCTGGCGCTCGCCTAGGCGTCCAGTCGGCCGACGGGCTTCTAGGCGTTCAGGCCTAGATTTAAAATACTGATAAGAACTGCATATGATTTTTCGATCTATGAGGGGCTTTCTTGAGTTTTCCTCTTTTTGTTTTCAGATTTCCTTTTCATTTAACACCCTTTTTCAGATATTTCGGATTCGTAGGACTAGGTAATGTTGAATTCCACCAGATAAATACAAATATGTAAATAAAAGTTAAATAATTCATGTACAAATAACTTGGCATCAATATAAAGCATGAAAATATGTCAGTCGGTTAAAGGCAACAACAACCAAGCCTTTGTTCCAAACACATTGGGGTAGGCCAGATATGAAACCCAACAATTTTATTTATTTATTTAAAATAGAAGTAAAAGAAATAAAGAGATGCCAGTTGGTTAAAGAAATGAAAATAATATGAACATACCTGTAGGCAATTTGTTCATTAGTTCTACTGCAAAAGACGGTCCTGACAGAACAACAAATGGTTGGCAGGGATTTTCCAATGCTTTTGGGATGATTTTAGACATCGTTCGAAGGGTATTGAGTTCCAGCCCTTTGCTGAGTGATATGAATGGCAACTTTGGATCAACATGTGCTGAAATACTTTCAAGGAAGGATGAACTGAACTGCCACAAAAAGTATCAGAGTCGATAGGGAAGAAATCCACACAGAAAGCACAGATTCTTTGAAAGGGACTGTGAATACCTGAACCGGAACAGCATGGAAGCAAAAATCGGCTCCTGCTAAAGCATCAGCAGCACTAGTCGTTGCAACAATATTTTCTGGTAATTTGTGTTCTGACAAGTACTTGCTGCAATAAAATAACAGTAACTGTTATGTGAATACACTTTCAATATTTTTCCATATAAATATAGTTCATTATATGTCATTCCATATAGAAGAGTATCTGGAAACATGAGCAAAAGTACTTTCCTTTCCTTTTCTGCAGACATTCAGTAATACAAGTATTGTAGGACTAGGACATGAATTACAATGTAACAATTCTCAACGTGCAGAAAATTCACCCAGATCAACCATGCCAGAAGCTAAACCGACAATTAGCTGCTCACACATATGAAATATGGTTGAACTCAAAGTACGTTTAGCTCCATATGGTATCTTTCCATGTTTTCCTATGCCTTAACGCCATAAGATACATTTCCTAGGACTCTGCTCATTAATTCCACGATGAAGATGGATGGGGGTGCTGGATACAAAGCTGAAATTGATGTCCCATAATGCCATAACAACAAAATGCACGAAAAGGGGGCTTTTATCCAATCGAGAACCCGGCATTGCCTCATAGGTGATAACAATACTCACAAAAGAAAACAATACCATTTGGGCTCTACTGATCAAGCCTGTGCATGAGTTTCAATTTGCAGCGAAGACTGTTGTGCCCGATAGTACAACAACACATAGCAAACTCTTCCCCTGCACCAATCAAGAAAGGAGATAGTAAAGGTTACGAACCAGTTGACATGGCTTTGGTTGATAGATCGGCAGACGAGGTCGTCCCGGAGCAGCATCGCCACCTCAAGGTCGGCCTTCTTGGCTGCCACGTGCGCCGCCATGGCCGTCCCGAACGACCCTCCTCCGAGAACCACCACCTGCACATCCCATCGGGGCATCTCCGACTAATCAGATTCCAGCCGCAAGAGGGAAAGAAAAAAACGATAGTGCACGAGCGGAGCATATAGCCTCAGTTCTGGGGCAGAGCGAGTCACCTTGCGCGTGCTCTCGAGTACGTCGCTGCGGTTGCGGCGACGCCAGTACCGCGACCACCGGACGATCTTCTCCCACGCGATGCGCACCGCGCGGCGCCGGTCCTTGCCGCCGCCGCCGCAGCAGGGTGTGGCCTCGTAAATGTCGCCGGTACCCTCATCCTCCGGCGAAGCAGCGTCGGTGGTGCCGGCGTGGATAGGTGCCGGGGGGAGAGATGAGGGGAAGCTGGCAGCGAGGCCGAGGCGAGGGGTTGGCGTGGCGGGAAGGAAGGTGGCGGCGGTGGCCATCCGAGGAAATGCAGAGACCTTGCGCGGCTTCGTTCGGAGGTGTTATGATACCTTATCCGTTCCCGCCTTTCTCGCCTCCGTTTCTTTGCGCCCCCACTGCCCCCAAATGCTGATCATTTCATGATTTTTACTCTAGAAATATTTAAACCAATTTTAAAATTATGTTTCTTACAGAAGTTATTAATTGATTCGACCTTATACATCATGTTCACATATGAATCTGTTTTGGCCATGGACCTTTTTTCAAAAATGTTTTCTTTTTATTTTCTACTTGTTGTTAAATTAACCTCTAATTATTAGCAGTGGGACTCATTAATCCTCTGAACTATAAAATCGGGTATTTTGTCACCTCAGCTTTGTAATACCATTTTATTTCACCTCTATGCTAGTTTTAGAGAGTGATTTAACTACGGTGGATTTTGGGGTGATGTCACATGTTAGTTACATTAAATTGACGAACGAGGCAAGCATCAGCGTTGTTGTCGTGTCTATTGTCGAGCTTCGGCTGGGCGAGGAGATAACAGCGACCTAGTTTCTTCCATCACTGCTCACTACCGCTCGTTAGTATACATGTGGACCTCACTTGTCATTTCAGTCCAACTTGATAAGAGAGGTCACACTAGCAATGTAGCCTGACTAGATCTCCTAAAAGCAACATAAGGAGTGAAGTAGACAGTATTTCAAAGTTAAAGGAGTAAAATACCAACTTTTATAATTTGGGAGTTAAGTACTTTATTTACAATGGGTTTAGAAGATTAATTGGACCTATTTCCGATGAAACCACTCAACAGAACCATCAAGAGGATTATTTATACGGTTTTTAATACTTTAAGATGTTGAATACTCGGTTTTATACTTCAGGGTTTAAGTAGTCCACTGTTAATACTTAAGTGGGTTTCAGTAGACTTATGGTGTGCCGTGAAAAATATATCAAGATTGTCATATATTTCTCTCACAAATTAGAATGTAAAACAAAATGAATGGGGAAAAACTGACATGGTCAAACCTTTATTTGGATCCAGCATGTATTCTCTTGTACAAGCAACAAAATAATATATAGTGTTAGAATTTATAGTTTTATTTATAATTTAATAGTTTTGCGCACAACTCTTATTATATTGTGCCATTCGGAACTGCGCAAAATAGGCTGAGTTCTGACCATTTTGGGCCAGCAAGAGCATAACACACGATCAGTAGAAATATGAGTCCATACCAGCACGGCTCAAATGTGTGTGTCATGTTTGAAGCGTTCACAAACAACACTTGAAATGACATGAAAGGTGCCTCCAACTAGTGTCAGCTTGCTAAAATGAAGTTGGTCAGCCCACTAGTTAATGATTCATTTCGTCCACCACATCGATCGCCTCAGACCAAAACCCTAGCAGCACAGCTTTGATCCCACATGCAAGAAATCAAGCTTCCGATGCTACTCCTTCTCAGTATCTCTCTAGATCTACTTGTTGCCTCATCTGGCATCGTCGTCCTGTCAGATCACCACCTCGCCACTTTGCCCTCTTTGTTCCCCTTTCCTCTTTTCCTCTCTCTCCTCAAACCTCACCCATTTTCCACCATGCTAGGTCACCACTGCATCCTGGACTTTTATGCTCTCTCTCATCTTCCTCCCTCTCACCTTAAGGCTCCTTGGGTCACCGCGGCAACACCCCACCTTTGCGTTGTTATCTGCTCGCAGTCTAAACGGGCTGACACATGAGCACGACAACGACTAGAATGCAATCTGTGTTACAGCGCAAACGTGCAATTAGCCATTTTTGTTCATTGGATATGCACCTTAAGTTGTTGTATTTTTCTACTTAACCCCATCTACCTGAGTTCATCAAGGTGGAGGGTGTTAAATAAAAAAGATACAACAATCGTAGGATACAGATCTAATAAATAAAAATAATTGATTGTATGATTGCACCATAACTCAGATTGTATTCTAATCGTTTCCAATTCATTTAGATTAACTAAATGGATCATCAACAGAACGGATGGATTGGCATAATAAAGTTTGAATCAGCAATCTCTAGTCCTATCTCTACTCCTAGAGCAAGTCGTCTGACAGACCACGACGGTGTTTTATGGTGCCCAAAGGATGAAATCTCGACAACAGTGACCAACTCTATATACGCACTTTGATTTTTATATGATCTTCAGCTGTTTAATTCAAAACTGCTATTTGTAAGTTGTTGTGTCATACGTCGACGGTAAAATATTAAAATTCAGTTAAACACCATTCCATTACTACTTTTACGATTTAATGTCAGTTAAACGTACTTTACACAATGACCTTGTTATTGCAAGGGGCACATTTAAGGGTGTGTTTGGTTTGACGTCAAAGTTGGATTGGATAGGTGGATGATCCAAGTTGATGTTTGGTTGGATGGATTAGACAATCTAATTTTTTGTTTGGTAGGTTGGATGAAATTTGGATGGACCAGATCATCTAAGTTGATAATTTCACATGATAGTACTTATTTATATACAATATATTATAATACTAGTAAATATTAATATTAATATCATAATCATAATTATTAATCAACAACAAACAAGTTAATTATCACTAATTATGTTACTAAGTAGCATACTTAGACAAGGTGGACAGACTCGTCCAACC
Source organism: Tuctoria greenei (assembly GCA_036927565.1). Taxonomy (NCBI): domain Eukaryota; kingdom Viridiplantae; phylum Streptophyta; class Magnoliopsida; order Poales; family Poaceae; genus Tuctoria; species Tuctoria greenei. The sequence continues at coordinate 114,177,056 of JAYESD010000011.1, read as the reverse complement.
AAAATTTCTGGACCACTTCATCCAGCATCTAAAAGGAATATTCCTCGAAGTTGGATAACTCTGTCCATCTGACTATGAAACAAACACCGATTGGACTATCCAATTCAGCTCAATCCAATCCAATACAGCGAACCAAACGCACCATAAGACCATCCGCACCGGTGAATGCTAAAATGATCAGGACATAAATCCCACTTTTTCCTCTTATGTGAAGTTCAACTACAATGGGGTTTATCAAACATAATAGAGGTCAACATAATTGTGCACATAAACTTGACCTCACTAAAAAGTTTTCTTTCTACTCATATTTTAATCATATCAACATGAGGACTGGACTTTACCCTAACCCTAGAATATTTTAAATAAACCTTTCTACAAAGTTGGGAAGTTATTGATTGCAATGTCTAGGGCAAATTATATGGCAGCAATATAAAAATCAAAACAAATGTAATTTGATTATGTTGCTTTGCATATTAGGCCCTGCCAAAAAGATTCAAATCCAAGGCTCCAAATTTTTTCTTGGACTCTCAAAAATCTAAATAGCTTCTCCGAAAATTTTCAAGATTTTTGAAGTACATCTTCCATTTGTTTGGACACGTACAAGGGATTCATTTCGCGTCAACCTCAAATTGAGCTTTGCACTAAATTTTGCCCAAATCAACTCCTAATTTTTCCTAAGACCTTTTGTGGTTCAGGGAACTTGGTTTCAAAGTTTGGAGATTTTTTGGACCTCGGATACTATTTAATTCAATAAGGTATATACCCATATTTGAATTCAAATTTGAATTTGCATTTGATGCAAACTATGTCGATGATGATTTTGCCGACCGTTGTACGACCATCTCACCTCCCCATCACCTTCCTAGTGGTTCCAGGAGTCTTTCCCCAACGTTTTTAGAAGAGTTTAGCCACGGAGTGAAGGTTCCGACATGGCCGGAACCCTAGCTGCCGCCGCCGCCCATGCGCCACTGTTTCCGATCGTCGGCAAGCCCTCCCGACCCTACCATCGTGCTCAGCGCGTGAAATTAAGGTTGGGTGCCAAAGTTTAGGTGTTGTGGTGATCGGGAACGTAGATCCGGTGAGGCTCGCCGGAGAGCGCCGCCGCAGGAGCCCCGCGCGCCGCCTGCGTCGGGAGCTTGAAGACGACGCGGTGGGTCCCGCGCGTCAGCGTCCTTTTAACCCGTCGGATCTGGTGTGGCCACGAGATCTACTCTGTCTACGCGCTATATATCTGTGGTCCCCGTGTGGTTTAAATGCCATTGGTCCATTTTAAAATGGTGGAGCCCACGGTTTAATTCAAATTAGAAATTAATTCCAGATTTGGCTCAAACTTAGAAAATCCATAACTTTCTGTAGAATGCTCCAAAAATATTCGAACAAATTTTGTTTGAAATCCCTTGAGCTCTAGTTTCTATCAGTACCAATAAGGTTCTGTGAAACTAACAGTTAAATTCTGTATAAAATAATGTTCCCAAATGCAAATGCAATTTTCCAGATGAACTTGCCACTGGAAAAATCCCCAAAATTCACATAAAATGCATTGTCCTATTTTCGACTACCAAAAAAAGTTTGGGAGCCATTGCACCTGTTTAACCCTCTATATAGTTCAATTACCTTTTTCAGTTATTGAATTTTTAATGATGTTCAGTTGCTTTATTATGTCCCAAATTTGGACTGAACCTTCCTTTTGTCGTATACTAGTTCCTGTAAAAATCTTGGATTTAATTGACCTAATATCATAGTCCTAATTCAGTTACAAACTGAATATTTATTTAAAAGCTAAAATTCAAATATAAATAATTCCAGAAATTCTTGCCAACTTAGAAATTCAATAACTCCTTCACCAAAGCTTAGAAATTTATGAAACAAATTTTCCTAGAACCAGGACAACTTCCTCTATCATGATTATCAACTGGCAGCTATGTTCAAGCTACAATTTCTTCTTTAAAATTCTTGGAAGTTTAATACTTGCCATAATTTTAGAGACAACAATATACTTTGATCATCTCCTGTTCTTTGCAAGAGCTTCTATCATATTCCCTAGTATCTACTATCAAAGTTCCAAAGCCAATTAAGGTCCCTATCATATAATGATCACCATGGATTAAATTATGGTCTTGGTAATAATTATTTTTCAAAGTCATTCATATGCATGTTATATGCATATCGTATAGTGACCGAAGTCGAGGAGGAACCAGAAGCCTTGGAAGAGCACCTTCCAGAGATTAACCCCGACTTTGACCTGCAACCAGGCAAGCTCCGGTTTGCATTTAAGTCGTTTATAAAATTTTGCTTTATCACTATGATGAATAGTATATGAATTGTGCATCACGTTTAGGATGATTGATACTCCACTTGCATGACCAAAAATCCCAGGGATTGGTTGGAACGGGTTACAGTTTGACCTGTAGTAACTGCTTTGCTAATGTAAATCCGGTAGAAGTCGAGTAGTTGGAATCTACTCGCGAGAAATGTAGGACATATCTCACAGGCTTGGTTAATGGCTTAATATAATAAAACTGAGACCGGGCAAGGGATGGATAGGAAGCAGCGAGAATTGAGTCTCGGTCGCATAGCCCTGCCTGTGTCGATTAAGGCCCGTCTGTATGCGGCCCCTTCGGACAAGCTTGAATTGTACCGGTGACATAATGGACATATGGAATCCAGTAAACTGATGTAACTCGATAACTGGGGTGTCGAGGCCCATTAACTCACCATCGATAGGGGTGGGTTGAGGACAATAAGGTGTAAATCGGTCGGTGGACACATGAGGTGTTCTGTGCGGAGACCTTCTGTTTGTAGAGGTGAGACGGGCTCGGCGTTCGGGTTTCTTGTGAAAGGTTGCCATATATGCCTAGTACTGAAGTGTTATGTAGGTACAGGTGTACTCGCTAACACTTCCGAACGACGTATGTGTCATGTTGTCCGGGTGTGTCCTGATTGCAATCACCGTCCCTCGCGATAATAGAGTACCACTTGTTCACTGCGCTGTGACGTAGTAAATACTAAAGAAGTAAGAGAAATATATTGTATTGAATTATAATTGCTTTGCAACCTTGTATGATTTAGAGATAGTGTAATTAAATGTTTACAGTTTCCCCATACTTTAGCTGTAATAGCATTATGTGATCTGAGCATGTCATATCATCGGCAAAGCGTTTCTTGTTTGATTGTGGAGCCCATGATGTGCCGTGCTTGGAGAATGCCATTTGCTACTTAAAACTTGATTATAAGGATCCAATTGTAGGCGAGTCGTTTATGCTCCACCTTACCTATGTTTAGCGTCCCCCTTGCATATGTCTAGTGAGACGGGTTAGTCTTGCTGAGCCTTATGCTCACGTTTGCAGTTAACGAGTTTTTGCAAGTTATACAATTGAGGAAGGTTTTAATGATGAGGCTGCACCCCCTCCAGGGTGTACAGCCGAGTGGGAACCCTGCACGCCGCCGTGACTTGCGTGTTGCTAGTGCGAAGCATCCAGGACATGGGTGACTTTGCTTTTGCATAGCTAGTGCTGAGAGCGTAGCTATGATATATATATTTCTTTCCTTCCGCTAGTATTGTAAAACTTCCGTTGTAAGATAAATAAAAGACTTCGTCTTGTATTTTATTCTCGTTCTGTTCTTGTATATTGTTGGGTGTCGCATCGCACGACACCACCCAATGAGATCCTCGGATGTCAGGATTCCGGTCCCCACAGACATGGTATCAGAGCATCATTGGGAACAGTGTACTTGAAAAAACATATTTTCAAAAAAAATAGGATATGAGTGAGGAATTAGCTATATGCCCTTATAAGGAGTAGTATTAGTATAAGATATAAAGGTGGTAAACTAACTATGTGTTATTATATTCTGTAACGACGCCCCGACGTCAGGTAAGAGGTAAGGTACGCCACCGAGAGCGGATCAATCTCGGTAAGCTCAGCATACGAGGAGTGATATGTGAAATTTCCATGGCTTGGCACAAGAAGTTAATAGGAGTCTCTGAAGCTTTCAATGTTTCTGAGAACCTATGACACGCGGTACCCCAGTGAAAGTTGCCTAGAGGGGGGTGAATAGGCTAATCGACCTGAAATGGCTTAATAAAACGAGATTAATACACAGGGGGCGAACTAGTCCGGTCCAGGGGCGGACTAGTCCGGTCCACCTACAGGGAAAAACCTAAAAAGGGTTTCTAACAGGTTTTAGTCCAATTCTTGTGATGCAAAGTTTTTTAGAATAACTTAGTGAGTCTTAATAAGTTATATGGCAAGTATGAGGTTAAAGATCACAATCAAGCAAAGGTGATGAGCAAAACCGGTAAGGCTAACCCTAGAAGCAATATATGATGAATGAAAGCTAAGAACACAAGTGACACGAGGATTTTATCCCGAGGTTCAATCCCACACAAGGAATCTACGTCCCCGTTGACGATTCCACAAAGGACCGGGTTCAACAACCCTTCCCTCACCAAGTTTACCGCACGGGTCTAACTTGGTTCTCCACTATCACAAAGAATGAGTACAAGATTCGTTGGGGCTTCTCACAATCTGAGGCTCCCACCAAAAATACAATCACGAATCACAAAGATTGACTCAAGCCACAGATCACAAAGATTCACAAAGTGCAAGAGATCAAACCGAGAGCCAAAGAGCGGTGTTCTTCCTCTTCTTCACCTCACTAAACCCTAATTCACACAAGAATTAGTTTTAGAGGGAATGTAGGCAAGAAGGAGGCTTTTGGAGGCTCAAGGTTGCTGTGGCGGCGCTAGGGTTTCAGTTTGCTCAAAGGATGGTTCAAATGAACCCAGGGGACCTCTATTTATAGAGGTCCCAAGCCCATGCTGCTAACTTCAGCAGACGGGCGGACTAGTCCGGCCTACAGCCCGGACTAGTCCGGCCTAGGGGACCACTGACGTCCTTGACAACTGTCGCACTGTGCGGCAATCGTCACACTACCCGCCAAACTTCAAATTCAAATGGTCACTTCAACAACGGACTAGTCCGGCCCTTACCAGACTAGTCCGATGTCACACAGAACCTTTTGTTTCGTGTGAAAACGGACTAGTCTGAAGACCGCAGACTAGTCCGGCCCCATGGGCAGACTAGTCCGGTCTTCCCAGACTTAGTCTCTAAAAAACCGACTCCTTTCAATCTCGGACTAGTGCGGCCCCCAGGGCGGACTAGTCCGATCTTAGTCAGGACCTCTTGGTTCAGACTAAAACGGACAAGTCCGTGGTTTTGGGACTTAGTCCCCAAAGCCCACTTCACGGCTACCCGGACTAGTCCGTCCCAATATGGACTAGTCCGATCTCAGTCAGACCCTTCTGGTCTGGCCCAAAACGGACTTGGCCGGCCAGGGGCGGACTAGTCCGGCCACCTGCACAGACTAGTCCGGCCCTACTGTACTTCCAACTCTCTTCTCTCAATTGGTTTGACCTCTAAACCGCTTTGAGCTCCCAACTTGATCTCAATGCACTTTACACACACATCCTCACACAAATTTGGCTAGTCTAAACTTGACACACTAGAAACCCTAGTTTCTCCTTTTGGAGTGGACATCGCCGTTTCCATCTTTTTCCTTTTTGAGGGATTGTGCTTCCACTTAGTCCACACCTGTGCTTAAGATCACTGAGCTCATTAGTTACTTAATTGTCGTTATCAATCATCCAAAACCCACGGGGATCCTAGATGCACTTTCAATATCCCCCTTTTTGGTGATTGATGACAACACATTAAGTCTTCACATATAAGAGTGTAAATTTGTGGTTTTCATAACGTGCGGGTGTATGAGTGACTCCCCCTAAATGAATGCATCATAAAAGAGAGATTGAGGAAGTCCTTCATACATGCACACATTATGGTGGGGTGCCTACGTGTTGTGCTCAATAATTTGTGACAAGACATAATAAGCATTAATATGATGAAAAGATAGACATTCAAAGCATCATATTGATATTGAACATTCAAAACATTCAAAACATAGTCTTGCACAAATTTAAACATTCGACATAACATAGATATTACAATAAGGAGGCAACATGTCCACGGATCCAAAATAAGAACTACATTCAACTCTCCCTATTGACTATCTCTCCCGACTGACTCCCAACTATCCCAACTATCTCTCCCCCTTTGGCATCAAGACACCAAAAAGGGAAAAGAAGAAGGGAAACACGACCTCGAAAGTCTAGTCATTGTTTTCCTCGTCATTGTCGTCGTCGTGGGAGTCGCCCTCTGTGGCCTCTGGGTCCTCTTGATCCTCATCGTCATCGTCGGAGGCACGAGCCGAAGGAGCTGCCCGGGAAGAGCTTCCGTCCTCTTGGAGCTGGGCGAGCTCGTCGGTGGTGAAGTCGGGGAATGGAGTGATCTCCCCGTCGCTCACCTCCAGAGAAGACATAGGGACCTCCAGATTGTCGCACACTGCCTTAAGATACTTTTCTTGGCGCTTGTGTGCCCTTTGAGCCCGGATCTCTTGCTTCCGGCAGGAAGTGAAGATCGCCTTGAAGCACTTGAAGAAAGCACTCATTGACTGAGGCGGAGGCGGGGAAGGAGGCGCCACGGGGCGAGATGGAGGGTCTGCGTTCTTCCGGCGTGGGGGAGCCGGCACATTTGGAGGCTGCTGAGGATGAAGCGGGCGATGCGACACGTCCTTGACAAAGGACAAGCCCGACACCTTCTCTATGAGGCACATAATGTAGGGAGCATACCCGCAAGCACGGTTGGGGGTATGTGAGATGTTGAAGATATCGTCAAAGATGTAATCGACGATGTTGAATTTCTCCTCCCCATCAACAAGAAGTAGCAAGTGCCTCATGTTTCCTTGAATCACCCGAGCATCACCATCCTTTGGTGCTATTGTCCTTCTGAGGATCCTATTCATGATGCTGTAGAAGGGCTTGATGTTGCGAGCATGTCCGGCACTATATTGGACATGACTAGGGTACATGTATGCCAACTCATCACGGTCCACGCCCTTGAGGTTAGAGATGATGATCTCATGATCCAGATGTGCCTCAAGCCCTAGAATCTTGGCAAACTCTGCATAAGTGACTGAGTATTGCTCGCCATGTGTCATCCATATGATCCTTCTGTCACCTGAGGTGGTGAAGTAGATAGTGAAGTAAAACTGCAGGATCACTTCGACGTTCCAGTCATATTTGAACCCCATGATCTCCTTGAGCTCATGGCGCTCAGCAGCTTCAATGACGGCGTCAAATGCATAGTGTTGCTTCTTGGCCATGTACGCCCAGTCTATCCACTGTGCTTCAATCACAGGCTTCTTCATGCCTTGGTAGACTAGACAGTAGTAATCACAATGAAAGTCGCACCAAAATCGAGGGTCGGCGGTGCTCCTTTCATAGTTGTACACCTTGTCCGTCCCGAGCCTTCTTGCTTTCTCAGCTCCCTTTCCATGAAAGATATTTGCAGCTATGTCACGCTGCCTGTTGGGATTCCTCTCGGGAGTGTGCACTTCCAGGGGACCAATCGGTTTGGCTTTCCCCTTCTCCTTGATAGCAATGCCCTTGGCCTTCGCAGCCGAGGCCTTCACGGAGGGCTTCTTTTTCTTTGGCTCAGCAGGAGCCGGGGCCTTGCCCTTCTTCGGAGCTCTCTCGATCCGGCGTTCAGCAATGTCTTCTTGTGCTGGTTCCTTGCCCTTGTCCTTCTCTCCAAGTGTCACAAGTCTCTTCCTCTTGGAGACTTGTGCAGCAGCAGCCTGAGACTTGTGAGCTTCACGCTCCTCTCGCTTCTTCTTCCAGAGATCCTTCCGTGACTCCTCAATGGCCCGAGCCATTGCTCCATCCTCATCGTAGGACAATGCGGCGGCCCGAGCAACTTGTTGCTTCTTGGCTGCTTGTGCTCTTGCATGCTGCTCGAGATACTTCTCCGCAACCTCAACTTCGGCTCTTGCTCGTTCTTCAGCGAGACGAAGTTGCTCCGCTTCCCACTCAGGGTCAGTGGGGGGAGAAGCAGAACGGCGAGGAGCGGCCATTTTTAGCTTAAAGGAATAGAGTCCATAAGATAGAAGGTCAAGGGGTTGGAATAATGCGAAAGAATTCACAAAAAACAGCCAAAGTGTGAGTTTGACCTGTGCAGACCGAACTTGTCCACTCCAGGGGCGGACTAGTCCGGTTTGCACAGGCTAAACCCTAACTCTAACGATTTTTCGAGAAGGTTTGGAATCAAGTCGCAATACTCCTAGGCTATGATCACAAGGTCACTAGAAATAACTTTAATGAAGAGGCATCTACCAAAAACTTAATGAATTAAGAATGAGGCTAGTTTTTGAAAAAGTAGAAATACCTCTTCAAATCTTGAAAAATCGACAAGATCGGGGAGGGATCGCGTCGAGGATGTTTGGGAAAGGTCTCCCTTGCCTCCAATGAGTCCAATGCACGGATTGGAATCGGTTTTTGGTGGTTGGAATTGAATATCGTCAAAAGGGGACGGTTTCGCGCACATGGGAGAGAGAGAAAACTAGATGAGGAAGTGGAGGGGTCGGCCGCTTCTTGGGGGGTTTAAGTCCCCAGGGGCCGGACTAGTCCGGTAGAGAAGCTGGACTAGTCCGGTCAATGGACCAGACCCGGACCAGTCCGGATCCGGACTTGTCCGGCCATAGGGTGGACTAGTCTGGTCCTAGGAGGATGAAAACATATATATTTGAGTTTTAGCCACTATAAAAGATCCTTTTGGACATATTGCACAACAAAACCTTGTGACTATGGTCAGTAAGCAATCAACATTCAAACTATGACCATGACTCACAAAGTCACTAGTTTGTCAAATATTTTGGAGAAAATTGAGATAGAGATGAATTTTCCAACCACATGCATTCTTTTGAACAAGGCAAAAGTAAACATTCAGATGTGCATGTTTCAAGCCACATTTCGAGAATCTAAGATATTGAGATCACTTGTAAGATCACAAAATCGCTTCTCATCTAGGGGCTTGGTGAATATGTCGGCTAGTTGGTTCTCGGTTCTCACATGGGAAATTACTATATCCCCCTTTAAGGAATGATCTCTCAAGAAGTGGTGTCCAATGTCTATATGTTTGGTCCTTGAATGCTCAACTGGATTATGGGCTATTTTTATGGCGCTCTCATTGTCACATAGGAGAGGAATATGGCGCAAGTTTATACCATAATCCCTTAGAGTTTGTCTCATCCAAAGAAGTTGTGCACAACAACTTCCGGCTGCAACGTACTCTGCTTCGACTGTGGAATGAGCAATGGAGTTTTGTTTCTTCGAGGACCAAGACACTAATGATCTACCCAAGAATTGGCATGTTCCGGATGTGCTCTTTCTATCAACTTTGCACCCCGCATAATCTGCATCGGAATAACCAATGAGGTTGAACTTGGATCATTTGGGGTACCAAAGTCCTAGGCTAGGTGTGTGAACTAGATATCTAAGAATTCTCTTCACGGCGGTCAAATGACACACCTTTGGTGCAGCTTGAAACCGTGCACACATACACACACTAAGCATGATATCCGGTCTAGATGCACAAAGATATAACAAGGAGCCAATCATGGAACGATATACCTTTTGGTCCACACTTGGACCATCTTCGTTGAGGTCTAGGTGTCCATTTGTTGCCATAGGAGTCTTAATGCGTTTGGCCTTGTCCATGTCAAACTTCTTCAATATGTCTTGAGTGTACTTTGTTTGACTTATGAGCGTGCCTTCTTTGAGTTGCTTGACTTGGAAACCTAAAAAGAACTTCAACTCCCCCATCATGGACATCTCAAATCTTTCCGTCATAATCTTAGAAAACTCATCACAAAACACTTTGTTAGTAGAACCAAATATAATGTCATCGACATATATTTGGCAGACAAAAAGATCATCATTGAAGTGCTTTGTAAATAGAGTGTAGTCAGCTTTTCCTATCTTAAAACCATTTTCAATTAGAAAGTCTCTAAGACACTCATACCAAGCTCTAGGAGCTTGTTTGAGGCCATAGAGAGCCTTACGCAATTTGAAGACATGGTTTGGGAATTCTTGGTCTTCGAAGCCCGGTGGTTGCTCCACATATACTTCCTCCTTGATTGGGCCATTTAGGAACGCACTCTTGACGTCCATTTGATAGAGCTTAAAATCATGGTGAGTGGCAAAGGCAAGTAATATTCGAATTGACTCTAACCTAGCTACGGGAGCAAAGGTTTCATCAAAATCCAAACCTTCAACTTGTGAGTACCACTTGGCCACAAGTCGTGCCTTGTTCCTTGTCATAACACCATGTTCATCTTGCTTGTTGCGGAACACCCACTTGGTGCCCACAACATTTGCCTGTGGACGCTTGACAAGCTCCCAAACTTTGTTCCTCTCAAAGTTGTTAAGCTCCTCTTGCATGGCCACCACCCAATCCGGGTCTCTCAAGGCATCTTCAACCCTATGGGGCTCCAAAGAAGAGACAAAAGAGTAATGTTCACAAAATTTTGCAACACGAGAACGAGTGATTACCCCTTTAGTAATGTCTCCTAGTATGTTGTCAACGGGGTGATCTCGTTGAACACTTTGATGAACACAAGGATGTGGAGGTTGAGCTCTTGAGTCATCATCGTCTTCTTCTTCTTCTTGATCTCCCCCTTGATGAATGCCTCCCCCTTGACTTTCGTCTTCTTGGTCGTTTTGAGGTCCTACTTGACCGTCGACAACTTGATCGCGTGGAGGAGTACTTGCATCATCTTGTTGTTGGTCACTTAAGCATTGATGTTGTTCTTGTGGTCGAACATCTCCAAGTGCCATTCTCCTAAGTGCTTCTTGTGGAGAGTCTTCTTGATCTAGCTCACTTTGATCAACTTGCTCCACTTGGGAGCCATTAGTTTCATCAAACACCACGTCACGTGCTATTTCAACAATTCCGGAGGTTTTGTTGAAGACACGGTAGGTGTGAGTGTTTGAGTCATAGCCAATAAAGAAACCCTCATCGGACTTTGAAGCAAACTTCGAAGTCCTAGGCTTCTTGTTGAGAATATAGCATTTGCTCCCAAAAACACGAAAATAAGAGATATTGGGTTTCTTACCAACTAGAAGCTCATAGAGAGTCTTCTTGAGGAGGCGGTGGAGGTATAATCGGTTGACGGCGTGGCAAGCGGTGTTAACCGCCTCCGCCCAAAACCGATCTGATGTCTTGTACTCATCAAGCATTGTCCTTGACATCTCGATGAGTGTTCTATTCTTCCGTTCCGCCACCCCATTTTGTTGAGGGGAGTATGGAGCTGAAAATTCATGCTTGATGCCCTCCTCATCCAAGAATCCTTCCACTTGAGTGTTTTTGAACTCAGTGCTGTTGTGTAGCTTTGATTCTTGAGGAGAACTCATTTTGAGCTCTCCTCAAGAACCTCTTGAGGACACCATGGGTTTCACCCTTATCATGCAAGAAAAACACCCAAGTGAAACGAGAAAAGTCATCAAAAATAACAAGACCATATTTGTTACCGCCAATGCTTATGTAGGTTATTGGTCCGAAAAGGTCCATGTGTAGCAGCTCCAATGGTCTTGTTGTCGTCATGATGTTCTTGGAGGGATGTTGAGCTCCCACTTGCTTCCCCGCTTGGCAAGCACTACATGGCCTGTCTTTTTCGAAGACAACATTCTTCAAGCCATGGATGTGCTCGCCCTTAAGAAGCTTTTGTAAGTTCCTCATGCCAACATGGGCCAGCCGTCTATGCCAAAGCCATCCCGTGTTGGTTTTCGCCATTAAGCATGTGTCAAGTTGAGCTTTATCCGAGGCAAAGTCCACAAGATAAAGCTTTCCCTTGAGCACACCCTTAAAAGCGATTGAGTTATCACTTCTTCTAAGGACACTCACACCCTCATTAGTGAAAACACAATTATAACCCTTGTCACATAGTTGTGATATGGACAAGAGGTTATAGTCTAAAGAATCAATGTGTAGAATGCTAGAAAGAGTGTGTTGAGGGGAGATGACAATTTTACCGGAGCCAAGGATTTTTCCTCGGCTATTATCTCCAAAGAGGATTCCTTCATTTGGATCATCGTGTTCTTCATACTCCTCGAACATGGTCCTCTCTCCGATCATGTGGTTTGTGCACCCACTATCGAGCACCCATTTGGATCCACAGGAGGAGTATGCCTACAAAACAAGATTATGCCTTCCTTTCAGGTACCCAAGTGGAGTTGGGTCCTTTGACGTTAGTAGTAAGGCATTTGGGCACCCACACGCAAGGCTTGGGGCTCTTGCGGAGTGGCCCAACATATCTAGCATATATTTTGCCATATTTGTTCCTCATCAAAACATATGATGCATCGAAATCATGAAATAGAGGATGCGGTTCAGCTTTAGGCGTGTAAGTGCTAGTTGAGGTGTTCTTCACAATTTTAGTTGGAGATGAGCTTCCTTTGACAAAGACAATCAAGTATTTGCCATACTTGAAGGTTTTGGCATTTTGCCTTTCGCCTTTAGTATAACCAAGACCATCCTTGACATTGGCAGGTCTTGTGTTGGTGTATGCACTTCGTGCATACGCCACCTTCTCTTTGTCAAAGATGCCACCCTTAGGTGCTTTCTTGTCTTGAGTCAACTTAAGCTCATCCTTTAATTTAAGAATCAAGTTAGAACATTTGCAAGTTGATATTGCTTTGGATGCAACTTTTGGGGAGGATGAGCTTGTGGAGGAAGAGGCTACATTAGTCTTAAGGGACTCAACTTGAGTCTCAAGGATCTTGTTAACTTTTGTCAAGTTGCCAAGTTCGTCCTTGAGCTCAATAGTTGTCTCCTCAAGACTTGAGCATGTCTTCTTGCTTAGAGCAAGTTCATGCTCTAATGCCTTGCTCTTCTCTCTCTCAAGCTCAAGGGGCTCTTTACATCTTTCCTTTTCTTGGATAAGCAAGTCCTCTTGCCTATCTAAGAGCTCCTCCTTCTCAAAAATCTCATCCGAAAGCAATTTCATTCTCCGCAATGTGATCTTGCTTATATCCTTAAACATGTGTTCATTTTCGCTAGCACTATCAAAATCATCATGGGAGGATATGGAAGAGGATGTGTTAGAATTTACCTTTCTTCTTCCCTGTTTTGCCATGAGGCAAGTTGGCTTATAGTCGTGGAGATTTGGGAAGAGCTTGCTTCCCTTGGAGCTCCTCTCGATGGCTATGGTTGCCATCTTCTCCTCATCTTCGGACGAGGAGGACTCATCGTTAGAGTCCCACTCCTTGCCTAAGTGAGCATGACTGGAGGGCCTCTTCTTCTTGTAGAACTTCTTCTCCTGTGGCTTGCCCTCCTTCTTCTTCTTGCCATCTTCATGTGGACAATCTACCATGAAGTGCCCGTACTCGCCACAATTGTAGCAAGCCCTCTTATTTTTGGGCCTTGCCTTTTCTTTGCCTTTGCCCTCATGCTTGTATCCTCCTTTTCTTCTCCTCATCATCCTCTTGAAGTTGTTGATGAAGAAGGCCTCTTCCTCATCGGTGTCAAGGCTCTCCTCATCATCTTCTGTTTGCTCTTTTGAGGGGCATGTTGCTTTGAGTGCAACATTCTTGATCTTCGATGCGGTGAACCTTTGAAGGTCATTGTAGAAGAGCGCCTCCTTTTCCATGATCTCGTGATTGATGATCCTTCCAAGGACCTCCTCCGGGGTCACTTTGGCAAACCCCAAACTTTCTTGGATCATGGAGCAAAGAGAGACGTTCCTAGGCATGAATGCCCGAATAATTCTCTTCACCACCTCGTGGTCCGTCCACTTGGTACAGTCGTAAGATCTACTCTTGTTGATGAGTATCTTTAGGCGGTTGTACATCTCTTGGGGAGATTCACCATCCATAATGGCAACCTCCCGAGCTCTCCTTCAATGAGCTCAATCTTTGCTTCCTTGACGACTCGGTTGCCTTCATGAGCCGTCTTGAGAGTGTCCCAAATGTCTTTGGCCACCTCAAGTCCATCCACTCGGTTGAACTCATCTCTTGAGAGAGATGAGATGATCACTCCGGTCGCTTGGGCATTGTGGTGAAGGAGCACGGCTTGCTCCGGAGTGATATCTTCTTCATTCTTAGGAATGTGCACCCCGGTCAACACAATTTGCCATAGTGAGGGATTGAGTGACAAAAGGTGAATCTTCGTGTTGTGCTTCCACATCCCGTAGTCGGTTCCATCGAATTGGGGAGGCTTCCCCAATAGGATGGAAAGGTAGTGGTTGTTGGAAACAAGGCGCTCATAGTTGTAGCCTTGTTGGTTGTAGTTGATTGTACCACTCGATGTGGAGGTTGAGGTGTCAACTTCGGAAATCTTCAACTTCTCTCGAAGTTTCGCCTTGAGCTGGCGAACTTCTTCGTCATCCGTTGATTTGTCTTGATAGAAGAGAATCTCTTCTGGAGTTGCTTGGATCTCGCTGGTAGAAACTTCTTCGTACCCCACTCCGGCCATCTTCTCCCCGAGTTGTTAGACTCTTTTGGGAGAGTCCTGCTCTGATACCAATTGAAAGTTGCCTAGAGGGGGGGTGAATAGGCTAATCGACCTGAAATGACTTAATAAATCGAGATTAATACACAGGGGGCGGACTAGTCCGGTCCACCTACAGGGAAAAAACTAAAAAGGGTTTCTAACAGGTTTTAGTCCAATTCTTGTGATGCAAAGTTTGTTAGAATAACTTAGTGAGTCTTAATAAGTTATATGGCAAGTATGAGGTTAAAGATCACAATCAAGCAAAGGTGATGAGCAAAACCGGTAAGGCTAACCCTAGAAGCAATATGTGATGAATGAAAGCTAAGAACACAAGTGACACGAGGATTTTATCCAGAGGTTCGATCCCACACAAGGAATCTACGTCCCCGTTGAGGAGTCCACAAAGGACCGGGTTCAACAACTCTTCCCTCACCAAGTTTACCGCACGGGCCTAACTTGGTTCTCCACTATCACAAAGAATGAGTACAAGATTCGTTGGGGCTTCTCGCAATCTGAGGCTCCCACCACAAATACAATCACGAATCACAAAGATTGACTCAAGCCACATATCACAAAGATTCACAAAGTGCAAGAGATCAAACCGAGAGCCAAAGAGCATTGTTCTTCCTCTTCTTCACCTCACTAAACCCTAATTCACACAAGAATTAGTTTTAGAGGGAATGTAGGCAAGAAGGAGGCTTTTGGAGGCTCAAGGTTACTGTGGCGGCGCTAGGGTTTCAGTTTGCTCAAAGGATGGTTCAAATGAACCCAGGGGACCTCTATTTATAGAGGTCCCAAGCCCATGCTGCTAACTTCAGCAGATGGGCGGACTAGTCCGGCCTAGGGGACCATTGACACCCCTAACAACTGTCACACTGCGCGGCAAACGTCACACTACTCGCCAAACTTCAAATTCAAACGGTCACTTCAACAACGGACTAGTCCGACCCTTACCAGACTAATCCGATCTCACATAGAGCCTTTAGTTCCGTGTGAAAATGGACTAGTCTGAAGACCACGGACTAGTCCGGCCCCATGGGCGGACTAGTCCGGTCTTCCCAGACTTAGTCTCTGAAACACCGACTCCTTTCAATCCCGGGCTAGTCCGGCCCCCAGGGCGGACTAGTCCGATCTTAGTCAGGACCTCTTGGTTCGGACTAAAACGGACAAGTCCGTGGTTTTGGGACTTAGTCCCCAAAACCCACTTCATGGCTACTCGGACTAGTCCGTCCCAATACGGACTAGTCCGATCTCAGTCAGACCCTTCTGGTCCGGCTGAAAACGGACTTGGCCGGCCAGGGGCGGACTAGTCCGGCCACCTGCACGGACTAGTACGACCCTACTGCCAGACTACTTCCAACTCTCTTCTCTCAATTGGTTTGACCTCTAAACCGCTTTGAGCTCCCAACTTGATCTCAATGCACTTTACACACACATCCTCACACAAATTTGGCTAGTCTAAACTCGACACACTAGAAACCCTAGTTTCTCCTTTTCGAGTTGACATCGCCGTTTCCATCTTTTTCCTTTTTGAGGGATTGTGCTTCCACTTAGTCCACACCTGTGCTTAAGATCACTGAGCTCATTAGTATCTTAATTGTCGTCATCAGTCATCCAAAACCCACGGGGATCCTAGATGCACTTTCACCCAGCGTGCTTCAAAGTTAGTGGGAGCCCCTGTCGGGTGGTGTATAACCCGATAGTATGCCTCTCTAGAACCATTCATGTTCTATGGGAGCATGCAAAACACGTATGCTCGAGCGTGTATAAGACGGATCATACGGGAGTCTTTGCTGTACAGACGTATTTACAGCCATGTACCTCGAGACATGACCTCACTCGAGGGCGACTCACACCAGAGTCGTATGCATTTATTTTCATATCTATTTTTGTGACTGCCTGTCGTGCTTCCCCGTACCACCCTTGAGGTGTGAAAGTGTGAAAGGGGATTGTTTGTCTTTTGCAGCATTAACTACGGTAGAAGACCATGTAGAAGCCATTTGTGAGAGAATGATATAGGAACCACCTATAGATGTAACCGGATATACCGGATAGAATTTTCTTTGGTGAGATACGTAGTAACGTCAGTATCAAACATGATACTAGAACATCCCCAACGATACAATGGATGCATAATGTTTTGGAAAGTCCAAATATCAGATGCTGGTAGGTTTGGACTCCGTAAAAAGGGACTCCGACTCGATAAGGTAGATAGAATCAAGATTTATGATTTCTGGCAGGAGTTGGCTCGACTTCGCCGGGTTGTAATCTTGGTTATCTGATAGATAGCAAAAGGGTATCATATATGGATGGAAATTTCGTGAAGACCTCTACAACATTTCTGTTGACCATCAGGGGAGAAAAGTTTGATAATCCGTTGAAATTTGGAGTATACAAAAACTGCTCCAGATGACCCAACCATTGTACCAGTTCCAGAAATATTGCCCTAACTCACTGTAGAAGCATCTTCTGGCTTATTGTGACACATGTATGTAAAGGGAAGAGGCATATCTACAGGTTTTCTGTTTAGAGTTTTTCCAAATTCGAATTTGAGTCAAATTTAATTTGGAAGTCAAAACAGTGCACTGCAGGGCTGCTGGTGCAAACCAGTCAGTTCAACTGTTTGGTTTGGATAGTTATAACTTTTATTCCAGAATAGTGACATAGTCACATATATAAATTTCTGGAAATCTTAGGAAGTCCTCTATCAACTTTATTTGGCATTCATGATCTGAATCTGGGTATAGCGGTGTCTAATTCCATTTGTCGCAAACTTGGTTCTGGCAGTCCAGAACTTAAAACAGTTTGCACCTATTTGTGAATTCACGCACAATACCGGTATAACAAACTTTTCAGGGGGTAACTCTTTTACTTATGGATTGTTAACTTGATGTTATACAAAGTTTCTTTTGTCATTACCTCAAAATATTGTCATGATATCCCTGTATAAATTGTGGACATCACTACATATACAGGGGAGGTTCTATCAAAATTTCCAGAAAATATGGGTCAACTTAAAACCTGTATAGATTCTATTTCCTAGCTCACATGTAGCTGTATGAGTACAATATGGAAATCTTGGAAAGTATACTACAACTTTGGTATTCAGCTCTACCTTTGATTCTGACGTTTCCTGTATGAAACTATGGGATTTATACAGGGAGGTCAGCTGGAACAGACTGTGATTACAGCTCCAGTTTTGAATTTTCTTAAAACTGTTGAGAGTTGGGAACCTTCTCATTGTTTCAGTATTTTTTTATAGATGACGGAAGTGAGGATGCTTCTACCGGATGGATGGGTATTTTCCGCTTGCGCTAACCATCCGGGTTTCCCAAGTATGCTACGGGAAGTGCTCCAGCAGTTTGGCTTCATCGAGATGCCATGCTATTGGGGTAGAGAAACGATCGACAGAGGTGTTCGGTCGTGCACCATCTTGGTAGACATACCGGCTAGTCCACGTCAATATGGATGAGCTCCTTTCTCGGTTACCATCGAGGGGGCTCAGTTAGTGGACACTTGGGCAATCGGTGCAGGCGAAGCACTTATGAAGCTTTGTGAGCTTCATCAGGATGCTATGGCAGGGACTCAATTTGCCCTTATTCCAGTCCGTGGTATGGCCGGATTTGAGTGGCAACATCGTATGATTGCTTCCTATACACCGCATGGTGACACAACCTCGACGACACTTGGGACATATGCGGCTGCTTCCAATATGGTAGTTGCTACGCAAGGCACCATTATTTTGGAACAAGTCGAAGCCTTGCGGGAAGCAACAGAGCGGGGTGATACCCTTGATTATATCAACGAGGGTCTACGTTCGCTCATAGCCCCAGCAAATCACCGGCTACATAAATGCGAGAGTCAATTGCATTATGCTCGTATTAGGCTACGGAAAGCTCGTGCCACACAACGACAGACTCGCACTGAACTGCAGCAAGCTCATGGTGAGCTGCAAGCAAGTCAGTTGGAGGTGAAACAACAGCAAGAGCAGCTGTTAGTAGTCACTGAAGAGCGGGACACCACCATTGAGACAACTCAAAATTAGGAGTATGAGGCAGGAGAACTGTAGGATCATGCAATTGAGGCCGAGGCACAATTACAACCAGTGGTGTATCCACCATCCCATAACATACCACTAATTATGGGTGAACAATTGCTTTCGGAGGACGAACAAGAAGAAGAGGATCTCGAGGAACTTGAATACGTCGAGTAGGATGTATTGAAGTGGGATGTGGCAGCACTTCTGCCGACACGGGGCAACATATAGTTTAATAGTTGCTCGTGTTTTTCTTTTGTGACCATGTTTGTGTCATATTAAGAGTAGTGGTGGTTATGTCTACAATGACAAGATATGTACGACATCTCAGGGGGACCAAGTATAGTAGAGATGTATTTCCATAGTGGAAGTCCATCATTTTGGAGTTTACTACTGTAAACTTGGTCAGAGATAATATATCTTGTATAAAGCTTGTACTTTATCAATATATGTTGATGTTGTATATTATCTATCGTGGTTACCGCATTGGTATTTATATGGAAGGATGAACTTGGGGCAATGAGACTTATGGGGTAAATCGTTGTATTGCAGCATGGTGCATACACGAATAGCCTCGGAAGTGGGAGGCTCAAGTGGAGGGCAAGGGGATGACACACCACCCCCGGGACAGAACACGCCCCAGACGCAACCACCTCCACCACCTCCACCTACACTTCCCAGAAGTCTCGCGGAGGTTCTCGCAGCAGTACTCGGCTCGCACAACGAGCAAACCGAGTTGTTGCGGACCCTTGTACAACACTCGTCCCGTCAAGGGGGCGACATGCTGATGGGCCACGTCAGTCATATCCGAGTTCCTACTCAGATTTCACATCGACACATCCGTCGGTCTTCAGAGAGGCCGACGAACCTTTGGAGGCAGACAACTGGCTCTGCACCATTGAAGGGAGGTTCGGTTTACTCGAGATAACCGAACAACAGAAGGCTCTATTTGCAGCTCAACAACTATAGGGTTCTGCTGGTGCGTGGTGGGCAAACTACCTCGCTACACGCCCCGCAGGCTATGTCGTGAGCTGGGCAGAATTCCGGGAGGCGTTCCGCGCCTACCATATCCCTCCCGGGATTATGAGGAGGAAGCTTCAAGAGTTCTTGGAGCTGAAGCAGGGAGGAAGGAGCGCTAATGAGTACTCCAAGACCTTCAACCACTTGGCCCAGTATGCACTGGATGAAGTGAACACAGAAGACAGGAAGCGAGAGTGCTTCTATCGGGGGTTGAACACCAAGATGAAGGACAAGCTTGTCTTGTTCAACCGCGGTTGTTTCAACGACCTTGTCAACACCGTGATCATGCAAGAGGATGCTACTCGAGAACTGTCCTCAGACAAGAAGAAGAGGAGTGCTCCGCAGGGCAGCGGAGGTGGTGCTCCTCAGAAGTACCGAATGGTGTATCGATCACCATCCGGCCAGAGGTGGCAACCGCCGTCACGACCACCAATGTTCAGTGGTCGCCAGTTCGGCAACTCCAGTTTCCGACCGCAACAACAGCAGGGGATGATCCCACGTGCACTTCCACCTCCACCGCGTGCACTGGGATTCCGTCCTCCCATTCGTACCGGCCAAACCCCGTACACGTGTTTCACGTGTGGACGCACGGGGCACTTCGCCAAGGACTGCCCGCAGAGTAGGCAGGGCGGAGGACAGTCATCATACCAGGGCGCCAACCAACCCCACAGCCAGCCCAAGAAGCCAGTTCCCAGACCTGGCAACGTCCACCACCTCGCCATTGAGGACGTTCCAGAAGGCGCACCCGTACTCACGGGTACGTTCTCTATCTTTGATCATCCCGTAGTCATACTCTTTGACTCTGGAGCTTCACACAATGTCATTAGCAAGTCTTATGTCATTAAAAGTCAATTGCCTATAATCTCCACAAAAACTCCGTATGTGATTAGCAATCCGGCAGGGAAAACAATAACAAATGAGTTGGTTCCTGGGATACCACTTAATCTAGATGGAACCATATATCTTACTTCACTTCTGATATTAGAGAATCAGAAGTTAGATGTCATCTTGGGAATGGCATGGTTACAATACCATGGTGCTATTCTAGATCTCGTTCCTCAAAAAATATATCTAAATTCTCCACTTCATCCCTCTCAAGTCCTCAATCTTGAGAGAGCCATTCTAGTGAATTCATCTACTCACAATACCGAGGTTATGGAACTTAAGGATATTCCGATGGTATGTGAATACCCGGATGTATTTCCCAAAGATCTTCCTGGTATGCCCCCAGAAAGAGATATAGAGTTCAAGATTGAACTTGTACCGGGAACAGTTCCAATCATAAGAAAACCCTACAGGATGGCACCCAAAGAACTTGCAAAACTTAAGGAGCAGTTAAGAGAACTTGAGAACAAGGGTTTCATTCGTCCAAGTTCATCACCATGGGGTTGTTCTGCACTGTTCGTAGAGAAGAAAGATAAGACCTTGAGACTGTGTGTGGACTATCGTCCACTCAATGCTGTCACTATCAAGAACAAGTATCCACTACCACGCATTGATATTCTTTTCGATCAATTGGGGGGTGCTAAAGTATTTTCAAAGATGGATCTTCGCTCTGGTTATCATCAGATTAGAATCCGACCAGAAGACATACCAAAGACAACATTCTCCACGAGGTATGGACTGTATGAATACCTTGTTATGTCCTTCGGACTGACCAATACACCGTCTCATTTCATGTATCTCATGAACTCGGTGTTCATACCGGAATTGGACAAGTTTGTCGTGGTCTTCATTGACGACATACTTGTGTATTCAAAATCCGAAGAAGAACATGGTCAACACTTGCGTATCGTGCTTCAACGATTATGGGACCACCAGCTATATGCTAAGTTCAGCAAGTGTGAATTCTGGATCAGCCAAGTGCCATTTTTAGGGCACATCATAATAGCAGAAGGGATTGCAGTTGATCCAAGCAAGATAAAGCAAGTACTCAAATGGGAGTCTCCAAAGTATGTACATGAAGTTTCCTAGGTTTGGCTTGGTATTACCGGAGGTTCATTCCCAGTTTCTCCAAGATAGCTAAACCAATGACAGAACTTCTGAAGAAGGGGATGAAGTATGTATGGACTGAGGCATGTGAGGGAGGTTTTCAGGCATTGGTAAAACACCTCACAACGGCAACAGTATTGGCTCAACCGGACACAACCAAATATTTTGACGTGTATTGTGATGCATCAGGAATTGGTTCGGGTTGTGTGTTAATGCAGGACAGACGAGTGATCGCTTATGGATCACGGCAGCTTCAGAATCATGAGCAGCAATATCCGACTCATGATCTAGAACTCGCTGCTGTGGTACTAGCATTGAAGATGTGGAGACATTATCTACTAGGTAATCTAGTACATCTCTACACCGATCGCAAGAGCCTGAAGTACATCTTCACACAAAAAGACTTGAATATGCGACAACGTAGATGGTTGGAATTAATCAAGGATTACGAGATTGAGATCCACTACCATCCCGGCAAGGCGAATGTAGTCGCAGATGCTTTGAGCCGCAAGTCCCATGTCAACAATCTTTCCATTACCTCAATGGGAGAAGAAGAACCGAGTCTCTACTTGGTTCCATATGGGGCACTCTACAACCTAGCTCTGATTCCCACTATCAGGGAGGATATTATGGCAGCTTAGAAGGAGGACAAAGGGATGTCGCACATTCGACAAAGAATGGAGAAGGGGGAGATGAAATGTTTCCGATGTGACGATGAAGGTACCCTCTGGTTTAAAAACCGCATAGTGGTACCCCGAAACATGGAACTTCGGAAGAAGATACTAGATGAAGCTCATTTATCCAAGTATTCCATTCATCCGGGGAGTAACAAAATGTACCAAGACTTGAGAAAGAAGTTCTGGTGGACTCGGATGAAGAGAGAAGTAGCAAAATACGTATCCGAATGTGATACGTGTCGACGAGTTAAGACCGACCATATGAAGGCAGCTGGCCAGCTTCAACCTTTAAGCATACCGGCTTGGAAATGGGAGGATATCAGCATGGATTTCATTGTTGGGTTGCCTCCCACTTTCCATAAGCACGACTCAATTTGGGTGGTCATTGACCGGTTGACCAAATCATCTCATTTCATACCGGTCAGTGTCAAGTATGATGTAAAGCGGTATGCAGAACTTTATATCTCCAGAATATTGTGTCTACATGGAGTACCCCACACTATCATTTCAGATCGTGGATCTATTTTTGTTGCTCGCTTTTGGGAGCATCTCCACGATGCATTGGGTACCAAACTGATTCGAAGCTCGGCTTATCATCCTCAGACTGATGGACAAACCGAACGGGTGAAACAAGTGCTAGAGGATATGCTTCGTGCCTGTGCCATCCACCATGGTAGGAATTGGGATGATCATCTACCATTGGCGGAATTTTCGTACAACAACGGTTACCAGGATAGCATCCAGATGGCGCCATATGAAGCTCTTTATGGCCGGAAGTGTCGCACACTCTTGAACTGGTGCGAATCTGGTGAACGAGTGGTATATGGCATCGACTTAATAAATGAAGTCGAAGAGCAAGTACGTCTTATTCAAGCCAATCTCAAAGCCGCTCAGTCTCGTCAGAAGAACTATGCGGACAAACGATGTCGACCTCTTCTATAAGACCTATGTGTGCTGAATACATTGGCTAGTAGTGAATACACTTGCTTTGGCTTGTAGTGAATACACTTGCTTTGACGATAAAAGTTTTGAATATCACCAAAACACCTTTTTATCAAGGTCCGACTCTAGCACCGAGCTACAGCAAGGTACGACAGTAGGTTCGGTTTGTTTTGGGTAGTTCTGGCGCTAGGTTCTACTAGCTTTTGTTAGCTCCAGCTTTTGGGTTTACTAGTTCAGAATAGTTTTTGTTAGCTCCAGCTCAAGGTCCGGGTTGCTCTGGCAAGGTCCGGAACTTGACCACAGTGCTTCTGCTTTTCATTTGCAATGTTTCGTACTTGCTTTACATCTCTGGAAAGATTGCTTAGTATTCATTTGCTAAGTCTTTGGTACATTTTTGGTTGATATGGATGATATCGTGTTATTGTGGTTTTGCAACATGCTTATGTGAGGTTCTCACGTAAGGTGTTATGTTTGGAACTAACTTGAGTCAAGTCGAGGACTTGGGATCGTATGGATTGGTTGTTTATTCATGTGCAGGTGTTTCTTGAGTTCAAGACATGGCTTGTGACGGGATCCATTGGACTAGTCTCACGGAGGAGATGAGGTTCCAACAACCAAGTTCAGGAGGAATTGTGGTTGAGCTGATCAGGAGGTTGCGCAGTATGATTGAATCAAGAACAATGCATGTGAAGGTATAGTGGACGTCATTGGAAGATGGTTGCACGTGTGCAAGGAGTGCATGGACGTGGCTACATGGTTCCGAGACGTGATGAAGAGAAGTGGACGTAAAGAGTTGGTCGGAAAGGTCCAACTGACTAGGTTATGGACTTAGGCTGCGGCTGAGTCGGGTTTGACTCAAATATGGAAAGATTTGAGTTGGTTATGATAGGATTTCGTGTGGGTTATGAATTTGAGTTGTTCAGGAATGTGGGATACGTTCCTAAGGTGTTTGGAAGTCTTAATATTGATTCTATCTGTGTATAGAAGAATTCTAAGCAGTTATGGAAAGTTACGATTCGTGAACAGGGTAGGATTAGGTTCCTGATCTGAGTTGAGTTGGCTTTCGAGCTGGTTATATAAGCAAGGGAGCCCAGAGCTCATGGTGCACGACTTTGGGGCTGTTCCTCTTGTGTTCTATTGAATAAAATTCGTAGTTTGAAGTAACTTTTGTGCCTTATTCGTCCGACTTGTTCCACACAAGTTTTACTCGTCGAGTTTCTGGATAGCACTATCTTTTGTCGGTGGTTTTATCATAACTCGAGTTTTACAGATCCAATTTATGTGATTATTTTTAGGTTGTCTTCAAAACTTGATTATCTATCATCTGTAAAAATTTCACGGTCATTATATTTGTGGTCTATAATCTACACGAGTTTCTTTGCAGCGTTCCAGAACTGTTTTTCTCGGGTAGGACAGATTGACCTTTGTTTGATCTTTCGATCATAACTTGAGTTTTTCTCGACGGATTTGAGTGATTCTTGTTGTGTTGTCTTCGTGACTTGATTCTCTATGATATCTATCACTTTTGTCACTGTGAAACATGTTTATATTAGTCTCACACATGATTTATTTAACAGATCATTTATCTGCTGAAGGGGTTGGGGTTTAATTGTTTCTGTTGCGTAAGATTTTTAAATCTACCATTCACCCCCCTTTGGTAGCTTTTCACGTGCTCTTCGATCCTACAATTGGTATCAGAGCCACTGTGCTCTAATCGTTGTGATTTGCACGTGTTTTTGACTAATCATCATGGAGAAGTACTCTGCTAAACCTTGTGTGTTTGCTGGTATTGATTCTCAGGTTTAGAAGGCACGCATGGAGGCTTTTATCCAGACACAAGGCTTTGCAATATGGGAGAAGGTATACAAGCCTTACGAAGTGCCATCAAACGATCAAGTTACAGCTACAAATCTAAGAGATGTCGACAACGACAACAAGTCTCGGAACTTGATCATACAAGGATTAACACAAAGCGACTTCGACCGTGTTGCACACCTCCGATCTGCATAAGATGTGTGGAAAGCACTTTGTGACTACCATGAAGGATCCAACACGATCAAAGAGGTAAGGCAAGACATGTTCAAGAAAGAATACATGCGCTTTGAGATGCAACCCAGTGAGTCTATTGATGACCTTTTTGCTCGCTTTAATAAGATTCTCAACAACTTGCGTAGTGTCAATGTTAATTTTTCAGATGCTAAAAATGCTAGGCAATTGCTAAGTGCATTAGATATGTCAATTTGGGAGATGAAAGTCACATCTATTCGTGAATCTACGGTCATGAGTTCACTTACTTTAGATATGCTATATTCCAAGTTAAAAACTCATGAAATTGACATAATCTCACGTAAGAACCCCAACAAGTCTATTGCTTTTGTTTCTCAACGTGACATGCCTAGTTCTGGTCAAACATCATCTTGTGGTACACTTGCTTTTCTGTCCTCTCTAACCCTTGAACAGATTGAGGAGTTTCCAGAGGAGGAGCTAGTGCTCATCTCTAACCGGTTCTCAAAAGCATTGCAAAATGTGAGAACTAGAAGGAGAGGAAGCTCTGGACCTCAACGATGCTTTGAATGTGGTAATACAGGACATTTTCGTTTAGATTGCCCTAACCTTTCAGGTCCTACTTCCCGGGATGAAAAGAAAACAAGAAAGAAGCACTCCTCTGTAAAAGATACGAAGAAAAGGAAGGGTTTTACAGGACGTCAATTGGTGAGCAGTTTTATCTCAGCACTCCAGGAACTTGGCTCAAGCGATGTGGACATTGGAAGTGATGAAGATGAAGATGATTTGGCAAACTTGTGCTTTATGGCGGACAAGTCAAGATCAAGTATGGAGGAGGTAGAACACAACAGCGACAATGAAGAGGTATGTCCTACTTGCAAAGAAATGTGTGATGCTATTTCTCGTGCCACTATTATTGTTAAGAAAAAGGACAAAAAGCTTAGGGATAGTGCTGCTAAAATTGAATCACTAGAATCTGAAATCAACCGTTTAAAAACTTTGATTCCTAGTGATGATGCATGTCCCTCATGTGATTTAATATATGAACAATTGTCCTCATTAAGAAGTGCGCACACTTCCACACTTGATAAACTTGAGTTAGAAATTGAAAAGAACAAAGAGCTTGCTGCACTTAATGATAAAAACTTGAAAGATGCTAGCTATTCTACAATTGATTTGCATTGTTCTACTTGTGATGATCTTGATAAGAAACTGCAAGATGCTATGAATGAAATCTCTATATTGAACAATGCTTTACGTTGTCATGAAGTTAAATATTGTTCCAATTGCAAATTAAAAGGAAAAACTTCATGTGAAAATTGCCTTGATCTGTCCAATAAACTTGATAACATGCATAAGACATTTGATCGGTTTTGTAATGGGAATAAGAACCTAAACTTGCTGCTGAATTCATCCAAGTCTTGCAATGATAAAACTGGTTTAGGTTTTGATTCTCATGCTCATGCTAAGGCACATCAACCTAAAAGTGTAAAGTCATTAGGAAGTGTGAAAGCATCTAGGCCCCCATGAGGTACGGTTTCGGTGATTAATGACAACCATTGGATTTTACTAATGAATTTGTGAATGCAAGGTCCCCATAATCACTCAATCAAATGAAATCTATACATCATTGGAGACCCACATACAATCACTTTATGAGATCGAATCAATGATATGAAGACAAGAAGTGAAAGCTCTTATGTCAAAGTCATTCAACCAAAATTGATGATACTTAATGCTTGACAACCATCAGAAGTACATTTCCAACAAAAGTCTAAGAGGTCAATCGAGCAAGACACAAAAGAATCACTTAGAAACAACTCGAAGCAAACAAAATCAACTCACCGGATCAACCGATGATTTCTGAGGACAACACATCGGTCGAGTTGGTTCAGCAGAAGAAGAAGACCTCAGAACAAAGCACTCACCGGATCATCCGATGTTAAGGGCTCAGCTACATCAGTCCATCAGTACAGTTTGCAATATCCTTGGACCAAGTAAAGCACCGGATCATCCGATGTACAGAAGTACACACATCGGTCAATCACTCTAGTAAGCATCAAGTTTGAGTCAATTCTGGAGGAAGAGCCATCAGATCATCCGATGAGAAGACAAGTGCAACATCGGTCTAACAACGGCCATATCTGACACAATGACGTCAGCTAAAGCAAACTTGACCGATGATAACTAAAGGGGAGATATCGGATCATCCAATGTTTGCAGAAAAGTTCTGTCAGCCTACTTTTCCAACGGCTATTTCGTGGAGGCTGGCTTTAAATACCCCCTAAACCGATCATTTCGACAAGTCTTGATCACCAAACATTCTCAACACATCCACAAGCGTTCAAGACCAAGAGCCATCACTTCTACATTATTTTCGACCACCTACACACCAAGAGATAGGCTAAAACTAGCTAGAGAGAGAGCTTGTGTGCCTCCATTCTGGGTGAGTGGAATATCTAGGATAGTGAGAGCCTCAAGGGAGTGCCCCTTGGTGTTTGTAACTGTGATAAGACTTCCGGAGCTTGCCAAGGCGTTTGTGGAAGCCCGGAGGGTTGAAGTTGTACAAGGCTTGAGCTCCACCTTGCCAAGGTTGGCAAACGGAGAAGAATAGTGGAGATCCCTCGTCTCGGTGACTTGGGTGTGGATAAACCCTTTGGTGGGTGCCACAACGTGGATGTAGGAAGATCTTGACGATCTTGCCGAACCACGGGATAAATCCTCGTGTCTCCTCGGGAGTTTGCATCCTCTTCCTCTCCCTTACGTTTATGCATTTTATATTCCGTGAAGTTGCTATTTACCTCAATGCATAGATAGTTTGCGTAGGGAATTGGGCTTTTAGGAATTAAGTTTTATTGTTTAGATTTTTGAAAAGAAGCCCAATTCACCCCCCTCTTGGGCATCCGATCCTTATAATTGGTATCAGAGCAAGGTTGCTCATAGGATCATTCTAGCTTCACCGCTAGAGAGCTAAAATGGCCAAGGTTGGGGGTTCGGTTCCTATCTTCGAGGGCAAGAACTTTGCCTATTGGAAAGCACGCATGCGCGCTTATCTAGAGGCTATTGCTCCCGAAGTATGGGAAGCGACCCACGTGGGGTTTGGAGAACACAACTATGTTGGTGATCAAATTAAATGGGATGCTAAAGCTAGGAATGCAATCTACGAGTGCATTAGTCAAGATGTTTTTTCTAGGATTGCTAGCAAAGAAAAGGCATGTGAAATTTGGGCTTGCTTGATAGAAATTCATGAGGGTTCCTCTCGTGTGAAAGAACTTAAATATCACATGCTTAAAGCAAAATATGATGAATTCAAAATGCTACCTCATGAAAATGTTAATGAGATGTTCTCTCGCTTGAATGTGCTTATTGAAGAAATTAATGCTCTTGACATTGCTTCTCTTGGCAAGGGACTCATTAACCGCAAGATCCTCATGCTCCTTCCCAAGCCAAAGTACAACATCATCAACTCCATGCTCCAAAAAGAGTCTCTTGACCACATTGAAGTTTCGGAGCTCATTGGAGAAATTCACGCCCATGAGATGAGTGTGCTTGGGATGATGGAGCAATCATCCTCAAAAACAATTGCTCTAAAGGCCTCCACCAAGAAAACAAGCCTCAAGAAGAAGAAGGTGGTTGAGCCTAGCTCAAGTGAAGAAGAGCAAGCATCAAGTGAAGATGATGATGATGAGCTTGCATTGATGATGAGAAAGTTCTCACGCTTGAACTCCAAGATTACCAAGAAGGGATACACCTTTGATCCCAAGAAGAAAGCGTTTCTACCAAGGAGAGATGATCACAAGACTTGCTACAATTTTGGTGATCAAGGCCACATCTCCTATGATTGTGCAAAACCGGACAAAAGAAGAGAGAACTACAAGAGCAAGCATCGCAAGCTTGAAGAGAGTGATAATGATGAAGAAGAGGCCAAACCCAAACCAAGAGCCTTTGGGAAGAAGAAACATGACAAGGGCAAGAAGGCAAGACTCTTCCCAAAGAAGAGAAATGGCCCACAAAAGGTGTTCATATGTGAGGCAAATGAATGGGTCACCGACGAAGAAACAAGTGATGAAGAGAGTGAAGCGGAAGAAGAAAGCTTGGCCAGCCTCGCCATTGCCAACAATGATGACTCACCTCTTCATCCACCGCCCATGTGCCTCATGGCAAAAGGTAACACCAAGGTATGTGACAACTCTAGTGATGATGAGCTTTCCCCCGATGATTTAACTTCCTTGATAAATGAATATCATGCTATCATTAAGAGGGAAAAGAGTAAGGTTAAAACTCTTGAAGAAACTCATGCTAGACTTGAGAGTGCTAACCTCGATTTGCTTGACAAATATGAAAGCATACTCAAAGAGCATGACACGCTCAAATCTCATGTCAAGCAAATTGAGGAAGAAAAGGCTAAAATCAAGTTAGATAATCATGAGCTTAACTTAGCACACCAAACACTCTTGGAAGAGCACAACAAGTTAGTACAAGAACATCAAACACTTAACCTTGCTCATGACGTGCTTGATCAAGAATTGAAAAATACAAAGAAGCAAACTCTTAATGATAGGATATCCATTACTTCTCATGTCACTAATGCCTTGAACAAGTCTTTGCCTTTGAAAGCAAATGCTAGGGAGAAGGACTTGTTGGAAGAAATTGAGAGTCTCCGCACTAGTGTGGCTAGACTTTCAAAAGGGGAAGTCAAACACAAGGAAATATTCTTCCAACAAGCAAAGGCCTTCAACAAGAGAGGACTTGGATCCTTCTCGGTGCCTAACAAAGGAAAGGTGCCCTCACCGGAGCTTAGAACAAGCTTCATCAAGGAAGTTGGTTCTTATTGCCAACATTGTGAGGTCACCGGTCACCACACAAGGGAGTGTCCTCTTCCTAACCGACCTTCTCCAAAATTGCCCATTAATTATAAATCTACTTTCAATGATCGTTATAATCTCTTGAGTAAAGTATATGGAAAGGTGAAGGCTAGGTTCATTGGGAAAGACATGAAGGCCATGGAGGGGAAGCTCCCCAAGCAACTTTGGGTCCCAAAGACACTTGTATCACACATACAAGGACCTAAGTTGGCTTGGGTGCCTAAAGTTAAAAATTGAATTCATGTGTGTAGGTGAACTGCAAAGCCGGTGGAAAGCATTGGGTACTCGATAGCGGGTGCACCCAACATATGACCGGCAATGATGGTATGTTCACCACCATAGAAAACCTCGGCAATCATGAAGAAGTCACCTTTGGTGATAACTCTAAGGGAAAGGTATTTGGGTTAGGTAAAATTGCTATTTCAAATGATTTATCCATTTCTAATGTTTTGTACATTAAGTCACTTAGCTTTAATTTACTTTCTATTGCACAACTATGTGATCTTGGACTAACATGCACATTTAGCAAAAATGATGTTCTTGTGAGTAGTGAAACAAGCCAATACATAGTCTTCAAAGGATTTCGGCATGGACATCTCTACCTAGTAGACTTCTCCAACAAGAATGCTAGCTTGACCACTTGTATTTTCACTAAGACAAGCTTGGGTTGGCTATGGCACCGACGCATAGCGCACATAGGGATGAGCAAACTCAAGAAGTCATTCAAGCTTGGGATGGTGACCGGCGTGAAGGATGTTACATTTGAGAAGAACAAGCTTTGTAGCACTTGTCAAGTCGGCAAGTTGCTTCACACCACCCAATGAAGACAATGGTGTCAACCTCCAAGCCACTTGAGCTACTCCACATGGACCTCTTCGGACCGTCCACATATCAAAGCCTTGGCGGTAACCTCTATTGTCTTGTTATAGTTGATGACTACTCTCGCTATGCTTGGACTCTATTTCTAGGTGACAAGAGTGAAACTCCGGAAGTACTCAAGACCTTCGCCAACCGCGCTCAAAGGGAATTTCAACTTCCCATCATCAAGGTCCGGAGTGAGAACGACACCGAATTCAAGAACTACAACATTGGGGAGTGGTGTGACCGTGAAGGCGTGAAGCATGAGTTTTCGGCCACATACACCCCTCAACAAAACGGTGTCGTTGAAAGGAAGAACAAGACACTCATCACTCTTGCGAGAGCAATGCTTGATGACTACAGCACGTCGGAGAAGTTTTGGGCCGAAGCAATCAACATGGCGTGCCATGCCGCAAATAGGGTCTATCTCCATCGACTACTTCAAAATACCCCGTACGAGCTTCTCATTGGGAGAAAGCCCAACATATCCTACTTTCGAGTCTTTGGATGCAGGTGCTACATCTACTGCAAGAAAAGGCTCGGTAAGTTTGAAAGAAGATGTGATGTTGGTATATTTCTTGGTTATGCATCAAAGTCAAAAGCATATCGAGTATTCAACCAAACCTCCGGTTTAGTTGAGGAAAGTTGTGATGTTGAGTTTAATGAATCTAATTGCTCCCAAGAGGAGAGTTTTTGCCATGATGAAATAGATGATGAGCCTCTACGAGAAGCCATGAAGAACATGACCATTGGAGACATCAAGCCTGAAGTTGAGGAGAGCCATGATCAAGGGGGAGCTTCAAGTTCAAACAACAACACCTCCATGGCGCCTCAAGTTGACGAAGAAGAGAAGGATGATCCATTGCCGACTCAAGACTCACAAGCACAACAACATCAAGAAGAAGAAGAAGTCCATGATCAAGTCCAACCACAAGAGGAGCAACACGCATCACCTTCGCCAAGTGCTTCACAACCACTTATGAGGCATGGACGCATCTCCAAGGCGCATCCGATGGACCAAATCATTGGAAGTCCGTCAAGGGGTGTAAGTACATGTTCTCGCCATTTCGCTTCGTTTTGTGAGCACTACTCGTTTGTTTCACGTGTAGAACCCACTCATATTGAGGAAGCACTCCAAGACCCAAATTGGGTGATGGCCATGCAAGAAGAACTCAATAACTTCATCCGCAATGAAGTTTGGGTGTTGGAGGAGCGACCCAAGGACAAGAACGTCATCGGAACAAAGTGGGTGTACCGCAACAAATAAGACGAGAATGGCGTTGTTGTCCGCAACAAGGCAATACTTGTGGCCAAAGGGTTCTCGCAAGTTGAAGGACTAGACTTTGGGGAGACATTTGCTCCGGTCGCCCGACTAGAAGCCATCAGTATTCTCCTTGCTTTTGCTTCACATCATAATATTAGACTTTATCAAATGGATGTGAAAAGTGCCTTTCTTAATGGTTACATTAACGAGCTTGTTTATGTTGAACAACCTCCCTGGTTTGAAGATCCGAGGAATCCTAATCATGTGTATAGGTTGCACAAGGCACCCTACGGGCTCAAGCAAGCACCTAGGGTGTGGTATGAACGACTACGGGATTTCCTTATCATGCAAGGATTCAAGATTGGGAGGGTGGACACTACGCTCTTCACCAAAGACATCAACGGAGAATTGTTTATTTGTCAAATTTATGTTGATGATATTATTTTTGGTTCAACTAACGAAGCTCTTAGCCATGAGTTTGGCAAAATGATGTCTAGGGAATTCGAGATGTCAATGATTGGAGAGCTCAACTTCTTCCTTGGATTTCAAATCAAGCAACTTCAAGAGGGGACCTTCGTCTATCAAGAGAAGTATACCAAGGACCTCTTGAAGAAATTTGAGAAGGGAGATTGTAGCTCAAGAAGCACTCCAATGGAAACAAATTGCCATCTCGACGCGGATAAGGACGGTAAACCTATTGATCAATCTAACTACCATTCTATGATTGGTTCATTGCTTTATCTTACCGCATCTAGGCCCGATATCATGTTTAGTGTATGCTTGTGTGCTCGCTTTCAAGCGGTACCTAAAGAATCGCATAGGAAGGCGGTCTTTAGGATACTTAGTATCTTAAGCATACCCCTAGTATGGGCCTGTGGTACCCTAAAGGTGCAAAATTCCACCTCTTGGGATACTTGGATTCGGACTTTGCCGGATGCCGCGTGGATCGCAAGAGTACCTCCGGTGGGTGCCACTTGCTTGGGTGTTCCCTAGTATCTTGGTCTAGCAAGAAGCAAAATTTTGTCGCCTTGTCCACGGTGTAAGCGGAATATATAGCGGCCGGTGCATGTTGTTCCCAAATTCTTTATATGAAGCAAACTCTTTTGGACTTTGGTATTAAACTTGGTTGTGTGGCTCTCCTTTGTGACAATGAAAGTGCGGTTAAGATAGCTAAAAACCCCGTTCAACACTCCCGCACTAAGCACATTGATATTCGCCATCATTTCTTGAGGGACCATGAAGCTAAGGGAGACATCTCATTGCGAGGTGTTAGGTCCGAAGAACAATTGGTGGATATCTTCAGTAAACCACTTGATGAGAAAACCTTTTCTAGGCTAAGAAGTGAGTTAAATGTGCTACATGCAACTAACGTCATGTAAGAATGCACTTCATATAGGTCTTGCCTAACTCTCAAAGGATAGGGGTGAGCAAGGGTTAGCTTGGGATGGAGGTTCTTTTGGGTTTTCCCAAGGTTTGGAGAGTGGCTCTCCCTGAAGAAGCCTTTGAAAGGTTCAAATTTGGCAAGATATATTTATTTTATGCCTTGCATGATGCCTGCCATATAGACTTGTAATTTCTTGCATTATAAATTGTTTGGCATTGCATACGGTAGATTGTCACAAAGGGGAACCCACCTCATGAGAAAGAGACTTGTTTGAAATGCAATATCTCAACTCATATAAGGTGGAAAGAACAAAATTTTAGGTGCGTTAATGCCTAGAGGAACATGCTTTAAAGAGATACAAGTCTTCATACTCTACCTCACAAAGCATGGGCCTTACATTTTATTTGGATGATTTCCTCCTATTTTTCTCGGTGTTCCATTTGCTTTAAGGCCTAGCCAAGTTATTGGCATATTAGTATCTTTGAGGGGTAAGGGGTTGCCCAAAAAGTCCTAAGACATGTGTTTCTCATTGTTTGTTTGTTTGGTCAAAGGACATATATGGGATGTTGCTGTTTAGTAGTCATCGGATTATCCGATGCTTAGGTCAGACCATCATCGGATTAGTTGGTGTTCAAAAGCCAAGGGCCAGTTCAGTCAGTATCTCAAATGATCCGACGAGTTCATTCTGAAAAACATCGGTCCATCCGATGTGTACAATTCTGGAACTTTGATAAATTTCACTGATGATATCCCCTTCCACGTCGGACCATCCGGTGTCAACGGCACCTTTTTGAATACCCTTACTGTGACATTCGACCAATGCTATCTCTTTGCACGTTGGTCCATCCGATGTCAACGATACTTTTTGAATACCCTTACTGTGCCATTCGACCGATGCCTCTAACGTTCAATGTCGGTCCATCCGGTGTTAAATGTTTGGCTAGGGTTTGGGACCCACTATTTAAACGGTCGTTCACTTTCTTCTTTTTCTCTCTCTCGATCCCGACGCCGCCACTCACCTTCCATCACCGCCGCCTCTCTATCCCTACGCCATCGCCGCCCTCCGGCAGCCGCCGCCGTCCTTCGGCCGCCGCCGCCGTCGCAGCACCACTGCAGCCGCCGCTGCCGCACCACCTCAGCCGCCGCCGCACCACAGCCGCCGACGCCACTCGCCTCCACCGCAACCACCGCCGCCGCTCCACCAAAGCGCCGCCGACCACCGCCCGTGCACCACCACTGCCCACGCCCCACGCACAGCCTCACCTCCATGGTGCCTCCCTCTACTGCTGCCGATGCTAGGGTTTCCCAGCCCTGTCAATCTTCGTGTCGCCGTTCCGTGCGTTCAACGTCGACGACTTCATTCACGCACCCGATCGCAATGGCTCGTGACAAGAAGAACAAGGGCAAGGCCATTGCAGAGCCGGCCACGAAAAAGCAGAAGCTCTCGAAGGAGGAGAAGAAGGCGTTGATGGCCGCTCGCGCCGCCGAGGAGGATCTTTGAGGATCCGCGAGGCTCGTCTGAGGCAACCTCCCGTGATAGATGAGTCCGAGGCCGAAGAAGAGCCGGAAGAGCCAGTCGTCCGCTGGCGCTCAGCCCGGACCCGTGGGGGTCCTCCCGCGGCAGCACCACGTGCGAGACCGACGTCTGCCGATCGTCGTGAGGACAGGGAGGCCCAGAGAGCCATCTACGAGATGGACACCACCGTCCGTGTCGGTGAAGGTGTCCGATTGACAGATTACCGGAAGATGAAGGCAAAGCAGCTCCGAAGACTCAGATGGAGTGTGCTGCTTGAGGAGTGGTACCCGCAGCCCAGAGAGGCTCTTGTGGACAGTCGCTTCTGGACTGTGACACAGGCGTCGCTCTACGAGACCTACAGACGCCGAGACCACAAGTTATTCCAGCACAACTTTCTGGACTGGGATCAGCTCGCCCTGGCTGCAGAGACGGAGATACGGCCCTACTTTGAGAGGTACAGAGGGCTGGTTCAGTTGATGTCCTACGAGAGGAGTGCTTATGTGGAGGATTGGGTACGCGTGTTCTATGCTACCCTATACGTCTCTGAGGGCCGCAAGTTGATTGACTTCATGTTCATGGGCCAGCACTATCACTTGACGAGGCAGACACTGGCACAGCTGCTAGGAGTGGACCTGCACGACACTTGCGTGCATGAGAGGGTATACGGACAGGCAGACCCGCCGAGGAGGCCGCTCACTGGAGGAGTGGCACCACCACTGGAGGATATTCGCTCTTTGTTTGGCCCAACTTTCTCTCCAGACCAGCCAAGAGTACCGGCTCTGTTGACTCCTGCTGCGCGCACAGTGCACCTTGCCTTGCACCGCACTCTCCTACTGAGGTCCGGTTATCTAGAGGGGTTCACCAGTCTGCAGCAGACCCTCCTGTTCTACATCATGAACGGGATGGAGTTTGATATAGTGGACGTCCTCATATGCGAGATGGAGGATGTGATCACTGACAGAGTGGACATGATGAGGCAGCTCGTGTATGGACACTGGATCAGCTACCTGCTCACCATGATGGTCCCTGAGGAGTCCGCCGTGCATGACCGTCTCACTGACGAGAGTGTCACACGGTTCGGTCACTACCGTGCCCCAGCTCCTGGAGACCGCCGCCTTGGCCGTCCAGTCGAGCGTCAGGTCAGGGCTCGTCTATCTGAGGAGGACTGGTCGGATTTGGAGAAGGAGGATGAGAGGTTGGCCGAGGCAGAGGCTCGGGGTGAGGACTTGCAACACATATGGTCTGAGAGCAACACGGATGACAGTGTCGAGGAGTACTTCCCACCTCCTCCCTCACCCAGGCAGCACGACGCGGAGGCTGGAGGCTCTACAGTGCCACCCCCTACTCCACCTCCCGTCTCAGAGGCACAGGTTTCTCAGCCGTCCGATCTCACATCTCTCCTACAGCAGATGGTTGAGCAGCAGCGCTTGGACCAACTTGCAGCTGAGCAGGCCCGAGCGGAGCAGGCCGCATGACTTCTGGAGCTCCAGCAGCAGCAGCAGCAGGAGATGCAGTGCCAGATCGCCCGTGAGAGGCGAGAGGACACTGACCGGCTGACTGGGCTCATAGACCAGATGCACCAGCGCTCCCTCGACCAGCAGCAGCAGACGCAGCAGGCAGTGATGGGCATCCTGGGGTTGATCACCAACCTCTACACCCAGACTGGGATTGCCCTCCCGTCGCAGCTGCCAGGAGTTGCTCCACCTCCACCTGTTCTCGCTCCAGCTGCCGCTCCGGTGCCGACTACGCCAATTCCTTCGATCAGCATGTCTCCACTGCTGGCTTCGGGCGCACCGATTCACTCTCCACTGCCGGCCACGACACTGTTCTAGCAGACGCCGGCATCCGTTGTCAGTGCCCCTGTTCCAGCATCTCCTACCCAGCAGGCACCGACGACGGCTCCTACGGCTCCGACATCCCCTTCCACTACTCCAGGCAGCAGCTCCGACGACAACGACGGTGACCAGTTCGTCATCGCGCCTAGTACTCAGGGTCCTTAGGCACTCGGATCCCTTTTTGGTGTCTTGATGCCAAAGGGGGAGAAGAGTTAGAGGAGTCAGGGGGAGGATAGCTCAGTCTCAGGGGGAGTGTCCTAGCCTTAGGGGGAGTTTACTTATATCATCTTTGTAATTCGATATTATCATCTTTTGTAATTCGACACTTTTGCTACTCATTTGGTGTTTATCGAGTACTCTTAAGTTATTAATCGATTGAGCTTATTTGGTGCCTATCTTATGATCACTTATTCACTTGAGTTATTCTTTGATTGATCTTTCAAATTTTAAGTGTAATAATCTTGTATTCATTGCATATCCTCTTAAGCTTCGTACGATCAAATTCATTACTATTGTGCTTTAAATTGTTATGTTGTCATCAATCACCAAAAAGGGGGAGATTGAAAGCATCTAGGCCCCCATGAGGTACGGTTTCGGTGATTAATGACAACCATTGGATTTTACTAATGAATTTGTGAATGCAAGGTCCCCATAATCACTCAATCAATTGAAATAAATACGTCATTGGAGACCCATATACAATCACTTTATGAGATCAAATCAATGATATGAAGACAAGAAGTGAAAGCTCTTATGTCAAAGTCATTCAACCAAAATTGATGACACTTAATGCTTGACAACCATCAGAAGTACATTTCCAACAAAAGTCTAAGAGGTCAATCGAGCAAGACACAAAAGAATCACTTAGAAACACCTCGAAGCAAACAAAATCAACTCACCGGATCAACCGATGATTTCTGAGGACAACACATCAGTCGAGTTGGTTCAGCAGAAGAAGAAGACCTCAAAACAAAGCACTCACCGGATCATCCGATGTTAAGGGCTCAGCTACATCGGTACATCAGTACAGTTTGCAATATCTTTGGACCAAGTAAAGCACCGGATCATCCAATGTACATAAGTACACACATCGGTCAATCACTCTAGTAAGCATCAAGTTTGAGTCAATTCTGGAGGAAGAGCCACCGGATCATCCGATGAGAAGACAAGTGCAACATCGGTCTAACAACGGTCATATCTAACACAATGACGTCAACTAAAGCAAACTTGACCGATGATAACTAAAGGGGAGATATCAGATCATCCGATGTTCGCAGAAAAGTTCTGCCAGCCTACTTTTCCAACGGCTATTTCGTGGAGGCTGGCTTTAAATACCCACTAAACCGGTCATTTCGACAAGTCTTGATCACCAAACATTCTCAACACATCCACAAGCGTTCAAGACCAAGAGCCATCACTTCTACATTATTTTCGACCACCTACACACCAAGAGATAGGCTAGAACTAGCTAGAGAGAGAGATTGTGTGCCTCCATTCTAGGTGAGTGGAATCTCTAGGATAGTGAGAGCTTAAGGGAGTGCCCCTTGGTGTTTGTAACTGTGACAAGACTTCTGGAGCTTGCCAAGGCGTTTGTGGAAGCCCGGAGGGTCGAAGTTGTACAAGGCTTGAGCTCCACCTTGCCAAGGTTGGCAAACGGAGAGGAATAGTGGAGATCCCTCGTCTCGGTGACTTGGGTGTGGCTAAACCCTTTGGTGGGTGCCACAACGTGGATGTAGGAAGATCTTGACGATCTTGCCGAACCACGGGACAAATCCTCGTGTCTCCTCGGGAGTTTGCATCCTCTTCCTCTCCCTTACGTTTATGCATTTTATATTCCGTGAAGTTGCTATTTACCTCAATGCATAGATAGTTTGCGTAGGGAATTGGGCTTTTAGGAATTAAGTTTTATTGTTTAGATTTTTGAAAAGAAGCCCAATTCACCCCCCTCTTGGGCATTCGATCCTTACAAAGTGGTTTCATTCAAACAGTTCCTAAACAAAAAGAAGTGGTTTTCAAATCTGCAGGAGTATTGTCTCATTCGGTTTCAAATAAAAATGCTGTTTGCTCATCTAGACATGAACACAAAGTTAAATTTCATTGTACCTACTATGGTAGAGATGGTCATGTCATAGATTTTTGTTATAGACCAGCTAAACAACAGAAAAGGGAAAGAATGGTTGCTAGATCTCATAACTTTAATGCAAAACTTGCTGCACATATTGAACCGAATGTACAACCTGCTGTTTTGAGTTAAAAACATTCAAAGTTTACCTCCGGACCTTCTGTTTTTGCCTTCGAAGCTACTGATTTTTGTGCTACACAAGTAACACCTTATAGGTCAGTAGTTAAAAATAAAAAATCTCAAACTTTGACTCATAAACCTGCTGTTTTGTCTCAGCTTCCGCGTGTTTTTCCTGCTGCACGTCGCGTGACTTAGTACTGGATTCCTAAATGCCTTTTGACTAACCCCAGTATTGAGTCATAGACGTATTGTGTTTCTATGTAGGTTACACGTTTGAGGAAGGAGAACATTTGGATTGTGGATTCAGGTTGCTCACGCCACATGACCGGTAACAAAGATTGGTTCTCCTCCCTCTCTTTTGTGTCATGTGTAGATAATGTTACTTTTGCCGATAATTCTTCAACTCCTATAATTGCTAAGGGTTCGGTTAGAGTAAATGATCACTACACTTTGAAGGATGTGGCACTTGTCAAAAATTTGAAATACAACTTGCTTTCTATTTCACAATTGCTAGATGAAAATCTGGAAATTATTTTCAATAAAAACTGCTGCAAAGTTGTAAGTTCAAATAGTGAGCTAATTTTTAACATGTCTCGGTTTGGAAGAGTTTTTAAAGCTGATTTTGATATGTCTTCCTCTAAGCATAGATGTCTAGTTCCTAATGATTCAAAGGACCTATATTTTTGGCATCGTAGACTTGGTCATGTAGGCTTTGATCACCTAACACGTGTTAGTGCTCTTGATCGCATACGTGGGCTGCCTAAGCTTAAAGGGGACAAAGAAATTGTGTGCTCTTCTTGTAGACATGCTAAGATGGTTGCAGGTTCACATACTCCTCTCACAATGATCATGACAACTGAACCATGTCAACTTTTGCATCTTGACACCGTAGGACCTTCACGTGTTCAATTTCGGAGGTAAATGGTATGTTCTTGTTATTGTTGATGATTATTCTAGATACTCTTGGGTTTACTTTATGGCATCTAAGAATGAAGTTTTTAGTCACTTTAGAACTTTATTTCTTAGATTATCAATTGATTACCCAGGATCTTTAAAAGCAATTAGAAGTGATAATGGAACAGAATTTAAAAATCAATCTTTTGATCACTTTTGTGCTGAAAATAGAATAGATCATCAATTTTCTTCACCATATATAACTCAACAAAATGGTGTTGTAGAAAGAAAGAACATAACCTTAGTTGAGATGGCTAGGACTATGCTTGATGAATATCAAACTCCTAGGAAATTTTGGGCTGATGCGATTGCAACCGCTTGTTATGTCTCAAATCATGTTTTCTTGCGTGCTAAGCTAGGTAAAACACCATATGAGCTCCGGTTTGGACATAGGCCTAGTGTTACACACTTTCGGGTCTTTGATTGCAAATGCTTTGTTAAGAAACATGGTAATCTTGATAAATTTGAACCTAGATCCATTGATGGCATGTTTCTTGGTTATCCATCTCATACTAGAGGCTACCGTGTGTTTTTACTTGACACTAAAAAAATTGTGGAGACTTGTTAAGTGTCTTTTGATGAAGCTAGCCCAGATACTAGCTCAAACATTGCAGGTCCAGATCCCTATCCGCAGGGGGAGAGCATTTTCGTTGAAGATGAGGAAGAATTGGAGCTGCTGCCCGAAAATTCAGCAGCTAAAGACTTTGATTCAGCTCCGGATGTTAATTCTCAACCAGCACCGACAACCATCAATGCTGATTCAAATCATCCTCAAGTCACAAGCTCATCGATTTGTGATGAACATGAAGAAGAAGAAGCTTGTGAGACATCTGTTCCCCTACGGTTTTACACAGATCATCCCCCACAACAGATGATTGGAAGCTTGCACGAACGAGTCACACAGGCCAGGTTTTGCGATCCAAACTCTTATGCTCATTCTGCTTTTTTTGCTTCTTTTGAACCCAAAGATATATCACACGCACTCACTAATGAATCTTGGATTATTGCCATGCAAGAAGAGTTAGAAAATTTTGAAAGAAATAATGTTTGGAAACTTGTACCTCCACCTCAAGGTCACACTTTAATTGGAACTAAATGGTTATTTAAAAATAAACAAAGTGAGGATGGGGT
The DNA here is from genome assembly GCA_036927565.1 of Tuctoria greenei. Classification (NCBI taxonomy): domain Eukaryota; kingdom Viridiplantae; phylum Streptophyta; class Magnoliopsida; order Poales; family Poaceae; genus Tuctoria; species Tuctoria greenei. The sequence goes on along the minus strand of JAYESD010000011.1, from coordinate 114,135,952 downwards.
TGTGGTTAGGAATAAGGCTAGGTTGGTTGCTCAAGGTTTCACACAAGTTGAAGGTCTAGATTTTGATGAAACTTTTGCTCCTGTTGCTAGATTAGAAGCTATAAGAATTTTGTTATCTTTTGCTGCATCTATTGGTTTTAAGCTATATCAAATGGATGTTAAAAGTGCTTTTCTTAATGGCTACATAGATGAGGAGGTTTATGTGAAACAACCACCGGGTTTTGAAAATCCAGATTTTCCTAATCATGTTTACAAAATGTCCAAATCCTTATATGGTCTCAAACAAGCACCTAGAGCATGGTATGATAGGTTAAAAACATTCTTACTTGAAAAGGGGTTTACCATGGGCAAGGTTGATAAAACTCTTTTTGTGATTAAGCAAGGCAATGACTCATTATTCGTTCAAGTGTATGTGGATGATATTATCTTTGGTTGTGTTTCTCATGATCTTCTGTCCAAGTTTTCAGCAATGATGAGTTCTGAATTCGAAATGAGTATGATGGTGAACTCACTTACTTTTTGGGGCTGCAAATCAAGCAAACAAAGGAGGGTACCTTTGTACATCAAACGAAGTATACAAAAGACCTCCTAAGGCGCTTCAACATGGACAAAAGCAAGCCTCTTTGGACACCAATGGGAACAGCAACAACACTTGAACTTGATGAAGTGGTGAACCAGTGGATCAAAAAGAATATAGAAGCATGATCGGATCACTTTTGTACCTCACGGCATCAAGACCAGACATACAATTCAGTGTATGTCTTTGTGCACAGTTTCAAGCTTCCCCATGTGCTTCACATCATCAAGCCATCAAAAGGATTATCGGGTACTTACATGGAACTCAAGAATTTGGCATTTTTCTTCCTTCTTCCTCAACCATTACTTTGAAAGGTTTTTCCGATGCTGATTTTGGAGGTTGTAGGATTGATAGGAAAAGTACTTCCGGTGCTTGTCATTTTCTTGGTAATTCACTTGTTGCTTGGTCCTCTAGAAAACAAAATTCAGTTGCACAATCCACAGCCAAATATGAATATGTAGCTGCTGCTAGTGCTTGCTCACAAATTCTTTGGATTGTTCAAACACTTAAGGACTATGGGTTTGATCAAGATAGTGTTCCACTGTTCTGTGATAACACTAGTGCCATTTGCATTGCTAAAAACCCCGTGCAACATTCTAGAACTAAGCACATTGACATTAGGTATCACTTTCTCCGTGATAATGTTGAAAAAGGAAACATTGTGCTTCACCATGTAGATACCGAACAACAATTGGCTGACATTTTCACAAAACCTTTGGATTTCACTCATTTTTGTTACATTCGTAGTGAAATAGGGGTTATGCATCCTTATGGATTAAATTGGGGGGGGGGGAGTTTTGAAACTTGGGAAGTCTATGTGTGAATCTGAAATTAAAATAATATGAGCATAGTATTTCATACATATATGACTTTGTGATTCCTTTTACATGCTGAAAGTTCTTACTACATTACTCGTGTTATACATTTTGTAGTTTTTACCATGTCTAGTAATCGGAATAATTACTTACACTAAAACTGGTCATGGTCGAACTTTCTTACTGTTTTGAACTTGTTACATGTTCACAAGTGCTTTTAATCATTAAGAATTAATCAAGTAATCAACTCACATGTTGAGTTTTTATGAACAAATATAAATTGAGAAAATATCAAGAGAATATGCATGCATCACACTTCTTCTTTTGAGATGGCTTATCATTGCACTTAGATATGAACTTGGAAGAAGTTGTGTATGACCAAAACCATGTCCTTAAGATTCTGATTGTCAAATGACATAGGCTTGGCTTGGTTGGTTACAACAAGGCAGATGCGCATATAATCTCTTGCAAATTTCATATGATCTAAATTTATGCTTTAAAAAATAATAAAATGCAGCAACTAGTGTCATGATTTCAGGTTTTGAAATAGTTAAGTTTGTGAGATCATGACTTACTTAAATTGAAAATTACATTTGATTTCTAGCATGGCTTACACTACTTTATGTATTTCATTGATGTGATAATGTAAGGTATTTGATAGTATGACTTGGATGAGCTTTGTTTATATGTATATGTTATAATATGCTCATAACAACTAAAGAGGGAGAGATAATTTGTTTATATGCTCATGACTTGCTGAATACATTGTCAAAGGGGGAGAGATAAGCATGAAGAGAAAGAGAATATGTGCATAAGGAGAGATAATAAAGGGGGAGAGATAATATGGGATAATTTTTGGATTTTCTTCTCATTTTACTTTTGATTTACAAAGGGGGGGATTTCCTTCAAAACTTTTATGTGAATTAGCCAATGTTCGGATTTTAAATGGTGTTGCCAATGCATTCATCAAGGGGGAAATTGTAAGACCTATGTGTGTTGAATACATTGGCTAGTAGTGAATACACTTGCTTTGGCTTGTAGTGAATACACTTGCTTTGACCATAAAAGTTTTGAATATCACCAAAACACCTTTTTATCAAGGTCCGACTATAGCACCGAGCTACAGCAAGGTCCGACGGTAGGTTCGGTTTGTTTTGGGTAGTTCCGGCGCTAGGTTCTACTAGCTTTTGTTAGCTCCGGCTTTTGGGTTTACTAGTTCCAACTAGTTTTTGTTAGCTCCGGGTCAAGGTCCGGGTTGCTCTGGCAAGGTCCGGAACTTGACCGCAGTGCTTCTGCTTTTCATTTGCAATGTTTCGTACTTGCTTTACATCTTTGGAAAGATTGCTTAGTATTCATTTGCTAAGTCTTTGGTACGTTTTTGGTTTATATGGATGATATTGTGTTACTGTGGTTTTGCAACATGCTTATGTGAGGTTCTCACGTAAGGTGTTGTGTTTGGAACTAACTTGAGTCAAGTCGAGGACTTGGGCTCGTATGGATTGGTTGTTTATTCATGTGCAGGTGTTTCTTGAGTTCAATACATGGCTGGTGACGGGATCCATTGGACTAGTCTCATGGAGGAGATGAAGTTCCAACAACCAAATTCAGGAGGAATTGTGGTTGAGCTGATCAGGAGGTTGCGCAACATGATTGAATCAAGAACAATGCATGTGAAGGTATCGTGAACATCATTGGAAGATGTTTGCACATGTGCAAGGAGTGCATGGACGTGGCTACATGGTTCCGAGACGTGATGAAGAGACGTGGACATAAAGAGTTGGTCGGAAAGGTCCAACCGACTAGGTTATGGACTTAGGCTGCGGCTGAGTTGGGTTTGACTCAAATATGGAAAAATTTGAGTTGGTTACGATAGGATTTCGTGTGGGTTACGAACTTGAGTTGTTTAAGAATGTGGTATATGTTCCTAAGATGTTTAGAAGTCTTAAGATTGCTTCTATCTGCGTATAGAAGAATCCTAAGCAGTTATGAAAAGTTACAATTCGTGAACAGAGTAGGATTAGGTTCCTGATCTGAGTTGAGTTGGCTTTCGAGCTGGTTATATAAGCAAGGGAGCCCAGAGCTCGTGGTGCACGACTTTGGGGCTGTTCCTCTTGTGTTCTATTGAATAAAATTCGTAGTTTGAAGGAACTGTTGTGCCTTGTTCGTCCAACTTGTTCCAGACAAGTTTTACTCGTCGAGTTTCTGGACAGCACTACCTTTCGTCGGTGGTTTTATCATAACTCGAGTTTTACAGATCCAATTGATGTGATTCCTTTTGGATTGTCTTCAAAACTTGATTATCTATCATCTGTAAAAATTTCACGGTCATTAGATTTGTGGTCTATGATCTACACGAGTTTCTTTGCAGCGTTCCAGAACTGTTTTTCTCAGGTAGGACAGATTGACCTTTGTTTGATCTTTCGATCATAACTTGAGTTTTTCTCGACGGATTTGAGTGATTATTGTTGTGTTGTCTTCGTGACTTGATTCTCTCTGATATCTATCACTTTTGTCACAGTGAAACACGTTTAGATTAGTCTCACACACGATTTCTTTAACAGATCGTTTTTCTGCCGAAGGGGTTGGGATTTAATTGTTTCCGCTGCGTAAGATTTTTAAATCTACCATTCACCCCCCCCCCCCTCTGGTAGCTTTTCACGTGCTCTTTGATCCTACAAATTCACTTCGAGGTTGGGGATCAAGTTTATCTCCGGGTATCCCCGATGAAAGGAATTCATCGATTCGGAGTAAGAGGGAAGCTAGCTCCACGTTTTATTGGGCTGTTCACAATAATCAAAAGATGCGGACCTGTGGCATATCAATTGGAGTTATCGCCGTCGCTGGTAGAGGTCCACAATGTGTTTCACATTTCTCAGTTGCGGAAATGTCTCAAAGCCCCAGCGAATATACGTATTGAGGATTTGGAAACTCTCCAACCAGATCTTACGTATTCCGAACATCCAATCCACATCGTTGATGAGAAAACTCGCACCACAAGAAGGCGCACTTTGCGTTTCTACAAAGTCTTGTGGAGCAACCACAGTGCTGAAGAAGCCACGTGGGAAAGCGAGGAATATCTTAAAACGAACTATCCGGACTTGTTAGCGGCACATGTTCAGTAGATCTTTATCTTTTGTCCTTCCTTTGTAATCTCGGGACGAGATTCTTTTAAGGGGGGAGGAATGTAAAATCCCACTTTTTCCTCTTATGTGAAGTTCAACTACAAGGGGTTTATCAAACATAATGGAGGTCAACATAATTGTGCACATAAACTTGACCTCACTAAAAAGTTTTCTTTCTACTCATGTTTTAATCTTATCAACATGAGGACTGGACTTCACCCTAACCCTAGAACATTTTAAATAAACCTTTCTACAAAGTGGGGAAGTTATTGATTGCAATGGCTAGGGCAAATTATATGGCAGCAATATAAAAATCAAAACAAATGTAATTTGATTATGTTGCTTTGCATATTAGGCCCTGCCAAAAAGATTCAAATCCATGGCTCCAAATTTTTCCTTGGACTCTTAAATATCTAAATAGCTTCTCAGAAAATTTTCAAGATTTTTGAAGTACATCTTCCATTTGTTTGGACACGTACAAGGGATTCATTTTGCGTCAACCTCAAATTGAGCTTTGCACTAAATTTTGCCCAAATCAACTCCTAATTTTTCCTAAGACCTTTTGTGGTTCAGGGAACTTGGTTTCAAAGTTTGGAGATTTTTTGGACCTCAGATACTATTTAATTCAATAAGGTTTATACCCATATTTGAATTCAAATTTGCATTTGATGCAAACTATGTCCAAATTGAAATCTGATTGCAGAATTGGATTCCCCATATTTTTCTTAGCCCACCTGTAAATTTTGGGAATTTTTAGACAATGTTTTTAGCAGGAATTTAGAGGAGGGGATAAGGGAGAGAGGTGGGGCCCACAGGTCAGACGGTAAAACCAATTCACCGCCTCTGTTTTCTTTCCCCGGGCGACACCGCGACGGCGTGCATGCCCAGCGCGACAGCAGCAAGCCACCGCCGTTTGAGCTTTATAAATAGCGCCCTGGCTCCTCCTTATCGCTCCACGGTCGCCCTTATCGCCTTCCCTCACGCTGAGCGGAAGAGCTACGCCATTTTCGTCCCACGCGCAAGTTTCCGACCGCCGGCGCCGCGCGCCCATTGCCGGCCAACCGGAGGCCTCTCGCGCCAAGCCTCCAACAGCTAAGGTGTTTCTCTCTCCCTCCTCTGTCCTCTGGATCAATCCTTTTGTTTCTTAGTTGACGGTTTGGCCGATATTTTGAAGCTACACTGAAGCTCGCCGTCGTGTTCACCGCGCGTCGTCGCCGCTACACGCAGTTTCGCGCTTTGACTCCTATAGCAAACTGGTGCGCCGGGACACGCTCTACACGTCGGTGAAAGCCGCTCCTTGTTTACGTGAGTATCGAGCAAGTTAGCTAAGTTTTACTTTCGGCCGAAGCTTATGAACTCGCTCGGTTATACTTTCAATTCGAGTTCCACACTTGATCACTCTCCACAATTGCTAGAAAATAGCTTCTACACTTCTTTGCGCACCCTCTCGAACTGAAATCACCAAAAATAATCAACCGTAGCTCGAGAATCATGAGTTCTCCCCTCCGCCGTTAAGAAGTTGCTTCGGTCACCGTCGATGATGGTTTTGCCGACCGTTGCACGACCATCTCACCTTCCCATCACCTTCCTAGTGGTTCCAGGAGTCTTTCCCCAGCATTTTTAGAAGAGTTTAGCCACGGAGCAAAGGTTCCTACATGGCCGGAACCCTAGCTGCCGCCACCGCCCATGCACCACTGTTTCCGATCGTCGGCCAGCCCCCCCCCCCCCCCCCGACCCTACCATCGTGCTCAGCACATGAAATTAAGGTTGGGTGCCAAAGTTTAGGTGCTGCGGTGACCGGGAACACAGATCCGGCGAGGCTCGCCGGAGAGCACCGCCGCAGGAGCCCCGCGCGCCGCCCGCGTCGGGAGCTTGAAGACGACGCGGCGGGTCCTGCGCGTCAGCGTCCTTTTAACCCATCGGATCTGGTGTGGCCACGAGATCTACTATGTCTACGCGCTGTATCTCTATGGTCCCCGTGTGGTTTAAATGCAATTGGTCCATTTTAAAACGGTGGAGCCCACGGTTTAATTCAAATTAGAAATTAATTCTATATTTGGCTCCAACTTAGAAAATCCATAACTTTCTGTAGAATGCTCCAAAAATATTCAAACAAATTTTGTTTGAAAGCCCTTGAGGTCTAGTTTCTATCAGTACCAATTAGGTTATGTGAAACTCACAGTTAAATGCTGTATAAAACAAGCATCCCAAATGCAAATGCAATTTTTCCAGATGAACTTGCCACTAGAAAAATCCCCAAAATTCACATAAAATGCATTGTCCTATTCTTGACTACCAGAAAAAGTTTGGGAGCCATTGCACCTGTTTAACCCTCTGTATAGTTCAATTACCTTTTTCAGTTATTGAATTTTTACAGATGTTCAGTTGCTTTATTATGTCCCAAATTTGGACTGAACCTTCCTTTTGTCATATACTAGTTCCTGTAAAAATCTTGGATTTAATTGACCTAATATCATCGTCCTAATTCAGTTACAAACTGAATATTTATTTAAAAGCTAAAATTCAAATATAAATAATTCCAGAAATTCTTGCCAACTTAGAAATTCAATAACTCCTTCACCAAAGCTTAGAAATTTATGAAACAAATTTTTATAGAACCAGGACAACTTCCTCTATCATGATTATCATTTGGAAGCTATGTTCAAGCTACAATTTCTTCTTTAAGATTCTTGGAAGTTTAATACTTGCCATAATTTTAGAGACAACAATATACGTTGATCATCTCCTGTTCTTTGCAAGAGCTTCTATCATATTCCCTAGTATCTACCATCAAAGTTCCAAAGCCAAATAAGGTCCCTATCATATAATGATCATCATGGATTAAATTATGGTCTTGGTAATAATTATTTTTTAAAGTCATTCATATACATGTTATATGCATATCGTATAGTGACCGAAGTCGAGGAGGAACCAGAAGCCTTGGAAGAGCACCTTCCAGAGATTAACCCCGACTCTGACCTGCAACGAGGCAAGCCCCGGTTTGCATTTAAGTCGTTTATAAAATTTTGCTTTATCACTATGATGAATAGTATATGAATTGTGCATCACGTTTAGGATGATTGATACTCCACTTGCATGACCAAAAATCCCAGGGATTGGTTGGAACAAGTTACAGTTTGACCTGTAGTAACTGCTTTGCTAATGTATAGGGAATCCGGTAGAAGTCGAGTAGTTGGAATCTACTCGCGAGAAATGTAGGACATATCTCACAGGCTTGGTTAATGGCTTAATATAATAAAACTGAGACCGGGCAGGGGGTGGATAGGAAGCGGCTAGAATTGAGTCTCGGTCGCATAGCCCTGCCTGTGTCGATTAAGGCCCGTCTGTATGCGGCCCCTTCGGACAAGCTTGAATTGTACCGACGACATAATGGACATATGGAATCCAGTACACTGATGTAACTCGATAATTGGGGTGTCGAGGACCATTAACTCACCATCGATAGGGGTGGGTTGAGGACAGTAAGGTGTAAATCGGTTGGCGGACACATGAGGTGTTCCGTGCGGAGACCTTCTGTTTGCGGAGGTGAGACGGGCTCGGCGTTCGGGTTTTTTATGAAAGGTGGCCATATACGCCTAGTACTGAAGTGTTATGTAGGTACAGGTGTACTCGCTGACACTTCTGAACGACGTATGTGTCATGTTGTCCGGGTGTGTCCTGATTGCAATCACCGTCCCTTGCGGTAATAGAGTACCACTTGTTCACTGCGCCGTGACGTAGTAAATACTAAAGAAGTAAGAGAAATATATTGTATTGAATTATAATTGCTTTGCAACCTTGTATGATTTAGAGATAGTGCAATTAAAACTTTACAGTTTCCCCATACTTTAGCTGTAATAGCATTATGTGCTCTGGGCATGTCATATCATCGGCAAAGCGTTTATTGTTTGATTGTGGAGCCCATGATGTGTTGTGCTTGGAGAATGTCATTTGCTACTTAAAACTTGATTACAAGGATCCAATTGTAGGCGAGTCGTTTATGCTTCACCTTACCTATGTTTAGTGTCGCCCTTGCATATGTCTAGTGAGATGGGTTAGTCTTGCTGAGCCTTATGCTCACGTTTGCAGTTAACGAGTTTTTGCAGGTTATACAATTGAGGAAGGGTTTGATGATGAGACTGCACCCCCTCCAGGGTGTACAGCCGAGTGGAACCCTGCACGCCGCCGTGACTTGCGTGTTGCTAGTGCGAAGCATACAGGACATGGGTGACTTTGCTTTTGCATAGCTAGTGCTGAGAGCATAGCTATGATATATATATATTTCTTTCCTTTTGCTAGTATTGTAAAACTTCCGCTGTAAGATAAATAAAAGACTTTGTCTTGTATTTTATTCTCGTTCTGTTCTTGTATACTGTTGGGTGTCGCATCGCACGACACCACCCAATGAGATCCTCGGATGTCGGGATCTCGGTCTGTAGCGGTGGGACCCGCTGTTTTGTCTGCAGCGGTCGATTGGTAAAATGCACTAGACCGCTATGCCTTACTGGACTGCTCCCTCCCCTCCATTCGCGTCGGCCGCAGGACGCCTGCCCCCGCCGCGACGTCTCCCGTGCCGCTCACCTCCCTCGCCCCCGCCCCCGACTCCAACGTGGAACGCGTCTCCCCGCAGAGCCCACTTCACCCGAGTCAAGCGCGGAGGACGAGGACTCGACAGCGCGCACCCAGGGGAGGCGGTGTTAAAAATTATGAGGGAGCCAAAGATCAAATAGTCACTAAATCATTTTGAATTACACAGGAGAAAACTGAATACAAAATCAACATCAAGTGCTATCTCTCAAATAGCACAAGAACACCACTAATACCTTCTCTTCTATCTTTGTTGTTGCTTGATGATGCGGCCATTGAGCCAACAAGGCGAGGCCGCAAGTAGAACGACGACAGGAGGCATTTTCCCTTGTTCTTCTCTTGGTATTGTTGATCGGATTCTGAGAATTGAGAGAGTTCTTGTGTCTAATGTGTATTCCCAACATCACTCACCATCATACACATCACCTTCTCCTTATATATGACCAAGAGACACAAGAGGGGGCCTCCCACCCTTAAAGACAGTTAAGTCCCCGGATCAGGGACATAACTGTCAGTGGGTTGTGTCCTATCAACTAGAACACATGTCATTTTCGAGTTCAAACTAACATTAACTGAAAAGACCGAACTAGTCCGGTCGGGGTCCAGACTAGTCCGATACCCTTACTGGACAATATCGGACTAGTCTAGTCTTATACCTGACTAGTCCGTCCACTACCGGACTAGTCCGGTAGAGCTAACATTCTCCCCCTTGAACTCAAAACTGAAACTTACCAACTTACTTAATACTAAACTTAGTGTCCACTTTTTCATGCTTGACATATAGGGCACAACGCATCACAACAACCATTTACGTATTGTTAGACTCGAGGACCACAATACATCTCACACTTAAAAATGGACCTTACTCTTACTTGGCCCCTAAATATCCAGTGATCATAGGTTCTTCCTTAAACCCATGCTAGCCACGTGTTCATTGAACACATTGGGTGGAAGACCTTTTGTAAGCGGACCCGCAAGCATTTGCTTGGTACTAATTTGCTCAATAATCATTACTTAATATGATCCTGGATTTACTCCTTTACAACACATACCTTATGTCAATGTGTTTGGCATCACATATGACTTGTTGTCTCTGGAGTACAAAAAACTTAAGTGGTTTAATGTTGTCAACCACTCACAATTCGGGTTTACTTACTCTGTCTTCTCAGTGGTCTCATTTATAATATATATTTGGTATGCATCACACATGACGCAGTGACCCTAAATTAGGAGCTTTTTCCACAATAAAGCTCTAATGTGCGAGTGTTGATTACTGATGTGGATTTACTACACATCTCGCACAAACTGAGTCTTAGTGAGTCATTATTCCAATGACTTAATCTTATACTTAACTTACCATGAGACCTTGATACTTGCAAAATTGCAAGTAATACTTATTTCCATCCAGTCATCTGGATTGGACTTACTTATGCCAAAATTAACCCGACACTTAAACTTTGTCAAGGTAACTTAGGAATTGAGAAAAACTTAAAACTTCTAACAGCAAGAAGTTTTGGAACCGATTCTTATTAGATCGACCTCTTATTGGTTCCATACTTACCAACCTTGACTCATTAGAGCAGACAAAGATTTATTTTCTTGCATACCGTACTTTCTAATTACACTCCATAAGTATGCCTTTTGTGCTAAACTTAATACCCCTTTATTCTATCTCGGTGAATTTCTATGCCCATTACATAGAATGTTTCACCAAGATCTTTCATATCAAAATTAGAGGACAAGAATTTCTTAGTTTCTGATAGTAGATGGACATCACTACTTGCAAGTAGTATATCATCTACATAAATCATGAGGAAAATAAATTTCCCATTCTTAAACTTAACATAGATGCAATTGTCCTCCTTATTTTCTTTAAAACCCAAACTTTCTTACCATCTTATTGAACCTGAGATACCACTGCCTTACTGCTTGATTAAGTCCATAAATGGACTTTCTTAAGCGACATCTCATATGTTCCTTACCCTTAACAACAAAAACCTTTCGATTGTGTCATATAAATGTTCTCATATAGATCACCATTGAGAAACGTCGTTTTTACATCTATCTAATGTAATTCTAAATTTTAATGTGCAACTAATGAAATAATGATTCTGAACGAATACTTACCTTTTGCAACAAGTCTGGACTTAAACTTATCAATATTCCCTTTGGAGTCACGTTTAGTTTTGTAGACCCATTTACAGTCTACTGTTTTAGCTCCATTAGGAATCTCAACTAAATTCCAGACTTTGTTTGCTTCTATAGACCTCATTTCATCCTCCATGACTTTACACCATTCAGATGTTTGAGGACTTCTTATAGCTTCTTCAAATGTGGTGGGATCACCCTCCATTTGAATTTCCTCACTTAATTAGATCTCATAATCGTCTGAAATGGTCGATTCTCTTTCTCTTTGAGATCTTCTTAATTGCACATTATTCTCATTTTAAGGCTGTTGTTGCTCTTCATTATTAATGACAATGGGCTGAGAATGTTCAACCTTTCTTAATAATTCTGTTGTCAATGGAGAACTAACAACATGTGTTGAATCTTCACCAATAAACACTGATGATTCAACAGCAGTAGGTAATGAGAAATATGATTCTTGAATCATAGGAGTGGGTACATAAACCCGCTTCTCTTCAAGATTAATTTCTCGTCTTACCGTACCCCCCTGATCATGGCATCCTCTAAAAAGACAGCATGCCCTGTTTCCACAAACTTAGTATATCGTTCTAGACAGTAGAAACGATATTCCTTACTCTTTTCTGCATAGCCAATAATATGGCAACTTATTGTCTTAGCATCTAACTTACCAATGTTTGGGTTAAACATTTTTGCCTCAGCGGGACAGCCCCATATATGCATATAACTTAATGAGGGCTTACGTCTTCCTCAACTCATATGGTGTTTTAGACACCAACTTACTAGGGATCCGATTTAGCACATGAATAGCGGTTTTAATGCCTTCATCCATAAGCTAACCGGCAAAACAGATTGACTTAACATGAATCTTACCATATCTATAGCGTACGGTTGCACCGTTCCACTACTCAATTTTGCTGAGGCTCGCCCGATATTGAAATACTGGGCGACCATGCCATTTTCCTGTAGGAACCGAGCAAATGGTCCAGGAACTTGGCCATACGGGGTATGATGACCGTAGTATTCACCACCACGATCAGATCTTACCACTTTTATCTTACTGTTGTGCTGATTTTCATTTGTATCATTAAATATCTTAAATTTATCCAATGCTTCAAAGCGTTCTTTAATTGAATAAATATGACCATAGCGAGAATAGTAATCCGTGAAGGTTCTGAACGAATCAAAACCATCAACAGATACTATAGGAAATGGACCACAAATGTCCGTACGGATTAATTCCAAATTCCCGCACTGCATATGACACCATTTCTTACTTTTCTTAGTCTATGCATTCTTCTGAATCTGAAAAATACGAATGAGGAAGAATCGATTGTAAAATCAATTGTTCAATTCTCCCTCTTGGAATATGGCCTAAGCGACAATGCCATAATTTTGAAGACATTTCAGAATCGATTCTCTTACTCTGATGCGAGGAAACTGATTGTTGCTTACAACATCATTTAAGGAAGCCTATGCATTCCTTTTGATGGTGACCTTTGTCTAACCTAAAGTGACACTGATTTTTCTCTACTTTCACATCCTTACGTTAAGGATGGCTTTGTAGAGCCTTACCCTTATCTTTATCATGGTGAGAAGAACCATGATACTTAAAACACCGCCTAGAAGAATAATTCTTCGTAGCCTTACTTTTTTTCACGTAATTAATAGCATCATTACCATGAAGAGACTTAATCCTCTCTTCCTCCTGAACACACATAGTCATGAGTTTTTCTATGTTCCATAGTTCAGGCTGAGAGTCATAGTTGATGACAAATATCTCAAATTTCTTTAGAACTGAGAAAAAAAATGAGATTCACAATGAACTCATCTTTAATCCCCAAATCTATAGGGTTAAACTTTGCAGTCATATTTTTCATCCTTAAAATGTGCTCTCGCACATCACCTCCATAGTACTTTTCATCGACAAGTCTCTAGATAAGAGTACTTGCTAATGACTTAGAAGAACCAGAAAATTGATTCTCAATCTTTTGGAGGTACTCAGTGGCAATCTCACATTCAGAGATTGCTCCTCGAACGGTCTCAGTGATAGTGCCCTTAATAACCATCAAATATTTCCTGTTTGATTGTTTCCACTTAACTTTGGCTATATCACAAGCCAATAATTTATTAGTATAGTCCTTTGTCCTAACAACAAAGGCTTCCTGAGTTTCATCAACTTTTCTTACTGAAGTCACCGGCTCAACTGAATATGGAGTTGTGAGAGCCAAGTCCATCTCGAAGACTGCCTAAACAATCTCCAACTTTTCTCTCCATCTCCCATAATTTCTTACATTGAATAGATCAATGAAAGTGATAAAACTCAGTGTTGAATTCTCATTTGAGGAAACTTCTTAATCAAAAAACGAGATCATGAGTGAATGCATAGATATTAATCATAAGATAATGTTGAGTTTTATCTTTCACTTTGGTTACTTGACCAAAACTCAACATTTGAGAATAACTGAAAAATAACATAGTAATTTATCTTTCACTTTGGTTACTCGACCAAATTACTATGTTCTTAAAAGAGAATATCATTAATGTCTTTCGCTTTGGTTACTCGGCCAATAATGACATTAAATACTTAACATTGGAGAACAACTAAAATACATAGTAATTTATCTTTCGCTTTGGTTACTCGATCAAATTACTATGCACTTAAACAGAAAATGTCATTAATGCCTTTCGCTTTGGTTACTCGGCCAATAATGACATAATATTGCTTAAAAACATGGCAATTCTATTTTTCGCTTTGGTTACTCAATAGAATTTCATACAACTTAAAATGACATAGCAATTTATCTTTCGCTTTGGTTACTCGACCAAATTGCTATGACATTATAAACTTAATTCACAGCGAAAGCTTAATTAAATAAGCAAACTTAATTATATAGCCCGGACTAATCCGCACATGGTCAGACTAGTCCGAACTCTTACAGTAGGGTTTTCGGACTAGTCCGGTCCAAATACCGGACATGTCCAAACTTAAAATAGAATCATGGCCGGACAAGTCCAGTCCTGTTCCAAAAACATTTGATCCGTTCTTTATTGAACTTTTCCAATTTGGTCTGTACTATTTATGACTAGTCCGACCAACCTCGAAAAAGTTTCATATAAAAAACGGAAAATGCTAAAATACCCAAAAGGGAATCTTAATTTTACCATCTTACAAAATCAACTTAATTTTCACAATGGGTTTCAATCCAAAGTGCTTAATAGGTTTTCAATCAGATGAACGCGTCAAAACGCCCTGATCCAAAAAACCTAACCACTTCAATTGTGGCATACCGAACTAGTCTGACCCATAGACCGGACAAGTCCGGATCTTCAAAACTTGCATCGGAGATCAAAACTCAATTCGAAATGATTAGTGATCTAAACGGCTCTGATACCATTGTTAAAAATTATGAGAGAGCCTAAAGATCAAATAGTCACTAAATCATTTCGAATTACACAGGAGAAAACTGAATACAAAATCAACATCAAGTGCTATCTCTCAAATAGCACAAGAACACTACTAATACCTTCTCTTCTATCTTTGTTGTTGCTTGACAATGCGGCCATCGAGCCAACAAAGCGAGGCCGCAAGTAGAACGACGACAGGAGGCGTTTCCCCTTGTTCTTCTCTTGGTATTGTTGATCGAATTCTGAGAATTGAGAGAGTTCTTGTGTCTAATGTGTATTCCTAACATCACTCACCATCATACACATCACCCTCTCTTTATATATGACCAAGAGACACAAGAGGGGGCCTCTCACCCTTAAAGACAGTTAAATCCCCCGATCAGGAACATAACTGTCGGTGGGTTGTGTCCTATCAATTAGAACACATGTCATTTTCGAGTTCAAACTGACATTAATTGAAAAGATCGAACTAGTCCGGACGGGGTCTGGACTAGTCTGATACTCTTACTGGACAATATCGGACTAGTATGGTCTTATACCGGACTAGTCCGTCCACTACCGGACTAGTCCGGTAGAGCTAACAGGCGACACGCGTGGAGGACGAGGAGACGACGCCGTTGAGCAACGTGGTTGCGGGGCGATCGGACGAGGACGATGGCTCCGTCAGCTTCGAGGGGACGCAATGGGGGGGGGGGGGGGGGATGTGGTGGGGCTGGTGGCAAAGGCGAAGGAAGGGGCGAGGGGCGGCGACTGGAGCTCGTGTGGAGGTAGGTGATGAGCGTGGCGAAGGCGAAGCAGGAGGCGAAGAGGTGGTGGTCGGGGCGAGCGGCAGCTAGAGCGTGGCGAATAGGCAAAGCAGGAGGCGGAGAATCTATAGGGAATGAAATAAATTGAGAAGGTTTCCCCGAGAAGGTTCTGGAGGCGGAGAATGATCGTAGGTGGAGAAGGTTTCCTTCCCAGAAAAGTTCTAAAAACATGGAAAATGGAAGAGAAATAAAGAGGAAAAGGCAAAAATAAAAAATGAAAATAAAAATAAGTAAAATGAATGGAAATTATAAATAAAAGGGAAAGAAAAATAGGAAAATGAAGAGAAGAAATGTAAACTTAATGTTCACAATATTAGTAGAATATTAATATTTCATTTCTAAGCGCTATCATATTTTATTATGAAAGGAAATAAATTGTAAACTTATATTCATATTAGAATGGTAGTTGATGTTGAGAAATTAATTAATAGAGGTCGTTATAAAGCACGATAAACACAGGAGAGCACACTGTAAATTTAGAGTGCGCTGTAAAAGATGCTAGAAAATCTGTAAGACCCACAGCTTTAGAGTATGATTTAAGAGTTGCTGGTGCAGATAACCTAACAGACAAGAGGATCCTACAGACCGAACGGATCCTCTAACTTTACTACGTGATCATTGGCATGTGTAACCAGATCCACATGTCAGTGACTGATTTAAATCAGGAGATCCTCATCTCTACAGGCCACGGTCATAGCTTCATTAGTTCCCTTCCATTTTTTGAAAGAGGAGAAAAAGAAAAAAACGTAACCTGGGGGAGATAGGTTCACAATGAGGACGAAAACAGCCAGATTTCTTGATTTTAGATCCGTCTCACCATGCTAAAAATATAAGAAAACCTTAGTGTAACACGTCCACAACAACAGATTCATCAAACCAATTCAAGTCAAATCAAATAACAAACCAATTCAAGTCAAATCAAATAACAAATCAGCATGCAAGGGCCGGACATTTTTTTTCAACCATTCTAATAAAGCATCAAACAGTCATCAGCAGACATCAACACAACTTTAAACATCAAATGATAAACAAGAATGGAAGAAGAATCTCAGCTCTTGATGACTTTTGCATTAAAACCAGATGATAGCATCTTAAACCAAAACATTCAGATGTCCAAATTGTTCACATCTCCTTGGTTCAACATGAAAGATATTCTAATAGGCTAGCCGTGTCTGAACCAAGCGTAAATGTAAACCCATGTCCGAAATGTAGAACAAATTGCAGATACCGCAACAATCAATATCTAGTGGGATTTGACATACTCCTGCACTATGTTAAGGCCCTCAGATTCTTCACCGTAGTCCTGGAAATTGAAACAGAGGCATTAGTCAGTTTTTGCCTATTTGAACCAAAATATCTGCTTGCAGTAGGACAAAAAAGGAAATGCTACCTTAACAACAACGCAGGAGCAGCCAACAACCTTCCTTGCCTTGCCCTCAGAATCAATCTTGCAAAGCTGGAAGTGATAATAGGTACAAGCTGGTTAAAATCAAGACACCATCATATACATCAGAATGTAGCAGAAGAGCAGCACAAAGCAATGCGCAGAATGCTCAGTACTAAAGTTTAGATGAAATGCAGTAAATAATGCAAAAGTGTATGTAAAAATCTCTGTTGTCAAACAATTTGGTGGAGCATTGCAAGTAACTTAGTGAATGTAAAACTAGTAATCCAGCACAATCAATCTGGTATTAACACTAACACTGTAAAACAGGATGCATGTTTCTAAGAAAGCTCTCTAACTCACCCCAGCCCACTCGCCCAGAGTCTTGGCGGCTGGCACGGTTACAAGGTGAACATTGTGCTCGGTGCAGAGTGCCTTAATCAGCTTGACATAGTCAGGCTGGTCACAGTCTTCAGCAAGCACACAAAGTTGAGCAGCATGCTTCTCAATGGCCTTTGCAGCCTCACGAAGCCCCTTCACAAGACCATCATGTGCACTTGACTTCTTCATCACAAGCTGTAGTGCAGTCATCAAGTCCATTGGTTCTCCAAGAACCGGGGTCGGTGCTTCAACAGCAACTGGGGTCTCCTGATCCCTGCCAAATCAGAAAATCATGGTGAATCAGCAAGCCAATAATAATAAATGCATTCCAAAAAGAATCGTCTGGGACCAAAAAGTAACATCCGTAGCTTGGTACATATTACTTTCAATGATCAAGAAGCCAAAGTGCATAGCAATAAAGTAGTCCATTCCTACAATATTCATATGATGTTAATCTCAGTCGTCAAGAAACATAATATTTATCTCAAAGCTTCGTTGCCTTAGTATGTGCAATAAACAACGGAACAAGAAGAAATATAAATATAATTAATCACCCAACTAGCATTTGCTACCTCTTCGATATGTTTGCCCCACATTTTCTAGCATGAAGGCAACAGGAATCTCTAGTTGAGCGCTAACGGTGGTTTAAAATTGTTTCTTTTAGTAGGCGTTAATGCTAAACAATCAATTTACATGAACCACCAGCATGTCCGTGCACAGCCCTAAGGCTGACACGACATGCGCCCAACCATTCAAGATCCGGAGAGGATCCTAACATCCACAAATGACCTTCTTCATCCCAAGCAGTGCAGTCGCAACAGTGCGGGTAATACTACAACATAATTCACGAAGAGATCATGTGAAATCACAACTGACTGGCAAGCAAGCGAACGGTTTAGAGGCAAAACGATAAGGGACTAAAATATCCTACGCCATTCGAGAAACGAAGATTCCAAAAACGACAGGGGACATCGGTGGGAAACTTACGCCATCTCCCGCGATTCGAAGGGGACTCTGACCGGCTGCGAATGGAGATCTAGAGCAAGCAAGCGACGAGTTAGTAACGATGGGAGAGGAAGATGGGAGGACGAAGAAGAAAGTGCAAGGAGCGCGCCGCCACCTGTAGGGAAGGAGCGCTGAGCTGCTTTAGGGTTTTGGCAAGGGGAGCAGAAGGGTGGGAGACGGTGCATTTATATTAGCGCAGTTCTAGTCAGGCCTGTATGGGCCTTAGTGGGCCGACACTTTGTCGGACCTGTTCTTTTATTTTGTGTTTTTTCTTGTCTGGAAAATTCCATTTTTATATTGATTATTCCTTTTTTTGTTCAACTACCAAACCGTTTCTAAAACACATTTAATGATCCTAAAAATTGAAATATTTTAATTTTAAACTATTAAAATGTTTCTATCTAGTACAGGATTTGATTTTCTATCATCATATAAATTTTATAAATTGAAGTATGAGTTGTATAAAGAGAAAAAATATTGGAGGGCTCATTGATCGATATTCAATAGTTTTGGGTTAGTGTAGAATGAGTGAAAGTTTCTTGTTAAATGAGTAAAATTGGCATTCTCTTTGTTTTTCTTCTCGGTATGGCCCGTGTTTCGTTCTGTCCTCTCAAAAGAAAAGAAAAAAGTCCTTTTGTCCCAAGCATGAAGTGAGGACCCACTTAAAAACACAAGTATAGTCAATTTGAAGAGTATATTTTCAATGGAAATTGCAAAAGTTAAGGTGTCATTTATTTAACATAGGTATCAAATTTGTACAAAATGTGGCATGTTTAGGTTTAGGTAGATGCAGTGTATATGTAATTTTCTATTTTGCATAATCTATTCCCTCCTACATTAAAAATCCATATATGAAAGCGAGTACTCCCTCGGTTCACCGTGGTTTGGTGCACTTGACTTTTTAAGTTAAATTTGAGCATTTGTTTTATTTATTCTTTAATAAATATAATATAGTTTCTTATAATTTATTTTATCATTAATGGTATTGAAGCATTTATGATTTTTCATACTTAAACTAATTCTTTGAATAAGGCGGATGATCAAAGAATGATAATCAATTCACAAGCAACAACAAATTTGAATAGTCTTACCAAAATTTGTCGATGTCTAACATTTTTTCTATGATCTATACATTATTCCCAAGGTTCATATGATTGATTGTTTTACAACAAACATAATCTTGACAATTATCAAAACTAACAATTTAACAAGTTTTGGATGGAACACTAATCTCAACGTTAAGACCGAATGGCTGAGGATGTTTCAGGTGACTGATATGTAGGATTTCTGAAAAATATGTATCAATTAATCATCTTCTTTTACGGTGATCTTTGCCTATAAGTCGAGCCTTGTATTTATCAATAGTACTACCAAGCATCAACTTCTTCTCAATAATCCACTCAGGTGCGACTAGTTTACACTCAGTTTCAAAAAAAAACTAGTTTACACTCGCATGGACCATCAATAATTTTTCAAGCCCGTCCGGTTACACCTTTTCATTACAAGTTGCTTCTTTCAATACTGTATATCGAGAAATTCATAAAAGAATTTGAAATAGTTTTTATTGCATCATCCATAAGATAGACAATAAAGATGTTACTCAAAGACTTCACAATCTCTTGTTATTGATGGAATTGTCATCTTCTTCAAATGTCTCAACTTTTAGTTTCGGTGGGGTATGGTTTTTAGAAGTTGTTAGAATATATGCACATGAAAGCAATGAAGGATCTATCGAGGCATACGATGCAAGATCACATATGACACTTGAGGCACGATGTTTGTTAATGAGGTTCAGTCGAAGCCTACATCTCGGAGCATGACTACGCACGCTCCTCCCAAATATGTGACACCACCCGCTCCGAGGTCCCGACAGGAACCACCGCCTCCTCGCTGCTAGTCTATCGCTATGTTGTCATGATTACAATAGCAGTCATCTCATATTTATAAGGAGGCTGGTTACAGTGTCCAACATAAACTCTACACCTAACGCTAATACAACTTTAAGTTCTAAGTGTAACCAACTCGTACACAATATTCAACACACATTCCAATAGAAGCGAATACGAAAATTCTCACTTTGAGAAGTATTTATCTGCACTTCTCCAACAGATTCAAAGAAAGAAACATGTGTGTCCCATGATGGTTCTAGCACTTTGCTCGGTAGTATCGTGGGTCTGTTTGGCTTGTAGCCGATGGATGCCTTACCAAATTTTGGTCGTTGAACGTGAAAGGAGTGTGCGTTTGGATTGAAGTTAAAATTTGGTAAGTCAATGAACCCATGTATTGAGCTAGTTTATTTCTCTTGCCAATGTTGGACAAAATATTGGGCGGCTAGATCCTATGCCAAAGTTTGGCTTTACCAAATTTTGAAGAGGTAAATAACAGTAAGCATCCAAATAGACCTCATATTTCACCGTGAAAAGATCTAAGGTTGTATTATTATGATCATAAACCATAAACACACAATCAAGTGTTTTGAGTCTATGCCCTCTCTTTGTTGCGGGGATGATCAACTATTGCAATGAAAAATTGTCGCAAGAGTGGCATAGGCTAATAACAACGAATTGACTCAAGTTTAGCTATGAGGGCAAAAGTTACATCGAGTACCTTTTGGCCACAAGTCGTGATTTGTTCTTTGTCACCATCCCGTGTTCATCTTGCTCGTTGCGGAACACCCATTTGGTGTCTACCACATTTATCTTTGGTCTCTTTACTAGTTCACACACTTGATGCCTCTTAAAATTGTTCAACTCTTCTTACGTTGCCATCACTTAGTATGGATCTCATAGCATTTCTTCCACCTTAAAGGTTTCAAAGAAGACACAAAAGAGTAATGCTAAAAAAAATTAGCAACACGAGATCGAGTGGTTACCCCGATGTTGTCAACGGAGTGATCCTGTTGAACACTTTGATGAACTCTTGGGTGTGGTACTTGAGGTCTTAAGTCAACTCCTTCTTCATCTTCATCTTCACCCCCCCTTGATCATTGCCACCATTTTGGTCTTCATCATCTTGAACTTGGTGATCTTGATCTTGGGAGTCTTGAGATAGAACTTGTAAGGAGGCGTCAGTTGCGATGAAGTTGGATCTCTTAGTCATTGATGGTGTTCTTGATGATGAACATTGCCAAGTGTCATCCTCCTTAGTACTAAACATTGAACCTCTTCTTCATCTAGCACACATTGATCAACTTGCTCCACTTGAGATCCATTTGTCTCATTAAACACTACATCACATGCACTTTCAACACAATCAGAGATTTTGTTGAATACACAATAGGCGTAAGTGTTTGTCATAACCAAGCAAAAAACCTTCATCGTACTTAGAAGCAAACTGAGAGGTTGAGAATGTAACATTTGCTATCAAAGACTCTGAAGTTGGATATGCTGGGTTTGTTACCGTTGAGTAGCTCATATTGTATCTTTTTCAAGAGTCGATGGAGGTAGAGTCAGTTTGTGGCATGGCAAACTATGTTGATGACTTTCGTCCAAGATCAGTATGGGGTCTTCTATTCATCAAGCATGGTACTTGCCATCTCAATGAGCGTGCGATTCTTCCTTTCGGCCATCCATTTTGTTCTGGGAAGTAGTGAGCCAAGAACGCATGGTTGATGCTCTCTTCATCCAAGTACTCCTCCACTTCAATGTTTTTGAACTCGATGCCATTATCACTTCATATCCTCTTGATCCTCAAGGAGAACTAAACTTGAGCTCTCCTCAAGAATTTCTTTAGGACACCTTGAGTTTCACTTTTATCATGCAAGAAAAATACACAAGTGAAACAAGAAAAATCATCAATAATTACAAGACCATATTTATTACCATCAATGCTTATGTAAGCAATGGGACCAAAGAGGTCCATGTGAAGCATTTCCAAGGGTCTTGTTGTCGTCATCACATTCTTGGCAGGATGAGATGCTCCAGTTTGCTTCTCGTCTTGACATACGCTACATGGTCTATCTTCCTCAAACACAACATTCTTGAGTCCATGAATGTGATCCCCCTTTCAGAAGTTTTTGCAAGTTCCTCATACCAAAATGGGCTAGCCTTTTATATTACAACCATCCCATGTTGGTCTTTGCCACCAATCATGTATCAAGTTGGAAAGCTTTCCCTTCAACACATCCTTGAAGGCAATTGAGTCATTACTCCTTCTAAAGACGGTCACACCCTCGTTAGTGAATAAAAAAATTATAACTCTTCTCACATAGTTGTGATATGGACAAGAGATTATAATCAAGTGAATCAACATGCAAAAAATGAGAAAGTGAGTTTTGAGATGAGATTGCAATTTTGCCGATACCTAGCTCCTTTCCTTGGCTATTGTCACCAAAGTAGATGCCTTCTCTTGGATCATTGTTTTCTTCATATTTGATGAACATCTTACTCTCTTCAATCATGTGGTTGGTGCATCCACTATCTAGCACTCATTTTGATCTACTGGAGGAGTAGGCCTACAAAACGAGTTTAGGCTTTTGTTTTAAGTATCCAGACTCAGTTGGATCCTTTGAGGTGTCACAAGGCATTTGGGCACCCACACACAAGTTTTTGGGTTATTGTGGAGTGACCTAACATATTTATCATTAATACGATTATACTTTTTCTCATTAGCACATATGAAGCATCAAAATCATTAAACATAGTTGAAGGAGTATTTTTTGGATTTTCATGAATAGTAGGTGCACGATTGTGGTCCTCAACTTGATATGAGCCCTCTTTGACAAATGCAAGACGCTCCTTGTTACTCTCGAGGAGTCTAGCATTTTGCTTTCCTTCTCGTAAATAGGCAAGACCATCTTTGATTAAATGAGACCTTGTGATTTAATATGCACTACGTGCATATTTGATCATCTCCTTGTCAAAGATGCCACTTTTACGTGAGTGTTTGCTTTGTGCCACTTTAAGTTCATTTTTCAAGTCAAGTACAAGGTTAGCACATTTGTAAGTTTTAAAGGTAGATTCCATATTTGAAGAGGATTAACCTTTTGAGAAGGAGGAGGATACACTTGGTTTGAGGGCATCGAATTGCACTTCAAGATTCTTGTGAGTTTGAGTCAAACTCATAAGTTCATCTTGAAGAGCAACATTCGAACTATTGAGACTTGTGCGAGTCTCCTTGATCAAGGCAAGTTCAATCTCAAGTGCTTTACTCTTCTCCCTCTCAAATTCATGGAATTTCTCAACCTCAAGGTTTCTTTCCTTCTCAAGGATAAGAAATTCTTCTTGTTGGTTGAGAAACTCTTCCTTTTCAAATATTGCATCCAATAATTCTTCATTAGCAATAACACTTTTGTTTAAGCTCTTAAACATAAATTCATTTTCACTACTACTATCAAAGTCATCATCATTGACAAAATTTAAGTTGGAGAGTTTAAATTTAACCTTCTGCTTTCCCTCCTTGGCCATGAGGCATGTGTGGCTTGAGCGCTTCCAATCACCCTTGCTTGGCAAGAGTGATTTCTTCATTTTGGGCTTCTTCATGGTAACGGTTGACACACTCTTCATTGGATTCCCACTCCTTTCCAAGGTGAGCTTGTCCATAGAGCTTCTTCTTCTTATTCTTCATGTGAACATTCACAATGAAGTGCCTGTACTTGTCACAATTGTAGCAAACCCTTTTGGTTCTTGACTTGTTCTTTTCCTTTCTCTTGCTCTCATAGTGGTTGCCACCTCTTCTTCTTCTCATCATCCACTTGAACCTTTTGATGAAGAAGGCCATCTCCTCATCATCCATGTCGCTGCTCACTTCATTATTCATCATCGCTCTCTTCTTCTTCATAGGTTTCTCGAGCTTCTTTGCCTCTTGGCTTGATTGAGGCTTTGAGAGTTGAAAGTCGCCTATAGGGGGGGGGGGGGTGAATAGGAAATATGACATGAAATGGCTTAATCAAGCGATATTAAATTCCTAAGGCCGGACTTGTCTAAACAGGGCCAGACTAGTCCGCTCAGCACAGGGTGAAAACCTAAAAACTTGATTTCAACAAGTTATTTGTGGAATTTAGGTTCACAAAAGATGGAAGCAATGTCTAGTAACCTAGTATAACTTAGATTGACAAATGTATTCAATTAGGTTGCAAGATTTCAATGATGAACAATATGAAGAACGATATGAACCCTAATAGCAATTCTAGTGATTACGAAAAGTAAAGTGAGAACAGAGACATGATTTATCCCGTGGTTCAACTCCACAAAGAAGCCTACATCCACGTTGAGAAGTCCACACAAGGACCGGGTCTCACTTGACCTTCTTCTCACCAAGCCACCACAATGGTCGGCTTGGTTTCCACTATATCAAAGGGTAATCACCAAGTTTCTTGGGGCTGCTCACAAGTTGTGGCTCCCACGAATCAATACAACAAGCAGCACACGAAGCTCAACTCACACAAACCACAAGACACAACACCAAGTGCAAGAGATCAAACTGAGAGTCAAAGCACGATGATCTTCCTTCACTCTCCTTCCCAAACCCTAATCTCTTCAAGATTTGGTCTTAAAGGGCAAGTAGGACTAGTGGAAGGCTTTGGAAGGGCAAGATTGTTGTGGCGGCGCTAGGATTCAAGAGTTATCAAATAGGGGCCAGGGGTCCCCTTTTTATAGGGGTCCCGACAACTAACCATTGCTAACAACACAAATCCAGACTAGTCCGGTTCTGTACCACAGACTAGTCCGACCTTTTGGGACCACCAACAATTCGACGTCACCGATCGACAAAACTGGTGACATCCCCACCAACATTTGAATTTCAAACGGTCACTGGCTACTCAGACTAGTCCGGCCCAAAACGGACTAGTCCGAAGTCGGATAGAATGCTTTAGTCTGACTGAAAATGGACTTCTCTGGGAAGGCCCGGACTAGTCTGGCCCATGGGGCGGACAAGTCCAATCTTCTAGGACTTGGCTCTGGGATCTCACACTAAGACTAAAACAAACCAGTCCGCACTTTGATGGACAAGTCCGAACTCGAACAAAACCATTTGGTCCGTCCCAAAACGGACTACTCTGGGGGGTCCAGACTAGTCCAACCTCTGGGGCGGACAAGTCTGGCCTCCCAGGACTTAGGTCCATAGACGCTCACCAAGGACGAATGGACTAGTCCGTACCCATACGGACAATTCCGAACTCCAACAGAGACATTTAGTTCGTCCTAAAATGGACTTCTTTGGCCACCCGGACTAGTCCGGCCTGAGGCCCGGACAAGTCCGGTCACCGGGAATTTTCTCTCTCTAAGTCTTCTCACTTAGATATTTCTGTCAACTACCACTTTGAGCCCTCTTGGATGATCTCAATGCACATGATACACACACCCTCACACTTGATACAACTAGTCTAAACTCAACACAATAGAAACCCTAATTTCTACGCATGAGTTTTTGACACCCATTTCAACCTTTTCCTTTTTGAGGGATTTTGTCTCATTTCAATCATCACACATGTGCTTAAGAACAACACAGATCATTAGTCTCTTAATTGTTGTCATCAATTATCCAAAACCCACGGGGATGCCTAGATGCACTTTCAAGAGTGATATCTCTCTTCTTGGATGAGGTGACCTTTGCAAGATCCTTGACATGTTGAGCTTCCTTTTCCATCATCTCGTGGTTGATGATCTTCCATAACACTTCATCCAGAGTCATCTTTTGGAAGTTGGGGATCTTTCGGATTAAAGTCCATAGGGTCATATTGTGAGACATGAAAGCTCGTATCAACCTCTTCACCACCTCATGATCGGTCCACTTATTGCATCCATGAGCCTGTCTCTTGATGATGAGAATCTTGAGTCGGTTGTACATTTGTTATGGTGTCTCACCATCTTCCATGGCAAACCTTCCAAGCTCCCCCTCGATCATCTCAATCTTTGCCTCTCGAATGGATCGATTCTTTTATGTGTGCTCCTGAGAGTGTCCCAAATGTCCTGGGCAAGCTCCAACCCATCCACTTTGTTGAATTATTCTTGGGTCAAGGATGAGTTTAGGACGGCCCTCACTTGAGCATTGTAATTTGTTGCTCTTTCTCCTGAGTGAGCTCATCATCATCTTTGGAGATATCTATACCTATGCACACAACATGCCAAAGACTTGGACTGAGGGAGATTGGATGCAATTTCATGTTATGCTTCCAAATTGTATAGTTAGTTCTATCAAAATGAGGTGGTTTTCCCATAGGAATTGAGAAATAATTAGAATAAGAATTTAAGCACTCATAATTGAAAGGATACTGGTAGTAGTCTTGTTGACCACTCCTTAGCTTCTTCTCAAGTTCTTCTCTCTTCTTATTCCTGGATTCCTCCTTCCTCTTTTGAGAAGCTCCATGAGGCGAATCACTTCTTGATCTTCCTCATCGCTTGAGTCATCGAGCAGAGGAGGCTTTTTCGAAGGAGGATTTGGTCCTTGATCTTCCTTTTTGTCGAAGAGAGTCATGTTAGGATTGGTCTCACCACCCTTTGGTTGGTCGATGTATCTCGTCTTATTTTCGGCCTTGTTCTCCATCTCCTCTTCGAGCGGTTAAGCTCTAAATTGGAGAAACCTGCTCTGATACCAATTGAAAGTTGTCGAGAGGGGGTGTGAATAGGCAATTACGAAAAATTATGACTTAATTGAAATCTACCCTAATCCCAAATGTTGGATATATCAGCCTAGTTCGGACTTGTCCGAGTTGCTTGTACAAGTTTGATAGGAGGTCAGATAATGTCCGACTCCCTGCGCAACTGAAGATAAAAATCAATTTTTTTCTCTACTCTATCGAAGTAAATGGTGACCTAACAGTTCTAGTAGCAATATTAAGGGCAATATATGAAAGGAAAGGTACTAGAACTAATAGAGAACAACAATTAGCTAATATGATCACAAGATAAGTAAATGCGATGCAATATATAGATGAAGAAAATTGACACAAATTTTTTCATTGAGGTTCAGTTTCACAAAGGAACCTAGTCCCTATTGAGGAGTCCACAAAGGACTTAGCTTTCACCAGCCCTTCTCTCACCAAGTGACCACAAAGGTCAAAAGCTCGGTTTTTCCACTATCTCAAAGGGGCAGTACAAACTTCCCGAATAAAGAAATCACAAGCTAAATCAACCGAGCAACGCCTAACCGTCTAGGGTATGAACTCAAGAGTAACAAACACGAACAACTCAAAGCAAACTCAACAAACCGAATCAATGCTCAAGTTCGAAGCTCCTTCTACTCAAAACTCACAATCACTCCTTCACTCTTCCAAAAAATTGAAGATTTTGACTCAAGAAGGTGAATAACAGGTGGAGAAGGGCTTTTGAGGATTTGTGGCATTTTTCTAGGGTTAGGTGGGGCTAAGGAGTGGTTTGACCCTCTATTTATAGCTCAAAAGCATTTTTAGTGTTGTTAACAGCCCACTTCGAACAAGTCCGAAAATATCTTAGACATGTCCGCGCCCTAAGCCGCTTCGGACATGTTCGACTTACCTCGGACAAGTCCGAGCTACAAGATTGGGTTTTTAAATAGTCTGATTTATCCGAGCGCACAACTCGGACACTCCACGTCAGACAAGTCCAAACTTTTATAGAGAGGAAAAGTGACCTATTCAGACAAGTCTGACTGCCATCATCGAATATGTCCTAGTGTCACACACTCGATATATTTTCTAGGTCATGGTAGGTCGTACATGTCCTACCTACTTTGAAAAAGTACGATCCTGACCAGAGCGAAAAGGTGACTGTGTCAAACATGTCAGACACATCTCAGATAAGATCGAGTGCCACCAGAAAAGAAAAGTGGGTATCTCGGACATGTCCGAGCTATGCCCCGAACAAGTCCAACCTTCTAGCAATAATTGCTTCTAAAAACCTTCCCAAAGGTTGAGCTCTCATTTGATTCCTTAAATATTTACAGGAGTCATGTCCCTCTGGAAAGTACGGTGTTTACTAGACTCAAGAAAAATAAAATAAAAATCCTATTTCTATGAGTGCTTAAATGCCTTTTCTCCTTTTTGCTTGAATTATGCGTGAATTTCATACCACATCCATTTTCCACGAGAACTCAACCAATTCATTAGATCTTTAATTATTTTCCATTAATCATCCAAAATTCACAAGGGACCTAGATGCACTTTCAACTGGCCTCTAAACCCAGGATGCACACACATCCAATGTTGCCAAGGGTAGTTCATGGACAGGTATGTACCACGACAAGCTCCTCGACCGGAGGAGAGTTGCGCGACAATGAGAGCATCATCTATGGACAAGATGACACACAAAAGATGGAGGTAGACGTGCCTGGCGAAAATGAGCAGGTCCATCATGAATCATACTCAGTTATTGATTATGTTCCTGCTCTTGTTAATCATACTCTGTAGACGATGGTGTTCCTATTTTTGTTAATCAATCTAACTGACTTGTTTGTAATTTGATTGACACTAAAAAAGATATTTGACCCACATAGTTCAAACTCATAGCTAATGCAGCTGTTGAACAATATTGTATTCTTATGAGCGAGTTTGGTGATTTCTCTCTCTATGTTGTAGCTGCTCAACAACACACTCTTTAGTGCATCGTCCAACCCTTATAGCATCCACATGGTAGCCCCTCTGTTATCACCGCCATTTACAAGGTCATCACAACATAAGATAAATAATGTATACAAAATTGCGATTATTTCCCGTCATAATTTGCAGTACTACTTAAATTGTACATATTACATTATAGAAAGGTGATGCACACTGCCAAATTATGGTTGTTTCTAAAGTAGGCATGAACTTTGAGTCGGAGAATGATGCATATGATATGTACAACTCCTATGCCAGACAATTGTTTTTAGTAAAAAACAACACTAAAAAAATCAGATAAATCTCTTTCTATGAAGCATCTAGTTTGCAGTAATAAAGGAACATGAGGTTCACAATAAGTGCATGACACTTTAAAAGAAAATGCTATTACCAGAACAATTGTAAAGCATGTGTTCAGCTTACTGTATGCCGAAGCGGGATTTGGACAATCCAAAAGGTCATACTTGGGCATAATCATTACAATGTATTATGAAGGCAAATAATTATTGATTGATCAAATGCGAGAAACGGGATTGAAGCTGTCGAAGTGTGGACTAGGACACTCCCCCCGGTACTACTAAGGGGTAGTCCGCGGAGGTTCGTATTCGGTTGGTGCGCGAGTCAAGATCGAAACGAGAGGTGAATACCGAGAGTTTTAAGTGGTTCGGGTCGCCTGAGCGTAATACCCTACTCCACAAGGTGTGTGTTGATTGTATGAGCTTATGATTGTGTGAGATCAGTTGTTGTTGCTTGAGATTGCCTTTCTACCATGCCGCACATCCCTTTTATATGCCTAGGATTGGCGGTTATAGTGTGTGCCTAGCCCAACAGGTGGCCCTAGCTGTAGTAAACTACCCTATACACAATCTACAGTGTTAATGGCGGTTTATAGCGTGATAAAGTGCCTTAATAGCAGCGTTACCTATAGGTGGCCAATGGGTCGTGCCGGGCCGGCCCAGCCCGAGCCCGGTCGGGCTCGTGCCTTAAAAGCCACGACCCGAAAAAAATTGTGTCATGCCGGGCCGGTCCGCGGGCTAGGGGTCCAGGCCCGGGCACGACCCGAGTCCATTTTAAGCGTTCCGGGCTGTGTCGGGCCGGCCCGACCCACACCTCGTTTTAGTTTAAAAATAAATTAAAATAGCATAAAAATCACCATTCGGGCCTAAACGGGCTGTGCCGGGTCGGGCTAGCCCGCAGGCCGGACATCAAGGCTCGGCCACGACCCGTGTCGTGCTTCGAGCTGGCCTGGGCCCAAATTTTTCGGACCGGGCCGTGCTCGTGCCGGGCCATTATGGTCGTGCTTCGGGTTGGCCCATTTAGCCCGACCCATTTGGCCACCTCTAGTGTTACCGGTCTTGATAGTCCTTTGATCGTGTGTCATTAATATAACATTAATGACGTGTTAACCAGGTCTTGTAACGGCCAATTGATGGCCCTTGAATGTCCGTGCCATTGGAGATCTCGATGTCTTCCCGTTGCTGACGTAGGTCTGGGCGTTGACACGTGGAAGCTCCAAAGCTTTCCTCTACTGGGGGTAGGTCATATGCCGTTGGACATGTGGCAATGCTGGAGCTTTCCTAAGGAGGGAGGCAAGTCTGGCTCTAGAGGACACGCGTCAGCACCGGAGCTATCCAAACGAGGGAGGAATGTCTGGCTCTTCTGGACACGTGGCTCCATCGGAGCCACCCTAAGGAGGGAGGTAGGTCCGGTTCTACGGGATGTGAATCCCTTTCGGATGTCTGCCACTTGGACATAGGAACTCCTCAGCTTTATTTACAGTACCCAGGGGTACACGGTACACAGGGTACCGATAGTGGCCCCCGAACCCACCTCATGGAGAGGTCCTCAGGTAGAGGTTATGCTACTGGAGGTGGGGCCATCATCGATTCCTGCATTGCGGCTTAAAAGTCTTTTCCTGGGCAGTTGGGACGATGGCACACATTTATGCCATTGCCACGCGGCCCTTCTTGATATGGTGATTGGGATCTTACTGTGCGGATCTCACGCAATTGAAGGTCGGCGGTTCCCAATACAAAATTTGTATCGGTTCCCAGGGTAATTTTTGTAGCCCTGTCAGGATGCCGCCCTCGGTCTTCCAACTTCTCATCATGAGAATGATTCACTTGGTGCGACTTTTTTACAAAGTGGACCCAGGCCCCCTTGTCATTAACGAGGTTATTCGTGATTCAGTCTGTAGGTAGTTTCCATCCAAGCCATGCGGAGGCTTACTAAAGGGAGAAAGTTTGCACGGGAAGAGAACTCCTTACGCTTTCTTTTGATCTTGCGCTTAGAGCTCTCCACCTTTGCAACCTTTCTTCCACTTCTGCTCCACTTTGCGGCGATGGAGTTGGGACTTCCTTGCAGCCGGATCAAGAGCGACGAAGACTTGTTGAGAGTCCGCACCTACATGGGATGGTCGAGCGACACCTTCAACAACTCAATTCGCCTCAGCAAGCTCCCCTTCAAGAAGTAAAGCCCCAGCGAGATTGTGTACTTCTCGGCGTTTGCCATGGTGGGGCTCATCCCGCTGTTATCCAGCTTCTTGCTGATGCTGCTGGACTTCTACATCCTACAACTCCACCGCCTCGGCCCCCACTCCTTCTTGCTAGTGGCGACATTCGTCCACTTTTGGGAGTTGTGGGTGGGTGTGCCGCCCTGCATCGAGCTCTTCTATACCTTCTTCATGGTCCACAAACCGGGAAATGGATTGAGCTTCTCGGCTTCTACTACTTCGTGAAGCGCAAGAACTCGTCCTTCAAGTACTTGAAGACGTTACCTTCTGGGAAGTGGGATGGCTGGAAGAAGGATTGGGTGGTCATCAGGGTGGATCACCATGACATGCTGGAGATGCCTGACAGCCTTCTCTTCGTTGACACCGATGCCTGGGAGGTGGTCCTGAAGCTGTCAGAGGCATATAACCTGATGTTGTCAAGGATCTGGGAGTGTGTGGAAGGAGGAGTGACCCCCTTGATGGTGATTGCAA
Source organism: Tuctoria greenei (assembly GCA_036927565.1). Taxonomy (NCBI): domain Eukaryota; kingdom Viridiplantae; phylum Streptophyta; class Magnoliopsida; order Poales; family Poaceae; genus Tuctoria; species Tuctoria greenei. Next base: position 114,104,226 of record JAYESD010000011.1, on the reverse strand, counting down.
ATTTTCTGACCAACCGGTGGGCTCTGCTGAAGACAATAGAATGGCCAACATAGACATTTAGTGGAGATATGGATCCATATCGGATTAGAATGGCCAACATAGACATTTAGTGGAGATATGGATCCATATCGGATTGATGTTGGTACCGGGTCCAATTTGGATGAAAAGGCTTTGAAGCTTCATCTTCAAAAGCTGCATCACGGAGCCATCAACCCCGATGAGCTGACACCTCCGGTGGAGTTTCATCCCCTGAATATGGTTTCGGAGTTCAGGAGGGAGTTGCGAAGGAAGATGCCGATGCTTGACGACTTGGGACTTGTGGAGAGGCATAAGAGCACCCCTCCAGCAGGGATCGTGATTTTCGGAGCTCGTTGTCCTCATAAGGGCTCCGGGCCTGCACAAGTCAGCGACAAAGGCAAAAGTCCCGCAGCTCCTTCTTCCAAGGAGTCGACTTCAAACCGAGGCAAGGGGAAAGACCCCATCGTCACTTCGAGCCACAAGCGAAATCTCGCTAGAAGTGACGGGAGCTATATAAGGGACGCTCCAAAAGAAGTGACCCCTCTACCTCAGTTGAGGTCTATGGTGGTTGTGCCTCCAGCTCCAGCTGATTCTTCGTCTCCAGTGTCCACAGAGGGTGCTGGGTCCGGCAAATCGACTCCAGTCCCGCTGCCTGCGGAGGGCTCTGGGTCCGGAGTGAATCCTCTGACAATGGGGGTACTGGCTGAGGCAGCATCGATGACTGCCTCAATGCCTAGCACAGAGCCCGGAGCTTCCGCCACACCAATGATGGCGGGATCTAGCTCTAGGCATCCAAAGAAGAAAATTTGCGCCGATTGGAGGGGCAACATCCCTAGGTAAGGGCCGAATATTTAGCTTATGTCTTGATTTTTTTCTTGCTTTGTCTTGAAATCTCTATTATCTATTTCCAGAGTGTCGAGAACAGGAACGACAGCTCCAGTGCCTACTGTAGCCTTGGATACTATGCCAGCTGAAGCTCCTGCTACTGCTTCAGCTCCTCCTCTTGTGGTTGTGGCGGGCGACACGACAGCTCCGGCGCCGGCTCTCGTGGCGACAACTTCAACACCAACAACCAATGAACCTGTGGTAGCGCCGGACCACGAGGAAGAAATGCCTGAGCCAGCTGCGAAGGTTCTGGCATCAATGCCAGAAATTGATGAAGCTCCAATGGAAGTCCAGACGCCAGCTCCAGAGGTGGCAACACCGAAGGTGTCCATGCCCGATCCTGCACAAGGGGATCTTGCCGCGGGACCTTCAGCTTCTGCGCTGATGGATGAAGTTCCGACTGCGAGACCCTCCTCATCAACTCCAGAGGTAGAAGATCCAGTTGCGGGACCTTCCTCAACTGCACCGGAGATGGAAGAATTGCCAGAGACTGGCCCCGCCGATGTCGAGCTGCTGGAGTCCATGCTCATGCCATGGGCTCCAACAACCGTCCCAGAAGACTTAGAGGAACGAGAGGACGGCCCCCTAGCAGGCCCAGAGCCAATCCCCGTGGAGCTGTCAATTGGCAATGTCTGCTCCAGCCTTCGACAGGTCCAACTTGCCTTCGACTATGAGCGGAGGTGTCTTGAAGAAGAGTGCGCCATGCTAGGGCGTTGGTGGCAAAAGCTCTTCTTCGAGACAAAGCTGACACAGTCCCGGCTTGCCAACCCGAAGGAGTGGGTGGCGTTAGAGAAGGCCCGACAATCGCGCCTGAACAAGGTGCTGGATGAACGAGAGGCCACTGTAAAGGCCCTCGATAGGAAGACTCAGGAGATCTTCGAGCAGGCGCAGAGGGCCCGTGAAATGGCTGACAACTGCTTGGAGAGTATCGAAGAATTGTGGGAAAATCTCCTCAAGCGCCGAGATGAGTTCGATAATAAGGAGATTAATCTCCAAGAGAAGGAAGAAAAGATCCAACACAGGGAGGATGAGCTTTCCCAGAAGCTGGCATGTGGCGAGCAAGATTTGGCTAACCGCGTGAAAGAGTTTGAGTCTTGGTGCGAACAAGAGAAGCATCGATTGTGGCGGGTAGGTCAAGATGTCAGCGAAAAAGAAAGTGTTGTCTCTGCCCAAGAGAACAAGATGAAGGCGAAGGAGAAGGACCTCGCAAACAAGCGAGGCCGCATTCACCTTCGAGAGAAGAACGTTGCGGACCAAGAAAAGCTGTTGGCTGAGCGAATTCAGCATCCGAAGTGTGAGAGCGATCGAGTCCTAGCAGATCTGGGACTTCCTCGGACGGGCAAATGAAGCTCAGATACCTTTCAAACTCAAACCGGTTTGACCGGCTGATCTGGAGCCAGAGATGGACAAGGCCCTGGTGGCACTCAACTCCGTCGGCGCGAAGCTGGAAGCTATCGGAGATGTGGTCATCGATGAGATCGAGACTGAAGGGAAATCTTTGGCTTGGAACATCGCAGAGTATGTGCTGACGTGCTTCCGAAGCTGAGACTCCTCCATGTCTCTAGCTTCGGTGTTCAAAGGACCCATCACCGAAGAGGAGGGAGCTGCCAAGGCTAGCGTCCAAGAAGCTGGCGAGATGGTTGCTTCGTTCTTCTTGAGAAACTCCAGTAGCTAGGACCTTTTTATTTGTACCTTTACCTTGTAATTCTCCAATTTTGAATGAATGAAATCCTTTCGAATTCCATTTTTGTCTTCAATACATTGCCATTTATCTTGTTGGCCTCCTGTTAGATGTGTTCAATGGATTGAGGACATCTACCATGAGGATTTAGACAATGTCTTGAAAACTTGATAGTTCCAAACTCATGACCAGTATGATAGCCCCGAGATCTGAGTATTGCTTCCAAAATCTCCAAGGACCCATTGTTGCATCGACGGCGGGCCCCCTGGGAGTTGTCGGAACTTGATGCTTCGATAGCACCCACTACCGACGCGTAGAACATCGAAGCCGAGCCACTTCGGGGTTGTCGGAGCTTGATGCTTACGCCCACTGCCAACGCATAGAACATCGACGACAGCCCCTTGGGGGTTGTCGAAGCTTGATGCTTTGACGGCGCCCACTGCAAACGCGTAGAGCATCAACGGCGGGCCCCTGTGGGTTGTCGGAGATTGATACTTTGACAACGCCCACTGCCAATGCATAAAACGTCAACGGCAGGCCCCTGGGGGTTGTCGGAGCTTGATGCTCCAAAGGTGCCCATTATCTACGCATAGAATGTCGATGGCGGGCCCCCTGGGGGTTGTCGGAGCTTGATGCTTCAACGACGCCCACTGTCAACGCGTAGAACGTCGACAGCGGGCCCCCTGGGGGTTTTCGAAGTTTGATGCTTCGACGACGCCCATTATCAATGTGTAGAACATCGACAGCAGGCCCCCTGGGGGTTGTCGGAGCTTGATACTTCGACGACGCCCACTGTCAACATGTAGAATGTCGGCGGCGGCCCCCTTGGGGGTTGTCGGAGCTTGATGCTTCGACGGTGCCCACTGTCAACACGTTAAATCTCAACGGCGAGCCCCCTGGGGGTTGTCAGAGCTAGTTGCTCCAGCAGCGACCACCATTGCCCATGTAGATTACCGTCAATTGTTCATTTTTCCTGCGCATAATAGACAAGAAAAACAGTAAAATTCATCCTCTTGCCTATAGCCCATTTGCGACTTATTATCCAACTTTGAATTTTAGATCCTAACAAACTCACTATGACAACATAAGTATACGAGTTAAACTTCCTTAGATCCGAATGCCTTTTGGACCTGCCTTACTCAGACCCACCAGAATAGGTAGAGTGGCGTACTTAGGGTGCTGGACCAGGCTAAGTCGATAGCGCACTCCAGGCCTGTCATTGGCTTTGGTTTTTAGGCGAGTAGGACATCTAGCAATACTAAGATCTGATAGAAGGTTACTAATAAAACTTATATATAACATGAATCTATAGGACTAAATTTCAAATGCATTGCACAATATTGCAATTATGAAGAAGGTAAAAAATGATGAAAATAATGAGCTTGCGCAAAATAAATGCGCGTAGAGCCTGCTTGCACAAATGTCTTTCATTATAGGTCCAAGTAACAGGGGTGATAAGGACACACTTAAAGTACATGACCAAGTTAAGTGTGCTATTAATCTTGTTCTAACCTAGAGAAAATAAAGATACACCTAAAGTACAGGACCAAGTTAGGTGCACTTTTGATCTAAGACCCTCCCAACTCTGTTCATAGACTCTATAATATACATCTGATGCAAATACAGACTCACCTCCGTGCAACTAAGTGTAGAACTTATGGAGGTGCTCGATGTTCCAGGGATTTGGAAGTGGTATCCCATCCTCTGTTGCCAAGCGGACGCATCCGGGACGGGAAACTTTGATGACTCGAAAGGGACCTTCCCAGCTGGGGGAAATTTTGTTCATCCCTTATCAAGTAAGTATTCTCCGAGGCACCAGATCGCCTTCCTCCAACTGCCAGTTGCGCATGAACCTTTGGTGATAACGCCTGAGTGCCTGCCGGTAGCGCGCATTTTGGACAGCTACTTGGCACCTTGCTTTATCGACGAGGTCCAGGTCTTCATGCTGAAGTTGGTACTGCGTGGCTTTGTCGAAGGTCTGGACCCAAAGAGAATGCATGGTGATCTACGGAGGAAGGACTTCTTCAGCTTCGTACACCAAGCAGAATGGTGTCTCTCCTGTTGCCCGGCTCGGTGTAGTTCAATTTACCCATAATGCAGATGGAAGCTCTTCTATCCAGTTGACATCATGTTTCTTCAAGCGCTCATAAGTGCACATCTTGAGTCTCTTGAGTATCTCTGTGTTCGCTCTCTCAGCTTGGCCATTGCTTGCCAGATGAGCTACTGATGCATAGCTGACTTGTATGCCGAGTTCTTCGCAGTACTCTTGGAATGCTGCACTTGTGAATTGGGTTCCGTTGTCAGTGATGATTCTTTTCGGAACTCCAAATCTACAGACAATGGACTTAAGAATTTGATGGTTGATTGCTTGTTGATAGTCACAACTGGAGTTGCTTCCCGCCACTTCATGAACTTGTCGTTGGCGACATATAAAAACCGATAACCTCCGATGACTTTTGGGAAAGGTCCCAAAATGTCCATCACCCACACAACGAATGGCCACGTGGGAGCTATCATCTGCAGTGATTGTGCCGGTGTATGAATCTGATTCGCATGGAACTGGCACGCTTCGCACTTCTGACCAGCTCGATTGCATCTTAGAGTGTTGTAGGCCAATAAAAATCATGCCGAAAGACCTTACCGACCATCGTGTGAGATGATGCGTAGTTCCCACACTCGCCTCCATGGATTCCTGCGTGAAGCTCGCAACCTTCTTTCCAGGAAATGCACCACATTAGAATGTTGTTGGCGCCACGTCGATAGAGATCCCCTTCTACCAACATGTATCTTTTATCCAACCTGACAATTCGCTCAGCGGATACACCGTCTTTAGGAAGGATATTGTCTTTTAAGTAGTCCCAAGCCTCCAATATCCATGCATCGGGACTAACTTGAGCTTCCATATCTTGTGCGCTTGGTTGCTCGGAGCTTCCTGTAGCGCCTACGATCCTTAGTGGGCACCATGGTAACAGGGCCATCAGGACCGCCAACTTCGGGGTGCTGGTCTCGCCCCCATCACTCAGTTCGACAGGCTGAGGGGCAGGTGATGGCAACCTTTTGACAAAAAACACCGTAGGGTGCTTGATCCCCGGTTGAAGCCTTCATCGAGAGGTCGTCAGCTTCAACGTTGTTGAGACGCTGGACATGACGAAGGTACAGGACGTGGAAGTCTTTCTGTAGCTTCTGGACTTCAAGTAGATATGCAGCAAGCTGATGGTTATTGCAACTACATTCACCTTTGACTTGCTTGATGATGATTTGCGAGTCACCCTTCACCAGGAGTTGCTGGACGCCATATGATAGCACCACCTTGAGTTCGAAGATGAGATCTTCATATTCCGCCATGTTGTTGGTTGCCTTGAAGTCGAGGCGCACCATGTACTTGACCTTCTCCCCGATCGGAGCGAAGAGAAGGATTCCAGCTCTGGCCCCTGCTTCTTCATGGAACCATCAAAGTAGAAAGTCCAGTGAGGCTCGATGAAGATCGGGACCTTCGGTTTTGGCTTCTGCTCATCGACCCCCCCCCCCCTCCCTGGAGTTGATGAAGAAGGTGTCCACTCTGCCACAAAGTCAGTCGGCTCCTGATTCTCGATCGCATGTCGGGGTAGGAATTTGAGGTTGAATTCTGCCAACTCCGCTGCCCACTTGGCGATATTTTCCGTTGAATTGGGATTATGAAAATTAGCTCGTAGTGGATAAGAAGTTACCACTAAAATCTTGTGGGCTTGGAAGTAGTGATGAAGCTTCCTTTAGGAAATAAGGACCACATATAGCAAATTATGCATCGCAATGTACCGAGTCTTGGCGTCATGAAGTACTTCACTAATGAAGTACAATGGCCGCTGGACTGTTCAAACCCTCTCAGAGGAGTCTGAAGCTTCTTCTTCATCAACCCAGACCGTCCCAGAGGGGTCCGGACCTTCTCTTCTTGAGTAGGTACTCCCTCGGATGATGGAGGTTGATCCACATGCATCTTGCCTTTAGGATCCGTACCTGGGGGCTTGGACCTAGACTCGCCTTCTCGTAGCTCTGGAACCTCCCAGAGAGGTCTAAGCTCTTGAGTTTAAGATGTTTCTCATCTTTCCACAACCAGTACCATGCTCTTCATCTTCCTTAGACATTGGAATTTGATGGTATCTAGAATATACGTTTAAGAAACATAGTAATTCACACCCGGAGGTAGAATCCACTATTTAATCTATTCTAGGTAGTGGGAATGGGTCTTTTGGGCATGCCTTATTCAATGTAGTGTAGTCGATGCACATCTGAAGCTTCCCGTCGGCCTTTGGTACAACAACTGGGTTTGCCAGCCATCGTGGATGATGAAACTCCCTGATGGATCCAGCGCCGAGCAACTTCCTGACTTCTTGTCTGATGAAGTTCTGTCGCTTAACAGATTGCTTCCGGGGCTTCTGTTGTATGGGTCGTGCATTGGGGTATATCTTCAGACGGTGCTTGATCACCTCCCTGGGGATCCCAAACATTTATGATGATTGCTATGCAAACACATCGACATTCGCCTAGAGGAAAGTGACGAGCGCGAGTTCCTATTTGTCGGTCAGACCTCCCGATATTCGGGTGGTCTGAGCGGCAACAAAACTATTTTGGATGACTTTGACGGGAACGTCGGTGCCACCGCTTGGTTACACACGAGGTGTAGAAGATGAGCCGTGCTGACGCGAGCTCGGGGGTTGTTGAGCATCTTGCTCTTTCCCGAACCCATCTTCTTGCATTGTAGCAAGCGCATGAAGTTCTTCTAGCGCAGTGACCCCAACAGTACGGTCCCCTCGGATCCGGAAGACGCCTGATGGAGTTGGCATCTTCAACACGAGATAGCTGTAGTGAACCACGACCATGAACCTATACAGAACTGGCCTGCCTAGGATTGCGTTGAAGGGTAGGTTGATGTGAGTCACATCAAATACCAGCTTCTCGGACCGGTAGTTGTCCCATGTCCTGAAGGTCACAGGTAGAATAATCGATCCAACAGGTGTGATAGCTCCCGGACGCACCTCAGAGAATGGGCGTGAGGGCCGAAGGTACGAGAGGTTGAGTTGGAGCTTCACAAAAGCTGCAAAGCCGAGGAGGTTGAGCGCCGCGCCTCCATCCACCAGGAGATGGTACAACTGGATATTGTTGATAGTTAGAGAGACAATCATGGAAAATTGTCTAGCTCTGACCATGTTCTTCTGACAATTCAAAGCATCAAAGTTGATGGAAGTATCCATCCACTTCTGGTGTGGTTCCACCTTAGCGGTAGGAGCAGCACCAGCCATCTCTCGACGCATAGTCTTTAGGATGCGTCAGGAGGTGATATCCCAAGACCCTCCATACATCATATGGAGAGTATTCTGACGCACATTGGCGGAGATGTCAGAGTCATCATCGACGGTGTTGTAGAGCATCTTTAACACTTTCTTGGCATCTTGGAAGCCTAGATCCTGATTAGACGGAGCTTTGTCGACTTTCTGCTTCCCTTCCCACTGGCGGAAAGGGGTTTCATATTAGCGCTTGCTGTTACGTCCAGCAAGCCTATTGACCTCGCAACAGTCTGCAAGATTGTGGGTCATCGATTTGTTGATCGGACACCACATCTTTTCGCCGTCGCCCTATTCAGACAATGGTCGAGGTCGCTTATCGGGGCATGGCCCCCGGCCACCCGGAGTTGCGGCAGTGGCAGCAGTAGGTGTGATGGCAAGTGAATTCTTATTGTCTCTTGACTTCTGATTCTTATTTTTTCCACTATTGTAGCTTTAGCTTTGGAGAATTGCTTGGCCTCCGCAGCTAGTTTGGAGTGCATCTCATGGGCCTCCGCAACTCTGACACATTTGTCTGCCAGGCTGAAGAGCTTTGTGACGCTACTGACATTCTTGGTTGCCAGCTTCTCCTGCATATTCTTATCTTGGACCCCCTGTCAAAATGCGACGATGACAGAAGCGTTGGAGATAGAAGGAATGGTGTTCCTACCTGAGAGAACCGCTGGATGAAGGATCGCAGTGACTTTCGCGACTCTATTGTACGATGAACAAATCCACCTTGGTGCCAGGCCGGGTGTAGGAGCTCCCGAAGTTGGCGGTGAGCTGGCGACAGAGTTCCCCCCAACTGTTGATAGAGTCAGGCGGTAAGCTCATGAACCAGGACCTTGCAATCCCAGTTAAGGCCACGGGGAAGTAGTTGGCCATCACAGCCTCATTGCCTCCAGCCACGAGGATGGCGGTGGAGTAGATATGAAGAAATTCAAAGGGGTTGATTGTCCCGTCGTATTTCTCCGACAAATGAGGCTCGAACTTGGGTGGCCACTCAACCATGCGGAGGTGCATGGCAAGAGCCGAACAGCCCCCCCCCCACTCCCAGAGGAGAAGAGTTTTCTCGAGCAATTCACCTCTCGCGAGCTCGCTCGATGTTGACACGGCCGTCTTGCTACATGTAGCGACGGTCAAGCACCGACCGGAGATCCTGAGTCGAGAGCCATGTCATCGTGTGAGTACGACGTGCCCCAGAGGGCAATGACATCACTTGCTGGGAGGGTGCACATCTCTTGAGATGCGACGCCTAAGGACTAAGTCTACCACACAAGGTCCTGTTCCAAGAAGGTGCCCGCCCTGCATGGGGCAGACCTTAGTTGCTGACCGCATTGCCTACAGTTGCAACCAAATGCTCAACATCAGCGCACCACTGTCCTAGCGCGGCTGGAGGAGCTCCCGATGCTGGTGGACGCTGGAGGAGAGTCCACACTGTGTTCAACGCGTTCTCTGGGTTGTTTGTCGATGTAGTGACCGACGCTGTCAGTACCCTGCGTACCGAATACCCCTTGGGACTGCAAAAAGAGCAAAGGAACTTCACCTATCTGAGTTGAATACCCCCGAAGGCCCCACGTGTCATACGGAACCAGACCTGCCTCCCTTCTATGGTTAGTCCTAGTGCTGCCACGTGTATCCTGCAACCGGAGCTACATCCCACACATGGGATAGCTCCGGGCTAAATACTTACGTGGCACCCCCGAACCTAACCCCCGAGAGAGAAGCTCTCGTACTGACACATGTACAACAACACCGGACCTACCCGTCCCAGACGTAAAGCTCCGAAGCTGCCACGCGTCCAACTGCCGGACCTTTAACTTCAACAAGCAGACTGGGGGACCCCCAACGGCTCGGACCTTCAAGGGGCAATTAAAGACTTCAAGACCCGATTAAGTGTCATTAATACCATCTTAATGACACACGATCGGAAGGCCCTTAATACCAGTAACGGCACTTTCAAGGTGAGTTACCACACTATTAAGGGTAATTAAGCTCATTAATTGTGTATTAAGCATCAGTAACTGCCAGGGCCACATGTCGGGCTAGGCTACCGATGTAACGACCAGTCCTTGTACTATAAAAGGACTGGCCGAGCGATACACAGGGAGACTCTTCTAGACCTTGCTCCGACACAAGTCCACAAGCGCTCAAACGCTCAATACAACAACTAAACTCCCCGTGGAGTAGGGTATTACACTTAGGCGGCCTAAACCACGTAAATCCTAGTATCAACTTGCCGTCGTGTTCTGAATATTTGTGCGCCCACAACCGAAATACAAACTCCGCGGTCTGCCAACGGTAGTACCAGGAGAATTGCCGGAATCACACTCCGACAGTTGGCGCGCCAGGTAGGGGCGCCCGAGATTCAAGGATGGTGAACTCTGCTGCTGGATCATCCAACGGCAACCCTGCTGCGCAACCTGCTGGAGGTAATCCCTCCAACATGCAGCAGCCAGCATGTGTTGTAGCTCGAGTCATGCCACCACCGCCACCGTCCGCACCGGCAAATCAAACTGGACAGCGAGATGGGGCGTCCGCGTCGGTCACTGCATCGCGAACAACAACCCTGAACACGTGCTCCATGCTGTGCGTGCTCTTCTCCAACGTCCACCACCTCCAGGAGCATCCCAGGGTGCAATGGAGCAGTGGAGAGCTGATGTGGAAGATTTGGTTGTAGCAGCAGCCGATCGCATCAGCAAGCAAGGTCCTCCCCCCGTGGCGGGCCCCATCGCAGCATCGGACCGTGTCGGGTAGACTTGGTTCGCATGCTTCGCAACACAGGAGGCGTGCTGCGTCTCAACAGGCGACATCGCTGCCTTCCGGGGCGCGACGTACCCATACGGTAACCAGGCTTTCGACTCACAACCTCCGGGCGGAGCTTGATCGTCGTTACCGTCAATAGGACAGCCGCGTCCACATCGAGCGTGCTCGCGAGAGGCGAGAGGCTTGGGACAGTCCTGCTCCCGAGGCAGTAGAAGGAGGTTGTTCTGACCTGGCCATGCACCTACGCATGGTCAGATGGCCGCAGAAATTCCGACCTCACCTGTCGGAGAAATTTGACGGGACTGTCAATCCCGTTGAATTTCTCCAAATATACTCCACCGCTATCCTTGCAGCTGGAGGCAATGAGGCCGTGATGGCCAATTATTTCCCCATGGCTTTGACTAGGACCGCCAGGTCTTGGTTCATGAGCCTCCCGCCAGACTCCATCAACAGTTGGGTGGACATGTGCCAACAGTTCACTGCCGACTTCGGGAGTTCATATACCCGACCAGGCACAGAACTGGACCTTTTTGCTGTCAAGCGGAAGGGGGGAGAGTCCCTACGATCCTTCATCCAAAGGTTCTCCCAGGTACGAAACACCATACCTTCTATCTCAAGCGCTTCTGTTATTGTGGCATTTAGACAGGGCGTACGAGACAAGAAGATGCTGAAGAAGCTGGCGACCAAGGAAGTCACCAACGTCATGAAACTCTTCAGCTTGGCAGACAAGTGTGCCAAAGCTGCGGAGGGCCGTGAAATGCACTCTCAACCACCTTCGGAGGACAACAAAAAGTCCTCCAAGGGTGAAGCCACTACCTCTAGGAGTGGTAAGAAGAAGAAAAAGTCTAACGACAAGAAGAAGCCGTCGACCGGCACACCTACAGCCGCTGCTGCCGCAGCTCCGGGTGGCCGGGGGCCACACCCCAAGAAACGACCTCGGCCATCGTCTGAAGACGGTGGTAGCTCCAAGATGTGGTGTCCCATATACAAGACAAACAACCACAACCTGGAAGGCTGCCGAGAGGTCCAGAACCTCACCGAGCGCTACAACAAGTGTCGGGAAGAAGTTCCTTTCCGTCAAAGGGAAAGAAAACAAAAAGTCGACGAAGCTCCGTCTGAAGAGGAGTTAGGCTTTCAAGACCCTAAAAAGGTCTTGAAGTTTGTTTACACCTCCCGACGACTCCGACGTCTCCGACAACGAGCGTCAGAAGACCATAAACACCATCTTTGGTGGTTGGTGGGACATCACCTCCCGCCGTGTTCTCAAGACAATGCGGCACATGGCCTCAGTAGCTCCCACCGCCAGGGTAGAGCCTCATCGGAAGTGGATGGACACTGCCATCACTTTCGATGCTTCAGACTGCCCTCAGAACATGATCAGTGCTGGCAGACTCCCATTGATGGTATCTCCGACCATCAACAACATCCAATTCCACCATGTAATGGTGGACGGAGGTTCGGGGCTGAACCTCATAAGCTTCGAAGCCTTCGTCAAGCTTCAGCTCCGACCTTCGGATCTTCGCCCCTCCCGACCTTTCTCTGGAGTAGGTCCGGGGGCCATAACTCCACTCGTTGCCATTACTCTCCCGGTGACCTTCGGGACTCGGGGGAATTACCACACTAAGAAGTTGGTCTTCGACGTGGCGCAGATCAACTTACCATTCAATGCCATCTTGGGCAGGCCAGCCTTGTACAAATTCATGGTTGCCGCTCATTATGGCTATTTAGTGTTGAAGATGCCAACACCAGCAGGTGTTCTTCGGATCCGCGGAGATTGCACCACCGGAGTTACTACTCTGGAAGAACTCCATGCACTTGCTACAGCGCGGGAGGAAGAATCCGGAAAGGAGCAAGCTCCAAAACCCCTGAGCATTCGTCATCGAGGCTCAACCTCCGCACCTCGAGTGCAACCAAGCGGCGACATCAACATTCCTGTCAAAGTTGTCCAAATTAGTTCCAACGTCGCTCAGACCACCCGTATATCGGGAGGTCTAAATGACAAATAGGAACTCGCGCTCATCACTTTCCTCTGGGCTAATGTCGACGTGTTTGCCTGGCAACCGTCACAAATGTCTGGGATCCCTAGAGAAGTGATCGAGCACAATCTGAAGATTTATCCCGACGCTCGACTTGTACATCAGAAGCCTTGGAAGCAATCAGTAGAGCGACAAAACTTCATACGTCAAGAAGTGAAGAAGTTGCTTGAAGTTGGATTCATCCAAGAAGTCTTCCACCCAAAATGACTGGCAAACCCAGTCGTTGTACCCAAGGCCGGCGGGAAGCTTCAGATGTGTATCGACTACACTACACTTAATAAGGCATGTCCAAAAGATCCATTCCCACTACCTAGAATAGATCAGATAGTGGATTCCACCTCTGGGTGTGAATTAATGTGTTTCCTAGATGCATATTCTGGGTATCATCAAATCAGAATGTCTAGGGAAGATGAAGAGCATACTTCCTTCGTCACAGTAGATGGATTATATTGTTACACTGCCATGCCATTCGGTCTCAAAAACGCCGCTTCAACGTTTGTACGAGCTACGTACAAAACTTTTGGAGATCTCATCAGAGATGTAGTGGAAGTGTATGTCAACGACATCATCGTCAAGATCAAGAACAAGGAGTCATTCCTTGACACCTTGCAAGCTGTCTTCGACAAGTTGCGAATCACATGCACGAAGCTGAACCCAGACAAGTGTGTCTTCGGGGTTAGCTCCGAAACTTCTTGTCTTCTTGGTGAACCACCGAGGAATAGAAGAAAAGCCGGCAAAGATTAAAGTTATTGAAGACATGCAGCCACCAGCCCGCATCAAGGACGTCCAAAAGCTGACTGGATGTCTAGCTGCCCTCGGTCGGTTCATCTCAAGGCTAGCGGAACAGGCGCTACCCTTCTTCAATTTATTGAGGAAGTCCAGACCATTCCAATGGTCTGAAGAAGCAGAAAAGGTTTTCCAAGAGCTAAAGCAACTCCTCACCACTCTACTAACTTTGGTAGCTCCAAATCCTGGTGAGCCACTTCTGCTTTACATTTCGGCAACTGACGAAGTTGTCAGCATGACCCTGGTTGCAGAAAGACAAGAACCATCTCCAGTTCAGGAGTCCAGACCCCTCCGGGAGGGTCTGGAGCTACCTGAAGACGATTCTGGGTCCCAGCTCCCAGACCCGGATCCTCAAGGCGAGATGCCAAAGGATCAACTTCCTTCAAATGAAGAAGTTGTTGTTGCTAAGCAACAATATCCGGACCCCTCCGGGAAGGTCCGAGTCCCTGCAAAAGAAGCTTTGAGTTCTTCAAGCAAGAACCTGGAGGTCCCCGATAAAGGTCCGGACTCCTCCGGGAGGGTCCAAGTTTATGAGGAGGAAGCTACGGGCCCCTTCGGGAGGGTCCGAACAGTCCAACACCCAGTGTACTTCATCAGCGAAGTACTCCATGACGCCAAGACTCGGTATCTGGAGGTGCATAAGCTGCTCTACGCAGTTCTTATTGCTTCTAGGAAGCTCCGACACTACTTCCAAGCTCACAAGATTTCAGAGGTAACTTCTTATCCACTGCGTGCAATCTTGCATAACCCCAACTCTACTGGGAACATTGCAAAGTGGGCAGCGGAATTGGCCGAGTTCGACATTGAATTCATCACAAGACAAGCGATCAAGAGTCAAGCATTGGCGGACTTCGTGGCGGAATGGACCCCTCTCCATCAAATCCAGGGGGCCCCAGTGAGCAGAAGTTGGAACCCAAGGTTCCGGTTTTCACCGAGCCTTACTGGACTCTTTACTTTGACGGCTCCGTACAGAAGCAGGGGGACGGAGCTGGAGTCCTTCTCCTCGCTCCAAACGGGGAGAAGGTCAAATACATGGTTCACCTTGACTTCAAGGCGACCAACAACATGGCCGAGTATGAAGCACTAATCTATGGGCTCAAGGTGGCACTATCATATGGTGTCAAGCAGTTGTTGGCAAGGGGTGATTCACAGCTAGTTATAAAGCAAGTCAAAGGTGAATGCTGCTGCAATAACCCTCAACTAGCTTCATACCTACTTGAAGTACATAAACTTCAAAAGGACTTCGACGTCCTGGATCTTTGCCATGTCCAGCGTCTCAACAACGCTGAAGCCGTCGAACTCTCGACAAAAGCTTCAACCGGAGCTCCAACTCCCGATGGAACCTTCGTCCTGAGATTGTCAAGACCAACAGCTCATCCTACTGAACTAAGCGAAGGGGGCGAGACCAGCACCTCGAAGCTGGCGGTCCCGATGGCCCTGTTACCATGGCGTCCATCAAGGGTCGTAGGTGCTGCAGGAAGCTCCGAGCAACCCAACACGCAAGACTCAAATGCTCAAGTTAGCTCTGATGCAGGGATCTCGGAGATCCAGAGCTACTTGAAAGATAATTTCCTTCCTGACAATAATGTATATGCTGACCGGATAGTCAGATTGCCTAAAAGATACACACTGGTAGAAGGGGATCTCTACCGGCGCGGTGCCAACAGCATCCTAATGTGGTGCATTACAAGGGAAGAAGGTCGCGATCTCCTCGCGGAAATCCATGGAGGCGAGTGTGGGAACCACGCGTCTTCGCACACGTTGGTCGGTAAAGCCTTCCGGCATGGTTTTTACTGGCTTACAGCGCTCCAGGATGCAACCGAGCTAGTGAAGAAATGCGACGCATGCCAGTTTCATGCAAAGCAAATTCACACACCAGCTCAGCCTCTACAAATGATACCTCCTACATGGCCATTCGCTGTGTGGGGGATGGATATCTTGGGACCTTTCCCAAGAGCCGTCGGAGGTTACAAGTTCTTGTATGTTGCCATCGACAAGTTCACCAAATGGCCAGAACCAACTCTAGTTGTGACAATAAACAAGCAATCAGCTATCAATTTCTTGCAGTCCATCGTATGCAGATTTGGAGTCCCAAACAAGATCATAACTGATAATGGGACCCAATTCACAAGCTCTGCATTCCAAGGATATTGCGAAGACCTCGGCATTCAAGTCAGCTATGCCTCAATAGCTCACCCGGCAAGCAATGGCCAAGCTGAGAGAGCAAATGCAAAAATCCTAAAAGGACCCAAGACGCGCACATATGAGCACCTGAAAAAACATGGAGCCAACTGGATCGAAGAGCTTCCGCCCACCTTGTGGGCAAACAGGACAACTCCAAATCGGTCAACTAGAGAGACACCCTTCTTCCTGGTGTACGGAGCTGAAGCAGTCCTTCCTCCGGAAATCACCTTGGGGTCGCTCTGGGTCCAGACCTTCGACGATGCCATGCAGGACCAGCTCCAACGTGAAGACCTTGACCTCGTTGAAGAGGAAGGTGCCGAGCAGCTGTTCGAATGCCCGATACCGCCAAGCTCTTCGACGCTATTACCAAAGGCACGTTCACAGCCGACAGCTCTTGGAAGGTGATCTGGTGCTACGAAGAATACAAACTCGAGAAGGGTTAAACAAACTCTCCCCCAGCTGGGAAGGACCCTTCCAAGTGATCAAAGTATCCCGTCCCGGATGCGTTTGCTTGGCAACCGAGGATGGGACACCTCTCCCTAATCCTTGGAACATTGAGCACCTCCGTAAGTTCTACGCTTAATATCACGGAGGTGAGTCTGTAGTTACATGTGATGTATGTTATAGAGTCATTGTACAGAGTCGGGTAGCTCCTTTGCGAGAACAGAACTAAAAGTGTAGCTAGCTACCTTGGGTCAAACGAGAAATGCAACACACTTAGTCTGGTTCCGTACCCTAAGAGTGTACTTGTTTCCCCTGTACCCCGGACCTATAATGAAAGACATCATTGTGTGAAAACAGACTCCACGTGCATTTATTTTGTACAGGCTCAATATTTTTTATTTTTCTCTTTCTTGTCTAAGACAAAGTTGTGCAATTCTCAAGAATCTTTAGCTCGACCAATTCATATATAATTCAAGTCGCTTTGTTAATTCTTTTGGGTCTTAACATTGTTGAATGGTCTACTCGCCTGAATATCGCCAAGCCAATCTAGGTTCGGAGTGTGCTATCGACTTAGTCTGGTCCTGCACCCTAAGTACGCCACTCTACCTACACCCCGGCAGGCCGAAGTAAGGTGAGTCCAGGATATGATTGGACCTGAAGAACATAAGCAAATGCACTTGATTGTATATAGAATTGCGTTCGACCTAAAACTTTCTCTCGGTAATAGTAAGCCACAATTAAGTTATAGATAGGAAATGGATTTTACTGTTTTTCTTGACATCAGTGTGCAGGGAAAATAAAGATCTCATGATGATGGTGGATGAAGCCAGAGCTATCAAAGCTTCGACAGCCCCTAAGGTGGCCCGTTGTCAATGGTTCAAACATTGATAGTAGGCGTTGCCGGAGCTACCAAGTTCCGGCAAATCCAGGGGGACAACCGTCAACGTGAAGAAAAGATGGTGGGAAGACTCCCCAGTGGGGTCTGCTGTCGATGCACCGTGTGTTGATAGTGGTTGCTGCTAGAGCTACCAAGCTCCGACAACCCCAAAGGACTAACTGTCGACGCTCTACGTGTTGACAAGGGTCACTGCCGGATCTACTAAGCTCCAACAACCTCAGGGGGCCCCTACTATCGACGACTTCAGACCTACAAACTACAAGTTCGAAGCGCGCAAGTCTTCAACAAAATGATACATCCTCTTGGTACATGTTCACAATCAAATTGTGTACATCTACCAGGGGGCCAAGTGGGACAAAGGTGTTGAATACAAAAAATGAAATTCATAAAATTCTTGGATTTCATTAATCTGGAGACAAGAGATTACAAAATTGGAGAAAAGAAGAGAAGATACAAGCGAGAGCTACAAAGAGAAAGTCCTAAACCCTATGGAAGAATGAGGCGACCTTCTGGGCAACCTCCGACACACTGGCCTTGGCGGCATCTCCCTCTCTGTCGATGGGACCTTCAAGCACTGGGTCCAGTGGGAACTGAGGATCCCGACTTCTGTAGCACGTCAGCATGTACTCTGCGACGTTCTTTGCTAGGGATTGTCCTTCGGTTTCCAACTGGTCCGCAATGACATCACCCATCTTGTTGAGTTTGCTGCTCGCCGAGCTCAACGCCTTCAACGCCAGGTCCAGCTCCGGCTCCAGATCATCCGGGCACACTGGACTGAAGCCTAGCGGCGTTAGCACGTCATTGGCTTTGCCCAAGAAGTCCCAAAGTTGTTGGGACTCTGCAACCCTTGAGCCTCGCACCTCTTCCAAGGATCTCTTGGTCGCCGCAAGCTCCGAATTCTCTCGGGCAAAGCGCTCGACTTCTTTGGCGTTCTGCTGAATCTTTTTAGCAACTTTCCTTTCGAGTTTACCAAGCTCCTCTTCCTGGAGGTGGATCTTGTTCCGGTGGTCGACCAGGTCTTTCTCCCGGCCCCGCACTTTCTTCTCCCTGGCAGCAATTTCATTCTCCCTTGTGGTGAGGTCTCTTCCTCGCTGCCAGGATTTCTTCTCCTCTTTCTCGCAGCGCTCCTCCAACTTCTTGGTGCGCTCCGCGAGACTCTTGTCACCCAGATTCAGCCTTTGAGTAAGCTCCTCCTCCCTCTTCACGAGGTCATCACGCAGCTCTAGGAGTTTTTGCTCTTCATCTTCGAGCTTTTTCTCTTGCTCCTCAAGAGCCCCCCGACGCTTGACGAGGCTGTCGTGGATGGCGCTGAGCTTCTCTTGGCGGTCATTCGCTGCTTCATTAGCAGCCATGGCCTGTTCGTGGATGGCCCGGGACTGGTTGTCAAGGGATCGCGTCATGCTTTCCCTCTCATCCAGCAGCTGACCCCAGTACTCCAACCGGACCTTCTCCCTTTTCACCCACTCCTTGTCGTCGGCCAACCTCGATTGCGCCAGCTTGGTCTCGAATTGGAGCCGGGTGCGCCACCTTCTTAGGGTTTGGCGCTCCTCCTCGAGGGCCTTGCTGTTGTGGTAGAAGGCCAGCTGGACCTGACAAAGACTGGAGCAGGTGTTGTCGATAGACAGCAACAAAGGGATTGGCTCCGGACCTGCTGGGGTCTTCTCCGCTGGCTCCAGTGGGTTCTCCGTCACAAAAATCGGGTCCCACTCTACAAGAGCAGTCCCCTGAGCTTCCACGGCACTAGGTCCGCCCTCCAAGATAGCCTCGGTCATCGCCGAGGAAGGTCCTGCAACAGAAGTTCCTACCTCCAGAGTTGGCTCCAAAGGTCCCGCCACCAGGTCATCAGCAACCGGTCCTTCAGGCGGAGGAACGGTCGCTTCGTCTTGGCACCTTGGCTTAGGTGCGGGTACCTCCAGAACTGTCACCTCCGCGGCGGGCGTTGAAGATTCGACCGGAGCTGGGGCCACTTCCAGCTCTGGTACTGGTGCCTCCTCCGCCGCCTGTTCAGGCGCCGGTCCTTCGACCTCCATCGGCTCGGGCGTCGGCACTTCTGCGACAACCGGCTCAGGCGTCAGAACTTCATCAAGACTGGGCTCCGCCGCCGGAACTTCATCAACACCCGACTCCACCAGCGGGGCTTCATCAACACCCAGCTCTGCTGTCGAGGCTTCAACAACATCCGACTCTAGGGCCGAAACTGCAGCTACCTCCGGCTCTGAGGCCGGAGCGTCCATCATCTCAGCATCCAAAACCGGAGCTTCAACCTCTGGAGCTGGTGCCGCTGGTACATCTTCATTCCTGTGGTCCGACGCTACCACGGGAGCTTCAGGGGATGACTCGATGTCAAGGACCATGACAGCTGGCGCTGGAGCTGCCGTGGCCTCAACCACCTCTTGGGGCAGTGCTGGAACTGGAGCTGGAGCCTCCGTCTGAGCAGCATCAGTTGCTGCTGCAGGAACCGGAGCTTCAGCCCCTTTCTTGGGTACCCTGTGGATGAAGGACAAAGAAACTCAAAATATGGTAACAACAAAAAACAATCAACTGAGGTAAAAAATCAAATTTACCTCGGAAGGCTTCCGCTCTAGCTAGCACAGAACCTCTTCAACGAGCGCTCAGGACCAGCCCTGTCGCCACTGGCATAGTAGCTCCGGAAGGCTCCCCGGAGCTTGCTGCCGCCGTCGGCATCGTCTTGGTTGAGGCCCCCCTCAACTGAGAAGGACCCTCAGACCTAGAGCCCTCAGCTGGCCCTGGTACCGGAGCCACATGGTCGGAGCTAGCATCCCGGGGAGATGCTGATGCTGGAGTGGTTGCTGCCATCGAAGACCTCCTCCGTCGGGGAGAAGGAGCTGTCGAGGAAGGAGCAGGTCTGATGGACCTCCTGTCAGAATGCTGCAACTTCCTCTTGCGGCTCGAGGGCTCGACCAACTCCTTGCCCTTGTTTATGACTTGAGCTCTTGGCTTCGGGGCGGGAGCGGAGCCACCTTCAGAAGCTCTGGGGATTGCCACACCGGAGGTTGATCGCCTCTCCATCAGGCCCAAGTCGTCCAACAGCTGCATCTTCCTCTGGAGCTATCTGCACTCCTCTGGTATCGTATTCAGAGGAAGGAAGGCCACCGGTAGAGACACGTCGCCAGGGCCAATGTTCCCAGGCTGGAACTTCTTGAGATGGGTCTTCAAGGCTTCACCAGTCAAGTTGGTGTCCGAACCAACCTCAATGCGGTTGGTATCCATCTCACTGTTGAAGGCCCAGGCAAGTCGCCCCCTAGCCCTCAGTGGGGCCCACCTGTTCGTCAAGAAGTTGCCGAAGACCATTTGCGGGGTCACCTCACCTTCGACACACTCCAGGATTTTGTCTAGAATGGGCATGTACTCCCTCGACAGCTCCGGCACGTCACTCAAAATGTCAGTGTCGACGCGGGGGGGGGGGGGGGGGGGGGCCTTCAGGCAGTTCCAGCCTCTCATGTCCCTCGATGGTAATGACCACCCAGTCTTTCTTCCAGTCGTCCCACTTGCCGGAAGAAAAGGACCTCAAGTACTTGAGGGGAGAGTTTTTCCGCTTCACGAAGTAGTAGAAGTCGATGAACTCATCACTCTTCCCGGTGGGGTGGACAGTGAAGAAAGTCCGGAACAACTCCATGCAAGGGGGCACTCCCACCCACATCTCGCAAAAGTGGACGAAACCCGCCACCAGCAAGATTGAGTGGGGGCCGAGATGGTGGAGCTGCAGACCATAGAAATCAAGTAGCATCAAAAAGAAAGTGGAGAAAGGCGGGATCAAACCTGCCATGGCGTACCCAAGGAAGTACACCATATCTCCGGCTCACTCCTTCTCGAAGGGAAGCTTGCCACATCGAATGTCGTTGTTGAAGGAGTCACTGGACCAACCCATGTAGGTCCGGACCCTAGACAACTCCTTCTTGCTCCCAATGCAGCTCTTTGAGAGTCCCAACTTCATCGCAGCACAGTGGGGCGAGAGATGAAAAGCAAGCAAAAGTTTGGAGGATTCGAGCGCAAGTTCAAATGAAGGCGTAAAGAATCCCCAAACGGTGCACACTTTCCTTCTTAAGTAAGCCCCCGCAACGCCTGGATGGAAACCGCAGAGGAGCCGATGATACAGTTCAAAAACTTCACCCTGCCAATGACAAGGGGGGTCGGGGCCACCCGACTATCAAGTCGAGGTCCTTACCCCAAGCGAACAGTTGTCATGATGAAAGGCAGGAAGCTCGAGGGCAGCGGCCTGACAGGGCGTGCGGAACCGATACAGTTTTCGTATCGAGAACCGGCAACCTTCAATTGCGTGAGATCCGCACGCTTAGATCTCACCTACCACATCCTGGATATGCCACGCTGCGATGGTTTAACTGCGAACTGACACCAACGGCACATCCAAAGACCCTTAAAGACACGGCTCAAAAACCAAAAGATGGACCCATCTCTGGCAGAGCGACTTCATCCAAAAGGTCTCTCCCAAAGGTGGGCCCAGGGGGCCACTGTTGGTATCCTGCGTACCGAATACCCCTTGGGACTGCAAAAAGAGCAAAGGAACTTCACCTGTCTGAGTTGAAGACCTCCAAAGGCCCCATGTGTCATACGGAACCGGACCTGCCTCCCTTCTATGGTTAGTCCCAGTGCTGCCACGTGTATCCTGTAACCAGAGCTACATCCCACACATGGGATAGCTCCAGGCTAAATACTTGTGCGGCACCCCCGGACCTAACCACCAACAGAGGGAAGCTCTCGTACTGACACGTGTACAACAGCACCAGACCTACCCGTCCCAGACGTAAAGCTCCGGAGCTGCCACGCTTCCAACCGCTGGACCTTCAACTTCAACAAGCAGACTGGTGGACCCCCAATGGCTCGAAACTTCAAGGGGCAATTAAAGACTTCAAGACCCGATTAAGTGTCATTAATACCATCTTAATGACACACAATCGGAAGGCCCTTAATACCAGGTAACGGCACTGTCAAGGCGTGTTACCACACTATTAAGGGTAATTAAGCTCATTAATTGTGTATTAAGCATCAATAACCGCCAGGGCCACATGTCGGGCCAGGCTAACGATGTAACAACCAGTCCTTGTACTATAAAAGGACTGGCCGAGCGATACACAGGGAGACTCTTCCAGACTCTGCTCCGACACAAGTCCACAAGCGCTCAGACGCTCAATACAACAACTACACACCCCGTGGAGTAGGGTATTATGCTTAGGCGGCTCGAACCACGTAAATCCTCGTATCAACTTGCCATCGTGTTCTGAATCTCTGTGCGCCCATAATCGAACTACAAACTCCATGGTCTGCCAATGATAGTACCAGGAAAGTTGCCAGAATCACACTCCGACAGACGCGAATACACCATCCTGCTGAGATGGTGGTGATGGTGGAGGAATGGCACCCGCCAGAACTACAATGTTGGCCGACTACTGCACATTGGAGGAATTTCCTCCAGTAGGCTGCACAGCTGGTTCGTTGGATGAAGCGGCGGCGGAGTTCACCATCTTGAAAGCTAGAAAGTGCCCCTTCCGGGCGCGCCAAATGTCAAAGTGTGGACTAGTACACTTCCCCTGGTACTACTAAGGAGTAGTTCGCGGAGGTTCGTATTCGGTTGGTTCGCGAGTCAAGATCGAGACAAGGGGTGAACACTGAGAGTTCTACGTGGTTCGGGTCGCCTGAGCGTAATACCTTACTCCACGGGGGGTGTGTTGATTGTATGAGCTTGTGAGTGTATGAGATCAATTGTTGTCACTTGAGATCGCCTTTCTACCATGCAGCGCAACCCTTTTATATGCCAAGGACTGGCAGTTACAGTGTGTGCCTGGCCCGACAGGTGGCCACGGCTGTAATAAACTACCCTATACACAATCTACAATGTTAAGGGCGGTTAATAGCGTGGTAACATGCCTTAATAGCAGCATTACCGGTCTTGATAGTCCTCTGATCGTGCATCATTAATATAACATTAGATGACCCTTGAATGTCCACGTCGCTGGAGATCTTGCTGTCTTTCCGTTGTTGACGTAGGTCTGGGCGTTAACACGTGGAATCTCCGAAGCTTCCCTCTACTGAGGGATAGGTCCGGCGTCGTTAGACACGTGGCAGTGTCGGAGCTTTCCTAAGGAGGGAGACAGGTTCGGCTCTGGAGGACACGCATCAGCACCGGAGCTATCCAAATGAGGGAGGCAGGTCCGACTCTTCTAGACACGTGCCTCCACCGGAGCCACCCTAAGGAGGGAGGTAGGTCGGGTTTTGCGGGATGTGAATCCCCTTCGGACATCTGCCACTTGGACATAGGAACTCCTCAGCTTTATTTACGGTACCTAGGGGTACCCGATACATAGTGTACCGATAGAAGCCCTCACAAGTATAAGGATTTTTTAAAAAGTGGTAAGATGGAGCCGAGAATGTACCATTCTCATGGATGGATTTTAACAATCAGATTGGCAGTCAATGGAGAAAGTATTCGTTGTCTAAGGATGCACAAAGTCTATTAGAGTACTTGAAAAAGAACAGATCGGAGGATTCCCGCTTTCTTTTAGGACATGGAATTAGACAGAGATGGTGGTCATATATATATTTTTCTTTTTGGCATATGGTGAATCTATCATGAATTATGCACGCTTTAGTGATTTTGTGTTTTTTGCACCATATTTCAAACAAATAAGTTTGATTTGTCTTTTGCCCTGATTCTTGGAACAACTATTATATTTATGTTTCCATTGATATATAATGAGAGTATAAAATCATTTATTTGACTCCTCAAAACCATTTTAGTAGCGGTGTCAGAGAAGCATCCGATAACAATTTTCACTGATCAATGTGCAACCATATCAGTACCAATTAGTACCGTTTTCCGAATACAAGACATCATCTTTGTTTATAGCACATCTTTCAAAATTTCAGTAAACATCTATCAAATTCTTAGTCATGTTATTGCTGATGTTAATTGTTTAAGTGATAATGTAAGAGTATAATTTTCCAAAATGCACGTAAACATCTTGATCATGTTATTGCTGATCATAGGAACTGATTTCAAGAGGTGTGTTTATGAGAAAATATAACTGGCATGCTTAATTGAGTTGTGAGAGAAATTATTGATCAATATAAACTTGATGAAAACTCGTGGTTGCAAAACTTGTACGACCTATGAGAGAGCATTGGGCTGCAGTGTATCATGATTTTTTTTTTTGCTGATACGACCACAACATAAAGGAGTGAATGTATGAACAATATTTTCAAGAAATAGTTTTGAAGAAAACATGGAATTTCGGAACTACTAGAAGAATGTGATAGATGTGACACAAGTCTTCAAGAAAATGAGTTAGATGAAGACTTCAAATCGTGTCGCACTGATCAGTTACTTATATCCAACAAATAACAATGTTGAAGACCGCTGCAAACATGTGTAGAAGACATATTTATTTCATATTTGAGTAGCAATTTAAATTCTAGTTTTATGTCTCTTATAAAATGTTTTGATTTGGAATTTATTTGCTCAGGTATATACAAACTGAAGGAGTGATGAGGACTTACAATGTTATGACTATGGAACATCAAGATGAAGTTGCCATCTTTAACTTTGAGAATTCAAAGTATAGTGTTCTTGTAGAAAGTTCAAATGCATTGGTATGTATAAATAATTTATTATTGGTTTATTTTCCTACAATGCATATTTTTCAAAATTCATTCTAACTGTAAGTATAATGTGCAAACATGCTCTTCGTGTACTAAACATAAATGAAAATTTCAACTTGACAGATAGTTACATTCTAAACAGATAGACCAAGTATGCAAAAGAGGTTTCCACGTTGATAAAGTTATAGTTAATAAAGAATAATTGAAAATACCTGTTGTATGAATCTCCCGAAAGGGGCTTCTGTTGCACTTAAGTGTTCAGTTTCAAAGAAACTTTTAGAAGATTTAGAGAGAGAGAGCTATTGATAAGTTGGATCTTGAGATGAATAAGTCTTTATCACAAAAAAAAACTGTTGATTGTTTTGAAGTTTCAACAACTGGTAATAAGAATGACAGGGCCGTTCTAAAGGGCTATTCCATTCATAATTCCTCCAGTGATTAAAGGTCCAAAGGCCGAAAGAAAAAGGTACTTGAAAAGAAGAAAGGGAGCAACAATAGAACTGAAGGAAAAAAGTAGTGGTAACTATTTGACCATATCATTCTTTTTATTTTTATTTGTTTACATTGGTATAAATAACTTGAATTTTCCTTACATATCTGATTTGTATGAGAAAGACTGAGTAACACCAGATATAATAGTGTTGCCAACACAGCGATACCAAACATTCCCCCAATATGTTGACCCACATAGTTCAAACTCATAGCTAATGCAGCTGCTGAAAAATATTGTTTTCTTATGAGCGAGTCTGATGATTTCTCTCTTTGTTGTAGCTGCTCAACAACACACTCTTTAGTGCATCGTCCAACCCTTATAGCGTCCACATGGTAGCCCCTCAGTTATCACCGTCATCTGCAAGGTCATCACAACATAAGATAAATAATGTATACACAATTGCGATTATTTCCCCTCATAATTTGCAGTACTACTTAAATTGTACATATTATACTGTAGAAAGGTGATGCACACTGCCAAATTGTGGTTGTTCCTCAAGTAGGCATGAACTTTGAGTCAGAGATGATTTTGTATTTATATCCTCTTACAAGTTGGTTCAATCAAATTTACAGTGATCTTGTGCTTGTATTTGATCCATGCTCTGAAAACATAGCAAAACTATTTATCTGACAAGGTTCAGATCTAAGCATTATTTTTCCTTAGTGATCATCAGTTTCTGAACCAAGAATACAAGTTTGCGTGATCAAACGAGATCAAGAATTTGATCTAGTGGTATGGTCCTAGCATCGGGTGCTGCAGGTCTCTGGTTCAATTATTTGTTCGGACTGTATTTTTTTATCTCACCAGGATTGGTGGAGAAGGCCCAAAAACTCACCTGATCCGTATGAGTGATCGGGAGCCAAGCCACGCGCCTGGAAAGCAAGCGGCGGGCGGAACGCTTTTGTGATTTGTGTAGCTTCGAGGCCATCGGTGTGGGGTCGCAAGTTCCAGTAGGGGTGGGCGTTCGGTTCGGGTATTTGATCTTTTTCGATTCGAGTATTTTGGTCTTTTTTAAAATTGGGTTTTTTGAAACTACTTTCTGAATTGTTGTAATAATATTAGGTATCCGAAAATTTTGAGTACTAAAATTTCGGTTCGGTCTTCGGTCCTACTCGATATATCCGAATTATAAATTATATCCATGTCATTTGCACAAATTCAATATGATTCATGAATTTAATCCCATAAAGTAATTTATTATAATTGACAATTGACAAATCACAAATAAATGTTAAATCCAACAACTTCACACATCACAACTTGTAAATAAAATATCAAAATTTGAATTGTTTATATATTAACTCGCATAATTTAACTTATTATTTGATGGACCGACTATTCGGTTAATTCAGTTACCCGAGAATGGTACCCGAACCCGAAATTTATTTTTCGGTTATTTATATTCGCTATTCGAAAAGTATCTGATACCCGATATTTCGGTCTTTTCGGTTTCGGTGTCGTTTTTTCAATTTTGGCTTTTCGGTCTTGATTTTTTTGCCCACCCGTGGTGCCCGGCGCTGCGGCTGGGTCGTAGAATTAAGTTCCGTAGCCAGCATATATAGGCCGAGCGAGCCGTGCCAAACTCGGGCCAATAACCACGGGCCAAACGGGCTGGTAACCGGGCCTACCGAACCAGCCATTACACAGGCTGTGCCGGCCGATCCGACATGCCTCGATCAAAGTCTAGAGATGACCGAGTCAGGCCACTCCGGACCCTTTCCTCACCGTGCTCAGATCGGATCAAAATAACCATGCTTAGAGCTGGCCCATTTGTTGGGGCCCATCTGAAGCACGACCGTTCTCTGGTGCCCCGCTCGGCCCCCTTCCTCCTAACACATTGACTAATGATGTCGACGGGTACGTTAGTTGGTGAGCAAGCATGTGCTGACTGTCACCTGCCAGTCACAATTTTAGGAAAATAGGAATGTGTCATCGACTGATAGAGCTAATTCGTAGTTTTGTGTTATAGAGGTCCAAACAGTCCTAGTATCCCGTTTCAAGAAAAATAGTCTTTGTCTTTTTGAATTAAACTCAAATGTCATAGTTTCGTGTTACTCATTATGTACGGCGCTCAAAAACTAAAATTTGGACCCTGACTCCGTCCCAAACAGTGTAAGAAACAATGAACACCACAAAACTGCACGAAACCAGAGGAAAACAACCTGCCACAATCCACAGTTTTAAACGAGAAAAACGGAAAGAAATGCCGCTGTCGCCCACCAAAACAACGCTAGTATGGTCCAAGCTCCATCAACAGTGTTTGGTAGCTGCACTTTGCAGTATGGTCCAAGCTCCATCGGTACGCATCCACGTCTTGCTGGATTCAATCGACGGCATCTCATGCGTCGCGTCCAGCATTGGTCTACATGTTCTACGGCACAGCGAAGCCACCGGCGATATGGCCTGGCCTTTGTATGCTGGCCTATTTGTCAACTTACAGGCTTTCCGGAAAAGCCAGGACATGGACCTGTTAAACCACCGATTATGACATGACACTGATTGATCTCATGTGACGATTGATTAGTTCAGTATCGCGACTTAGCTGGTTTGTTTCTGCCGCAAGGTCGTCTCTTCAGCTGTGATTAGCGAGCCATTCATTTCTGGTCATCAAAACAACATGGACAGATGACAGTTGGGGTGCATTTGGTATAGATTCTTTAATTTCTGGAGACAAAGGGGAGGATCTTTATCAGACGAAGCCGTTTCTCTCTACAACTAGAAACCGTAGAATTTCTATCAGGTTTAGGAATTGAAAAACGAAAGTAGAAGCGTTCAAGTGATTCTCTTCACAATTAGTTTCCAAGGAGAAACAGCATCATTTATGTTTGTTCAAGAATACAAATCCCTGCCAAACACTGCCTGGATGATTTGTACGTACACTAGAAAGGAATATCAACTCCAAAGTAATGCAATTCAAAACTTGAGGCTAAATTTCACTAATGCGTCCCATGATTTGTATGCATAGAAAGATAGTGATATCAAATTAGTGCAAATTTCCTCACAAATAAGAAAAAACTCTAGTAAAAAAATTCCAAACTCAACGCTAAGGTTGTGTTTGTGAACACAATATTTCAATACTAAGGTTTTGGTAACCACAGTTTTTAAGACAACATGACAATACCAAAATATTTCAATACCACATTTTTATAATACTATAGTTTTGCAATACATAGGACTGTTTGAGAGCAAAATAGTAAGCATCAATAGCAAGCAAGCAAAGAAAAACTTTGGTTCAGACCAAATTTTTTTATATCCAAAAAATATCGTGGTATAAACAAAACCGTAGTTTTAAATACATAGTTTTTGAGTTGGTTGCCAAACATAATACCGTGTTTGCTCTAAATACTAAAGTATTGCTCTAAAACTCCAAAAATACCGTGTTCCCAAACATAGTCTAAGTTTGACAAAAGTGTATCTCTTGGTTCATACTTAATGCATTTAAGACTTATTTTCATGTTTTTAAGTTTCCACTAAGGGCTAGAAAATCTTTGAATTTCAAACAAATGTCATAACAAAAATTTGAACTTTAAAAAAGTTCCAGCAATGTTGTAACATCTGACAAAAGGTTTTTAAAGTCGAGATCTCTTTAAAGTCCGCGGAGATTCCTATTGGCTTCACAGCTTTTATATAGTGAATGATATGACATTTGATATGAAGCTGGATGCTGTTCACCCTACTATATTTGCACCGCACGAGAGCATGGCGAGAAGAGGTCTATGGATGCCTTCGTATGGTTATGCTCATTTTCTAAATTGAAACTTGGTTTATGTGTATAGTAGGTGGGTGTAGATAGGAAAAATATGCAGGTGACTTGGATGACTCTCCATGAAGCAATCTAACTATTGCTTCTCATGTTTGTTTTGGTAGAAACAGTACATTAATCTATTATCTTTCTCGATCAACAACTAGACATGGTCCGGGACTTACTATGCAATCAAGCGTTGATTTGTAGCGAGTACGCACTACTCGAACATATATGGTACAACAGTGCAATTTCAGATATCTAAAAGCTATGTACGTACGAAAACCATGGGTGTACCGGATTAATGTAAATAGGTGAGCATAAGTAAAGATTTGAGTTGTTGTTTAAGACGCTGCACCATGAAGAGAAGACAAAGGAGATCTTTTGCATGATTCGCCGGCACAACTTTTTTCTGAACTTTGTAGGCATGCAAAAAGGAAGAGGAGGACAGTGGCTGAAGCACTGCACCAGCAGGCTTGGATCAGGGACGTCTCCCACCAAATGACAGTAAACCTGCTCAAGCAATATGTTGAGCTTTGGCACATGATTCAGACAATCGACTTCGACCCTGAGGACGACCTGAGGGACGAGATCAGATGGACAGTCTCACAAGAAAGACAATAGGGTATCAAATCAGCCTACCTTCTCCACTTTGCAGGTTCCACTTCCTTCACCTATGACAAAATCACCTGTAAGATTTTTGCTTGGCTGCTAATGAGAAACCGCTTAATGACAGCGGCAAGACTCCAACAGAAAGGATGACCGAATTCCTACTTTTTTTTTGACGATAAAGGCAGGTGCACTGCCGCTTCATTAGAGCAGATAAGAGTCCCAAAGTCCAGTACACACTAAGTAACTTGTGTTGCTCAGAAAAGAATGAAAAAGGAGGAGAAAAGGTAAAGGAAAAAGATAAAAGGTACAAATGGGTCCTGAGAGGATCAACTAGAATGCTCGCTAGGGATCAGACTTGTCGCCCATCTGAAAGTGTCAATTTCCTCCTTGGCTAGTCTCGCAACCTGCAGCTCATTTTTCTCCTTCCCTTGAAAAATTCTCCTGTTGCGCTCTTTCCAAACGCTCCACCACACGTAGAAGAATTGCCCCATGCGGTGGGCTCTCTCGCCAGCGTTCATGTACGCTGTTTTTTCTTTGATCCATGCTTGGACGCTTCCTTGGGCTGCCGCTATCCCAGGCTGCACCTGCAGGTTAAACCATCTAAAGACCTTCTCCGTCACCCAAGTAGTAAATGGGCATTTGAGGAGCAGATGAGTTGCTGTTTCCGCTTCAGCAAGGCAGAGCGGACAAATGACATTGTTATCCCAACCTTTCTTTTCTAGGTTATCCGCAGTTTGCAGCCTGTTATGCAGGACGATCCAAGCAAACCATAGCACTTTTGGCTCCGCCTTCGATTTCCATAGGTACGGCACATCCAGCTTACTTGGCACCCCTTCGAACTGACATCGGTATGCCGAGCTGGCCATATAGACCCTATGCCCTGTGCGCTCCCAAGTGACTGCATCTTCCTGACCCTGTTGAAGTGTGACTGTGTTGATCAACTCCCAAAGCTTGATGTACTCCGTAATCTCCTGCGGTGACAAAATGGTAGATAAAGCATTGATCCACGCATTACTGGTCAGTTCAGTCGCCACTGATCTTGATTTATGCATGGCAGCCATGTATAGCAGGGGGAAGGCCTCCTATAGTGTAGGCCCTGCGGTCCACCGGTCTGTCCAAAATTGGGTTCTTCGCCCATTGCCAAGCACAATGCGAGTTGAGTTGGTGAAGAGTTGTTTTTCCTCCTGCGAGAAGCATAGTGGCAGACCCGACCAACATCTCTCTCCTCCATCTTTGTTAACAACAACCACCTCAATCTCAGAGCCGTGGAGTGCTTACGCAAATCCAGAATACCCAAGCCTCCCATTTGCTTAGGCAAGCATACTGTGCTCCAGTTAACGAGACATCGACCACCCAAGCGCTGGTCCCATTCGCTGCCAGCCCAAATAAATCCTCTTCTTATACGGTCTAGCTTCTTAATTAACCATTTTGGTAGGCGAATGACTGCAACATGGTGCATCACAGTGGATGTGAGGACAGCCTTGGTTAGTGCAGCCCTTCCGACCTTTGTCATGTATTTCCCTTTCCACGCAGCTAGCTTTCCTCCAACTTTTTCTAACAGCGGTTGAAAGTCAATCTGCCATAGCTTTCTGGTATGGACAGGGAGGCCTAAGTATTTGCATGGGAATTCCTTGAGGTTCGCCAGAAATGCTTGTAGTAGCTGTTGTTTATCCACCTGCTCACACCGAATGGCATACATATCAGATTTGGTAAAATTTACTCGCATGCCCGTGGCTTTCCCAAAGTGTTGTAAGATGTGTTGCAGCACATTGAGTTCCACAGGTTCGGGATTAAGGAAGATCGCAACATCGTCCGTGTACATGGATACCGGTATCCCTCCTGCAACATGGCGCACAGATCGCATGATCT
The DNA here is from genome assembly GCA_036927565.1 of Tuctoria greenei. Classification (NCBI taxonomy): domain Eukaryota; kingdom Viridiplantae; phylum Streptophyta; class Magnoliopsida; order Poales; family Poaceae; genus Tuctoria; species Tuctoria greenei. The sequence continues at coordinate 114,072,880 of JAYESD010000011.1, read as the reverse complement.
CGCTATCAGCAGCGAGCTGCAAGATTTTTTGCAGCGGGTCCATCGCTAGAATGAAGAGTAACGGCGACAACGGGTCTCCCTGCCTCAGGCCCCGTCCGTGCTTGATTATCTGGCCTGGTGATCCATTAAGTAAGACCCTGGAAGAGGAGGATGAAAGGAAAATAGAGATCCATTCTCGCCATCTTGATCCAAAGCAAAGTTTACGCAGCAGGTCAAATAAATAGCTCCACTGAACGGAATCAAAGGCTTTCTCAATGTCCAACTTGAGGAATATGGCTAGCTTCGCTCTTCTTTGTAGGTCTCTTACCAGCCCCTGTACAAATAGGAAGCTGTCATGAATGCATCATCCCTTTATGAATGCACTTTGGTTGATCGAGATCATGCTTTGCAGCTTTGGTGCCAAACGATTCACAAGTATTTTGGAGAAAATTTTGGCAACACTATGGATTAGACTGATAGGTCGATAATCTCCTATTTTAGCTGCTCCATCTTTTTTGGGAAGGAGAATGACGTGTGCGGAGTTTAACAGGTCAAAGCGGTGCCCCCTTAACTGAGAAAGCTGGCGCAGGACTTGTAGGATATCAACTTTGACTATCTCCCAACATGAAGGGAAGAATAAACCATTGAAACCGTCGAGTCCGGGTGCCTTATCTTTCGGCATACCAAAAACATCTTCCTTCACTTCCTGCTCACTGATCTCCTCCTCCAAGTCTTGCAGATCATATTCATGCACTCCAATTTGACTCCAATTAAGAGTCACCTGATGGGGTGGTGGAGGTCCGTATAAATTGCTGAAGTGCTGGTGTGCATGCATCTCCTTATCCTCGTGCAGGAACAACATCCCTGTCTCTGTCTGTAAAGATTGGATGTATTTCTTTTTTCTTCTGCCGTTGGCTCTCAAGAAAAACAGCTTGGTGTTTGCGTCTCCCGTCCTGACATGAGTAAGCCCCCCTCTCTGTTTTGCCTTTATTTTCTCAATTATTAGGAGGCCCTGGAACTTAAGCTGCACTCTCTGTTTGAACTGCCTTTCCTCAGTACTTAGCACCCTGTCCTCCTGAGCCTTATCCAGCGCGCCTATGATGATTTTGGCTATCTCCAACTGCAGTTTGGTATTCCCTATGCTCTCCCGACTCCATCTTCTTAGGGCCTTGGTTGCTCTGCATAATTTGATATGCAGCCTTCTCATGGGGTTCATGTCCAGTACTGGCCGGCTCCATGATTCTTTGACTACCGTCTGAAAATTTGGCATGTGAATCCAGTAGCTTTCAAATCTAAGCCCCGTATATTTCCTATGGTCAGCGTTTCCCATAAGAAACAACGGACAATGATCTGAGGCGGTAGACGGTAGCGCCTGCAAGTATGCCTCCGGGAACTCCTCCTCCCACTGAGCTGAGGAGAAGACTCTGTCGATCCTAGTCATGACCGGGGGTTCTTGCTCATTTGTCCACGTGAACTTGCGACCGTGATAAGTTCTCGCCACTACAGAAGGTCAATCGCTTCCCTGAATTTATTCATGAGACCTCAGTCAAGTCTGTTGTTGTTCTTATCTTCAGTCTTGTATATGAGGTTAAAGTCTCCTGCTATAAGGTGCTTTTCCTCCGATAGCGCGACCAAGTTGATTTTTAGTTCATCCAAGAACTACAGCTTCTGGTGGTGTGTTTGCGGACCGTAAACCGTCGTTAAAAACCATTTTGACCTTCATCTAGGTTCTAAAGCTTGACTGTTAGAGAATTTGGTGTGCTGCTGGATTGCAAAAGGCAAAAAAAGGAATAAGAGGCAGCCACTAGCATACCTCCCCTCGTACCATTAGCAGGGAGGAAGGAATAATTCGCCACAAACTGGTTTCCACACATCTCTCTTACAGTGGAGTCATCGATCAGTTGCATTTTTGTTTCTTGCAAGCATATCAAAGTCGCGCGCACTGATTGCACAATGTTTTTGAGTTCAAGGCACTTAACAGGGCCGTTGAGCCCTCTCACGTTCTAGTTGAGAACCCTTAGATTGCTTTTACTCATGGAAATCCCAAAGACACAACTGGGTTCTGCATTCATAGAAGATGGATGACGAACTACAAAGCTTCCAATACAAAGGAGACTTCTCTGATCTTGCCTCTGTGGCCACATACTAGTATAGAGGGAGCATCACTGACCACAACAGATAACCAGTGCCCTGGCTTTCATGGGGAAGCCTCCAGGCACGCAAACACACCACAACACAAACAACACACTTGAGCCACATGACTCCTATGCCTTGAGCAAGGAGAAAATGACTCTTACAACATAGACACATGGACTAAAAAAAGAACACGTCCTCATTGGAAGCTCCATCTTCGACTAAATTGACTGCTTACTGGCTTTCATAGCCTAATTGGCCTTCTTCGGCCTGCCCCTGGTCTTGGCCCCTGCGTTGATGTCTATGTTCATGGCCTGGAGTAGATCCTCCATCGCCTTCATGGCCTCAAGGGTTAGTGGTTCCTTGCATAGCTGGGTTATAGCAGCAGGCTTCCTACCACTGCGATCCACTTTACCCAGCCGACCCAATTTCTTTTCCAGCACAACCTGCGCTTTCTTTTCCATGCTTGCATCCCTGGCCGCCCCTTTTAAGTCGGCGATTCTGCCACTTCTTCTTGCAGTCTTGCAAAACCCAGAGGCCTTTGGCGGGGGCCTCTTCTGGGGACACGGCGTTTGAGGAGTGATGGGGGGAGGCTGCTAGTGATGAGGTCCAGAAAGGGTTGCTGCTGCATCACCAGGGAATGCTCTTCTGGCACTACTGACTATTGTGTCGCCGGGTTGTCATGTGGGGTGGCCGTCACTGTAGGGACCTGCTCATCCCCAATGCTTGGCACAAGCGCCACTCCCAGGGACATTGACTGGGACACCCTCTCCTCTGTCATAGGGTCCACCTTCTCCTCCTGAGACATCTGCATAGATGATAAAAGGATGAGGTGCACACTGTCATCATCTGAAATAGAGACAGGAACCTTCGGTATGTTTGTGTCCTTTGGATCCACTGGGGTGACTTTCTGGCCTTGGATTTTCTCCAAGTCAGCAGTAGCGTGCTGTTTGTTGAAATGGTGCAACAGACGATCCAGGGAGCAGGCCCTGGAGCGACGCACTCCTGGGCTTAGGGAGTGGCTTCGCTCCCTGTGGGAGCCCCTCGTCCGCGATCTCCCCCTCTGTGGTGGTGGCGTGGGGGACTGTCATGGCTCCTGCCTTAGTCTCCCAAGCCGCGGAGTCTCTGGAAAATATTACGGCGTTTGGGCACTTCATGCAGTCTACCACCATCTGGGTCTTGATCTTCATCATCTCTCCTATTGTGCTGCTCTGCTCAAATGGCAGCACTACAGGACCGCCTCGACGGCGCCATGCTCTGTTGGAGTGGCTATTGGTGCTGCTGGCGAGCCTCCTGCTCAGTCAGCTGCTCGTCGATGTCGACAAGGCCTAGGGTCCATGGGACCGGAATGACCCTAGGATGCCCATCCGACTCCAGATGTTGAAGGTCAATGACAAGCTGTAGATGGACAAGAACGTCGTGGGTCTTAGCCATCCTTGGCGCTCGTGGCTCCTCCAGACAAAGCTGATGGTACATGTTCATTGGGTCAACATCAGTAACTGATAGGCGCAAGCGCTTGTGGATGCATCTGGGGTCAGTAGTGAACACCCAGCACACAAATCCCCTAGTGTCTCGCCTACGGAGACTTGCATCCTCTGCAAAGTGCAGGGAGCAAGATCTACTCAAAGCTTGCGCGACGAAGTGATCAGTCCAGAGGTGCAGAGGGAGGTTTTACAGACACAACTGGACCCTGTATTTGAAAATCTCCCTTGCAGCCCGCATCTCTGGAACCCAGCTCTTGTGCCTGAACTGTCGGCCTCCACTAGTGAAGTGACGTAGCCCCTGCAGAGAGTTGAAGTCATCCCCGGAGGTGAAGGTGACGAGGAAATCCTCCAGGCTATGTCGGGAGACCTGCATCATCTCCGGATCAAAGCCAAATGATCGAGTGAGAGCAGCGACCACCTGACTGGGTTCAGTCTCCAGCCGATTCATCCCCAGCCATACCAGTAGGGAGCGCAACTGGAAGAAGTCGATGTGCCCCTTGATCTCCTCCGACATGGGAAGGATGCACCGATCCAAGTCAGGGCGAGCATGTAGTCCCATATTCGCCGCTCCCTCCATTCTTGCTTCTGCCTGAGGCTTCAGACAGGTGCTGGATTTGTGGGAGGTTTGGCTGAGGAAAACAGGACACTTAGAAGAAATGTGCCTAGTGTTGAGGCAATGCTAGCACCTGGTAGGGTCTCGACACTTTGCAATTTGATGGTCTCTGGCAAGGCAATTGAAGCATTTGCCTTTCATCTTGCTTAAATAGATGGCCTTTCTTCTTGCTTCCGAGGTCGTCGTAGTGACTCCCCGTGAACCTTGGGTTGAAGTCTTTTCCGGCCGTCCTCTCCATTCTTTGCGTACAACTAGCCTCCACCCCTCTTTCTGTGAGGGAATCTTCGAGCCCCGTGCGACAGGCACAAGCCTTGAGCTCCGCGCGCCAGGACGGGGCGCCTCATGTACGAGGTCGAGTGAAGAATGAGATCCTGGAGCATCTTTGTGTTGACGTCGATCAATCCCCTTTTCCGGGATCTGCTGGTACTGAGCAGGACACTAGAGAAGAGCCTCCTTGTAAGATCTCCCAGAGGCATGAGATGAACCTTGGCCATACTAGGATCGACGAGTCATCGGTGCTGAATCCTGGGCCAAATCTCTTTTCTGTGTAGATTCATCCTTGTTCCCTGCATCCAGGGGCTTCTCCGCAACGGTCGAAAGGATGGTCACCTTCCCCTGAGATGGAGCCAAGATTCTCTCCCGCTGAGCGGTCTAAGGAGTCGCATCTAGAGTTGACACTCTGTCTGCCTCCACCGAATCCTGCAGGTTGTGACTCACCTTGTCAAGCCGCATCTCGGGCTCTGAGGCGCGGCGTCTTTTGGATCCAGAACCAGGTAGTCTTCACGCTGGGGCATGGTCTATCCCGAATCCTTCCGTACCCCATCTTGATCTGTGCGCATGGGAGGTCATCTCCCTGGTCCAGCTCCTCCTCCTCATCGGAGTCCCAGAGGACTAGCTCTTCTGTCTCCGGCGTTAAATCTTCGAGGTTGGGGAATAGGCCGGGGCAGGGACCCTCCACGGTGGATTTTTGGATGGTTTGGGTGGGTGGAATGGGAATGCACTGGGTTAGGACGCTTAGCTTGGCAGGATTTGTGCAGACGATGCTCACGTCCTCTTCCCTGGTGGTGGGCGGCGCGGTCGCCGTGCAGGTAGCCAGGTAGTCTCCGCCCTCACTCATTGGTCCTTTTTCTGCTTGATGATTTGGAAAGAAAGGAATGCAAGAGTGTTTCCCGAATTCCTACTTTTGCCCACTATGTTGGCGAAACTTGTATACGGCGTGGCACCTTTTAGCTGAATGTTCAATGTCACATAGAGTTTGACAGGAGATTGCCCACTGGTCAAGATTGAATGCTCTAGACTAGGCGAACTGGGGAATACAAGCAAAGATGCTAACAAGGTATACTGACTTGGCACCTCACGCTCCCACGCGATGCTGATATGTTGGTGTATACGGAGAGAGAGAGAGAAACACAAGTGTCACTTTCCTATACACGATCTATAGTGTTAAGTGTGGTTAATAGCATGATAACGTGCCTTAACAGCAGCGTTACCAGTCTTGATAGTTGTTGACAGCTCCTAAGATATACTAACAAATCATCCACGGCAACAGCGCCAGAAATGCTTGTTGGTATTTCTTATACACCATTAACTAAATATCTCCAACTGATGTGTCAGAAATGCTTGTTAATGGTTCTATTGGATCGCAGAGTGAATTCCCCAAGCGCACGGAGGTATCATTGTAGCATTTCCCCTTAAGAGTATTCCCAAGGGTGTCATTTATTTGATCCCAAAGGAAGGCAGAGAAGAGATATAACAATCATCTAGTGAAAAGGGTAGAAAGGTCAAGTAATAATTTAGTAAGGACGGATAAAATAATAGTGAAGGTAGTGCGACACACACAAAAGCTTTCAAGTCTAAGGGGGGGGGGGGGTAAGAGGACCCTAGAGGTTAGTTAAGGTTGAGAGTTATGGAGGTACTCCTACTATGCTCTATTGTACATATACATAGTCTAAACTAATTATTCATAAGCCATATCAATAGTGAATACTTATGCTATGTGGTTCAACACATCGGGCACGGACTTACCCCTATCAATACTAGGGCGACTCCTGCCAAGAGCCTGTGGCATAGCCGAACGTGGAGGATTACAAAGGACAGATAGGGTTGTCACCACCTACTGCCTACCTCTTCAATCCGTGGGTCTACGAGACATCCAATGCTACTTAGCTATCCTAGCACCATGCTAGCATATTAAGTAATTACCTTAAGAGCCTAGGCACAATCCATCCTAAGGCAATGAATTGAATCATCATTGAACTAATGTTTATACACAACATAATTATCCATACTAACCTAGTTATGTTATAATTAACTAGACTATAGTGGGGGTCTATAGGTTCTATGATAATGAGATATGTTCATGATTAAATAGTCATAGAAGCTATACCTTCCACATACATGGACTCCACAATCAAACAAGAAACGCTTTGCCCAAGTATATGTATAAGTAGAGACTAAAGATTATTATGCATAAAGTCACAATTACAAGAAAGAATACATGAGCCATACCTTTCCCAATGTAGGATTGGGAAGAGAGAGACTCCTTACTCCTTTCCCAATTTGGACTTGGGACTAGAGACTCTCCTCTCTACAACCTAACTCCTCTAAGACTATGGATGATAGTGTATACAATAGAGATGAAGCTCAAGTGGTGTGTGTTGAAGTGAGGGGTAGGGGGTCCTATTTATACTAGTGTTTACGTCGGTTCCCGCCACCAAAAGCGCGCGAATCAGTCACCATTTACTCCAGGGAGCTGGGAGGAGCCAACACGTGGAGGCCAACCGAGTTTGGTGCAAAGACCAGGTCGCCCGACCCCTGGTTTGGCTGACCTGGTCATTGCACTGTTTCTCGTGTGCTTTCTCCAGGGGGCTGCCAGGTGGGTCCCATTGGTGTATATGGGTGACACACCATTGGATCTCCTCGGATACTTCTGTTTGTGGGCCATTTGATCCATGGGATACCACGTGTCGTCGCCTGATTGGCTGGGATGATATTTTATAGGATTGGTCCCTCTACATTTTCTCGTTTCCTGCATATAATGCTGCATACACATATTTCTCCAAGGCCAAGTGGAATTGGGTTAGATAGAATGGTGATGTGTGCAAGAAATGACAAATCCTTCACATAATCAAGTTAAATTGACGGATGAAATTGGTATATAACAGCCGTCAACAAACTCCCCAAGCTTATCCTTTGCTCGTCCCGAGCAAAGTCAAGATTTTAGGTTGATGATCAGGAGTTGCTACAATATCTTATTTTCAAAAGTATCTAATGCACAACAAGGTACTCTACCTAGTATTGTAGAAATTGGCTATGATACTCTACCTTTCTCAAGTTATCATGGGGCTTATGCTTTTTCATATTCATGAGTAGTTGAAAGGTAGAATAGCAAATGGAGCAAACATAGCACAGAAATCAAGTTCCACTTAAATCCCGGAGAATTCAATTTAGATATTAAGTACCTCAATTTGATTCTCTCAATCACTCCTTTGTGGATAGTGGAAATATTTCCTCACCAAAGCAATGTGCCTCTACTATTCCTACTCATTGAATATGGCTTGTATGTGGAGCTTGGTAAGGAAAGTAAGTAGGCATATTTGCATCACATATATTGCTAAGTCAAAAGAGTAAGCCTTAGGAGAATTCAAATCAAAACTTTTTGATTCAAGACTAGTGCATGTGTGATGGAGTGGAAGTGGATGTGGATACTTGAGATAACTCCTTTTTGATATAATCTCTCTTTCTTTTGCAGGGATGAAACATGGCTACTTTTCTCTTCTCTCTTTTTCTTTCTCATGCTTATGATGTAAGTATTAGAGGGTAAGAATAATTGCTTGATTAACCAAGGGACAAGGTACATATTTATAGATACATAGATGGGCCGGTACATAGGTCAGGCCCAAACACATAACACAGTCCAACACCCCCCCGCAGTCCCAACATCTATCCACAACAGATGTTGAGACTGGACCGAAACTCAGAAAATAATGATGACGGGAGTCCCTTCGTGAAGATGTCGGCAAACTATGACATCGTCGGCACATGGAGAACTCGAACCTCACCGTGTGCAACCCACTCACGAACAAAATGAAGATCAATCTCCATATGTTTCGTGCGCTGGTGCTGGATGGGGTTGGTGGAGAGGTAAACGGCACTGACATTATCACAGTAGACCAACGTGCTCCGGGCGACGGGGGAGTGGAGCTCCTGAAGTAACTGCTGGAGCCAAAATGCCTCTGCCACACCGTTATCCACGACACGGTACTTCGCCTTAGCACTGGAGTGAGAAACCACGAGCTGACGCTTCGAGGACCAGGAGACAAGATTCCCCCCCAGGAAGACGGCGTAGCCAGAGGTGGAGCGGCGGGTATCAGGACACCCCGCCCAGTTAGCATCAGTGTAGACCACCAACTCAGAAGGCGTGTCACATCGAAGTAGAAGGTCGTAGTCGAGGGAGCCGCACAGGTACCAAAGAATCCGCTTCACAGCGGTGAGGTGCAGCTCCCGCGGGTCGTGCATGTGCAAGCACACCTGTTGGACCGCGTAGGAGATGTTCGGCCTGGTGAAGGTGAGGTACTGTAGTGCACCTGCAAGACTCCTGTAGGCAGTCAGGTCGCTGATAGGAGTCCCATCAACAGAAGAGATATTTGCCTGGGTATCCACCAGTGTGGAGCATGGCTTACACTCAACCAAGCCCGCACGCTCGAGGATGTCCAGGCAATACTGCCGCTGGTGAAGAAACAAGCCAAATGGTCTGTCCTCGACCGCGATCCCCAAGAAGTGGTGAAGCAGGCCCAAGTCCTTCATAGCAAATTCCTGCTGGAGAGCAGTAATAATTCGCTGAAGGAGCGTAGGGCTGGACCCTGTCAGCATAATGTCGTCAACGTAGAGAAGAAGGTAGGCAGTGTCATCCTCCCGCCGATAAACAAAGAGTGACGTGTCCGACTTGGCTTCAACGAAGCCCAAGGATACTAGGAATGAGGCAAATCTGCTATACCAGGCTCGAGGTGCCTGCTTCAGACCGTACAAGGACTTGTTCAGCTTGCAGACCATGGCTGGGCGAGCTGAATCCACAAATCCTGTCGGGTGAGAGCAATACACCGTCTCCGTCAGAGTATTGTGAAGAAAGGCATTCTTGATGTCTAGCTGGTGGACTGGCCAAGAACGCGAGAGAGCAAACGACAGAACAGTCCGCACTGTCGCTGGCTTAACCACCGGACTGAAGGTCTCGTCGTAGTCCACTCCAGGGCGCTGAGTGAAGCCCTGAAGTACCCAAGGAGCCTTATATCTCTCCAGAGATCCATCCGCCTTCCTCTTATGCGTGAAAACCCACTTGCCTGTGACAACGTTGCCACGAGGAGGACGAGGAACAAGGTCCCATGTCCGGTTGGCAAGTAGGGCCGCATACTCTTCCTCCATAGCGTTGCGCCAGTGAGGGTCAGCGAGGGCGCTACGGACGGAAGTCGGTATAGGTGATACCGAAGAGGAAGTGGATGGTCTCGGCGTCTTCGAAGAGAGTACCACTCCGGAGAACCGCTGAAGAGGCCGGAGAACCCCAGCGGCACGTCTAGTCACCATCGGGCGAACATGTCCTGGGTCCCGGTAGAGCAACGGTGGGTGGTACACCGAGGGCTCGGGACGAGCGGGCGTAGAGTCACCAACCCACTCTCGTCGCTGGTAGAGAAGAGCAAGGTCGGCGAACCGTGGAACCGGGGCCACGCGTGACGCAGTGCGTGACGAGGCCAGAGACGCTGGAGCTGCGCATGACGCGGGAGTTAGAGTAGACGCCGGGTCCGCACATGGAGCAGGAGTCGAGGCCAGAGACGTCGGGGCCGCGCGTGGTGCAGCTATAGGGGACACCGGGGCCTCATGTGGCGCAGAAGTCGAGGCCGGAGACGCCAGGGCCGTGAGTGGCGTAGCCGTAGGAGACGCTAGGGCCTCGTGTGGCGCAGGAGTCGAGGCTGGAGACGCCGGGGCCGCGCGTGGTGCGGCCGTAGGAGGCGTTGGGATCTCGCGTGGCGCAGCTGTAGGAGACACCGGGCGACGCGTGGCGCAGCCGAGGGAGACGCCGGGGCCACGTGTGGCGCAGCTGTCGGGGACGTCGGGGCCTCGTGTGGCACAGGAGTCGAGGCCGGAGACGTCGGTGCCACGCGTGGCGCAGCAGTCGTCCCCAGGGTCGACGAAGCCTGGGCACCAACCCGCACTCGTCGCTGGTAGATGAGAGCAGGGTCAGTGAACCGCCGTGTCGTGGCTGTAGTAGGCACAGCCGGAGTCGCCACAGGTGCTGGCGCTGCGTAAGGTGCAGCGGTCGACGTCGTGGGAGCCACCTGTGAGCCGGTGGGTGAGGTACCTGCAGAAAAAGGCCAAGGCAGCTGTGGTGGAGAAGCCTCGGTGTCAGTAGAAAAAAGAGAGTCTAGCTTTGCAGCTGAACCGGAGGTGGAAGAAGAAAAGGGGAATGAGGACTCGTCGAAGACGACGTGCCGAGAGATCAAAATACGGTGGGTAGAGAGGTCGAGGCACCGGTACCCCTTATGCTCAAGGGAGTACCCAAGAAAGACATACCTAGTAGAGTGGGGCGCAAGCTTATGTGGAGTTGTGGTGGAAAGATTAGGGTAGCAGGCGCACCCGAAGACACGAAAGTGGTCGTAGAGAGGGGTAGTGCCATAAAGGGCAAAGAAAGGGGTCGGTGCTCGAATCGCCTTGGTGGGAAGGCGATTAAGGAGGAAGGTGGAAGTATGGAGTGCCTCTACCCAGTATCGTGCGGGGATAGAGGCCTGAAACATCAAGGAACACATGACATCATTAATGGTGCGAAGCATGCGCTCAACCTTGCCATTCTGGGGAGAGGTGTATGGACAAGACATGTGTAACTGGGTGCCATGTGTAAGAAGATTGTCACGAAGTCGCGAGTTGTCAAACTCGCATCCGTTGTCACACTGGAGAGCACGGACAGTACGCCCAAACTGTGTGGAAACCCAAGTAAAGAAGTGAGAGAGAGTATAAAATGTCTCAGATTTCAAACATAAGGGAAAAGTCCAAGAGAAATGTGAGAAATCATCAAGTATCACCAAATAATATTTAAAACCTGAGACACTGATAACAGGAGATGTACACAAATCACAGTGAATAAGATCAAAAATGTGTTGCACATGAGACACAGAATTGGGAAAGGGAAGCCGAACATGGCGACCAAGCTGACAAGCGTGACATAATGACTCATGTGTGCCCCTAGTACACGAGATAACTGAACTACTAGACAACTTCGACATAGCATCAGCGCCAGGGTGACCAAGCCGATGGTGCCAAGTAGCAGACGAAGCTATCGTAGCCAGAGCAAATGATGGAGATGCAGCAGAAGTAGGAAGTCGAAGAGTGTACAGGGGCCCCGAACTGTCACATCGAAGAAGAAGACGCCAGGTGGAAAGATCCTTCATAGACAAACCAAAAGGATCAAACTCAACAGAAATATTGTTATCAGTGGTAAAACGACGAATGGAAAGAAAATTTTGAATAATGTCTGGAGCAACGAGAACATTGTTAAGATAGAATGAACCCAAAGAACCCGAGTCACCTACTGAGGTGACTGGAAGAACATATCCATTTCCAACAACAATCGATGAAGGAAACGAGGGATGAGTTGGGTGGTTAGAAGAGAGAATACCAGCATCTGGGGTGGTGTGGTAGAAGGCGCCAGAATCAACCACCCAATCAGTAGTCGGAGGTGTGAGGTGCATGGTGCTGAATGAAGACGCCAGGTCCTGACGGTCCCACCCCAGGGGCGGCTCCTGGAGCGGTGCTGGTGGCTCCGAGTACACAGCGGGGTTTGGCAGCACCGCCAAGGCCGGAGTCGGCGATCCAGCCACAGGGCTACCAAGTCCGCCACAGCCCGGGTGGGCTACGTACGCCGCCTGAGGACGTGGCTGGCGCGGAGTAGAAGAAGTCGGTGGCGCCCCAAGAATACCCGAAGACGGTCCAGGTCACATAGAGATCTCGCCAGTCCATGGGTTGTAAGGTGTGGGCCAGGGCGCACCTCCCCGGCCAGTGCCACTAGTACCACTACCAGTAGGAGTAGTGGACATAGAGGTGCCTCCAGCACCTTGTCCTGTGCGCCTCCTGCCGCGACGTCGATGAGTACCACTCCTAGAGCCAGCAGAGGCACCCGGGGAGGTAGGCGGAGTAGAAGAAGTCGGTGGCCAGGGAGGGAGCACCGGCGGCCAGGGAGGGGGCGCAGGCGGCGGCCAGGGAGGGGGCGCCGACGGCGGCCAGGGGGGTGGCGCCGGCGACGACCACGGAGGTGGCGTCGATGGCGGCCAGGGGATCAGAGGCGCCAGCCATGGGGGGGGGGGGGGGTCAGCGGCTGGGGTGGTGGGGATTAGGGTTGGGGTTTGGCTCTGATACCATATTAGAGGGGAAGAATAATTGCTTGATTAACTAAGGGACAGGGTACATATTTATAGATACATAGATGGGCCGGTACATAGGTCAGGCCCAAACACATAACACAGTCCAACAGTAAGCATGCTTTTTTTTCTTTTCTTTTTGTAGCCATGTCTTCTACTCCCTTTCTTTGCAATGAATTTTGAAGAGAGTGTTAAACATGAATAACATGGAGTTTCTCTTTTTATTGTGGTATGATGGATATGATAGACGTTTTGCTTACTTCTAGTGTAGAAGTATAGCATGTGCAAGTGAAGTCTTAAATTCAAAAGGAGTTGAATGATTTCTCACATAGGACTATACTTGTTTGACTAGGCTCAATGTGAAAGCAAATATCATATGCATAAGGTTTTGTCTATGTATAAACATCATATGGCTTTGGTAGGTATTTCCAATCAATTGAGGGAAACTTAAATCTTTTTAAAATTTCTCCAAAAATCTAAGTTTCACCTTCAAACTAGGACTAGCAGCCCTATTACCAATTCTAGTCTTGCAACAACCTAGAATTAGATTAAGCTTTTGCTAGCTACAACTTCCAAATTAAGGTAAAAGTATTTCAAACCAATGAAAGCAATATTCGGATAGTAGCAAGTTGTAAACTAGAGACTTAGGATAATAAAACAGAGCAACTATTCATCATTTCATCTATGTGAATTCTAAATCATTCTTACCGCACTTCTTTAATTGATGAAAGCAAATCTAACATATATATATATATATATATATATATATATATATATAAAAATGCAAGGTTGATGATGGATGGATGGAAAATAAATATGCAAGGAATGTGATACATGTTACCTCAAGTGGGGGTCCTCCCCCAAGCTTGTTCTTCAACTACCTCCGTGATAAGGGTTGAACCCTTGATGACGGAAGTACGCTGCAAGATTGGCTTGTTGTTGTAGCGCCGTGTTGAAGTTGGTGAATTGAGCATCCATGTGTTGTTGCCAATCCTGGGTACCTTGAACATGCTCTTGGAGTGTGCTGTAGATGTCACCCATTCTCACTTCAAGTTCTCCCATACGTCTAGTGAGGTCCGTCATTCCTTGGCTATAGTCATGATGACTTCTAGTCGAAAAGGAACGACGTCCTCTCATGGACGTTGGGGGCAAGCTGCTAGAGCTTGAAGTGGATAAGGGTGGATCCCCTTGCCATTCTTTCCAAGATGATCCCCCAGTCTCATACGTCGGAGGTTGAGTCCATCCGGGCGCATAACCCGTTGGGTTCTCTTCCTCTTGGTTTTCATGGACCGGAGAGATTATTGGTGGCATGCCTATGGCTGCAGCCCTCGTACGATTCCTTGTTACCCTGCCAGAGACATTACTTCTCCTTGCTTCCTTAAGGGAAGAAGATTAATGGTTAGCCTCCGGCATTTGTACAAATGAAAATCCGGGTTAGGTAACCGAATTTCATTGACAAAGCCGGGATAGAAAAATATCAAGGACTCATCTTGATCATGCTTAAGGGTATGTTCTTGCACTAAATAGTCCTCATCAATTAATTTTCTTTCAGTTTCGATATATTCAAATGAAGAGTATTTAAGTGCTCCTACCCTATCAGCAATATGAGTAATCAATGAAGTGCATTCAATTGGTCCTGATTTTGAAATGTAATCTAACCATTGTGTCATCATGGCTTTGACTGGAGCAACTTTTATCTTTTTAGTCATGGTAAACAAAATTTTCAATTCATCATTTCGCACAACCCTAACATCTCCCCTAGGGAACATAGTCATAGCCACCCATCTATGCATGAAGCGTAAGGTAGGGTTTTGGATGTGGCTATTCCTAGGAGCCCTACATGTGACCTCACTAGTTAGCTCATGCCAGAAACTTTGTTTGTTAAACTTAGGCAAATTGTCTTAATCTAGCAAACACCGTTTATGGAAGCCTAGGATGCTACCTAATTCTTTCCGTAGGATGTTGTATTCTTTTTGAAATAATCTAAAAGTAATACCATCAAGTCTAATTCTTAGCGTGCAAAGGAATTGGATAGTGAGAAGGCGTGAACCTTTCTCCTCTATATGAGCAAAGTCATCAAATCCAATTGCATGCCAAATGGAAAGAAATTCGGAGTCCATACCTATTTTGGAGATCAAATGTGGATCGTAAGCCTTGGTGTGGCGGAACTCACGATCTTGGAGAAGCCTGCGTGCTTGATCTTCAATTTCGCTTCGTATGTCGAGGTCGTTGTCATGAAGAAGTTGGTGTGGGTTTCTTCTCTCTTCCATGGGAGTGTCCTCACACACACTTCTCCTCCTTGGGCTTGTACCCATGGAAGAGAGGCGTGCACTAGAATCTTCACCATGGCTTGAGCTTGCAACCTCCTTCCTCTTTCCAAATAACCTCTTCATGTCTTTTTGAGTTCAACAAGCAAGAACAAAACAAGGCGAGAAAAATCCGAAAAGAGGCGATGTTTGGAAAACAAAACTCTCAACGAATTTTCTCCTCTTGAAAGCTTGAGTGTAAAATGCAAATGCAAACAAAAGAAAATCTTTTTGGGGATGGATTTGAGCAAGAGTGTTGCAATGAAGAGCAAGAAAAACAAGGTGAGCTAGAGAGTGACTTGGGGAGGTGTAAAATGATGTGGTGTGTGAAGAGAGGTGCTCCTCACGACCACAATTTATACGGTACACCCTCCAAAGGTCACTTGGGGTTCAAAATATAGCCGTTGGAGGAAGGGGAGCCAATTTGGCTTCACTCCCTTTTCGGCTGACCAGGGGGTTCAACCGACCTGACAGGTGGCCCCCCTGGTTCCCCTTTTGGCAAGTGGCTCCCCAACGGCTATAAAGTTAGCACGTTGGTGAAATGCCACGTGTGCAGCTCAGAAAAAACTGTTTTCAAATAAAAAACTTTTTTCACATCCAATAAAAAATTTTCTTTTGAAAAGAAAGAAAGAAAAATGATAGTTGAGAATATAAGATTCTCAACTTGCTAGGAAAAATCAAAAATGCAATGGGAAAATCCAAATGGGGTGGAAAAATAAAGAAAGAAAAATAAAGTGGGATAACTACCAATTTAACCTATTGGCATAGGTCTCACCACTGCTCGATGAGATGGACATTCCTCCGTCTTCATTTCACATCCGGGCCCGGAGGGATGGGCTCGGACGACTTGTCTTGCTTCTTCTGCCATTCCTTCTTTGGCAGCTTGGTGGACTTGGGCCTTCGGAAAGGTCCAGATGATTTCATCGCCTTTGGATATCGGCGTGATCAAAACGACGGATTCTCCTTGTAGATTAATCTTCTCATGAATGTAATGAGTGAGTCCACCTTTGGAGGTGTTACTTCGACCTCTTTGATGTGTTTATCATTCGACCCATACTTGATTCGAATCATGAAGCATTGCTCTAATCTTGGCCGAAAGTTAAATTTTTCCTCCTTGCCATTGATATGGAAGTGGATTTCTCCAACCCCCACATCTATGCGAGCTTTTGTAGTGCTTAGGAATGGACGCCCAAGAATGAGTGGTGTATCTTTCTCAGTGTCCATGTCTAGCACCACAAAATCCACGGGTATGAAGCAGTTCTGGATCTTCACCGGGACGTCTTCAGCCATACCCGCTGGATAACAGACTGAAGAGTCAGCCAGTTGTAACTGCATTGGTGTTAGAGTCAGTTCTGTGAAGTTCAGCTGGTCGAACACAACCTTGGGCATCACACTAACACTTGCTCCCAGATCACAAAGTGCCTTGTCAAAGTGGTGAGCCTCAATTGAGCATGAAATGGTAGGACACCCAGGGTCCTTCTACCTGTTGCTCTCTCGTACGGAAATCATGTTGACATTTTCCGTCAGAGGTTCTGGCTGGCCTGACATCTTTCCATTCTCCATCGGAGGAATAGCAGCTGCCAGCTGAGCCAACTGAGTCTCGAGCATCTTGTTGAAGCTCAGTTGATTCTTGAAGGCTGAGGATAGTCCTTCCATCTTTGCATTGATATTATCTAGGGTCTTGTCATTAGCTGACAGCTTCTTGGATAGGGCATCGTTGATCTTGAGCTGGCTAATGGCAAGTTCTCTCAAGTTGGGATGATTTCTAGGATTGCCATTGTTGTTGTACCCTCCTTGAAAGAATGGTTGTTATTGACCCCACCCTTGACCTCCTGGATGATAGCCATTGTTGTTGTTGAAATTTCCGTTGTTGGCGAGGTATAGGGCATCCTCACGAGTTTTTGGGCAATCATTGTCCATATGACCCGTGTTGCCACAGACTTCACACGTGATCTGAGAGTCTAGGGCATAGGCATTGCCAGACACTTCACCACTGGCTTGTCCATCTATTTTCTTCATTAGGAGGTCTTATTTTGCAGCAATCATGTCCACCTCCTTCAAGGTGTGCATGCCTCGCTGTCGGGTATGGAGACACTCATCGTTCCATCCCATGTTGGACACCATCTTCTCAATAGGATCTTTAGCTTTTGGCACCGTCAATGAGAAGAAGGCTCCTCCAGTAGCAGCATCCAAATGGTCACGAGCTGATGCAATCAGCCCGTTATAGAAATTCTCAATAAGGAGCCAGTCATCCATCCCATGGTGGGGACAGGCTAGGATGTACTCCTGAAGCCTTTCCCATGCCTCGGGAATAGATTCCTTGAGCTCTTGCTAAAAGCTGGAAATCCTTCCATGTAGGGCATTGGTTTTACCAGACGAGAAGAATTTGGCGAGGAATGCCGTAGAACACTTCTCCCAAGTGTCTATAGCACTTCGGTTCGCATAGAACCACTGTTTCGCTCTCCCAAGGAGAGAGAACGGGAACAATCTCAAACGTACCGCATCCGGAGACACGTCCTTGATCTTAAAAGTTCTACAGATCTCGAGGAATTGTTGTAGGTGAGCACTTGCATCCTCGTTAGCCTTCCCACAGAATGGGTTGGCTTGCACCATAGTGATTAGGCCAGTTTTGATCTCGAAGTTCACATCTCCCATGTTAACAGTGGGCCCAATAGGAACATTGTTAGCAGAGGGAGCTGAGAACTCACGAAGGGTCTTCTGAGCCATTGGCGTTTGGATTATTGGTGCAAAAATTCAGGCTTGCTTTGCCGCTCGAATTTTCTGAGGAGTAATGACACGGGGTCAGTCTCTCAGAAGTGATTCGGGATCTTCAACAAAGTTTTCCGGCAGGCGGAAACCAGACATACACTACCCTGTTTTCACATTTAAAATGCGAAAACAAAGAATGGTTATCCTACTAAAATCCTACCCATGGTTCTATCCTATTCACCCAGTCATGTTATATATCCATTTGCCTTCCCCGGCAATGGCACCAGAAATGCTTGTTGACGGCTCCTAAGATATACTAACAAATCATCCCTGACAACAGCGCTAGAAATGCTTGTTGGTATTTCTTATGCACCATTAACTAAACATCTCCAACTAATGTGTCAGAAATGCTTGTTAATGGTTCTATTGGATCATAGAGTGAATTCTGCAAGCGCACGGAGGTATTATTGTAGCATTTCCCCTTAAGAGTATTCCCAAGGGTGTCATTTATTTGATCCCAAAGGAAGGCAGGGAAGAGATATAACAATCATCGAGTGAAAAGGGTTAAAAGGTCTAGGTAAGAATTTAGTAAGGACGGACAAAATAATAGTGGAGGTAGTGCGGCACACACAAAAGCTTTCAAGTCTAAGGGGGGTAAGAGGATCCTAGAGGTTAGTTAAGGTTGAGAGTTATGGAGGTACTCCTACTATGCTCTACTGTACATATACATAGTCTAAACTAATTATTCATAAGCTATATCAATAGTGAATACTTATGCTATGTGGTTCAACACATCGGGCACGGGCTTACCCCTAGCAATACTAGAGCGACTCCCGCCAAGAGCCTGTGGCATAGCCGAACGTGGAGGATTACAAAGGACAAATAGGGCTGTCACCACCTACTGCCTACCTCTTCAATCCGTGGGTCTACGAGACATCCAATGCTACTTAGCTATCCTAGCACCATGCTAGCATATTAAGTAATTACCTTAAGAGCCTAGGCACAATCCATCCTAAGGCAATGAATTGAATCATCATTGAACCAATGTTGATATACAACATAATTATCCATACTAACCTAGTTATGTTATAATTAACTAGACTATAGTGGGTGTCTATAGATTCTATGATAATGAGATATGTTCATGATGAAATAGTCATAGAAGCTATACCTTCCACATACATGGACTCCACAATCAAACAAGAAACGCTTTGCCCAAGTATATGTATAAGTAGAGACTGAAGATACTATCTTTATTATGCATAAAGTCACAATTACAAGAAAGAATACATGATACATACCTTTCCCAATGTAGGATTGGGAAGAGAGAGACTCCTTACTCCTTTCCCAATTTGGACTTGGGACTAGAGACTCTCCTCTCTACAACCTATCTCCTCTAAGACTATGGATGATAGTGTATACAATAGAGATGAAGCTCAAGTGGTGTGTGCTGAAGTGAGGGGTAGGGGGTCCTATTTATACTAGTGTTGAGGTCGGTTCCCGCCACCAAAAGCGCGCGAATCACTCACCATTGACTCCAAGGAGCCGGGAGGAACCAACACGTGGAGGCTGACCGAGTTTGGTGCAAAGACCAGGTCTGTCGACCCCCTGGTTCGGCCGACCTGGTCATTGCACCATTTGTCGTGTGCTTTCTCCAGGTGGCTGCCAGGTGGGTCCCATTGTTGTATATGGGTGATACACCGTTGGATCTCCTCGAATACTTCTGTTTGTGGGCCATTTGATCCATGGGATGCCACATGTTGTCACTTGATTGGTTGGGATGATATTTTATAGGATTGGTCCCTCTACATTTCCTCATTTCCTGCATAAAATGCTGCATACACATATTTCTCCAAGTCCAAGTGGAATTGGGTTAGATAAAAAGGTGATGTGTGCAAGAAATGACAAATCCTTCATATAATCGAGTTAAATTGACGGATGAAATTGGTATATAACAACCATCAAAAATAGTCCTCTGATCGTGCATCATTAATATAACATTAATGACACGTTAACCAGGTCTTGTAACGGCCAATTGATAGCCCTTGAATGTCCGCTCCGTTAGAGATCCCGCTGTCTTCCGTTGTAGACTTAGGTCCAGGCGTGTGACACGTGGAAGCTCTGGAGCTTCCCTCTACTAGGGGATAGGTCCGGCTCTACTGGACACGTGGCAGTGTTGGAGCTTTCCTAAGGAGGGAGGTAGGTCCAGCTCGGTAGGATACGTGGTAGCATCGGAGCTACCCAAACGAGGAAGGCAGGTCTGGCTCTTCTGGACATGTGGCAACAACGGAGCCATCCTATGGAGGGAGGCAGATCTGGTACTGCGGGACGCGTATCTCCTTTGGACGTCCGCCACCTGGATATAGAAAATCCATGACTTTGTTCACGGTACCAAGGGGTATCCAGTACGCAGGGTACCGACAGTGGCCCGCAAGCCCACCTCAGGAAGAGGTTATGCTACCAGAGGTGGGGTCATCATCGATTCCCACATTGCTGCTCCAAAGTCTTTTCCTGAGCGGTTGAAGCGATGCCACACAGTTATATCGTCACCACGTGACACTTCTCGATATGGTGAGGAGGATCCTTGCGTGCGGATCTCACACAATTTAATGTCACTGGTTCCCGATACGAAGTTCGTATCGGTTCCCAGCGTAATCTTTGTAGTCCTGTTAGGCTGCCGCCCTCAGGGTTCCAACATCCCATCATGACAACGGTCACCTGGTGCAAATTTTTAACAAAGTGGACCCGGGCCCCCTTGTCATAGATGAGGTTATTCATGATTTGGGTCCGGATGTAGTTTCCATCCAAGCGTTGCGGAGGATTACTAAAGGGAGAAAGTCTGCATGAGAAGAGAAGTCTTCACTCTTTCATTTGATCTTGCGCTTAGAGATCTCCGCTCTTGCATCACTTTTTCCACTTCTGCTACACTTTGCGGCGATGGAGTTAGGACTTCCTCGTAGCAAGATCTATAGCGACAACGAGTTGTTGAGAGTACGCACCTACATGGGGTTGTCGAGAGACTCCTTCAAGAACTCAATTCGCTTCGGCAAGCTCCCCATCAAGAAGGAAAGCGCCAGTGAGATCGTGTACTTCTAGGCATTTGCCATGGTCGGGCTCATCACGCCATTCTCCAGCTTCTTCTTGATGTTGCTAGACTTCTATGGTTTGAAGCTCCACCACTTCGGCTCACACTCCTTCTTGTCGGTGACGACTTTCGTCCATTTTTGCGAGATGTGGGTGGGTGTGCTGTCCTGCATCGACCTCTTCCGGACTTTCTTCATAGTTCACTCAACCAGGAAAGGGAACGAGTTCCTTGGATTCTATTACTTCGTGAAGCGTAAGAATTCACTCTCCAAGTACTTGAAGACATTTCCTTCTGAGAAGTGGGATGGCTGGAAGAAAGATTGGGTGATCATAAGGGTGGATCGCCATGACAGGCTAGAGCTGCCTGACGGCCTTCCCACCACTGACACCGACACCTGGGGGTGCTCCTGAAGCTGGCGGAAGAGTACAACCCGATCTTGACAAGGATCTGGAGTTGTGTAGAAGGAGGGGTGGCCCCTCTAATGGTTATTGTAAACTTCCTGACCAACCATTGGGTTCCGCTGAAGAAAAGGGAATGGATTGCATGGGTATTCAGTGGAGAAATGGATGCATACCGGATTGATGTTGGTCTCAAGTCAAACTTGGATGAAAAGGCTTTGAATCTTCATCTCCAAAAGTTGCACCATGAAACCATCAATCCTGATGACCTGACACCTCCAGCAGAGTTCCTACCCCTGAACATGGTTCCGGAGTTCAGGAGAGAGCTATAGAAGAAGATGCTTGTGCTTGATGACTTGGGCATTGTTGAAAGGCATAGGAGCACTCCGCCAGTAGGGATTTCAATCCTCGGAGCTTCAGAGGGCAAGACTCTTGCAGCTTCAAATTATAAGAAACTCGACCCAAGTCGGGGTAAGGGCAAAGAGCTTGTCGAAACCTCCAGTCA
This sequence comes from Tuctoria greenei, assembly GCA_036927565.1. Lineage (NCBI taxonomy): Eukaryota > Viridiplantae > Streptophyta > Magnoliopsida > Poales > Poaceae > Tuctoria > Tuctoria greenei. Next base: position 114,051,269 of record JAYESD010000011.1, on the reverse strand, counting down.
GAAGAGAAAGCTGGCGCGATCTGACAGTTACGTCAGATTGACTCCAACGCAAATGGTGCCTCCGCCTCGACCAAGCCTCAAGACCATGCTGGTTGTGCCTCCAGCATCGGCAAGTCCAGCTCCAACGACAAGATCATCTTCGGATCTAGCGCCTGCAGTGGGTGCTAGTTCCGGCAAGTCGACTCCGATCCCGGCGTCGGTGATGGGCTCCGGGTTCAAAGTCCCTTCTCAGAGGAGGGAGGTCCCAGCTAAGGCGATGCATGTGGCTGCTTCAAACTCCGATATGAAGTCCGTAGCCTTTGCCTTACTGGCGACGGTTGGTTCTGGCTCCGGCCGTCCCAGAAAGTAGATCCGTGCCGGCTGGAGTGGCAATGTCCCTAGGTAAGGGTCGGCTCTTTAGTTTGTGTCTTTATTTCGTTTCTTGCTTTTTCTTGAATTCTCAATCCTCTATTTCCAGAGTATCGAGAGGAGCTGTAGCTCTAATGCCTATTGCAGCCTCAGAGACTGCGCAAGTTGAAGCTCCCGCTACTGCTCCAGCCCGTCCTCCTATGGTTGTGGCGGACAACCTGATAGCTCTGGCGCTGGCTGTCGTGGAGACAACCTCAGTGCCGACGATCGAAGAGCCCGTTGTTTCGCCGGACCACAAGGAAGAAAGGCCTGAGCAAGCTCCGGCTGTCTCGGAGCCAGCTACAGAGGTTCCGACATCAACACCGGAAAGCTCCGACAGAAGTCCTGACACCAGCTCCAGAGGTGACAACCCTGGAGGTGACCATGCCCGATCCGTCACAAGGGGATCCGACTACTGGACCTTCGACTTCTGCGCTGATGGCTGAAAACACGGTTGTGGGACCCTCTTTGTCAGCACCGGAGATAGAAGATCCGGCTGCGGTACCTTCCTCTTCCGCACCGGAAATAGATGAACTTCTGGAGATTATCCCCGCCGACGTCGAGATGTTGGAGTCAATGCTCGTGCCATGGGCTCTGATGACTGTTCCAGAAGACCCGTAGGAATTAGAGGATGGACAAGCAGGCACGGAGCCAATCCCTCTCGCATTGTCGATTGACAATGCTTGCTCCAGCCTCCGAAAGGTCCAGCTTGCCTTCGGCTACGAGCGCAAGTCTCTAGAAGAAGAGCGCACCATGCTGGGGCGTTTGCGCCAAAAGCTGTACTTTGAGATGAGGATGACGCAGTCCTGGCTTGTGGACCAGAAGGAGTGGGTGGCAGCGGAGAAGGCTCGACAGTCGCGCCTGAACAAGGCGCTGGATGAATGAGAGGCTGCTATAAAATCCATCGATAAAAGAACCAATAAATTTACGAGCATGCTCTGAGGGCCAATTAAGTGGTCGAAAGCCGCTCGGAGAGTCTCAGCATTGTGAGGGAACAACTCCTCAATCGTTGGGATGAATTGGATAATAAGGAGGATGAACTCCAAAAAAGAGAAGATAAGATCCATAAGAGGGAGGATGAACTCTCTCATAAGCTGGCACGCGGCAAGCAGGACTTGGCTGACTGCGTGGAAGAATTCAAGTCCTGGTGCGAACAAGAGAAGCACCGAGCGTGGCTGGCAGGGGAAGGAGTCAGTAAAAGAGAAAGTGTTGTCTCTTCCAGGGAGGATACAATGAAGGTGAAGGTGAAGGACCTGGTAGAAAGGCGAGGCTGCATTCACCTCCGAGAGAAGCATATTGCTGACCAAGAGAAGTTGCTGGCTGAACGGATCCAACTGAACACCAGGGAGGTCGAGCGTTTCTCAAAGGATGGTTTTGCGGAGCTCTCTTCTACAAAGAGGTTGTTGAAGGAGCTCCAAAGTGCAAGAGCAACTAAGTCCCAGCAGGTCAGGGACTTCCTCGGGCGGGCGAATAAAGCTCTGGTACCTTTTGGATTTAGGCCGGTCCGATCGGCTGATCAAGAGCCAGAGATGGACAAGGCACTTGTGGCGCTCAACTTCGCAGGCACTAAGCTGGAGGCTCTGGGAGATGTGGTCGTCGACAAGATCGAGACTGAAGGGAAATCTCTGGCTAGGAGCATCGTAGAGTATGTGCTGACGTGCTTCCGAAGCTGAGACTCCTCGATGTCTCTAGCTTCTATGTTCGAAGGACCCATCACCAAGGAGGAGGAAGCTACCAAGGCCAGCGTCCAAGAAGCCGCAGAGAAATTTGCTTCATTCCTCGTGAGAAACTCCAGTAGTTAGGATATTTATTTTTGTATCTTCACCTTGTAAATCTCCAATTTTGAATGAATCAAATCCTTTCGAATTCCATTTCTGTCTTCAATACATTGCCCTTTATCTTGTTGGGCCCCTGGTAGATGTGTTCAATTGATTGAGGACATCTACCATAAGGAATTTGACAATATCTTAAAAACTTTATTGCTCCAGACTTGCATCCAATATGATAGTTCCGAGGTCCGTGTCTTGCTTCCGAAATCTCCAAGGACCCTATGTTACATCGACGGCGGGCCCCCTGGGAGTTGTCGGAGCTTGTTTGCTTCGACGGTGCCCAATGTCAACATATGAAACGTCAATGGTGGGCCCTCTTGAGGTTGTGAGAGCTTGTTCGCTTCAACAGAGCCCACTGTTAACGCATGACACATTGACGGCGGGCCCCATAGGGGTTGTTGGAGCATGTTCGCTTCGACAGCGCCCACTGTCAACGCATGACACGTCGACGACGGGCCCCCTGGGGGTTGTCGGAGCTTGTTCGCTTTAACGGTGCCCACTCTTAACGCATGAAACATCAATGGCGGGCCCCGGGGGGTTGTCGGAGCTTGTTCATTTCTACGGCGCCCACTTTCAACGCATGAAACATCGAGATGGGCCCCTTGGGGGTTGTCGGAGCTTGTTTGCTTCGACAGCGCACACTGTCAACGCATGACACGTCGATGATGGGGCCCCTAGGGGTTGTTGGAGCTTGTTTGCTTCGATGGCGCCCACTGTCAATGCATGACATGTCGACGACGGGCTTCCTAGGGGTTGTCGGAGCTTGTTCGCTTCGACAGCACCCACTGTCAATGCATGAAATGTCGACGATGGGCCCCCTAGGGGTTGTCGGAGCTTGTTCGCTTCAACGGCGCCCACTGTCAACGCATGAAACATCAACGGCGGTCCCCCTGGGGGTTGTCAGAGCTTAGTGCTCCGACAACATCCACCATCGTCATGCAGATTGCCATCAATTATTCATTTTCCTACACATGAAAGACAAGAAAAGCAGTAAAATTCGTCCTCTTGCCTATAGCTCATTTGCAGCTTATTATCCTTCTTTGAATTTTAGATCCTAACAAACTCACTGTGACAACATAAGTATATTGATTTAACTTCCTTATCCGTATGCTTTCCGGACCCGCCTTAGTGAGACCCACAAGAATAGGTAGAGTGGCGTACTTAGGGTGCTGGACCAGGCTAAGTCGATAGCGCACTCCGGACCTGTCACTGGATTTGGTTTTCAGGCAAGTAGGCCATCTAGGAATACTAAGATCCGATAGAAGATTACCTATAAAACTTATAAATCACATGAATCTCTAGGACTAAATTTCAAATGGATTGCACAACATTGCTATTGACAAGAAGCTAAAAGACGACAAAAATAATGAGCATGCGCAAAATAAATGCACGTAGAGTCCATTTGCACATAAATTTATTTTATTATAGGTCCGAATAACAGGAGAGACAAGGACACATTTAAAGTACATGATCAAGTTAAGTGTGCTATTCATCTTGTACTGACTCAGGGAAGGTAAAGACACACCTAAAGTACAGGACCAAGTTAAGTGTGATTTTAATATAAGACCCTCTCGACTCTGTTCATAGACTCTACAATATACATTTCAGGCAAATACAGACTCACCTCTATGTGACTAAGTGTAGAACTTACGAAGGTGCTCGATGTTCTAGGGATTGGGAAGTGGTATCCCATTCTCTGTTGCCAAGCGGATGCATCTAGTACGGGCAACTTTGATGACTCAAAAAGGACCATCCCATCTGGGGGAAAGTTTGTTCATTCCTTCTCAAGTAAGTATTTGCCGCAGCACCAGATCGCTTGCCTCCAACTACTGGTTGCGCACATACCTTGGTGATAGTGCTGGAGCGCCTGACGGTAGCGCGCATTTCAGACACTTGCTTGGCATCTTGCCTCATCGACGAGGTCTAGGTCTTCACGCCGGAGCTGATCCTGCATAGCTTCATAGAAGGTCCGGACCCGGAGTCAACCCATGGTGATATCTGGAGGAAGGACTGCTTCAGCTCTGTACACCAAGAAGAAGGGTGTCTCTCCTGTCGCCCGGTTGGGTGTTGTCCGACTCGCCCACAGTGCAGACAGAAGCTCTTCAATCCAGTTGGCGCCATGTTTCTTCAAGCACTCATAAGTGCATGTCTAGAGTCCCTTGAGGATTTCTGCATTCTCTCATCTTGGCTATTGCTTGTCGGATGAGCTACTGATGTGTAGCTGACTTGTATGCTGAGTTCTTCGCAGTACTCTTAGAAAGCTGCACTTGTGAATTGGGTTCCGTTGTCGGTGATGACTCTGTTCGGAACTCCAAATCTACAGACAATAGACTTCAAGAATTTGATGGCTGATTGCTTGTTGATAGTCACAACTAAAGTAGCTTCCGACCACTTTGTGAACTTGTTGATAGCGACATATAAAAACTGGTGTCCTCCGACGACTTTTGGGAAAGGTACCAAATTGTCCATCCCCCACACAGTGAATGGTGATGTGGGAGGACTCATTTGCAGTGTTTGCGTTGGTGTGTGAATCTGCTTCGCGTGGAACTAGAACGCTCCACACTTCTTGATTAGTTCGACTGCATCTTGGAGTGCTGTAGGCCAATAAAAGACCATGCCGAAAGGACTTACCGAACAGCATGCGAGATGACGCGTGGTTACCACACTCGCCTCCATGGATCTCTGTGAGGAGTTCGCAGCCTTCTTCCCAGGATATGCATTGCATTAGAATGTCATTGGCATCACGTCAGTAGAGATCCCCTTCTATCAGTGTGTATCTTTTATACACTCTGAAAATTCACTCAGCGGATACACCATCTTCAAAAAGGATGTTATCTTTCAAGTAGTCCCAGACCTCCAAGATCTATGCATCAGGACTGACTTGAGGTTCTGGATCTTGCACGCTTGGTTGCTCGGAGCTTCCTGTAATGCCTACGATCCTTGGTGGGCACCATGGTAATAGGGCCACTGGGACTTCCAGCTTTGGGGTGCTGGTCTCGCCCGCATCACTCAGTTTGGCAGCCTGAGTGACAGATGCTGATAATCTCCTGACAAAAACCCCGTCGAGTGCTTGAGCCCCGATTGAAGCCTTCGTCGAGAGATCGTCATCTTGAGCCTTGTTGAGACGCTGGATATAGCAGAGGTCCAGGACATGGAAATCTTTCTGCAACTCCTGGACTTCAAGTAGATATGCAGCAAGCTGAGGGTTATTGCAACTACATTCACCTTTGACTTCTTTGATGATGAGTTGCGAATCATCCTTCACCAGGAGTTGTCAGACGCCATATGATAGTGCCACCTTGAGTCCAAAGATGAGAGCTATGTATTCTGCCATGTTGTTGGTTGCCTTGAAGTCGATACACACTATGTACTTGACCTTCTCCCCGGTCAGAGCGAGGAGAAGGATTCCTGCTCCGACCCACCGCTTTTGCACAGAGCCGTCAAAGTAGAGAGTCCAGTGAGGCTTGGTGAAGACCGGGACCTTAAGTTTTGGCTTCTACTCGTCGAGGCCCCCTGGAGTTGATGAAGGTGTCCACTCTGCCATGAAGTGAGCTAGCGCCTAACTCTTGATTGAGTGTCGAGGCAGGAATTTGAGATCGAATTCTGCCAACTCAGCTGCCCACTTGGCGATATTTCCTGTAGAATTGGGATTATGTAAAATCGCCCGCAGTGGATAAGAGGTTACCACTGATATCTTGTGGGCCTGGAAGTAGTGACAAAGCTTCCTTGAGGCAATAAGGACTGCGTGCAGCAGCTTATGCACCTCAATGTACCGAGTCTTGGCATCGTGAAGTACTTCGCTGATAAAGTATACTGGCTGCTGGACGGTTCAAACCTTTCGAGAGGGGTCCAAAGCTTCTTCTTCATCAACCTGAACCCACCCGAAGGGGTCCGGATCTCCTTCCTGAGTAGGTACTCCCTCGGATGAGGGAGATTGATCCACATACATCTTATCTTTAGGATTCGTTCCTGGGGGCTGGGACCCAGACTCGCCTTTAGGTAGCTCCAGACCCTCCCGGAGAGGTCTAGGCTCCTGAGTTGAAGATGTTTCTGGTCTCTCCGCAACCAGAACTATGATGACAACCTCCGTAGTTGCAGCGATATAATGCAGAAGAGGCTCACCAGGCTCCGGAGCTACCATGATTGGTAGTGTGGTGAGGAGCTGCTTGAGCTCTTGTAAAACCTTCTCTGCTTCTTCAGTCCAATGGAATGGTCCAGACTTCCTCAACAATTTGAAGAAGAGAAGCGCCCGCTCTGCCAACCTTGAGATGAACCGGCTAAGCGAAGCTAGAAACCCAGTTAGCTTCTGGACTTGCTTGATATGGGCTGGAGATCGCATCTCTTCGATGGCTTTGATCTTGGCCGAATTTGCCTAAATTACTTGTTTTGTCACCAATAAACCAAGAAGCTTTCCGGAGCTAACCTCGAAGACACACTTGTTCGGGTTGAGCTTCATGCGCGTCAGGCGCAGCTTGTTAAAGACGGATTGAAGATTGTCCTGGAGTGAGTCTTTGTTCTTCGCCTTGACAATAATGTCATCAACACAGACTTCCACCAGGTCCCTAATCAGCTCCCCAAAAGTTTTGTACATGGCTCGCACAAAAGTAGAGGCAACATTTTTAAGACCAAAAGGCATGGCAGTATAACAATACAACCCATCTACTGTGATGAAGGCAGTATGCTCTTCATCTTCCTTAGACATTAGAATTTGATGATATCCAGAATAAGCGTCTAGGAACTCAAGGTCGAATTCTGACTCTTGATTGCATGTCGAGGAAGGAATTCGAGGTTGAATTCTGCTAGCTCCGCAGCCTACTTGGCAAAATTTCCCGTTGAACTGGGATTATGGAAAATAGCAAGCAGTGGATAAGAAGTTACCATAAATATCTTATGGGACTGGAAGTAGTGATGAAGCTTCCTTGGGACGATAAGAACTGCATAGAGTAGCTTATGCACCTCAATGTACCGAGTCTTGGCGTCATGAAGTACTTCACTGATAAAGTACACTAGCTGTTGGACAGTTTGGACCCTCCCGGAGGGGTTCGAAGCTTCTCCTTCATCAACCTGGACCCTCCCGGAGGGGTCCGAATCTCCTTCTTGAGTATTAGAGACTCCCTCGGATGAGAGAGGTTGATCAACATGCATCTTGCCTTTAGGATCCGTGCCTGGGGCTGGGACCACCCAAACTCGCTTTCATGTAGCTCCAAACCCTCTCGGAGGGGTCTTAGCTCCTGATTTGAAGATGTTTCTGGTCTCTCTGCGACCAGAACCATACTGACAACCTCCGTAGTTGCAGCAATGTAAAGCAGAAGAAGCTCACCAGGTTCCAGAGCTACCATGATTGGTAGTGTGGTGAGGAGCTGTTTGAGGTCTTGGAACACCTTCTCTGCTTCTTCAGACCAATGAAATTGTCCGAACTTCCTCAATATCTTGAAGAAGGTAAGCGTCCGCTGTGCCAGTCTTGAGATGAACCGGTTGAGCAAAGCCAGACATCTAGTAAGCTTCTGGACGTCTTTGACACGGGCTTGAGGCCGCATCACTTCGATGGCTCTGACCTTCGCTGGATTTGCTTCAATTCCTTGGTGAGTCACCAAGAAACCAAGAAGCTTTCCGGAGCTAACCCTGAAGACACACTTGTCTGGATTGAGCTTTGTGCACGTCAGGCGCAACTTGTCGAAGAAGGATTGAAGATTCTCTAGGAGTGAGTCTTTGTTCTTCACCTTGACAACTATGTCATCGACGTATACTTCCACCAGGTCCCTAATCAACTTCCCAAAAGTTTTGCGCATGGCTCGCACAAAAGTAGAGGTAGCATTTTTAAAACCAAAAGGCATGTCAGTATAACAATACAGCCCATCCAATATGATGAAGGCAGTATGCTCTTCATCTTTCTTAGACATTGAAATTTGATGATATCTAGAATAAGCATTTAGGAAACACAGTAGTTCACACCCGGAGGTAGAGTCCACTATTTGATCTATTCTTGGTAGTGGAAAAGGGTCTTTTGGGCATGCCTTATTCAACGTCGTGTAGTCGATGCACATCCGAAGCTTCCCGCCGTCCTTTGGTATAACAACCGGGTTTGCCAGCCATAGTGGATGATGAACCTCCTAGATGAATCCAGCGTCGAGCATCTTCTTGACTTCTTGTCTGATGAAGTTTTGCCGCTTAACAAATTGCTTCCGGTGCTTCTGTTGTATAGTCCATGCGTCGGGGTATATCTTCAGACGGTGCTCGATCACCTCCCTGGGGATCCCAGACATTTATGATGGTTGCCATGCAAACACGTCGATATTCGCCCGGAGGAAAGTGACGAGTGCGAGTTCATATTTGTCAATTAGACCTCCCGATATACGGGTGGTCTAAGCGGCATCCGAACCGATTTGGTAGACTTTGAGAGGAACATCGGTGTCGCCGCTTGGCTGCACACGAGGTGTAGAGGATGAGCCGCACTGGTTCGAATTCAGGGGGTTGTTGAGCAGCTTGCTCCCTGCCAGATTCCTCTTCTTGCGCTGTTGCAAGCGCATGAAGTTCTTCCAACGCAGTAAGCCCAATAGTGCAGTCCTCTCAGATCCGGAGGATGCCTGACGGAGTTGGCATCTTCAACACGAGATAGATGTAGTGGACCGCGAACATGAATCTATATAGGGCTAGCCTGCCTAGGAGTGCGTTGAAGGGGGGATTTATGTGTGCCACATCAAACACGAGCTTCTCGGACCTATAGTTGTCCCGTGTTCCACAAGTCTCTGGTAGGGTAACCGATCCGAGAGGCATGATGGCTCCCAAACCTACTCTAGAGAATGGGCGTGAGGGCCTAAGGTCTGACAGGTTGAGTTGGAACTTCACAAAAGCTGCGAAGCTGAGGAGGTTGAGCACCGCGCCTCCATCCACTAGGACATGGAAGGCTAGATATTGTTGATAGTTAGGGAGACCATCACGGGCAACTGTCCAGCTCTGGCCATGTTCTTCGGATAGTCTAAAGCATCGAAGGTAATGGAAGTATCCATCCACTTCCGATGAAGATCCGCCTTGGAAGTAGGAGCAGCAGCAGCCATCTCTCGATGCATAGTCTTCAGGATGCGCCGGGAGGTGATGTCGCAGAACCCTTCATACATCATATGGAGAGTCTTCTGGCGCCCGTTGTCAGAGATATCAGAGTCGTCGTCGATGGTGTTGTAGCCTGCCTTTAACGCCTTCTTGGCATCTTGGAAGCCCATCTCCTGATCAGACGGAGCTTCGTTGACTTTTTGCTTCCCTTCCCGCTGGCGGAAAGAGGTCTCGTCTTGATGCTTGCTGTTGCGTTCAGCAAGCCACTTGACCTCACGACAGTCTTCAATATTGTAGCTTGTTGATTTGTGAATCGGACACCACATATTTTCACCATCACCATCTCCAGATGCTAGTCGAGGTCACTTGTCGGGACGTGGCCCCCGACCACCAGGAGTTGCGGCGGCGATAGCGGTAGGTGTGCTGGCAAGTGACTTCTTCTTGCCACTTGACTTCTTCTTCTTTTTTCCACTACTAGAGGCAGTAGCTTAAACTTTGGAGGTAGATTGCTTGGCCAACGCAGCTGGTTTGGATTGCATCTCACGACCCTCCACAGCTCTGGCGCATTTGTCAGCCAAGCTGAAGAGTTCCGTGACACTGCTGACATTCTTGGTTGTCAGCTTCTGCAACATCTTCTTGTCTCGAACTCCCTGTCGGAATGCAACAATGATAGAAGCGTTGGAGATAGAAGGGATGTTGTTCCATACTTGAGAGAATCGCTGGATAAAGGATCACGACGACTCTACCGACATCTGTTGTACGGCGAACAAGTTCAGTTTGATGCCGGGTTGGGTGTAGGAGCTCCCGAAATTGGCGGTGAAATGGCGACCGAGTTCCCCCCAACTGTAGATGGAGTCGAGAGGTAAGCTCATAAACCAGGACCTTGTAGTCCTAGTCAAAGCCATAGGGAAGTAGTTGGCCATCACAACCTCATTTCCTCCAGCCGCGAGGATGACATTGGAGTAGATTTGAATAAATTCGATGGGGTTGACAGTCCCGTTGTATTTAAGTGGCAGATGAGGCTGGAACTTGGGTGGTCACTCGATCATGCAGAGATGCATGGCAAGGGCCAAACAGCTGCCCCCCAACTCCCAGAGGAGAAGGGTTTTCTTGAGCAACTCGCCTATCGCAAGCACGATCGATGTTGACGCGACCGTCCTGTCTCATGTAACGACGGTCGAGCTATGGCCGGAGGTCCTAAGTCGGGAGCCTCGTCGCCGTGTGAGTACGGCGAGCCCAAGAGGGCAGTGACGTCACTTGTTGGGAGGGCGCACCTCTTCTGGGCTGCAACGCCTGAGGACCAAGTCTACCAAACAAGGTCCCGTTTCGAGAAGGTGCCTGCCTTGCATGGGGCAGACCTTGGTTTCTGATCACATTGGTTGCAGCTGCAACCAAATTCTCAACATCAACGCGCTATTGTTTTAGCATAGCAGGAGGAGCTCCCGACGCTGGAGGATGCTGGGGTAGAGTCCGCGATGCATTCAGCCAGTTCTTCGGGTTGTTTGTCGATGCAGTGACCGACGCGAATTCACCATCCTGTTGTCCAGCGTTGGCTGCTAGAGTAGGTGGTCGGAGTGGTGCGACGCCTGTTGCAACAACAACGTTGGCCGGCTACTGCACATTGGAGGAATTCCCCCCAACGGGTTGCACAGTCGGTTCGTTGGATGAAGTGGCAGCGGAGTTCACCATCTTAGAGATCTTGAAATCGAGCGTGCCCCTACGTGGCGCGCCAAATGTTGAAGTGTGGATCAGGACACTTCCACCGGTACTACTAAGAAGTAGTCCGCAAAGGTTCGTATTCAGTTGAGGTGCTAGTAAAGATCAAGAACAAGAGGTAAACACAGAGAGTTTTACGTGGTCCGGGCCGTCTGAGCGTAATACCCTACTCCACGGGGTGTGTGTTGATTGTATGAGCTTGAGTGTGTATGAGTTTGGATGCGTATCCGATCACTTTTCTTTTCTACCGTGCAGCGCATCCCTTTTATATGCCAAAGACTAGCTGTTACAATGTGTGTGTCTGGCTCGACAGGTGGCCCCAGCTGTAATCACTGCCCTATACATGATTTATAGTGTTAAGGCTGGTTAATAGCATGATAATATGTCTTAACAGCAACGTTATCAGTCTTGATAGTCCTCTGATTGTGCGTCATTAATATAGCATTAATGACGTGTTAACCAAGTCTTGTAACGGCCAATTGATAGCCCTTGAATGTCCGCTCCGTTGGAGATCTCGCTGTCTTTCCGTTGCAGACTTAGGTTCGAGCGCGTGACACGTGGAAGCTCTAGAGCTTCCCTTTACTGGGGATAGGTCCAGCTCTACTGGATATGTGGCAGTGTCAGATCTTCCATGGGGAGGGAGGCACGTTCGCTCTGTAGGACACGTGGTAGCACCGGACCTACCCAAACGAGAGAGGCAAGTCCGACTCTTCTAGACACGTGGCAACACCGGAGCCACCCTATGGAGGGAGGCAGATCCGGTACTGCAGAACGCGTATCTCTTTCGAACGTCCGTCACCTGAATATAGGAACTTCATGACTTTGTTTATGATACCAAGGGATATGTGGTACGCAGGATACCGACAACAAGAATTTTCCAGGACAAAGAGATGGACTTGTGACAACTAGTAGAACTCATAAAAGAGCAGGCCCTGTGTTGGGGACGAGCAGGAGCAAAGAACTTGGAACGTGTGTTATAAGACCGGCTTCGACATGGCGGGTAAACCTGAGGCACTTCAACCCTGTTGAGTGATGTCGTGCTAGCTGTATAAGGCTGGGTGAGTTGTGTGTTTAAGATGTAAGAGGTTGGGTGAGTTATGTGTGTTAGTTGTGCATGAGACACGCCGTCTCATATGTAATCTGGAATATCCATTCATTAATTAATATGTCTTTCCGTCCTTTTTTCCTCTCTTATTTCCTTTCTTCTTTTTTTTTTCTCTTTTATTTTCCTTTTATTTTGTTTCTTTTTCTCTTTTCTTTTTTCTTCTATTTTGTTTCCCATTTTCTTTCTTTTCTCTCTCTTTTTGCTTCTATTTTCTTTCTTTTTTCCTCAATTCTTTTCTTTTCTTTCATCTCTTCCTACTTTTATTTTTCGTTTCCTTATTTCCTTTATTTGTCCTCTCCGGGACTTCTTCTTCCTTATTTTAAGACCCTAGCCGCCGCTTCCGCCACACCTCAACCCCAGATCACCGAGTGTGACGCCTGATTCTGAAAACTGAACCAAGCTAACACATATGTGTGCCCAGGATGTTCATCACACATATACGAGTGCAATCACAAACGATATACAGATAATTACCACAGAACAAGATTAATTATCAAATTTTATTACACGAACTATATTATCCTCGAATACAAGCTCTAATGAATATTAATGATAAGTTCAACTAATGCAGCGGAAATAAACTAATTAAGCAACTAAGAAAACTAAGCAAAAGAGATAGCGCAGCTCCAATAACACTACAGGCAAAGCTGACGGTAGACACGGTCTAGAACTCCGCATTATCGCCATTAAACTCATAATCCTGACCTGCAACTGTTGGGGAGGATTGCAAGAGTGAGTACATGTCGTACTCAGCAAATGTGGAAAGCATGACATGTGGCTGATTCAAATGACGACAATAATAAGGCAAAGTGCTGAAAAGTACAGTAAAACGTTTGAAAAGCAATGTATCATATTTATGTGAAGTAAACCCATCATAAACCATGTGACCATAATAATACCAGTCCATAAATCACCATTATCAATAACCATAATCAATGTCATAAACCATAATTCCATCCGATAACCATAACCATAATCATAATATCAACCATAACCATTACCAAACCATAACCATCCCAAATTTCCATCCCATTACCATATTCCCTCTAATCATGGAAGTTGTCCAGGTGCTCATAACCGGGAGCACGGCTATCATGATAGTTTTATTTAACTCTGCAACCGTCGGTCACATTACACACTTCCGTTGGTGTGTGGCCAAGAGATCACAAAATAGCCTTTACAAAGGGATTACTAGCCTATTTAGACCCCACTGAGGTTTCACCGGTGGCGATGCCTCCAACTGAGCACATCTTCAACCAAGGGCCCCCTCTTGAACCATTCGGATCCCAGGGTAGTCCCACTAATCATCAACAAACTCAATCCGACTACCCCTTCCTCGAGCATCCACAATGGTCCAAACAGCACTAGCAAAGCCCTAATTAATCAGCTACGCCGCACCCATACTTGGCCTCGTGGTGGCACTGTAGTCCTGGCTTATTCTCGCATGAACCGGTCCTTAGATCTAAAGCAAGCAAACCACCATAACATCCAACCCATCCACATACCAGGCTTGCTTAGATCACCCATCACCATACCGTATCGACCAGTTCACATTAACCAGAATATCATTAATACATAATTAAATGTGTAGTGTTGGTTTTTTCATCCCAATTAATTAAGCGAAGCAAAAAGGTAAAAACCCTTCCCGACTCTACCATAAATTCCAGGTGACAAGGTTGGTTTAACAATTCTAGTAAACTTCCTACCATAGGATTCCCATCAAGTTGACACAGCATGCAGTTTTGCAAACAAAACATTTATTTTAAAACAGGATCAATATGCTTCAAGGACACTTGCCTTGCTCCGGCGGATGGGGTTGCTCAAGCGCTTCGAAGTCTTGATTCTGAAAATCCTCGTACACGATCTCTTGAGCACTTCCCTCTACTCGTGATCACACATACAAGAATATACATACAAATCAACGTGATGCACACACATTAATCAACATGCGATGATATGCATGCATGCAAAGTACAAGAATTAATTCACTACGGTTGTTTATTAATTAGATGCAACTAGTTCATACGTGTTCATACGAGTTTACGGGGGTTTTAGCGGGGATTAATGCTGCTGAAAATAAAAATATGACGCAACTACGATCAATTTACGTCTATTAGATTCAATATGGTCGCTAAAATTCGCATCGGGAACAAATCCTATCGTAGATCTGACGGCTTGACGATCGCGGAACAAATGCGACACGTAGACGAAGTGGATGGCGCAGCAGTCCCTCGGCGGCACGACGACAGCGACGATCTCCGGCAGACGGTGGGGCCCTCCTCTTTTTCTTCCTCTCCTTCCCTTTTTTTCCTCTCTTTTCTTCCCCTGGCGGCGCAGCCTCTGGTCCCCTTTTTCTTCTGTACCGGCGGCGTTCCTGGAAGGCGGCGACGTTTCTGGGATCGGGGAAAAACCTAGGGGCCTACGGTCCTTTTTATAGGCGCGGGAGTCAACGCGGGGGCGGCCGGTACGGGCGAGCGGCGGGATTCGGCGGAAAAATTAGGGCAGGGCGCGGGATTCGGGCGCGTCGGGCGGCAGAGAAAGGCGCGCGAACGGGCGAGCGGGGCCCAGGGGGCATGGCGCACGCGGGGTGGCGTGGGAGGAGGCGGGGCGCGGGGGATCGCGTCGGTGGGCGTCGCGTCAGCGGGGGACAGGTGGGGCGGGCTGGCGCGGGGGCCAAGGCGGCAGGCGGTGCGGGGCCGTGGGAGGCGCGGCGCGCGGGGGCCTAGGCGGCGGGGCGCAGCGTGGGAGGGCGGCGCGTGCGCGCGGTGGGGCCCGGCTGCGGGCCACGCGGCAGGCGGCGGGAGGCGCGGTCGCGCGCGGGGATCGGGGCCAGCTGGCTGGGTCGGCTCGGCCGCCTGGCTAGCGGCGCCGGTACTTTTCTTTTCTCTTTCTTTTTTTGTTATTATATTTATATATTTTATTCTTTATATTATATATATATTATATTATTATTTATATTATTATTTATATTATTATTTATTTTTATTTATCTTATTTATTTTATTTATTTACTTTTTTATATATATTATTATATTATTTTTTATGATTTATTCTCTAATACATGTTTTAGGCTATAATTATTATTTTTTATTTCTTCTTTTGCTACATACATTTGTATATATATATGCTCCATCTTTTATGTTTTATTATTTTTCTTTTATCCTACTAATATTTAATGCATGAACATGTATGTAATGCATGATGCGAAAATTGAGGGTGTTACAAACCTACCCCCTTAAAATGAATCTCGCCATCGATATTCGACAGCGTGGAGAAAAGATGCGGGAATTCTACCTTCAGGTCTTCTTCACGTTCCCACGTAGCTTCGGCTTCTGTATGGTGTTTCCATTGCACTTTGCACCAACGGATCCTCTTATTTCTCGTGACCCTTTCCTTCACGCCCAAGATCTTGATAGGTTGCTCGACATAGGACAAATCCTCGTGAAGTTCTAACTCGTCCATCGACACTTGTTCTTCCGGTACCCTGAGACACTTCTTGAGTTGAGACACGTGAAACACGTCATGTACATCTGAAAGATGAGCTGGCATCTCCAACTTATATGCTACTTCTCCTCTTTTGTCCAAAATCTTAAATGGTCCAATATAGCGAGGTGCGAGCTTGCCTCTTATGTTAAACCTCTTATGACCTCTCATAGGTGACACCTTGAGGTAAACAAAATCTCCAATTTCAAAGGCTAATTTCCTTCTCCTATTGTCCGCATAGCCTTTTTGTCTTGACTGGGCAGCCCTCAAGTTTTCACGAATTATTTGGACTTGCTTTTCGGCTTCTTGCAACACATCCGGACCAAATACTTGAGTTTCTCCTGCCTCATTCCAGAATAAAGGTGTCCTACACTTCCTCCCATAAAGTGCTTCGTATGGTGACATTTTCAAGCTTGCTTGGTAACTATTGTTGTATGAAAATTCTGCGTATGGCAAGCTTTTATCCCAACTTTTCCCATGCTTTAATGCACAAGCTCTTAACATGTCCTCCAAAATCTGATTTGTCCTCTCGGTTTGTCCGTCCGTTTGAGGATGATATGCTGAAGTAAAATTCAACCTTGTTCCCAAAGCTTCATGCAATTTTTGCCAAAATCTGGAGGTAAATTGAGAACCTCTATCTGAGACTATCTTCTTAGGGACTCCATGTCGACACACAATATGCTCCTTGTATATTTCGGCCAATCGTGCAGCTGTATATTTGGTCTTCACAGGGACAAAATGAGTTGACTTGGTTAAGCGATCCACAATTACCCAAATTGAGTCATACCCGGACTGAGTACGGGGTAACCCAACTATGAAGTCCATTCCAATTTCTTCCCACTTCCATTCCGGAATCTTCAACGGTTGCAATAATCCGGCTGGCCTTTGATGTTCCGCCTTGACTCGTTGGCACACATCACACAGTGCTACGTATTCAGCTATGTCCTTCTTCATGCTATCCCACCAATAGCAAGTCTTCAAGTCTTTGTACATCTTTGTACAACCAGGGTGAATTGAGTAAGGCGAGTCATGTGCCTCCTTTAATATTGTTTCTCGAATATGCTTTACATTAGGCACAACGATCCTCTTTCCAAGCCATAAGGTACCCTGTTCGTCCTCATCAAATCTGAATTCTTTTCCTTCTTGGGTCCTTTCCTTGATTTCCTGTATTTCCTTGTCCTTTGTCTGTCCTTCCCGTATTTCCTGCTCTAATGTTGGGTTGACTTCCATTGTTCCCATCTCATTTATGAATCCAAGGTTCAACCGTTCAAACTCCTTGCATAACTCAGATGCAGCTCTCGTACTGTGAGTTGATGACTTACTCCTTTTCGGCTCAAAGCATCGGCCACTACATTGGCCTTCCCTGGGTGATAGTTGATTCCCACGTCATAATCCTTGATGAGCTCCAACCATCGGCGTTGCCTCAGATTCAGATCCGTTTGCGTAAATATGTACTTGAGACTCTTGTGATCCGTATAAATCTCACATCGGTGGCCAAAAACATAGTGTCTCCATATCTTGAAGGCGTGTACCACGACTGCGAGTTCAAGGTCGTGTGTAGGATAATTCAACTCATGTTTCTTTAGTTGCCTCGACGCATAAGCTACCACTTGGCCTTCTTGCATGAGCACACATCCTAATCCTTGTCTTGATGCATCACAATATATATCAAAACTCTTGCTCACGTCCGGTAATACTAACACCGGCGCGGTTGTCAACCTTTTCTTTAACTCCTCAAAGCTATCCTGACAAGCTTGAGTCCATCGGAATGCCTTCCCTTTCATGAGTAACTCGGTCATAGGCTTGGCTATTTTGGAGAAATCATTGATAAACCGACGGTAATATCCAGCCATTCCAAGGAAACTCCGAATTTCCTTAACATTCTGTGGCGGTTCCCACTTAAGCACATCTCTCACCTTCCCTGGGTCAACTGATACTCCCCCTCCGGAAATAATATGGCCTAAGAAAGAAACTTCCCGTAACCAAAATTGACATTTGCTGAACTTGGCATACAATTGATGCTCCCTCAATTTCTGCAGCGTAAGCCTCAAGTGTTCCTCGTGTTCCTTCTCATCCTTCGAGTAGATCATAATATCATCGATGAACACTACAACGAACTTATCCAGATATTCCATGAAGACCTTATTCATGAGATACATAAAGTACGCAGGCGCGTTTGTCAATCCAAATGACATGACAGTGTACTCATAAGATCTATATCGTGTCCGAAATGTTGTCTTGGGTATATTCGATGGTCTAATCTTCATTTGGAAGTATCCTGACCGCAAGTCGATCTTGGAGAAGATAAAGGCACCCTTCATTTGGTCGAACAAATCCTCTATACGGGGCAGTGAGTACTTGTTCTTAATTGTCACTTCGTTGAGAGACCTATAGTCCACACACATCCTCTGGGTTCCATCCTTCTTATCTACGAAGAGCACTGGGGCTCCCCACGGGGATGAGCTTGGGCGTATAAAACCCTTCTCTAGCTGCTCTTGAATTTGCTTCTTGAGCTCCGCTAATTCCATAGGAGGCATCCTATACGGCCTCTTAGCTATAGGTGCAGTTCCAGGTATTAAATCAATAACAAACTCAATGTCCCGATCGGGTGGCATACCTGGCAACTCGTCCGGAAAAACATCCAAAAATTCACACACCACCGGAATCTCCTCAATTGCGGCACCGTCCATATGATTCAATTCCAATTGCTTCGGTGCGGTTTGAGATGCTTCAAATTCTATGGTGATCCCTTCTTCATTGTTCAACTTCACCGTCTTTGTGGCACACTCAATAACTCCATTGTGCTTCCTTAACCAGTCCATACCAAGTATAATGTCCAATCCTTGAGAATCCAAAACTATGAGGTTGGCGGAGAAGTCTACCCCCCTTATTCTAAGGCTTACTTTTGGACATACTATATTTGTCCTCATCTCTCCTCCAGGAGACTTAACCAATAGAGTAAACTTCATATGAGAGATAGGCAAACTATACTTGGCAACATACTTCGATGCAATGAATGAATGCGATGCTCCAGAATCAAATAACATAGTCGCGGGGTTGGAGTTGGCGAGAAACATACCAATGACCACGTCATCAGCTTGTTGAGCATCCTCCGTAGAGACATGGTTCACGTTACCACGAGCAAAATCCTGCTGTCCACGACTTCCTTGTGGCTGTCCTCCATTAGGTCTTGGGTTTTGCCTCGGCACATTGCTTCCTTGACCAAGGCCTGACTTAGGACATTGATTCGCAAAGTGTCCAGCTTCTCCACAAGTATAGCACCTCTTAACTCCACTAGAATTGTTGGGACGAGCTTGGTTTTGAGTATTGGCTCCAGGAAAATCAGCACAAGGTGCATAAGGCATTGCTTGCATGGCAGGGCGCTGAGCAGGAATAGAGGAGCTGTAATAGGGTGCATTGGGTGGTGCAAGGCGAGGGCACACATTACTTCCTTGTTGCTGTCCTTGATATGGCGCCTTCCTCTTGATTTCTTGCTCCATCTCACGAATCTTGTTCTCAACCACAATTGCTTTGTCCACAAGCTTCTGGAAGTTGGCATAATCACAGTTGAGTAGTTGAACTTGGATCTCATTGTTCAAGCCTCTCATGAACAAGTATTGCTTCCGGCTGTCCCGACTAACATCCTCGGGTGCATACCTTGAGAGTTGAGTGAACTTGTTGAGATATTCACTCACGCTCGATTTCCCTTGCCTCAAGTTCTCAAATTCTTGCCTCTTCAAGATCATCACTCCCTCCGGCACATAATGAGAACAGAAATTCTCCTTGAATTCGGCCCAAGTGATCCTCTCTTGATTCTCATGAGCATTGCAATAAGCATCCCACCAATCTGCAGCTGCTCCAACGAGTTGATGAGAAGCAAATAGGACCTTCTCCCTATCAGTGCACTGGACAATAGCTAGCTTCTTCTCCACGGACTTGAGCCAATCATCAGCATCCATAGGGTCGGCAGCTTGAGCAAAGGTTGGCGGCCTAGTCCTCATGAACTCTCCCAATTGGTTATGAGGAGGCGGGGGTGGTGGCGGGGGCGGTATATGAGGCTGATTGTTGTTGCCAGCTTGCAGCTGTCCCATTATCTGTATCATGGTCTGCATGAGCTGGTTCTGCATAGCTAACAGTTGCTCAATGTTGATAGCTTCATAAGCATGTCCCTGGTTGTTCTGAGGTACTTCATTGCGCTCCTCCTCATCGTTGGCATCCCTCTGGTTACGAGTTCTCACCATCTGTTGGCGAAAGAAGGGTGGGGACAGAAGGATTTAGAATTTGGAAAGAACGTCCCAACTATATGCATCAAGGTAAGTGACACTAAACAACTAGCTATACTAGCCTAGGTGGACATGGAAATGCTAAAGCATCCAAAAATCCTCTACTAAGCACACAAGCAAACAATATATATATGGCAAACAGCACACCAAACAAAAACACATCGATTCCTGAGTGCTCCTATGTGCTCTAAAGTGTCCATTCTACCTAGGCTGCGTCCTACGGTCAACGCGGCTCTGATACCAATCTGTGACGCCCGGTTCTGAAAACTGAACCAAGCTAACGCATATGTGTGCCCAGGATGTTCATCACACATATATGAGTGCAATCAGAAACGATATACAGATAATTACCACAGAACAAGATTAATTATCAAATTTTATTACACGAACTATATTATCCTCGAATACAAGCTCTAATGAATATTAATGACAAGTTCAACTAATGCAGCAGAAATAAACTAATTAAGCAACTAAGCAAACTAAGCAAAAGGGATAGCGCAGCTCCAATAACACCACAGGCAAAGCTGACGGTAGACACGGCCTAGAACTCCGCATTATCGCCATTAAACTCATAATCCTGACCTGCAACTATTGGGGGGATTTCAAGAGTGATTACATGTCGTACTCAGCAAGTGTGGAACGTATGACATGTGGCTGATTCAAATGACGACAATAATAAGGCAAAGTGCTGAAAAGTACAGTAAAACGTTTGAAAAGCAATGTATCATATTTATGTGAAGTAAACCCATCATAAACCATGTGACCATAATAATACCAGTCCATAAATCACCATTATCAATAACCATAATCAATGTCATAAACCATAATTCCATCCCATAACCATAACCATAATCATAATATCAACCATAACCATTACCAAACCATAACCATCCCAAATTTCCATCCCATTACCATATTCCCTCTAATCATGGAAGTTGTCCAGGTGCTCATAACCGGGAGCACGGCTATCATGATAGTTTTATTTAACTCTGCAGAGTTTCTACCTCTGTACCCACGTGTTCGTGATTTCATCACCTTTCGGCGACTAAGAACCTCCCTTATGCCCATGACCCGTCGGTCACATTACACACTTCCGTTGGTGTGTGGCCAAGAGATCACAAAATAGCCTTTACAAAAGGATTACTAGCCTATTTAGACCCCACTGAGGTTTCACCGGTGGCGATGCCTCCAACTGAGCACATCTTCAACCAAGGGTCCCCTCTTGAGCCATTCGGATCCCATGGTAGTCCCATCAATCATCAACAAACCCAATCCGACTACCCCTTCCCCGAGCATCCACAATGGTCCAAACAGCACTAGCAAAGCCCTAATTAATCAGCTACGCCGCACCCATACTTGGCCTCGTAGTGGCACTGTAGTCCTGGCTTATTCTCGCATGAACCGGTCCTTAGATCTAAAGCAAGCAAACCACCATAACATACAACCCATCCACATACCAGGCTTGCTTAGATCACCCATCACCATACCGTATCGACCAGTTCACATTAACCAGAATATCATTAATACATAATTAAATGTGTAGTGTTGGTTTTTTCATCCCAATTAATTAAGCGAAGCAAAAAGGTAAAAACCCTTCCCGACTCTACCATAAATTCCAGGTGACAAGGTTGGTTTAACAATTCTAGTAAACTTCCTACCATAGGATTCCCATCAAGTTGACACAGCATGCAGTTTTGCAAACAAAACATTTATTTTAAAACAGGATCAATATGCTTCAAGGACACTTGCCTTGCTCCGGCGGATGGGGTTGCTCAAGCGCTTCGAAGTCTTGATTCTGAAAATCCTCGTACACGATCTCTTGAGCACTTCCCTCTACTCGTGATCACACATACAAGAATATACATATAAATCAACGTGATGCACACACATTAATCAACATGCGATGATATGCATGCATGCAAAGTACAATAATTAATTCACTATGGTTGTTTATTAATTAGATGCAACTAGTTCATACGTGTTCATACGAGTTTACGGAGGCTTTAGCGGGGATTAATGCTGCTGAAAATAAAAATACGACGCAACTACGATCAATTTACGTCTATTAGATTCAATATGGTCGCTAAAATTCGCATCGGGAACAAATCCTACCGTAGATCTGACGGCTTGACGGTCGCGGAACAAATGCGACGCGTAGACGAAGTGGATGGCGCAGCAGTCCATCGGCGGCACGACGACGACGACGATCTCCGGCAGACGGTGGGGCCCTCCTCTTTTTCTTCCTCTCCTTCCCTTTTTTTCCTCTCTTTTCTTCCCCTGGCGGCGCAGCCTCTGGTCCCCTTTTTCTTCTGTACCGGCGGCGTTCCTGGAAGGCGGCGGCGTTTCTGGGATCGGGGAAAAACCTAGGGGCCTACGGTCCTTTTTATAGGCGCGGGAGTCAACGGGGGGGCGGCCGGTACGGGCGAGCGACGGGATTCGGCGGAAAAATCGAGGCAGGGCGCGGGATTCGGGCGCGTCGGGCAGTGGGGAAAGGCGCGCGAACGGGCGAGCGGGGCCCAGGGGGCATGGCGCGCGCGGGGTGGCGTCGGAGGAGGCGGGGCGCGGGGGATCGCGTCGGTGGGCGTCGCGTCAGCGGGGGACAGGCGGGGCGGGCTGGCGTGGGGGCCAAGGCGGCAGGCGGTGCGGGGCCGTGGGAGGCGCGGCGCGCGGGGGCCTAGGCGGCTGGGCGCAGCGTGGGAGGGCGGCGCGTGCGCGCGGTGGGGCCCAGCTGCGGGCCACGCTGCAGGCGGCGGGAGGCGCGGTCGCGCGCGGGGATCGGGGCCGGCTGGCTGGGTCGGCTCGGCCGCCTGGCCAGCGGCGCCGGTACTTTTTTTTTCTTTTCTCTTTCTTTTTTTTGTTATTATATTTATATATTTTATTCTTTATATTATATATATTATATTATTATTTATATTTTATTTATTTTTATTTATCTTATTTATTTACTTTTTTATATATATATATTATATTATTATTTATGATTTATTCTCTAATACATGTTTTAGGCTATAATTATTATTTTCTATTTCTTCTTTTGCTACATACATTTGTATAAATATATGCTCCATCTTTTATGTTTTATTATTTTTCTTTTATCCTACTAATATTTAATGCATGAACATGTATGTAATGCATGATGCGAAAATTGAGGGTGTTACACTGAGTCCACTGCGTTGCTTACTTGCCTACGCGCGAGCCAACGGCTTCCACACAGCACAATAGTGTTTTGCGGACGGTCGTACGAGCACCCGACGTGGCGTACAACTGTAGCAAATCGTGTATGCCTGTGCTGGCAAAAAAGTGGTCGTAGCGGGGTACGCCTGTGCGGAATGTGTAAGACCGTCCGCAGTGACACACTGTAAATCATACTGGATACACTGTTTAACAGTGTAATTTGTAGTACGTACTGTAAAAGTAGAAGGAAAATAGTGTATAGAGTATGCTTTAGAGGGTGCTGGTGCGAATATCCTAAAGGAAAAACTTCACAATTAATATTCAGTACTTTTATCAATGGGCAGTAACTTAAGTAAGCCAAGTGGTAAAGTTAGCCGACCAACTCCACGACAATCTTGTACGTTTTTGATCTGGTCAAATAATGTAATCTACGGTCCTGTCGTACACCGTCTCTTCCTTCCCGTGGTAAAATTTCATAGAAGCTAGCTAAGGCCACAAAGCTACAATCAAGTATTGACAAATTAGTTGTTGCTAACGTGTGCGCTAGTGCAATTAGCCGTGTAGTCTAAGACAAACTTAATGACGCCATTGTCTGAAAGCGTCGGAGGAAATGACACTGCACTTGCAACTGCAACGCCTTTACGAATGGACAGACTTATAAAAGTGAGCCATACATTTGGACTACTTCTGTTCCATTCTTTTTTTTTCGATAATGAGCTTTTATTAAACTCAACAGTATCAAGTTGACACAATAAAGTTTACACTCATGCTTCTGTATAGCTATGATGCACATGACCAAAATAAATAACAAAACTAAAATATTTCACTCCATACAAACTTTATTTATAATAGTGATTATTCCGATGAATGACCGTTTTGGAAGCTAGTGCCACTCATGTTGAGTAGAGATATATCTCATCACTTGCTTCAACCGTATACAAACCGTCACATATATGTCTTTGTACTCTGAACACTGTAAAGGTGACCATGAACAGAGCAAAGAAGTGCATCTGTATAGGACCGGCAAACAAGATGAATCTTTACTATTAAATATCTTATTATTTCTACATAGTCAAAGCGATCAAATTATGACAATCGTTCACACCTCATATGTAACTTGAATTTGTTGTGAATCATACTCAACCAATTGCCATAAATATTTGCAACACTGGTTGGTAGATACAAGTTAGAAGCTACTTGGATGATTGACCATATAGAACGGGCAAATTGACATTAGATAAATAAGTGCTTGATTGTCTCTTTATCATGATAGAAACAACATTTTATTTTCCCATGCCAATTACCTTTAGCAAGATTATTCTTTGTAAGAATAAATCCTCTAGGAAGGTACCAAGCTAAATTTTTTGTTTTAAGAGGCTTCTGTTCCACTCTAATTGATATATAGATTTGTTGAGACCT
Source organism: Tuctoria greenei (assembly GCA_036927565.1). Classification (NCBI taxonomy): domain Eukaryota; kingdom Viridiplantae; phylum Streptophyta; class Magnoliopsida; order Poales; family Poaceae; genus Tuctoria; species Tuctoria greenei. Next base: position 114,026,826 of record JAYESD010000011.1, on the reverse strand, counting down.
AGATGACTTGTTAAAAGCTAGTCCGTTGAACCTTAAGCGATGTTTTCAGCTCATTCGACGGGTGCAAATTGTGTCTGTTTCCTTCCGGTGACCTGTAGCGCTCCGTGCCACAGGAAGACGGTCATGGACAGACAGTGGACACGCTCGTAAGCAGGCAATTATCACGTGCATGAAATCCTTGATCAAATTTTCTTACAGTTTTACGCCGTTACGATTGACAGTTTAACTCGTTGGTTCTTCAATAGTAATATTTTTTAAATTCGACAGGATTTTCTATATACTCTTTTATATATTCGTGAGGATTTTCGTTATACATATGTTCTAGGAGATTAATAAATTTATTCAAACAAATTCAATGTTTATATCGGTCGCTAATTCAAACAAGTTTAATTTATACCAACCACAATAAACTATTACCGCCTATTGATCAGTTCGTAAGCTATATCTACCATTGTTCAATGTCCACCATCCCCTGGTTGTGAACAAGCTGCTAGAATCTACCATAGCTTTTGAACTATGTTTTCAACTCCTGTTTCGTGGTGACAAAAGAAACAATCCATGGAGACAGCCGACAACGCACAAAGCAACCAAAGGTAGTGCCTAATCCTATTTGCAAAAGACCTGCTTTTGGGGAAGATCTTAAAGAACAAACTAAAACACTCGGTACCGGTACTTGATGCATCCATGCAAATTGTGAGGGCAAGTAGTTGCAAGTTCAATTCCTGCTACCTTTATGAAAGACTCCTTAGTTCTTTTCTTTTTGTGTGTGTGTGTGGTGGTGGGGGGGGGGGGGGGGGGAGGGGGGCATATGAGCACACAATCAAGGTTTGTTATAGGGCTTTTGAATCATTAAATAGAATTTTGTCACTAAGCTGACTTCTTTTTTCGAGCTTTAATTAAGTACAATGGATTTGCAGATATGGTAGGTAAGATGAAACAATCATGGTGGAAATCAGTTTGTTAAGCTCTTAACTAGTGTAATATGATATCCACTTTACCCCAACTTTCATTTTACATGTCGCTCTAGACTTAGGTGCAGCTCTAAATATATATGATTTTTACATTATATTTTGTAATAACATGCATGGTCTAGATCATTTTACATGTCATCCTATACTTCAATGTCATTTAACACTCAAGTCTGTTACAATATATATAATAGGCTAGAGATAGGGTACATATACATATATATATATATATATGTATGTATATATATATATATATATATATATATATATATATATATATATATATATATATATATTGTGTTGGTCTGTTTCAAACCGACATATTGGGGATTATCTGGATCACCCCATTGCATGTTCGACCGGAGCGAATCAATCCATTGGGTGGATGGCGTTGCCCATCATCGACGATCGAGAGACTGCAAACACAATGTTTACCTAGATTCGAGCTGCCCGGAGGCTAATAACCATACATCCTGTATTTGGTGTATTGTCTTATGAGTGTATCCTCTGTAGTGCTACAAGAGTTGTCGGAGCACACTTCTCCTACATCTGGCAGCTGGACATGCCTCTCTACCGGACCCGTCTTCACCGCAAGTCTTCTCTTTTATAATTTAAGGAAACTCTCACAGTGGTGGGCCGCCAATTCTCATAATGATGGTGGTTGTCCCTCAACCTTGTTTTATCAACGCCGTCCCATCCGCTTGGGGTGGAGTAGCCTTCAGCGGGTGGAGTCACTGCCTAGTCGGTGTCACCCCTCGTAGTGCACATGCAACAAGGGGTGCGGTTCCTGAACCTCTCCTGCACCTCTTGCATATCTGGTAGAGCTGAGACATGCTCCGCTCTTGTCTTGTCTCGCTTTTGTCCTATGATCCAGACAGTGCCCCCTGAGACCAACTGGAGACTTCTTTAACATATTCCTTACGACCACATGTAGATCCAATCAGTCCTGTCAGTATAGTATTGGTTGATATGTATCCAACGTGTCTGGGTTGGAGCATACCGGGCACTTTGGTGAGTCCGCACTCTGACTTCACCTTTGAATCAGGGAGATACTACTTCCAATGTTCGACCTGCCTGACCCGCCTTAAGCCATGTCGGGCCAACTCCTTATATATAGATTTACTATAGGAATCCCGACGACTTGCGACGATCAGGACCGTCGCAAATAAACTATTTGCGACGGCTTCCCTTATTTACGACGGTTTTTGGCCGTCGCAAATAAGTCGTCGCAATTAAGCTTATTTACGACGGCCACCATCGCAAATACGCTTAATTGCGACGGCTAGAAGAGGCCGTCGCAAGTTATTGTCGCGGGCCCGGTGGGCCCCGCCAGCTTATTTGCGATGGTCAGGCCGTCGCAATTAAAACTTATTTGCGACGGCCGGGCCGTCGCAAATAAGTTCAGTGGGCAGGACTCACGTGTCCTCCTTCGGGACCCACGACGCTATTTGCGACGGCCCGGCCGTCGCAATTAATGCTTATTTGCGACGGCCAGGCTGTCGCTAATAACAGTTGCTTAATTGCGATGGCCTAGCTCCTTATTTGCGATGGTACTGTATAAAAAGCCGTCGCAAATAAGGTTTTTTTTTAAAAAATAGAAAATACTACCCGGCTCGATGGCTAGAATCACAGAACAGATACAATAAACACAGTATATACACACAATCACAGTATACACAAACATCATCACAATCACAAACTAAAATTCCGATACATCTCACATCGTCATCAACAAAGCAAATAAAAGGGCTCACTCGCCCATCTGACCTCTGGAGCCACCTCCGAAGTCGAAGTCGTCGTCGTCGCGCCTCATTCCAGGTGGCGGTAGCAAAGGCGACGGCGTTTGTGCAGCCGTCGCGGATCCCTGCAATTAATGAAACTTAGAGTTAGAATATAAATGCATCAACATCTCTCTCCCTCCCTTCCTCTCCCTCTATCTTCATCTAGATCCCCCTCTCTTCCTCTCTCTTTTCATTTCTCTCTTTGTCTCTCACTTTATCTCTCTATTGCTATCCTTTTCCCTCTATCTTCCTCCCTCTATCTCCATCTACATCTCCCTCCCTCTATCTTCCCCTCTCTATCTCCATCTACATCTTACTCTCTCTCTTCATTCCCCTCTTACTCTATTTAACTATCTTTCACTCTTTCTTCTGTCTCTCTTTCTTATATCTCTCTCTTTCTTCTATCTAAATCATTTTCTTCTATCTAACTATCTCTCTCTTTCATCTATCTCAATCTAATTATGCTGGAGAAGAAGGATTACATAGAAACTTACCTGACCCGCTGAAGAAGGATCGCCAGGAAGGACCGGTGGTAGTACCGGTAGCTGGATTCCCAGACCTTGCGCCCGAGCCATGGCCTGTCATTGCAAACATTAAATGCTATCTATTAGTAAGTCATTTACGCTGAATTAATGAGAACTTTAGTTTTTATTTTGTTACCTCCATTGCTTCCCGCATCTGCGCCAACACTGCTGCCTGGCTTTGGATCGTGGCCTGCATCATGATCCTTTGGTGTTCCGACTCCTCCTGACGCCTGAAGAGGGACTGCATCTCAATGTCCCTCTGTGAGACGCGACGACTAGTCGTGCCCACCGAAGAAGCCTGTGTGGAGCTGCCTCTCGCAGGTCTTGCCGCCCTCGAGTCGTCGACTCCGTCGAATATGGCGAGCCTATAAAAAAGAGAGTCAGTAATATGAAATTGAAATATCTTGAATACTTTGAATTGAAAACGATAAAATGACTTGTAAACTCACCTTCCGTGTGCTTTTCCACCACCGGTTGCATACGCGGCTTGAGGATCGATCGGTTGACGTTCTCAATCAAAATCCTCGCCATGTATCTTCCTGGCCTCCTCCCCGTATTTAGCCTGCAAGACAAGAAAACCGTGTAAGTTCAACAATCTATATAGTTATATTTAATATGAATGATTTCTAAACTTACCAACCGCTCGGCTGCAGCCTGACTGCAACCCGTCGGCTGAGAAGGGTCCCTGTGACCTCTCTTCCAGACCTCAGCAAGGGTGGGCGGCACCCCCGTCTCGCGCTCCTGTCAATACGTGTTAGTACGAACAATATATTATTAATATATAAAATAAGTTACACACACTTACCATGCGTTTAGCTAAACGCAAGTAGTTATCTTGCCCGTGCCTGCTCTTCCCCTCGACCCCTCTGCAGTCTCGAGCCTTCTCAGACTTAGCTTTAAACTCATCGCTAGCCCAGTAGCGACAAAAGGCCCGAAATGCATAGGTCCGACTCTGCAACCAGCTCACGTGGCCCTGCACATAGTTGGAAGTCATTAAAAATACCATCGAGGAAATTATCAAAAAAAATACTTACTACACTCCACGTACCTGCGCGTACTCCTCCTCCGTTAGGTGCATCTCGCTCGCTTGCCGGAAGTGTAGCACGGGCTGCTGGTGCGCCTTCAAGTGCTCATTAACAAGTTGAACGCGGGTGTTCGACAAAGCTTGTCGAAGCACCTTGGCAGCGTTGTAGTGAAACACTCGCCTCACATCCTCAAACTGGCGATGGTCGTTCGGGTCCTCTTAAGTATATCTTGCCTGCGATAAAGAATATATTGAAGAGATGTTCACTAAAAGAGTTTAAGATTTGAAACTTAGAAACTTTTTTAACATACTTACCATAAAATCGGCCCATACGGCCTCCTGAAGGTTGACGTGCTCCTGGTGATGGACTCGTGCGTAGTCCTCCCACGAAAGAGCAGGCACCCCGTCGATGACCCCGGGATAGTGCAAATGCACTATGGACCCGAGGACACCGTTCACCGGTCTGTGGTGTCTCTCACCGGTGAAAGACGTGTCGTCCCAAACCCTGCAAGATATTTATGCATTCATTACTTAAGTAATCAAAAGAAACTAAAATTGAACACTATAATTTTTATTACCTGTCTCCGACTGGACGAATCACGATCCTCTGTGAAGGGACCGCGGGAGGACTGACAAAGTGAGTCCTCCTCGTCCTCCGCGTCTGCTAGGGCGCCACGTCAGGTGACCCAGACGGCTCCTCACCAGCCGAGTCAAAGGCCTCAGGAACAAACTCATCACCAGCCGGGGGCTGGCTGGCCGAGGGCTGGCTCGTTGAGGGCTGGCACGCCGAGGGTTGGCTCATTGAAGGCGCCGCAGCCTCTGAGTCACCCGGTGAGGACTACAACATTCAAATGATTCATAAGTAAGTTTAATGTGAAATTGAATTTAAAGAATTTGTCAAAAACGAGTGACATTTACCTGTGACGAAGCTCTAGAGCTGGTCTGAACGTGCCCCAACAGCTGAGAGCGTTTGCTGCCAGTCGACGAGGCACCAACGAAAGAGTCCTCAGGTCTAGAGGGGTAGAACCCCCTCGTCGGCGGCACCTTCTTACCCTTCCTTGATGCCATCCTATTGTAATTCGATAATTAGTAAATATGCAAATAAAATATATAAAATTCATGTTACTATCTTCAAGAAAACATTACTTGTAGTCACTTTCAAAATTCATCAACATCATTATCATGTGTCTGTGCCCTACTCCTTAAACCAGCCCAACGATCTTCCACCGTGGCCTGTTCTAATTTTCGTTTTCGCGTATCATCTGCCTCTACATCTTCTACGTCTTCAACATCTCCAACTAATTGATCGAGTCCTGCACCAAGCTCGATGATAAAAGTGTCTGACAACTCTTCTTCTTGGTACACTTCTTCAACGTCTTCGCTATCATGGTAACTATCATCCCCAGGAGTATATAGCCGCTCACGAGGATTCACCTTATATACCACCCACCAAGCACTAAGCTTCGTGCATGGATAAGGTAGATAATACACTTATCAACTTGATGCGCAAGAACAAATGTATCGTAACCTCGTAGTCGGTCCTTATGTTTCACTTCCACCATTCCAAATTGGTTTTCTCGAGTTCCATGAGTACGATCAAACCAGTCACAGTCAAAGAAGACAACTAGAAGGGTCTTATTTCCGGTAAAAGTAAATTCAAGGATTTTGTTAATGATCCCATAATAATCGATTAAATTCCCTTGAGTGTCCATTGCTCTCGTCACAACACCGGAATTTGATATTGCCGCGAGAGGACGATGAGCTTCAAAATGAGTTGTACGGAATCGAAAGCCATTTACGTCATATCGACCATAGCTTCTAACATTCACCAATCCATAAGATAGCTGCCGCAAATCTTCATGGACATTGTGAGTCCGACACTGTCATAAATGATCGTGAGTTAAAATAATACTTCTTTAATAATTGTAATTTATAATACATAGAAGACGAGAGAATATTACATATTCTTAAAACCAAGATAGAAAACTCGGCCCCCCCCATTTATTCCTCCTTTCGCATCACTTCTACTTGTTTGGTCGTAGGTTGATGCCTATGTGGCCAATATTGTCCGTGAAACTCGCTGAACATGAAAAAACATCTTTTAGAGTACATGTGTAGCAAAATATATCGATTAGCATAAACGTAGGAGAAACACTTACTCGAAGTATTCTTGCATGACTTCTATATTTGCGTACATGTAGAGTAAAGCAACAGTCCTTTCATGTTCGGATAGCACGTAGGTCGTGTAGCTACCAACGGTGGCGCCTCTCGTTTGAAAAATGGAAAGGTCGCTTAGAGGCGGTGTTTCGTCCACATTGTACCGCATCGCCGAAGTATTGATATTGTTTTCTTTCGCAAAGTAGACACTTGAAAAGTATCCTACTTCCTTAAGAGCATATGCTTCAGCGATGCACCCTTCCACCCTTGCCCTGTTGCCAACCATTGGTTTCAGATATCGTAGCGCTCTTTCAATGTGATACATCCACCTATATTGCACAGGACCGCCAACTTTAGCTTCGAATGGAAGATGGATAAGCAGATGTTGCATTGGATTGAAGAAACCCGGTGGAAATTTTTTTTCCATCTTACATAAAAGTATGGGTATCTCCTTTTCTAACTTATCCATCATCCTGATCTTGATTTCTTTAGCACAAAGCTGTCTATAGAAATAGCTGAGCTCGGCTAAAACCTTCTACACTGCATCATCTAGATAGCCTCAGAACATAACAGGTAGGAGTCTTTCCATTATAATGTGATAATCATGACTCTTCAACCCAGTGAGGTTTCCTGTGTTAACATTTACAGCTCATTTCAGGCTAGCTGCGTAACCATCTGGGAATTTCAAAGTTTTCATCCATTTCATAACTTTTTTCTTTTCTTTCGATCGAAGACAGAAAGAAGCACGTGGCTTTCCACCACTTTCAAAGATTTCAAGAGTTGGGCGGTGACAAATGTCTGCCAAATCTAGTCTAGCTTTATAATTGTCTTTCGTTTTGCCAGGCATATCCATGCAAGTGCTTATTTCGCTCATATTACGCTCCTGATGCATGACATCAATGTTGTGCATTAGAATCAACGACTTCACATATGGTAGCTCCCAAAGTCCACATATGTGAGTCCAATTGTGTTCCTCTCCATAACCTACGAAATAGCCAGGACGACCTTCATCAGGCACCAATTTGTCTAACATATCAGAAATTTCTGACCCGTTGAGACGCTTCGGTGGTCCTTTAGTAACAACAGTGTTCTTTCGAAAGACATGCCTCTGCTGCCTAAATATATGATTCGAGGGCAGCCAACGTCTGTGACAATCGAAGTAAGATATTTTGCCTCCATGAGTTAGTCGAAAGCAATCCGTGTCTGAAGCACATATCGGACACGTCAGACGACCGTGAGTGCTCCATCCGGAAAACATGCCATATGCCGGCAAATCATGGATGGACCACAAATAAGCAGCTCGAAGGTTGAATTTCTGCTTCTTGTAACTGTCGTACGCTTCGACTCCTGTCCACAAGACTTTCAATTCTTCGATCAGCGGTTTTAACATCACGTTGAGACGTGACCCGGGATGATCAGGTCCATGTACAATGAGGCTGAGAAACATGAACTCTTTCTTCGTACAAAAAGCAGGTGGCAGGTTGTATGGAATGACAAAGACAGGCCAACATGAGTATGGTGTGGCGTTCGTACTGAACGGTGAGAATCCGTTTGTCGCTAATCCGATGCGAACATTCCTCGCATCACGAGAGAAGTCTGGATCGAAACGGTCTAGCGCCTTCCATGCATCACCATCGGACGGATGCGTCAAGAATTCTTTGTTCTCACGTTTACCTTCTTTGTGTCATCTCATGTGTCTTGCGGTTCTTTTTGAGAGAAACATCTGCTTCAACCGAGGTGTCACAGGCAAGTAACGAAGCTGCTTATGTGCGACATCTGTCATCACAGTATCGCCATCGTCATTAACAACTTCGACATACCTCGATTTACCACATTTCAAGCACATCTTCTCATTGGCGTGCTCTTTCCAGTATAGCATGCAGTTGTCTGGGCACACATCGATTTTCTCATACTTCATACCGAGACCACTTTGTGAGGTTGTGGAAGGATATCGTAGATCAATTTCATGAGATCATTGTAGCAGTTGATGGAAAAAAGTACTTGGACTTAATTGCCATAAATCTGGTCAAGAAAGCAAGTACGGCCACAGCCGTGTGTTCATGCAACGGCTCTTGTGATTTCTTCAGCTCCTCAAAGAACTTCTCTGCCTCATTTGTAAGAGGATCCTCCGCTTGCAGAGATTCTAGCATCTCATCCATCCTATCAACCTCTGTTATATCATCATCCTCATCCACTTCGGCTATGACTCGAGAATTAGTCTCGCCGTGAAAGGTCCACACTTCATAATGTGGAGTGAAACCGTTTCGACATAAGTGAAACGAAAGCTCCAATCTTCTAAAAAACTTGGTGTTCCGACATTTTGTACATGGGCACCGCACCATATCTTCCGTTGACAACGAAAATGCTCGATCCAAAAATTGATCTAACTTAATAAACCACTCATCAGGGTGACCACCAGTTCTGCTCTTCCGGCCAGTATACATCCAACCGCGGTCTTCACCCATGTTTGGCTCTGCAGTTTAACGCGAAAGAAATTGTCGTTAATGTATTGTTTTGTTATGTCACGGCCCTACAACCTAGGCAGATAGATCCTAAACCCATCCAAGAGTGACCGAGCGGAGCGTGCTCATGACGAGACGCGTGATCCGGATTCGAACGAAATTTCGGCACCATAACCCCGCTGTTCTCCACTGCACGCCCAAAAATGGTGCAGCAGAGAACAACAGGGTTACGCCACCGAAATCTCGTCCAAATCCGGACCCGCGTCTCGTCACAAGCCACGCCCCCTCGGTCACTCCGAGGCTGTCCAAAAAGGGACAATTCCGAACATGCACGTCTCACATGCCAATGGCATGTGAGACGTGCCGATCCGAAACGGGTAATACATTGCTATAGGTTACGTTGCTCATTTTCATTTTGAGGTCATTTAAGAGAGAGGAAAGAACTAGAGAAAGAGTGAGAGGAAAGTTTGTCTTAGATGACAATTCCACATCAATTTCCACCGCCCATGCAATCGCAGGTCATTGATGTCCTTATCAACCCGTTCGCTTTCCCATCGACTTGACGCATACGGTACCACTACAATGGTCTACACGGCACGATCACACTTATTACGTGTCGTGCCCTTCCGGGTTGGTCCGAGCCGGCCCAAAACCCCTTTATTTATATATATTAAGTAGTCACTCAAAAACATTATATGAATGCACTAAAGTCCAAACATACACAAAACAGAATAGAAATTCAGAATGACAGACCAAGCTATAGAAAAAAAATATATAAAACATATAAAGTATATACAAAATATAATTATGCATTTACTACAAAATCTGAACAAACAACATATTAACCACAATGGACAAGTGTGAAATCACAAGTGTAATACAAGACAACATATAAAACATATTAGCCAATTATGCAAGACAAAAAACATATTAGCTAAAAAGATAGCCTAAAAACTCAATAGCCAAAAAGATAGCCTAAAAAACATATTAGCCAAAAAACATATTAGCCGGCGGGGGCGCGGTAGAGCCAACAATATAATATAAAGGACTTCACTGTTTGCCTAAATAGACGGTGAAAAATAACATTTCTGTAAGAGTCAGTATCTTTTTAGCTTTGCAAGTTATATGCACAAGGTGAAATAATAAAAACAAAGATAGTGACTTGTTGGGACCTATATATGAGTTGGATTGACTTCAAGTCTTATTGGCAGGAAAGATATCAGTGGTATCTACTTTCCTAAGCTTTGAGGCCAAGCACACCCTAGGCAGGCAGTCTAATGGCTAATCCATGAACAGACAGGCAACAAAATTAATAATCGAGCCTATGTCTATGTGTGAAGAAATAAAAGGTCATGTGGGGTAGATAGAAAACGAATATGTCGGCCATGCAACTTGTGTACCTATTTTGACCATATTTATCTCCTATACAAATAATGCTCCACTCTGCAATTAAAATAGAAATTATTTTCGAGCCGTCCCAATCTATCCACCGTGAAGGTTCCATGATGCCTCTCATCTTTCCCTAATCTGCTCCTCCTATGACTTAGGTCGCATATATATCTCATATGTTTATCATAGCAAATAAGATCACATTCTTGATTCAAAATAGCAAAGCACTTACTCCCAAGTGTAATTAAACTAATCTTGCTGGACAGAACCGGTGGCGGGGGGAGAAGCGAGGAAATACCTGTATTTGGCGGCGGAGCTGGGGGCGCAGGGGCGGCGGAGCCGGGACGGGGCTGGCGCAGAGGCGGCGGGGCCGGGGCGGGCCAGCGGTGGGGGCGGGCGGCGGCTGGGGAGTGGAGGCGCGCCTGGAGCCGGGGGCGGGCCGCCGATGAGGGCGCAGGGGCGGCGGGCCGGCGGCGGAGCCGGGGGCGCGACAGGGCTACGACGGCGCGGCAGGCGGCGGGGGCGCGACAGGCAGCGGGCCGGCGGCAGAGCCGGGGGCGCGGCAGGGCGATGGTGGCGCGGCAGGCGGCGGGGGGCGCGACAGGCGGCGACGGTGGAGTGAAGTGAATGAAGAGTCGGGGCCGGAGGGTCCTGATATTAGCCCTAATTTGCGACGGCGGACTTAATTGCGACATTCTTAACTTACAACCGTCACAATTAAAGCCTATTTGCGACGGCCGTTGGACAGGCCGTCGCAAATAAGAATTTATTTGCGACGGCTCCGTTATTTGCGACGGTCCTAGGGTTGGCCATCACAAATAAACTCTTATTTGCGACGACCAGTCCGACGCCCGTCGCAAATAAAGCCTTATTCCCGACGGCCATGTTATTTGCGACGGCCAAAGGCGGGCCATCGCAATTTAAGCTATTTGCGACGGCTGGTCGTCGCAAATAAATCCAACCGTCGCAAATGATCGTGTTTCCTGTAGTGATTGTAGTCAGGTCGATGGAGGCGGGATCCGGGACCTGACCCTTTTGCACTATGGCGGCCAAGGTACTTCCTAGTGGATCATCTCTCAAGGCAACCCATACCTTCAGCTGATACCCCATGGCACTGCTGTAAACTTTATTCTCCATGACGGGTATTGGGGATCCCGCTCCCGTTACACCAACATATCTGAATTATATCTGCTAGATAGATTGATATACATACTTTCAAAATATACGATAATTTCTGAAACAGTTATCTAGTCTACTAAATATATTTTAACAAGTGAAGGAGTGCGTGACATGATGGTAAGTTCCATCGGCTGCATTTCGCCTGCCCGGGTTCGTAACCAAGGCGCCGCACCTGATTTATCACCATGAGGACCTCCCGCGCTGTGTTCTATATATACTCCGTACTTTAACAAAACAAACAAAAATGGCCATTCCAAAGGAATCCATGGCCCCATATATACACCCCCCACTCCCACGATCACTCGCAATCACAAGCCCCATTCAGTGGTCTAGTACATGTGCCACACACACCTTTAGTCGCTGCAAGCAGCTTCGTAAAAGCGCAGCAGCAGGCATCTCTCTCTCTCTCTCTCTGGAACTCATGATGAAGATGAGCTCCGGTAAGCAAGAAGGCCCCCAGCTGTTCAGCTCGAGGATTCTCTCAAGGGATCGCTCAAACGTGGCTAACGCGTCGTTCAGGGTCTACTACAGCCTTGGCGCCGGCACGGTGCCGTTCGTGTGGGAGTCCAAGCCCGGCACGCCCAAGAGCGCGTCGAGCCCGGCATCGGCCAACAACACCATGCCACCCATCTCGCCGCCGCCATCGTACCAGATCAAGTCTCATCAGTCGTCCAAGGTCAGGAAGCGCGGCAGGAAGGCACCTTCTTGGCCTACCGCTGCCGGTGGCTGGGTGACCTGGCTTGGCCTTAACATCAGGCGGCGCTGGCCGACCGATCACCAGCAACAGTGGCTTGCACCGGACCACGGCATCGACAATAATCGGCGGCCTCGGTGTACTACTTTGTGCTTCTGATCTGGCCAGAACGGTTTGGTGAATTTGCTGGTGCGCTAGGCTGGACTCTTTATTCCCTTTTCGGTATCGAGATTTCGGAACTATGATGCAGTGTTTAGTTGATTGGAGTATGAATTATCTGTCATAGGCTCATTGCTACGATACAGTGTTTAGATTTGCACGTTTGATGGTTGAGAGACAAATGCTTGTCTTGTCCGAATTATAAGCCAACACAATTACATACTATATGAATGATGCTTGTCTTGTCAGTATGAAAGATGTGCTATTTGGAACTTTTCAAGAACCTACTATATATTGCTTGTCTTGTTCAGTATGGAAGAGTCTAAGGTTGTTCGCACTCCTTCACCTCAAAATTTCAAGAAATATTATCAGTCTTACGGTTAGAATGCAGTCTGTGTTTGAGTGCAATCGTGTAATCAATCATCCTTATTTATTGGATCTGTATCTTACGATTGTTGCATCTTTTACTTAACCCCTCCATCTAAGTGACTCATGTGGAGGGGGTTAAGTAAAATAATGCAACATCCGTAGGATGCAGATCCAATTGATGAAAATTGTTGATTGCATTGCATTATAACTCAGATTGCATTATAATCGTTGCTCTTATACAATTACTTCTGAAAGATTCTCAGCTTTACAGTTTCGTTCTTCGTACTCATTCACATCTAAATCGAATCTCTATTTCAACAACCATCTATTTTATATCATTTCATTTAACTACCTCTTACATTTTTATTTTACCATATAATTACTTATATATCTCTAATATTTTAAAAATAATTTACAAAAGACATTGAATTCATTATTTGTTTCCTTTTGTTTTCCTCTCTTTATTTCACAACTTATGTTCCTATTTGTTGGAGTGTATAAGTGAATTGTCTACTCTTTCCCGTCAGCTTAAGCTTTTGAGGGCAACCGGTCAGGGCATAGTAGTTTAACATGGTATTAGAGCCAGAGGTTTCGAGTTCGAATCCTGGCAGACGCAAGTCCACTCCTATTTTCTACGTTAGAGGCATGAGGGAGCCTCACGTGAGGGGGGGTGTTGGAGTGTATAAGTGAATTGCCTACCCTTACCCGTCAGCTTAAGCTTTTGATGGCAATCGGTCAGCGCATAGTAGCTTAACACTATTTTTTCTTTTTACTTTTTTTCTCTCATCCTTATCTTCTCTCAAGTCTCTAGAAAATTCGGGCACCTAACCATTTTTCTCTCGGTAGTTTCCTAAGAATCGAGCCCTCCCTGCCTCCACTTGCCTCCTCCTCGCCACACTCCGCATCCCACCTCGCTGCCTCCGCGCCTTATCTCACGCCTCCGCACGCCTCCACTCACCTCCTCGTCACCACCCTCCGTGCCCCACCTTGCTGCCTCCTCCTCGTTTCCCTCCGGGCTCGCCTCCTCCTGCCCGCCTGTGCTCGCCTCTTCCCCACCTCCAGTCACCTCATTCGAGCGAACCGAACACCGCTGACTCCCCCAAACTCGTCAGATCCGAGCGCTGCCGAGTAATCCTGCCACTCCGCACGGCAACGGTGTCCTTGCAGCCGTCGTTGTCGTGCACCTTAGCGCCATCGTCGTTGGGCACCGATGCACCATCGTCATCGGGCGTCGCCGGAAACCTTCTGAGTGGCTCGAAGGCAACCGTCGATGGCTCTTTTTTCCTGTATCACTCTTACATAGCGGCGCTTCAGTGCCACTCTTTTTTTGAAGGGATACTGTAGATGCCTCTAGGATAGAGGGCCGCTATCCGACTCCGTTGCAGACGCCCGCTACGGCTCCACCCGTCATATTTCTCGTTGCAAGCCATATAGAGGTGTCTGGTGCGATCAATCTAATTTCGGTTTGGAACACATGGATAATACGAGAAGTCCACACTTAGTTTCCACTTGTGAATTTTCTTTACCTGTTTGGTTAAATTCAACCTAAAATCCACTCTCACGAAAGATCGAACTCAGGACCTGAATTAGTAAGAAACATTTTATATAAAGCATCGTTTGGTACTAAGATACTGAATTTCAAAAACTCAACCTAGACATAATCTACGGAGGAACTCATAGTGCTGAAATTAGGATACTACCAAAATATGAGAGGACAGACAATACCAATGTTGATTTATGAAATCTAATTCATAGTCATATGTGTGTTTAATCATCTAGTTATACTCATCTTGTTCTATACAATAGGACTGTAAGTGTCTGCATTTATATTCGGTTGTAATGAGTAGTCATAACCTCTTTAAAGGAGAACTTAACCCATTATCTAAAAAAACTGCATTGCCATCACGTTCTTCTCTTACCGTAAATAAATACAAGAACAATAACTCTGAAATAGTAGGCCTGGTGTTTGAATGTTTCTAACTAGTTCTACATTTTGGAAGCCAGCGGTTAGTCGTTGAGATATGGGTCTACTAAGTTGCATGTTTATATCTCAAACTTTCTTAGCCTGAAAAATTCATCAACGGTGTTTTATTGAGCATTCTTTTCTGAATATTATACTTGTCAGTCCTTAGAGGTTTGGTTAGAATTTATAGACGACTCTTAGCCTCCAAGAAACTTTACTGACAGAAAATTTAGAGAAAACATTTCGGTCAAAGCACTGTGCAAATAAAAAATGATTGAACGACGTACTGGGTCAGGCTGGGCTGTGGGCCGAGCACCAACTCCTCCAAACTACCTCCGTCGCTGCCGGCGTCGTCTGGCCACCCTCCGCCGGTGCAGAGATCGAAAGGTGGGAATGAATACATGGAGGGAGACGATGTTATGGGCAGGTGGTGGCCGGATCGGAGCTCCATTGTTCCCCCAGCACTTGAAGACGCCACGCGACTCTTGAAGAGTACCGACTATATTGCTTTCTCTCGTCAAAAAGTTCAGTGAAATAGATGGATAGAGTCAACAGTCTGACACATGTCTTGCAAGAATTCAAAGTAATAAACTGATAATTAGTTTAGGATATTCCTTTTTTCTTCTCGAGAATGTTTCAGCAAGATTCGAACTATTGCTTTAGTTTGGTGATTTGGTCTGTCATTTCCTTCCTCACAATAATAATGACTATCTTTTACAAAGACGCCAGATCTGCTACGACCCGCGTCCAAAGCATCAGACAAGGACTTGAAGAAGGAGCGTCTATTTTCAGTCAGCAGGAATCACAGTTTCCTTCAGTTGATGACCATAACAATCGGATTTGGGAACGAGCTAGCACCTTAAGGTTGGTGCTAGCCCGCCGCCGTTGGAGTGCTGGCTCTAAGGCGAGGTACCTACCTCTTCTTAATATATTAGCCCATAACACCTGGCTTATGATAGCTTTCAAAAAAATAATAATAATCGGATTTATATCAGACCGGCATTCTCCCTTCTTCCACCGAAGGAATTCCTCCACCAAATGACACAACAACCTGTACTCCGCTTCCCAACAACACGCAACGTCAGTGTCCGAAACCCCGCCTCTCACCCTCCTCCGTCCGTCCCCGTTGACGTCCCATCAAGTCTACACCCCCTTCACTCACCGTGCTAAATTTTCGGCTTGAAGCTCCTCCATCAACGACAACCTCACAGACTACCTGCTTGTCGTCCGCATCTCCAGCGCCCCTAAGAATGGCTCGCCACACCGTCACCACTGGTCCAGCAGCTGCCTAGGAACATCTTTCTAGGCCTGAAGCTCGCCGGATGATCCAAAAATCCCTCAACCCTAAAGGGTATGTCTTTGCTTTAAGGTCGATTGAAAAATTCCATAATTATAGTCAATTGAAAATTAGGATTTACGCTTAAAAAACTCAACTTTGAACAGCTAAACTAGAGGACACGTAGTCCCAACTTAAATATCATGAGCCAAGGACATAAAAAAGATACCAATGTTGAACGGTTCAACCAAAGCACATGCTGTCTCAACTTAATGAAATGTGATAAAACGTAAACACTCCATTAAAATTGCCAAAACCCACCGCTACCACGGAACACCTCAGGTCAGCTTTCATGTAACACCCATATTTTATGTACATAAAATGTATAAAACAAGGTGCATTTGTGTGTTGCATTTTTGTGTGAATTTTGAAGTTCAAACGAGTAGAAAACATTGAAGTTTGAATTTAAAATCAAATCAAAAGAAAAGGAAAAGAAAAAGAAAAAGGATAAAATCCCCCCTATTGGGCCAAAACCCATCCCGACCCATCTACCCCCTTCCCTCAACCGCAGCCCAACAACCCCCACTCCCTCTCTTCTCTCTCTGCCGCTCAGGACCCACCTGTCATCCCCCACCTCAAGCAACCGCCGCCTCTCTCTTTCCCATGCCACGCTGCGCCACCCTCCCTCCAACCACCTCACCCCACACCGATTAACCCCGGGAAAACTACCCTACGCACGCGCCAACAACCGCTGCCCTTCTCCCCCCTACAAATTCAGCCCCCCCTCTCTTTCTTCTTCCCCCGCGCTCAAACCCTAGCCAACCGCCGTTCTCGGTATGTCGCAAGTGTTCCCGACTAACCGGCAATTATCTCCCTCCCCTCTCCCCTCTAACCTTTGTACCTTGTCGCCAGGAGCACGCCGGGCAAGAAACCGTGGGGAGATCGCCGAGGTTTCGCCGGAATCGACGGGTGCCGGTGCCAACCGCCGCCACCTCTCATCGCCGACTACTCTCCGGTCGATTTCAAGTCCCAAAAACCCCCTAGGTATGTTTCCATTCCTTCCCTCTCTCGTTTAGTGTTAAATGCGCGTAGTTTAGACGTCGTTTGGGCCGGTTAGGTCAACGCCGGCGAGGTCCGCCGCCGTGGGCACCGTGCGCCACCGCGCGCGTGTGGCTGGCGTCGCCGGCGACGTGGCCACATCTCGGCCATTGGTTTAAGGCCAACGGTTGAGATTAGAAGGCCCATACCGATTCAGTTATTTTAAATCTGAGCCACCCGATTCGGATCCAACGGTCCACGTTTAAAATTCATTTCCCGCCGTTGCATTTACATCGTGGCTCCTGGAATCTTGCGGGCTACCCCCTGGACTTCCCTGGAATACAAATATAACCCCTAGAATTGTCAATCTAGCCCCTGGACTCTCTGGAAATGGATTTAATCACTTAATTAAGCAATCTAGCCCCTGGAAATTTGTAGAATTAGTGATTTGGCCCCTGTACATTGTAGGAAAATTACCAAGAAGTCCCTAAGGTTTTATTTAATTGCTTAATATTGTTTATAGGAGTATTTAATGTGTAGAAAATAAATAAAAATGGTAAACAAATGTAATAACAGTAGGAAAATTTGTATAAAATATTTTTATGCTGTAATTAAATTGTAGAGTATAAATAAAATATATTTTGACCATGGAAAATTTATTAAAAATGTTTAAAATACATTTTTTGGCCATAGAAAATTCAGTAAAAATGATTTTGGGCCATAAATAAAACCTAAAAATGTAAGATAAATATAAAATGCATATTTTGGCTATGTAAAATAATAAATGCTTTGTAGGGACGTATTAGTATAGAATTTTATGCTTATGTGTATGTTGTAATGCCATGAATTGTGAGCTTTTTACTTATTTAGCTTTTATTTCTCTTTGCCATGCTTGGGCAATATACCTAGAGTCGTACTACGACCCCAACTTTAATCTCCAGGACCAAGACTTCACCAACAATCAAGTCTTCGAAGAAGGCAAGTGCCCTTGACCATCTTGTACCAATTTTAGGATTTTAGTTAGATGCATGCTAAATAAAATGATGTCCTATTTCATATTACATGCCTTGTTCCATATAATTCCTTGTCACCTGATTTGGGTTGGGAAGTAGATAGGTTTTAATTATGCTTAACCATGCTTAGACATTGGGAATGGGATTTCATACAAATGTGACATATTATACTTTATGATTACTTTAATCATGATGGATACACAATAGTAGTGGATAGGAATCTGGTGGTTGGATAGTTTTGGCATGGTGCAGTTTGCACAAGACCCGGGATTGGGCTTGGCACCACCGGATTCTAAGGATCGGTTTATAGAGGAAGCCACTAAGCTTTATAGTACCACCACGAGACTGAGATGAGGCAGCTTGGTCAATTAATTAGGTTTCTCCCGATGAAATGCTAGTAGTTGGATGGTGCGGGGAATGATGCAGGGGTACCGCTCTGGGAACCGCAAGGCTCAAGAGGGGGGTCTGAGGCGGAGGGTTACTCCGGAAATGCCTTAGTGGTGGAAACCTTAGAGGGCTAGCACTAGTATGGAGTACCTTTGTAAGGACCATGTAGTGATCTCCTGGCCACACACCTACGGAAGTGTGAAATGTGGTTAATCACCACGGGCTACATGGAGGTTTACTCAGTCCACCTGGCAACAGGGGATGGAATCACTGCTTGTGGGTAAAGGGTACACTCTCTGCAGAGATTTGGTAAAACTGCCATGACAGCCGTGCTCACGGACAAGAGCGGCTTGGGGCCAGTTCATAATTAGATCATGGTTGGGAAATGGTGGTTATTTATGATTCGTGTTACAATCATCATCATTAATATGTGTTGGATTATTTCTTGAATTATGATAATGCTAACTGAAAGCTAAGGTTAGGTTCTAAGCATAGTGCTTAAGCCATAATTGGCCTACCCTTGCTCTAGCCAATCATGTCATTCTCTTTCCACACTTGCTGAGTACTCTATGTACTCAAGCGTTTACTTTTCTATTAGAATATGAAGAAGAAGCGGCACCAGAAGATTTCTTCATCAACCCGCAGGACTTGGTCTAGGCTCGCGATCCTTCGCGCGACTGCCTGTGAAGATGGAGCCCTACTTAACTAGATAACCTTCCGCTGTAGATTGAACTTTGTGAATTGTTTAGATGATGTAAATAGGTTTGTGGTGTGTAATTGTAGACCTTCGGGTCATATTGTAAGACTATTTATGTACTCGAACATGGCTATGTAATGATATTTCACTTTGTTCAACACATGTACGATTCAACTGATCCTGGCGTACATGTGATTAGCGTCTGTTCATCTTTTCGATGACCGGGCGTGACAAAGTGGTATCAGAGCCGTGTTGCCCGTAGGACGCAAGCCTAGTTAGAAATGGTCGAAAATAAGGATTATACTATTTTCTTATAAAATAGTAATTCCAAAACTTTGTGCTTTCCATCTCAATCCTTGTGCTTCTTATCTTGTTGTACCTATTGTTTGTATTCTAACTTAATTTATTGATTATTGATCTCACTCTCTTCTTTTCAAATGTTTGTAAATGGCGCGCACCAAGCAGACAGCACGTAAGTCGACTGGGGGTCGTGTTCCTCACCACGCCCTAGCCAGTCGCTCCGCACCTCACATGCCCAGGAGGGAGACAGTGCTAATCTCTTCTGGACGTGCTGCATTAAGGATGCGTACCTGTCTCCGCTCTCTCCTTCGTGCTGTGAGTTACCGTGAGTACCGTGTTCGCTTCATCTACCACACCACCAAGATCTCTGTACCCTCTACTGGTGGACTGGAGTGGACTACCCAGCTGTCGATCTACTACGACTCAGAGCTGCTGCACTCACACTACTCTCCGGCTTGGAGGAGCTCCCAGCGTGCTGCTGAGGAGGTTGCTACATGGGAGGCGACTACCTACTGGAGTCACGCCCACAGGTTCCGCCTCGAGCGCATAGAGCACGCGTACACCCCTCATCGCCCTAGTGTCACAGCCGACTTCACTGGACGTGACGTCAAGGGGACTCTGTACCTCGCTCAGAGCGAAAGGCTTATGGACGACGTTGTGGAGTTGTCTTCACGACTCCAGTGTTGTCAGCAGGAGCTTCAGGACAGTAGGGAGCTCATTGACCGCTACGAGCAGCTTTGCCGATGCTACGGGAGGATCACTGCGGCTGACCCCAACTCTCCTCAGTACGCTTCGGACACTGAGCCCTGGGACCCAGACTCTCCGGATCGTCGTGAGCACTCACCCGTGAAATCGGGAGAGGACCCGGAGGAGGAGGACCCGGAGGAGGAGACCGAGGAGGACTCCGATGAGGACCCCGACGAGCAGGAGTAGACTTGTTACCCTGTTGGACGACTCAGGACACCTACCCTTAGTATGTAGGAGCGTGTAGCTATGCCCTCTCTAGTCTTGAGTCGTGTTATCTATGGTATTGTATTAGTAGTTTGCTTCATGTTGTGTGTGTGTGTGTGTGCGACGTGAGTTGTGGAATGCTTCGGCATCCTATCCACATCCACGTCATTTGTATATAGGCTTGTTAGTGTGTCGTGCGAGTTGTGGAATGCATTAGCATCCTGTCCACATCCACACTAGTTGATTAATGAATTTGCTTGGTATATATATATATATATATATATATATATATATATATATATATATATATATATATATGTTTCCCTTGATACATGTAGTTGGGACCGTTTACCATAGCGTACCCTTCTATATCTTATCTATTATCTTAAAGTTTAAATTATTCCCTCTACAGATAGAGTAGAGGCAGAGGTCGTGGAAGGGGTGCTGTGCCCCAAGGTGATGGATTTGGAGGATTGCCAGGATGGAATGGTAGGGGTGCTCGAGGAGCCCCAGCAGCGCAACAGATGCAACAGATGATGGCCATTCAATCCACTCTACTCAACAACCTTACCCAGATAGTTACTAATATGCAGCAAGCACCACCACCACCACCACCACCACAATACAACCTTCCACCACCACCACCTTTTCCACCCAAGTCCTTTCTAAGGGACTTCCTTAACACTCATCCACCCACCTTTGCCACAGTCAGTGAGCCAATGGATGCCGATGATTGGCTTCGAAAGGTTGAAAGCAAGTTGAGGCTCATTCAATGTGAAGGAAGAGAGAAGGTACTGTTAGCCTATCATCAACTCCAGGGACCTTCAGACGATTGGTGGACCGCCTTAACTGAAGCCCACCAGAGTTCGGAGAACATCACTTGGGAAGAATTCAGGACTAATTTCCGCAATCACTTTGTGCCCGAGGGAGAAGTCCAAGCAAGACTTGAGGAGTTCCTCATGTTAAAGCATGGTCGTATGACTGTGCGAGCCTACTTGAATGCATTCACCCAGTTATCTCGCTATGCACCGACAGATATGGATACTGATTCCAAGAAGCAGTTCCGTTTCAAGAATGGACTGGACAAGGAGTTGAAGTTTGCCATGTCTTCCAGTGACTACAGCGACTTTCAGAAATTGGTTGACAAGGCTTTTGAAGTGGAGAGGACTAAGAAAGAACTGGATGATGATGATAGGAAAAGGAAATTGGCTCTGGGACATGCCTCTAGTAGCAATGTACGCCCTCGTTTCGCCCCTCAGCCTGCAACACCCATGACTCGCCCTATGAACTACTCGGGACAGATATTCCCAAACCCCAACTACAGGCCACCCACACCCTACAATTAGCAGATGCGCCAGCAACAATAGCCTCCGCGCCAACCAATGCAACTCCCTCGCTAGCAGATGCAACCATCTCGCCCTTCAGCACCAGCTAACCGTCCCAATGGTCAACCACCAAGGAATCCGTCAGGAGGTAACAAGGGCCAGAATAATGCTGCGGGAGTTCAGTGCTACAAGTGCGGAGAATGGGGACACTACAACAATTGTCCAAAGAAGCAATAGACCTCACCTAGACGTGTCAATCATGTGACACTAGAGCAAGCACAGGAAGCACCTGATGTGGTGATCGGTATGTTTTCTGCTAATTCCCACCCCGCCACAGTATTGTTTGATTCGGGTGCTACACGTTCATTTATATCCAAAGATTTCATAAAGAAGCATGACATGGTAGTTACATTCTTGAATCGGCCGTTGTTGATAGACTCTCTTGGAGGAGAGATGGTGGCAAGTCATCTATGCCGTAAAGTGAGTATAAACATAAGGGGGGTAGTCTTTTGGGCCAACCTAATAGTGTTGGACTCACAAGGATTAGACATCATTCTGTGAATGGACTGGCTGACAAAGAATCAAGGAGTAATTCATTGTGCAACTAGGACAGTTTGCTTAACGCACCCAGATGGCACTATAGTGGAATTCAAGCCAGATCAGACACAAGAGGAAGTTGTACAACTCAACCATCTTGAGAGTACAGAAGGCATCATGGTTGTGAGTGAGTTTCCGGATGTATTTCTAGATGACTTACCAGGTATGCCCCCTGATCGAGAGATTGAGTTTATCATTGAGTTAGTACCTAGAACGGCCCCAATATATAAGCGGCCGTATAGAATGGATGCTAAACAACTAGATGAACTAAAGGATCATATTGAGGAGTTACTGGGGAAATGATATATTCGTCCTAGCTCATCACCTTGGGGAGCACCAGTTATATTTGTACCTAAGAAGGATGGTACCCTGAGGTTGTGTGTAGATTATCGTGCCTTAAATGCGGTAACAATCAAGAATAAATACCCACTACCAAGAATCAAAGATTTGTTTGATCAGTTGAGAGGAGCATGTGTGTTCTCTAAGATTGATCTTCGCTCGGGTTATCACCAACTGAAGATTAGACCCTCAGACATTCCCAAGACTACATTTGTCTCTCGATATGGACTATATGAGTATACAGTTATGTCGTTTGGATTGACCAATGCCCCTGCATATTTTATGTATCTGATGAACAAGGTATTCATGGAGTACTTGGACAAGTTTGTAGTGGTGTTCATCGATGACATACTTATCTACTCCAAGACTAAAGAAGAGCATGAGGAGCACATCAGGATGGCTCTACAAAAGCTTCGCCAACATCAGTTATACGCCAAACTTAGTAAGTGTGAGTTTTGGCTAAAGGAAGTATCGCTTTTGGGTCATGTTATATCCGAAGGAGGTATAACAGTGGATCCGGGCAAAGTGGCAGATGTTCTTAAATGGGAAACACCTGAGAGTGTACATGATATGCGAAGATTCTTAGGCATGGCTGGTTATTACCGTCGATTCATCAAGGGATTTTCAAAGATCTCTCGACCGCTAACCAAGTTGCTTGAGAAAGGAGTTGCTTTCAAGTGGACCCCCGAATGTGAAATGAGATTTGCTGAACTAAAGAAGAGGTTAACCAGTGCGCCAGTATTGGTGATGCCTGATATGCAGAAGGAGTTTGTAGTTTATTGTGATGCATCCGGTCATGGTTTAGGATGTGTCTTAATGCAAGGAGGACATGTTGTAGCCTATGCTTCAAGACAACTTCAGAAATATAAGAAGAATTATCCAACCCATGATCTAGAATTGGCAACTGTTGTCCATGCATTGAAGATATAGAGACACTACTTAATGGGAAAAAGAACCGAGATATACATAGATCATAAGAGCTTGAAGTACATATTCACACAACCAGATCTTAATCTCAGACAACGTCGTTGGTTGGAGTTAATAAATGATTTTGATGTGGGAATCAACTACCATCCAGGGAAGGCTAATGTGGTTGTTGATGCTCTAAGTAGAAAGGGACAATGTAATAATTTGTCAGTACAAGCTCTTCAACCCCAGTTATGTGAAGAGTTTGCAAGGTTAAACTTATGCCTAGTGACTAGTACTGAAGCAGTTGCTATGGAAGTGGATTCAACCCTTGAATGTGATATACGAGAAGGACAAAAGAATGATGAGAAGGTCAAGGAGATCAAGCAATTAATGAAGAAAGGAAAAGCTCCAAACTTTAGAGAGGATGAACAAGGAACCCTATGGCTTGGAAAGAGGATTTGTGTTTCGGATATAAAGGAGATTAGAGAGTTGATACTAAGGGAAGATCATGACTCATCATACTCCATTCATCCCGGAAGCACAATGATGTATCAAGATCTTAAAGATCGATATTGGTGGCATGGAATGAAACGGGATGTAGCAGAATATGTGGCCATATGTGATACATGTCAATTGATTAAGGCGGAACATCAAAGACCAACAGGGTTGTTGCAACCAATCAAAGTGCCAAAATGGAAATGGGAAGAAATTAGTATGGATTTCATTGTGGGACTACCAAGGACACAGTCTGGATATGACTCTATATGGGTTATAGTGGATTGTTTGACTAAAGTTGCCCATTCATTCCTGTGAAAGAAACCTACAATGGTCCGAAGTTGGCAGAATTGTATATCTCCAGGATTGTATGTTTACATGGAGTTCCTAAGAAGATTATCTCAGATCGAGGCACTCAATTTACCTCAAGATTCTGGCAGAAGTTGCATGAATCAATGGATACCCGTTTAAATTTTAGTTCTGCGTATCATCCTCAGACTGATGGTCAAACAGAACGTACCAACCAGATATTAGAAGACATGTTAAGAGCGTGTGCTCTAAAGAATAGCCAAAGTTGGGATAAGAATGTGCCATATGCCAAATTCTCTTACAACAACAGTTATCAAGCCAGTTTGAAGATGTCGCCTTTTGAAGCATTGTATGGGCGAAAATGTAGGACAACGTTGTTTTGGAATCAGACTGGGGAAAGTCAAGTCTTTGGGCCTGATGTATTGAAAGAGGCTGACAGACAAGTACAAGAAATTCGGAAGAATCTAAAGGTAGCCCAAACAAGACAGAAGAGTTATGCGGATACTCGAAGACGTGATCTAACATTTGAGGTTGGTGATTATGTGTACTTGAAGGTGTCACCTATGATAGGGTTGAGAAGATTTAAAGTAAGAGGCAAGTTGTCACCCCGCTACATTGGTCCGTTCAAGATATTAGAACAACGAGGTGAAGTGGCTTATCAACTTGAGCTCCCACCGCACTTGTCAAATGTACATAATGTGTTCCATGTATCACAGCTTAAGAAGTACTTAAGAGTGCCTGAGGAGCAGTTACCTATGGAAGCAGTAGATGTACAAGAAGATTGGTCATATGTGGAACAGCCTGTCAAGATACTTGAGACATTAGAAAAGGTTACCAGAAACAAAGTCATTCGCATGTGTAAAGTGCAATGGAAATATCACTCAGAAGCAGAAGCAACATGGGAAAGAGAAGAAGATCTCAAGGCCGAATTCCCTAATCTATTCTCTTAGGACATCCGAATCTCGAGGGCGAGATTCCTTTTAAGGGGGGGGGTAGAGTTGTAACACCCATATTTCATGTACATAAAATGTATAAAACAAGGTGCATTTGTGTGTTGCATTTTTGTGTGAATTTTGAAGTTCAAACGAGTATAAAACATTGAAGTTTGAATTTGAAATCAAATCAAAAGAAAAGGAAATGAAAAAGAAAAAGAATAAAATCCCCCCCTATCGGGCCAAAACCCACCCCGGCCCATCTACCCCCTTCCCTCACCCGCAGCCCAACAACCCCCACTCCCTCTCTTCTCTCTCTGCCGCCCAGGACCCACCTGTCACCCCCCACCTCAAGCAACCACCACCTCTCTCCTTCCCACGCCACGCCGCGCCACCCCCCTCCAACTGCCTCACCCCACACTGATCACCCGGGAAAACTACCCTACGCACGCGCCAACAACCGCTGCCCTTCTCCCCCCTACAAATTTAGCCCTCCCCCTCTCTTTCTTCTTCCCCCGCACTCAAACCATAGCCAACCGCCGTTCTCGGTATGTCACAAGTGTTCCCGACTAACCGGCAATTATCTCCCTCCCCTCTCCCCTCTAACCTCTGTACCTTGTCGCCAGGAGCACGCCGGGCAAGAAATCGTGGGGAGATCACCGAGGTTTTGCCGGAATCAACAGGTGCCGATGCCAACCGCCGCCACCTCTCATCGCCGACTACTCTCCGGTCGATTTCAAGTCCCGAAAACCCCCTAGGTATGTTTCCCTTACTTCCCTCTCTCGCTTAGTGTTAAATGCGCGTATTTAGACGTCGTTTGGGCCAGTTTGGCCAACGCCGGCGAGGTCCGCCGCCGCGGGCACCGCGCGCCGCCGTGCGCATTTGGCCGGCATCGCCAGAGGCGACGTGGCCACATCTCGGCTATTGGTTTAAGGCCAACGGTTGAGATTAGAAGGCCCATACAGGTTCAGTTATTTTAAATCCGAGCCACCAGATTCGGATCCAACGGTCCACGTTTAAAATTCATTTCCCGCCATCGCATTTACACCATGGCCCCTGGAATCTTGCGGGCTACCCTGAACTTCCCTGGAATACAAATCTAACCCCTAGAATTGTCAATCTAGCCCATGGACTCTCTGGAAATGGATTTAATCACTTAATTAAGCAATCTAGCCCCTAGAAATTTGTAGAATTAGTGATTTGGCCCCTGTACAGTGTAGGAAAATTACCAAGAAGTCCCTGAGGTTTTATTTAATTGCTGAATATTGTTTATAGGAGTACTTAATGTGTAGAAAATAGATAAAAATGGTAAACAAATGTAATAACAGTAGGAAAATTTGTATAAAATATTTTTATGCTGTAATTAAATTGTAGAGTATAAATAAAATATATTTTGACCATGGAAAATTTATTAAAAATGTTTAAAATACATTTTGGCCATAGAAAATTCAGTAAAAATGATTTTGGACCATAAATAAAACCTAAAAATGTAAGATAAATATAAAATGCATATTTTGGCTATGTAAAATAAAAAATGCTTCGTAGGGACGCATTAGTATAGAATTTTATGCTTATGTGTATGTTGTAATGACATGAATTGTGTGCTCTTTACTTATTTAGCTTTTCTTTCTCTTTGCCATGCTTGGGCAATATACCTAGAGTCGTACTATGACCCCAACTTTAATCTCCAAGACCAAGACTTCACCAACAATCAAGTCTTCGAAGAAGGCAAGTGCCCTTGACCATCTTGTACCAATTTTAGGATTTTAGTTAGATGCATGCTAAATAAAATGATGTACTATTCCATATTACATGCCTTGTTCCGTATAATTCCTTGTCACCTGGTTTGGGTTGGGAAGTAGATAGGTTTTAATTATGCTTAGCCATGCTTAGACATTGGGAATGAGATTTCATACAAATGTGACATGTTATACTTTATGATTACTTTAATCATGATAGATACACAATAGTAGTGTATAGGAATCTGGTGGCTGGATAGTTTTGGCATGGTGCAGTTTGCACGAGACCCGGGATTGGGATTGGCACCACCGGATTCTAAGGACCGGTTTATGGAGGAAGCCACTAAGATTTATAGTACCACCACGAGATTGAGATGGGGCAGCTTGGTCAATTAATTAGGTTTCTCCTGATGAAATGCTACTAGTTGGATGATGTGGAAAATGATGCAGGGGTACTGCTCTGGGAACCGCAAGGCTCAAGAGGGGGCTCTAAGGCGGAGTGTTACTCCGGAAATGCCTCAGTGGTGGAAACCTTAGAGGGCTAGCACTAGTCGGGAGTACCTTTGTAAAGACCATGTAGTGATCTCCTGGCCACACACCTACGGAAGTGTGAAATGTGGTTCATCACCACTGGCTACATGGAGGTTTACTCAGTCCACCTGGCAACAGGGGATGAAATCACTGCTTGTGGGTAAAGGATACACTCTCTGCAGAGATTTGGTAAAACTGTCATGACATCCGTGTTCACGGACAAGAGCGACTTGGGGCCAGTTCATAATTAGATCATGGTTGGGCAATGGTGGTTATTTATGATTCAAGTTACAATCATCATCATTAATATGTGTTGGATTATTTATTGAATTATGATATTGATAATTGAAAGCTAAGGTTAGGCTCTAAGCATAGTGCTTAAGCCATAATTGGCATACCCTTGCTCTAGCCAATCATGTCATTCTCTTCCCACACTTGCTGAGTACTCTATGTACTCAAGCGTTTACTTTTCTATTAGAATATGAAGAAGAAGCGGCACCGGAAGATTTCTTCGTCAACCCGGAGGACTTGGTCTAGGCTGGCGATCCTTCACGCGACTGCCTGTGAAGATGGAGCCTTACTTATCTATTTAACCTTCCGTTGTAGTTTGAACTTTATGAATTGTTTAGATGATGTAAATATGTTTATGGTGTGTAATTGTAGACCTTCGGGTCATATTGTAAGACTATTTATGTACTCGAATATGGCTATGTAATAATATTTCACTTTCATCAACACATGTACGATTCAACTGATCCTGGCATACCTGTGATTAGCGTCAGTTCATCTTTTCGATGACCGGGCGTGACATTTCAACATGGTTACCGTTGGGATAATCAAGTCGACTAGTTCTAAGCATATGCGATTCGAACCGAATACTATCAGACGCTATGGATTCACAGCCACAACCTACAATAGTACCAAACAATATGCCATCGGTTTCAGGTAACGACTTACTAGTTTTTTAGACAGTACTCCCCCCGTTCATATGAACTTGTCGCTTTGTAGTTCATTTTTGAACTATAAAATGACAAGTTCATGGGAACAGAGAGAGTACAAAACATTTGACTACTATCTTTATCATCTAACTGTATTTTTTCCAAAACCGTAGGCTCACATCAATATCTAATTCTTAGCTGATTCCTTTCTTTGTATTTTAGATAATGGGATCGGTCCTGACCTTCATTTCAAAAGAGGTTATGGCTGAAATATTAAAAATTCAACTCAAACTTGAGAATGACATGTTTAATGATTCTAACAAAAGCAAGGAGGGACCGGGTATGGATTTGAAACGTCACAATTACAGTAATTCTGTAACTGAATCGCCATCCTATCTGGCGAAAACATCCATGATGGTGTCTTCTAAGATCCTGCAAGCAGCCCTCATCATGCTGGTGATATCCTCACACCTTTGCAGCAATATCCACACGTGGCACCAATATGTTCCCCTGTAAAGTGCCGGCATATTTGTTTAGTGGGACATTTGTTAAAAACAATGTCATTCCTCCACAACCATATGGCCCAACACATGGCTCTTGCACTAGCAATCTATATTTTTCTACTGTAGCACTCCAATTGCATAACCCCATAAATCTCATGGAGTTTATGGGTAGGTTTGTAGCTCCATGTAGAAATTGCCATGCAAATGTTGTAGGAAATTCGATAGCACTTGAGTAGTTGGAATCTACTCGCGAGATATAGAATCGGTACACTCGGGTTTGGATTTGAGAGAATAGTTCATTAAACTGAAAATAGAGACCGGGCAAGGGGTTAGGACGCAGCGGAATATGATCTCGTGTGCTAGCCCTACCTGTGTTGATTGAGGACCGATCCATGTGCGGTTCTGCTGGACAAGTTTGACATGTGACGGGTGCATACTGGATATATGAGAACTCTGTCAACTTATAGGAGTGGGTTGAGGACAACAAGGCGGAAATTCGTTGGCGGACAACGTCGACGACGTGTGCTCCGTGAAGGGACCTCCTACCCGTTACCAAAGGATCGATTCGACGTTCGGGTGTCCTGTGAAAGGTTTCCACATACGACGATTATTGAAGTGTGTAGGATCGAAGAACACATGAAAAGCTAACAGTCAGGGGGTGAATGGTCGATTTAAAACTTTTTTAGCGGAAGCAACAAAAAATTACTCGGTAGAAAATAAATCTATTAAGAAATCGTGTGTGTGACTAATCTAAACATGATCAATCGTGATAAAACCAGTATAGATTGTGGAAAATCAAGTCACGAAGACAAGACAACAAGAATCACGAAAAGCAGTCGAGAAAAACTCATGTTACGATCGAAAGATTGAATGATGGTCAATCTGTTCTACCCGAGAAAAACCAGATCTGCAACACTGCAATGAAACTCGTGTAGATTCAAAACCACAAATCCAATGATCGTGAATTTTCACACATGATATATAATCAAGTTGTGAAGATAACCCAAAAAGAATCACGTTAATTGGATCTGTAAAACTCGAGTTATGATAAAATTACCGAAGCAAGGTAGTGCTGTGCAGAAACTCGACGAGAAAAACTTGTCTGAAATAAGTCGGATGAACAAGGCACAAATTTTCCTTTAGAATACGAATTTTATTGATCAAAACACAAAAGGATTAGCCCCAAAGTCGTTCACCACGAGCTCTGGTCTCCCTTTCTTATATAACCAGCCTTTAGGCCAACCCAATTCTAACTAGGACTCAAATCCTACTCAGATTTAACTAAAACTTTCTATAACTGCTCAAGACTCTTCTATACGCAGATAGAAGCAATCTTAAGACTTCCAAACACCTTAGAAACGTGTCCCACATGCCAAAAAACAACTCATCTTTGTGACCCACACGAAATCCTATCGTAACCAACTCAAATCTTTCCATATTTGAGTCAAACATGACTCAACCGCAACCTGTGTCCTTAAGCTAGTCGGTTGGACCTTTCTGACCAATTCTTTACATCCACATCTCTTCATCACGCCTTGGAACCATGTATCCACGTCCATGCACTCTTTGCACACGTGCAAACATCTTCTAACAATGTCCACGATACCTTCATATGCATTGTTCTTGATTCAATCATGTTGTACGACCTCCCAATCAACTCAACAACAATTCCTCCCGAACTTGGTTGTTGAACCTCATCTTCCCCTAAGACTAGTTCAATGGATCCCGTCACCAGCCATGTCTTGAACTCAAGCAACACTCGCACATGAATAAATAACTAATACTTCTGAGCACAAGTCCTCGACTTGACTCACATTAGTTCAAAAACCACAACACCTTACGTGAGCACTTCACATAAGCATGTTGCAAACCATAGCAACGATATCAGCCATAACCACCAAAACACATCAAAAACTTAGCAAAAGAATAATGAGCAAACTTTCCATAAATGTAAAGCAAGTTCAAAACATTGCAAGGTAAAAGCAGAACAATTGCAATCAAACATCAGACGTTGCCAAAACTAACCGGACCTTGAGATGAAGCTTACCAAAGCTAGCAGGACCTAGCGTTGGAGCTTAACAAAGCTAGTCGGACCTAGCGCCGAAGCTTAACAAAGCTAGTCGGACCTAGCCATAGCAAGTCGGACCTAACCAAAATAAGTCAGATCTAGATAAAGAAGTCGGATCTAGCCAAACCAAGTCAGACCTTACGTCGGACCTTGCTGGAGCTACCCAAAACAAGCTGGACCTATCGTCGGGCCTTGCAGGAGCTCGAATCTAGAGTTAGACCTTGATGAGATGGGTGCTTTTGGCAAAGTTCAAAACTTTTATTGTCATAGCTAATGTATTCAGCACACATAGGTCTCACAATCTCCCCCTTGATGAATGCATTGGCAACACCACTTAAAATTCGAACATTGTCTTATGACAAGTTTTGAAAACAATCAAATGAGAAATAAATATAAAAAAATACCCCCCTATACTTATTTCTTCCCCTATGTAAATCAGAAATAAAATGAGAAGAAAAACAATAATTCTCCCCCTAGGAAGAATCATGCCAAATCACATGTGAATGTGTACAATGTGTGATTAATTTCTCCCCCTTTGACAATGTATTCAGCAAGGTTCAAAAGAGAAATTTCAATTGTTATGAGCATATTGTAACACATAATATAAAACAAAGCTTATCCAAGTCATACTATATAGTAACTTATACTATGACATCAACCAAATACATAAAATAGTGTAAGCCATGCTAGAGATCAAGTGTAATTTTCAATTAAACAAGTCATTGTCGGTACCCCACGTACCGGGTACCCCACAATACCACAACAAGTGCAAGAAAGTTCCTCCCGTCAGAGTCGAAGACCCTTGCTGGTCCCACATGTCATGTTGCACCGGACCCGCTCCTCTCACATGGCTGGCTCCCTGGTTAACACGTGTAAAATAAGCCCGAAACAAAACTCACAACCAAGGGAAGCTCCGGCGACTACACGTGTACAACAGCCCCGAACCTAGCCCCCGTCAGAGAGGAGCTCCGATACTGACATGTGTACAATAGCCCCAGACCTACTCTCCCGGAAGGGAAAGCTCCGGATCTGCCACGTATGGAGCCTCTGGACCTTCGTCACCAACAGAAATACAAGCCGATCATGACCAATACAGACATTCAAGGATGGTTAAGGCGGCACTTACAAGGTCTGATAATGTGTCATTAATACCATATTAATGGCACACGATCAGTGTACCATTAATAGTTGTAACGCTGCCAAGAAGGCATGTTACCACACTATTAACTGTACTTAATACTCTTTAGACAGTGTATTAGGTCATTTAGCACGCTAGGGCCACATGTCGGGCCAGGCCAGCTTTGTAACGGTCAGTCCTTAGAACTATAAAAGGGCTGCACCGCACGAGTATAGACTCATTCTGAGGCTAAGGCAGGCTATTGCGACATGAACTTAGCAAACTCACTCGCTCAATACAATCACACAAACCCCGTGGAGTAGGGTATTACGCTCAGGCGGCCCAAACCACGTAAATCTCTGAGGTCACCATCTTGATTTTGATCTTGTGTCCCCTAACCACAAAAGAACCTCTGCGTGCTGCTTCTAAGCAGGTCCGGGGGAAGTGTCGTATTCAACACTTCGACAGTCATGATCTCACAAACTTAACTATTTCAAAACTTGAAAAGCATGACACTTGTTGCAAAATTTTTCATTTTTTAATATTATTTAAAGCACAAATTCTGATCATATAACATTTGCAAGAGATTATATGCCGCATCTGCCTTATTCTAACCAAACAAGCCAAGCCTATGTCCTTTGACAATCAGAAGCTTAATGACATGTTTTTAGTCATACACAACTTCTTCCAAGTTCATATCTAAGTGTAATGATAAGCCATCTCAAAATAAGAAGTGCGATGCATGCATATTCTCTTGATATTTTCTCAATTTTTATTTGATCATAAAAGCTCAACATGAGAGTAGTTGATTGATTAATTTTTCATGATTAAAAGTACTTGTGAGCATGTAACAAGTTCAAAATAGCAAGAAAGTTTGATCATGACCAGATTTAGTGTAAGTAATTATTCCAATTACTAGTCATGGCAAAAACTACAAAATGTATAACATGAGTAATGTAGTTAGAACTTTCAGCATGTAAAAGGAATCACAAAGTCATATATGTATGAAATACTATGCTCATATCATTTTAAATTTAGATTTACACATAGACTTCCCAAGTTTCAAAACTTCCCCTCAATTTAAGCCATGAGGATGCATAACCCCTATTTCACTACGAATGAAACAAAGACGAGTGAAATCCAAAGGTTTTATGAAAATATTAGCCAATTGTTGTTCAATATCTACATGGTGAAGCACAATGTTTCCTTTTTCAACATAATCACGAAGAAAGTGATAACTAATGTCAATGTGCTTTGTTCTCGAATGTTGCATGGGATTTTTAGCAATGCAAATGGTACTAGTGTTATCACAAAATAGTGTAACACTATCTAGATCAACCCCATAGTCCTTAAGGCCCCCTTTGGCACAACTCCACAAAGCTAATTCTCTGGATTCACTTCTGATTCTCTAGTGAAGTGATTCTGTGGCTGAAAATAATCTCTATGATTTCCTAGAATAAACTCTAAGAATTAATCAGGAGAAGCTACTTTTTTCAGCTTCTGGCCCCTCAGTTCATTTCAGAGAATCACTTCATAGAATCAGCCAAGAATTAGTTCTTCTGAAAAACAATGTTTGGCACAGTTTCTCTAATTCTGCCTAAGAATCAGCTCTGTGGAGCTCCGCCAAAGGGGCCCTAAGTGTTTGAACAATCCAAAGAATTTGTGAGCAAGCGCTAGCAACAACTACATATTCAGATTCGGCTATGGATTGTGCAACTGAGTTTTGTTTTCTAGAGGACTAAGCAATAAGAGAATTACCAAGAAAATAACAAGCACTCGAAGTACTTTACCTGTCAATCCTACAACCCCCAAAATCGGCATCCGAAAAAGCTTTCAAAGTAACGATTGAGAAAGAAGGAAGAAAAATGCCAAATTCTTGAGTTTCATGTATAAGTACCTGATAATTCTTTTCATGGCTTGACGATGTGAAGCACGTGGGGAAGCTTGAAACCGTGCACAAAGACATATGCTGAATTGTATGTCCGGTCATGATGTCGTGAGATACAAAAGTGATCCAATCATATTTCTATATTCTTTTAGATCGATCAGGTCACCATCTTCATCAAGTTTAAGTGTTGTCATTGTTACCATTGGTGTCTGAAGAGGCTTGCTTTTGTCCATGTTGAAGCGTTTTAGGAGGTCTTTTGTATACTTTGTTTGATGCACAAAGGTCCCCTCCTTGGTTTGCTTGATTTGCAGCCCCAAAAAGTATGTGAGTTCTCCCATCATACTCATTTCAAATTATGAACTCATCATAGCTGAAAACTTGGACACAAGATCATGAGAAGCACAACCAAAGATAATATCATCCACATACACTTGAACAAATAATGAGTCATTGCCATGCTTAAGCACAAAAGAGTTTTATCAACCTTGACCATGGTAAACCCATTTTTAAGTAAGAATGTTTTTAACCTATCATACCATGCTCTAGGGGCTTGTTTGAGACCGTACAAGGCTTTGGTCAGTTTGTAAACATGATTAGGAAAATCTGGATTTTCAAAACACGGTGGTTGCTTGACATTAACCTCCTCATCTATGTAGCCATTAAGAAAAGCACTTTTGACGTCCATTTGATATAACTTGAAACCTTTAGATGCAGCAAAAGCTAACAAAATTCTTATGACTTCTAATCTAGCAACAGGAGCAAAAGTTTCATCAAAATCTAGACCTTCAATTTGTGTGAAACCTTGAGCAACCAACCTAGCCTTATTCCTAACCACAACCCCATCCTCACTTTGTTTATTTTTAAACACCCATTTAGTCCCAATTAAAGTGTGACCTGGAGGTGGAGGTACAAGTTTCCAATCATTATTTCTTTCAAACATTTCTAACTCTTCTTGCATGACAATAATCCAAGATTCATTAGTGAGGACGATCTGGACCAGCAATGGTGGTCGTCGGTGCTGGTTGTGAATCAAAATCAGGAGCTGGAACAATGTCATTAGCTGCTGAATTTTCGGGTAGTAGCACCTCTTCTTCCTCATCTTCAATGAAAATACTCTCCCCCTGCGGATATGGATCCAAACTTGCAATATTTGAGCTAGTACCTAGGCTAGCTTCATCAAAAGAAACCTCACAAGTCTACACAATTTTTTTAGTGTCAAGTAAAAGCACACGGTAGCCTCTAGTATGAGATGGATAACCAAGAACATGCCATCAACAAATCTAGCTTCAAATTTGTCAGGATTACCATGTTTCTTAACAAAGCATTTGTAACCAAAGACCCTAAAGTGTGTGACACTAGGCCTATGTCCAAACCGAAGCTCATATGGTGTTTTTCCTAGCTTAGCACGCAAGAAAACACGATTAGAAACATAACAAGCAGTTGCAATTGCATCTGCCCAAAATTTCCTAGGAATTTGATATTCATCAAGTATAGTCGTAGCCATCTCAATGAAGGTTCTGTTCTTTCTTTCTACAACACCGTTTTGTTGAGGTACATATGGTGAAGAAAATTGATGATCTATTCCATTTTAGCACAAAAAAGATCAAAGGATTGATTTTTAAATTCAGTTCCATTATCACTTCTAATTGCTCTTAAAGATCCTGAGTGATCAATTGATAATCTAAGAAATAAATTTCTAAAGTGACTAAAAGCTTCATTCTTAGATGCCATAAAATAAACCCAAGAGTATCTAGAATAGTCATCAACAATCACAAGAACATACCATTTACCTCCGAAGGATTGAACACGTTAAGGTCCTACGGTGTCAAGATGCAAAAGTTGACTCAGTTCAATTGTCATGGTCATTGTGAGAGGAGCATGTGAACCTGCAACCATCTTAGCATGTCTACAAGAAGAGCACACAATTTATTTGTCCCTTTTTAGCTTAGGTAGCCCACATATGCGATCAAGAGCACTAACATGCATGAGATGATCAAAGCCTACGTGACCAAGTCTACGATGCCAAAAATATAAGTCTTTGGAATCATTAGCAACTAGACACCTATACTTAGAAGAAGACATATCAAAATCATCTTTAAAAACTCTTCCAAACCGAGACATGTTAAACATAAGCTCACTATTTGAACCTACAACTTTGCAGCAATTTTTATTGAAAATAATTTCTAGATTTTCATATAGCAATTGTGAAACAGAAAGTAAGTTGTATTTCAAATTTTTGACAAGTGTCACATCCTTCAAAGTGTAGTGATCATTTACCCTAACCAAACCCTTAGCAATTATAGGAGTTGAAGAATTATCAGCAAAAGTAATATTCTCTACACGTGACACAAAAGAGATGGAGGAGAACCATTCTTTGTTACCGGTCATGTGGCGTGAGCAACCTGAATCCACAATCCAAATGTTCTCCTTTCTCAAGCGTGTAACCTACATAGAAGCACAATACATCGATGACTCAAAACTGGGGTTAGTCAAAAGGCATTTAGGAATCCAGTACTGAGTCACACGATGTCCAGTAGGAATAACACGCGAAAGCTGAGAAAAAACAGCAGGTTTATGAGCCAAAGCTTGAAGATTTTTGTACCCAACTACTGACCTACGAGTGTTACATGTGTACCACAAAAAACAGTATGTTTGGGAGCAAACTTTGCATGTTTTCGACTCATTATAGCAGGTTGCATGTTCCTATCATTCGGTTTAGTATATGCAGCAAATTTTGCATGAAAGTTATGAGATCTAGCAATCATTATTTTCTTTTTTTGTTGTTTAGCTAGTGTATAACAAAAATCTATGACATGACCATCTCTATTACAGTAGGTACAATGAAATTAACTTTGTGTTCATGTCTAGATGAGCAAGCAACATTTTTATTAATAACCGAATGAGACAACACCAATACAGATTTGAAAACCACTTTTTTATGTTTAGGAACTGTATTAATCAAACCAGTTCCTAATGACTTTAAAATTTTAGGTGGATGTTCTTTAGCATGGGCATGCGAATCAAAACCTAAACCAGTTTTATCATTGCAAGATTTGGATGAACTCAACAGCAAGTTCAGATTTTTGTTCCCAATACAAAATTGTTCTTGTGTCCTATTCATGTCATCAAGTTTCTTAGACAATTCTAGGAAGTTTTCACATGAAGTTTTTTCCTTTTAATTTGCAATTAGAACAATATTTAACTTCATGAGAACGTAAAGCATTGTTCAATATAGAAATCTCATTCATAGCATCGTGTAGTTTCTTATCAAGATCATCACAAGTAGAACAATGAGAATCAATTGTAGAACAACTAGTATCTTTCATGTTTTATCATTAAGGGCAGCAAACTTTTTGTTCTTTTCAATTTCAAGTTCAAGTTTATCAATGTGGAGGTGTGTGCACTTCTTAGAGAGACAATTGTTCATATATTAAATCACATGAGAAACAAGAATCATCACTAGGAATCAAAGATTTTAAACGATTAATTTCAGATTCTAGTGACTGAATTTTAACAACATTGTCCCTAAGCCTTTTGTCCCTTTTTTTAACTATAACAGTAGCATGAGAAATAGCATCACACATTTTTTGCAAGTAGAACATACCTCTTCATTGTCGCTGTTGTGTTCTGCCTCCTCCATACTTGATCTTGACTTGCCCGCCATGAAGCACAAGTTTTCCAAATCATCTTCATCTTCGTCACTTCCGATGTCCACATCGCTCGAGCCAAGTTCTTGAAGTGTGCAGATAAAGCTATTCACCAATTGGCATCCTATAAAACCCTTCTTTTTCTTATTGTTGTTTACAGAGGAGTGCTTCGTCCTTGTTTTCTTTTCATCATGGGAAGTAGCACCTGAAAGGTTAGGGCAATCCACGCGAAAATGTCCTGTCTTACCACATTCAAAGCATCGTTGAGGTCCGACACTTCCTCTACCTCTAGTTCTCACATTTTGCAACACTTTTGAGAACCTAGTAGAGATGAGTGCAAGTTCTTCCTCTCGAAACTCTTCAATCTGTTCAAGGGTTAGAGAGGACAACAAAGCAAGTGTTCTACACGATGAAGATTGGCCGGAGCTAGGCATGTCACATTGAGAAACAAATGCAAGAGACTTGTTGGGGTTCTTACATGAGATTATATCAATTTCATGAGTTCTCAATTTAGAATATAGAATATCTAAAGCAAGTGTACTCATGACAGTAGATTCACAAAAAGATGTGACTTTCATGTCCCAAATTGACATGTCTAATGCACTTAGTAATTACCTAGCATTCTCAGCATCTGAAAAATTAACATTGACGCTACGCAAGTTGCTGAGAATTTTACTAAAGCGAACAAAGAGATCGTCGATGGACTCATCTGGTTGCATTTCGAAGCACATGTACCCCTTTTTGAACATGTCTTGCCTTACCTCCTTGATCATATTGGATCCTTTGTGGTAATCACATAGAGCTTTCCAAACATCGTACACAGATCGGAGGTGAGCAACACGGTCGAAGTCGCTTTGAGTTAGTCCTTGTATGATCAAGTTCCGAGCCTTGTTGTTGTTGTCAACATCTCTCAGATTTGTAGCCGTAACTTGATCGTATGATGGCACTTCGTAAGGCTTGTACACCTTTTCCCATATTGCAAAGCCCTACACCTGGATGAAGGCTTCCATACGTGCCTTCCAAACCTGAAAATCAATACCACTAAACACACAAGGTTTTGCAAAGTATTTTTCCATGATGATTAGTCAAAAACACGTGAAAATCTCAAAGATTAGAGCACCGTGGATATGGTACCAATTGTAGGATTGAAGAGCATGTGAAAAGCTGCCAGAGGGGGGTGAATGGTAGATTTAAAACTTTTTCAGTAGAAGCAACAAAAAATCCCTTCGTAGAAAATCATTCTGTTAAGAAATTGTGTGTGCGACTAATCTAAACGTGATAAATCATGAAAAAATCAGTATATATTGTGGAGAATCATGTAACGAATACACAACAACAAGAATCACGAAAAATCATCGAGAAAAACTCAAGTTACGATCGAAAGATTAAATGAAGTTCAATCTGTTCTACCTGAGAAAAACAAGATTTGCAACACTTCAATGAAACTCGTGTAGATCCAAAACCAAATATCCGATGACCTTGAAATTTTCACAGATGATAGATAATAAAGTTGTGAAGACAATCCAAAAAGAAACACATCAGTTGGATCTGTAACTCGAGTTATGATAAAACCACCAAAGCAAGGTAGTGCTGTGCAGAAACTCAACGTGAAAAACTTGTTTGAAACAAGTCGGACGAACAAGGCACAAAAGTTCATTTAGACTATGAATTTTATTGATAAAAACACAAAAGGAACAGATCCAAAGTAATTAACCACGAGCTCTGGCCTCCTTTGCTTATATAACCAGCCCTTAGTCCAACACAATCCTAACTACGACTCAAATCCTACTCAGATTTAACTGAAACTTCCATAACTGCTCAAGACTCTTCTATACACATATAGAAGCAATCTTAAGACTTCCAAACACCTTAGAAACATACCCCACATGCCTAAAAGCAACACATCTTCGTGACCCATATGAAATCCTATCGTAACCAACTCAAATCTTTCCATAATAGAGTCAAACACGACTCAGCTGCACCCGGAGTCCTTAAGCTAGTCGGTTGGACCTTTCTGACCAATTATTTGCATCCACATCTCTTCATCACGCCTTGGAACCATGTAGCGACATCTATGCAGTTCTTGCACACGTGCAAATATCTTCCAACATTGTCCACGATACCTTCATATGCATTGTTCTTGATTCAATCATGCTGCGCGACCTCCCGATCAACTCAACCACAATTCCTCCTGAACTTGGTTGTTGAACCTCATATTCTTCCTAAGACTAGTTCAATGGATCCTGTCACCAGCCATGTCTTGAACTCAAGCAACACCTTCACATGAATAAAAAACCAATACTAGTAAGCACAAGTCCTCGACTTGACTCACATTGGTTCTGAAACCACAACACTTTACATGAGCACTTCACATAAGCATGTTGCAAACCATAGCAAAACGATATCAACCATAACCACCAAAACACACCAAAGACTTAGCAAAAGAATACTAAGCAAACTTTCCATAGATGTAAAGCAAGTTCAAAACATTGCAAGGTAAAAGCAGAACAATTGCAATCAAACCTTGAGATGAAGCTTACCAAAGCTAGCAGGACCTAGCACTAGAGCTTACCAAAGCTAGTCGGACCTAGCGCTGGAGCTTAAAAAAGCTAGTCGGACCTAGCGCCAGAGCTGACCAAAGCTAGTCGGACCTAGCCACAGCAAGTCCGACCTAACCAAAATAAGTCGGACCTAGACAAATAAGTTGGACCAAGAAAAAGAAGTCGGACCTAGCCAAAGCAAGTTGGACCTTGCCGGAGCTACCTAAAACAAGTCGGACCTATCGTCGGACCTTGCAGGAGCTCGGACCTAGAGTCGGACCTTGATGAGACAGGTGTTTAGGCAAAATTCAAAACTTTTATCGTCATAGTCAATGTATTCAGCACACATAGGTCTCACAAAGTGCGACACGATGTGCTTTCAAAAGTACGTATGTTTCATGTTATCTAGGTGTCTTTTGATTCGAATCATTGTTGAAAGCAGCCTAGAGGGGGTGAATATGCTAATAATATCTGAAAACACTTAATTAAACGTAACCAGAATACAGGGGGTGGACTAGTTCAGTCAGGGGCGGACTAGTTCGGTCAGTGTACAGGAAAAGTACAAAGGTTGGATTTTTATGATTTTTCTTTGAATTTATTTAAGCGGAAGGTAAGTAAACAATCTAGTAACCTAATCAAGTAAGTTGAACGACTACAACTAGGTTGATTGTAAGATTGATAGTAAGAACAAGATGAACAAGTAATGAACGATACAATCCCTAACAATTGATTCTAACGATGAACTTGAAAGTAAAGAAGACAAGAGACTCTATTTATCCCGAGGTTCGATTCGACACAAGAATCTACTCTGTTGAGTTGTCCTTGAAGGATTAAGTCTCATTCAACCCTAACCCTCTCCAAGTCACCACAATGGCTAACTTGGCTTCTCCACTAAATCAAAAGGGTGGATACAAGATTCTTGGTGCTACTTATAACTTGAGGCAGCCACAACAACCTAGCAAGTCTAGGAAACAAAATACAACATCTTGAAACTCAGATCAACAACTCATGAGCAAGAGAATCAAACCGAGAGCTCAAGACTGATGAACACCCTTTTCTTCTCCCACAAATTTTCCAAACCCTCAAATATTGCTCTTAGGGGTCAATAAAGTGAGGAGAGAAGCTTAGAAGAGCTCTAGGTTTGCTATGGCGACACTAGGGTGCTGGAGAGGTCGAAAAGAAGTCGAGGTGAGAGTTGCCTATGGGGGGCGTTAATAGGCTAATAAAACCTGACAACACTTAATTAAATTTAATTACAAAATAGGGTGGACTAGTCCAGTCAGGCTGCAAGAAAAGAACAAAGGCTTATTTTATGAGTTTTTATCTAAGTTTGTTGAAGCAGAAGTTATGTAAATTATCTAGCAACCTTAACAAGCATGTAGGAGTGCTAAAAGCAAGTTAGAAGCAAGATAGATTGTATGTATGATATGAACACGTTATGAGCAATACTAAATCCTAACAAGTGATTCTAATGATGAACTTGACAGTAAAGGGACAAGAGACATGAATTTATCCCGAGGTTCGAGTCCATACAAAAATCTATGTCCCCGTTGAGGAGTCCACAAAGGATCGGGTCTTTTTCAATCCTAACCTATCCAAGTCACCACAAAGGCTAACTTGGCTTCTTCACTAAATCACAAGGTTGAATATAATATCCTTGGGGCTACTCACAACTTGAGGCTCCCACAACAATCTAGCAAGTCTAGGAAACAAAATACAACAGCCACAAACTTAGATCAACAACTCAAGAGCGAGAGAATCAAACTCGCTCGAAACCGGTGAACCACCCTTCCACCTCTCCCAAATCCCAAGAACCCAAGAAGGTGAGGAGGAAGGCTTAGAGGAGCTCTAGGTTTGCTATGGCAGCGCTAGGGTGCAGGAGAGGTTAAAAAGAGGTCGGGGGATCCTTTGTTATAGGGGTCCTCACACTTGACTGTTGCCACCAACTAATGTGCAGACTAGTCCGGCCAAGGAGTTCCACTCTATGTCACCAACTAAAGTCCCGAACACCTTTTGAATTCAAACAGTCACTAAACCATGGACTACTCCATCCCACAATAGACAAGTCAGATCTCACATAAGAGCTTTTGCTCCCGGTGAGAACGGACAAGTTCGGTAAGGGTTGACTAGTCTGGCCTCTGGTGCGGACTAGTTCATCCTACCAAGACTTAGTGGTAGCTCTCTTCTCTCACAAAACAGACTAGTTTGCCAAGCCCTGACTAGTACGAAGTCACACAAGAGCTTTTGCTCCAGTAAAACTCAGATTAGCCTGGATAGACGGACTAGTCCGACCTCTGTGGCAGACTAGTTTGGCGTTCTAGGACTTAGTCCCAGAAGCTCACTCACCTCCTCACAGCAGACTAGCCTGTCCCCAAACGGACTAGTCCGAAGTCACACATGATGTTTTCCTCCGTATGAAAACACACTAGTCTGATAGGGTGGACTAGTTCATCCCTCCGGACGGACTAGTTCGACCCTCTAGGACTTAGTCCCAAAGAAGGTCTGACACTCACAACTACAAACTAGTTCGTACCCAAATGTAGAAGTCCATACTAACACAGGAGGTATTAGTCCGTCTAATATCGAAGTAGTCCAACGTGACTAGACTTGTCTGGCCCAAAGCCCGGGCAAGTTTGGCCTTGTCCTTAGGGCCATCCTAGACTTACCTTCTCACCAATTTCCAAACCGAACCTTGGGCTCCCTATTGATTCTCGAGCACATAAGTTGGTTAATCCTCTACACGACAAGGCGATACAAGACTCAAAGAAATTAAAAACCTAAATTCATTTCTTAGAGTCTTTGATGCCCAATTTTTTTAACTATTTTTATTTTTGAGGGGTTCCATATCCATTTTCAACTCTATCACCTGTGCTCATACTCACGAATCTCATTAGATCCTTAATTGTCATCATCAATCATCCAAAACCCATGGGAATTACCTAGATACTTTTAGAAGGGTCCCCTTTTATAGGGTTCCCGACACTTCACCGTTGCCACCAACTGAAGTATGGACTAATTTGACCACGATCCTAGACTAGTCCGACCACATGGGGACCACACACATCACCAACTGAAGTATACACCACCTTCTGAATTCATATGGTCACTAAACCTCGAACTAGTCCATCCCACAATGGACTAGTCTGATCTCATACAAGAGCTTTAGCTCTGAGTGAGAATAGACAAGTCTAGTAAGATTGGTCTCGACTGACCGTTAGGGTGGACAATTTCGACCTACTAGGACTTACCCCCAACAACTCTCTTCTCTCACACAGGGAACAAGTCAGTCCAAAACCAGACTAGTACAAAGTCACACAAGGGCTTTTGCTCTAGCTAGACTCGGACTAGTCTAGAGAGGCGGACTAGTTCGGCCTCTATGATGGACTAGTTTGGCCTTCTGGGACTTAGTACCAGAAGCCCACTCGCTTCCTCACAATGGACTATGTAAGGACCGAATGCCCAAGAGGGGGGGGGGTGTATTGGGCTTTCTTTGAAATATTCTAAGCAATGAAACTTAATTTCTAAAGCCCAATTCCCTACGCGACTATCTATGCATTCTAGTAGATAGAAACTTTGCGGAATATAAAATGCATAAAAGTAAGGGAAGGAGAAGGATGCAAACTCCGGAGGAGACAAGGATTTATCCCGTGGTTCGGCAAGATCGTCAAGATCTTCCTACATCCACGTTGTGGCACCCACCAAAGGGTTTTGCCACACCCAAGTCACCGAGACGAGGGGTCTTCACTATTCCTCTCCGTTTGCCTCCTTTGGCAAGGTGGAGCTCAAGCCTTGTACAACTTTGACC
This sequence comes from Tuctoria greenei, assembly GCA_036927565.1. Lineage (NCBI taxonomy): Eukaryota > Viridiplantae > Streptophyta > Magnoliopsida > Poales > Poaceae > Tuctoria > Tuctoria greenei. Next base: position 113,982,813 of record JAYESD010000011.1, on the reverse strand, counting down.
TTCCGGGCTTCCACACACGCCTTGACAAGCTCCGGAAGTCTCCTCACGATTAAAAACACCAAGGGCACTCCCTTGAGGCTCTCACACTATCCTAGAGAGTCCACTCACCCAGAATGGTGGCACACAAGCTCTCTCTCTAGCTAGTTCTAGCCTAAACCTTGGTGTATAGATGATCGAAATGGTGTGGAAGTGATTGCTCTTGGTCTTGAATGCTTGTGGATGTGTTGATAGTGTCTGGCGCTCAAGACTTGACGAAATGACAGGATTAGGGGGTATTTATAGCCAGCCTCCCCGAAATAGCCGTTGGAAAAGTAGGCTGACAGAACTTTACTGTGAACACCAGATGATCCGATGTCCCCCCTTTAGTTATCATGGGTCAAGTTACGTTGGCTGACATCATTGTGTCAGATATGACCGTTGTTAGACCGATGTTGATCCTGTCTTCTCATCGGATGATCCGGTGGCTCTTCCTCCAGAATCTTCTCAATCTTGATGCTTACTGGAGTAATCGACCGATGTGTGCTTCTCGGTACATCGGATGATCCGGTGCTACACTTGGTCCAATTATCTTGCAAACTGTACTGATGGACCGATGTTACTGAGCCATTCACATCGGATGATCCGGTGAGTACTTTGTTCTGAGGTCTTCTTCTTCAGCTGAACCAACTCGACCGATGTGTTATTCTGAGGAATCATCGGTTGATCCGGTGAGTTGATTTTGTTTGCTTCGGGTTGTTTCTAAGTGAATTTTTTGTGTCTTGCTCAAATGACCTCTTAGACTTTGTTGAAAATGTATCTCTGATGATTGTCAATCATTAAGTGTCTTCAATTTTGATTGAGTGACTTTGACATAAGAGCTTTCACTTCTTGTCTTCACATAATTGATTTGATCTTATTCATTGATTGTATATGGGTCTCCAATAACATGTTTATTTCATTTGATTGAGTGATTATGGGGACCTTGCATTCACAAATTCATTAGTAAAATCCAATGGTTGTCATTAATCACCGAAACCATACCTCATGGGGGCCTAGATGCTTTCAATCCCCCCCTTTTTGGTGATTGATGACAACACAACAATTTAAGGCGCAATAGTAATGAATTTGATAGAATGAAACTTAAAGGAATGAAACTTAAAGGATATGCAATGAATACAAGATATCACACTTATTATTTGAAAGCTCAAAATCAATCAATAACTCAAGTATGAATAAGTGAGTAACACCAAATAAGCTCAATCGATTAATTAACATAAGAGTACTTATTGAACACCAAATGCATCGAATTACACAATGATAATGTAGATAAACTCCAAATACAAAAGATAACTCATAAGAAGGACTCCCCCTGAGACTAAGACACTCCCCCTGACTCCTCTACTCCCCCTGACTCCTCTAACTCTTCTCCCCCTTTGGCATCAAGACACCAAAAAGGGATCCGAGTGCCTAAGGATCCTGAGTGCTAGGCGCGATGACGAACTGGTCACCGTCGGGAGTGCTGTCGCCGGAGCTACTGCCTGGAGTAGCGGTGGAAGGAGCTGCCGGAGCAGTAGGAGCCACCGTCGGTGCCGGCTGTGTAGGAGCTGCTGGAACAGGGGCACTGACGACAGAGGCCGGCGTCTGCTGGAACAAGGTCGTAGCCGGCAACGGGGAGTGAATCGGAGCACCAGGGGCCAGAAGTGGAGACATGCTAAAGGAGGGAATCGGCATAGACGGCAACAGAGCGGCAGTTGGAGTCAGGACTGGTGGTGGTGGAGCGACTCCTGGCAGCTGCGACTGGAGGGCAATACCGGTCTGAGTGTAGAGGTTGGTGATCAACCCCAGGATGCCCATCATCGCCTACTGTGTCTGCTGCTGCTGGTCGAGGGTGCGCTGGTGCATCTGGTCGATGAGTCCAGTCATCCGGTCAGTGTCCTCATGCCTCTCACGGGCGATCTGATGCTGCATCTCCTACTGCTGCCGCTGGAGCTCAAGGAGACGGGCATCCTGCTTTGCTCGGGCCTGCTCAGCTGCCAGCCTGTCCAAACGCTGCTGCTCAACCATCTGCTGGAGGAGCGAAGTCAGCTCTGATGGCTGAGTGACCTGTGCCTCAGTGACGGGAGGTGGAGTAGGTGGTGGCACTGTAGAGCCTCCAGCCTCCGCGTCGTGCTGCCTGGGTGTGGGAGGAGGTGGAAAGTACTCCTCGACACTGTCGTCAGTGTCGCTCTTGGACCATATGTGCTGAAGGTCCTCACCCTATGCCTCTGCCTCGGCTAGCCTCTCATCCTCCTTCTCCAAGTCCGACCAGTCCTCCTCAGAAAGACGAGCTCTGACCTGACGCTTGAATGGACGGCCAAGGCGGCGGTCTCCAGGAGCTGGGGCATGGTAGTGACCGAACCGTGTGACACCCTCGTCAGAGAGGCGGTCATGCACGTCGGACCCCTCAGGAACCATCATGGTGAGCAGGTAGCTGATCCAGTGGCCATACACGAGCTTCCTCATCATGCCCACTCCGTCTGTGATCACATCCTCCATCTCGCATATGAGGACGTCCACTATGTCGAACTCCATCCCGTTCATGATGTAGAACAGGAGAGTCTGCTGTAAGCTGGTGAACCCCTCCAAGTAGCCAGACCTCGGCATGAGCGTGCAGCGCAAGGCGAGGTGCACTGTGCGCGCAGCTGGAGTCAACAAGGCCGGTACTCTTGGATGGTCAGGAGAGAAAGTGGGACCAAACAGGGAATGAATCTCCTCCAGTGGTGGTTCCACTCCTCCAGTGAGCGGCCTCCTCGGTGGATCTGCCTGACCGTAGACCCTCTCATGCACGCAGGTGTCGTGCAAGTACACTCCTAGCAACTGTCCCACCGTCTGCCTCGTCAGGTGATAGTGCTGACCCATGAACATAAAATCAATTGATCTTCTTCCCTCAGAGACATAGAGGGTGGCGTAGAAGACGCGGACCCAGTCTTCCACATAGGCACTCCGCTCATATGACATCAGCTGCACCAAACCTCGGTACCTCTCAAAATAAGTACGGATCTCCGTCTCTGCTGCCAGAGCTAGCTGACCCCAATCCAGATAGTTGTGTTGAAACAGCTTGTGACCTCGGCGCCTGTAGGTCTCATAGAGTGATGTCTGGGTCACAGTCCAGAAGCGACTATCCACTAGAGCCTCTCTGGGCTGCGGGTACCACTCCTCAAGCAGCACATTCCACCTGAGTTTGCGAAGCTGCTTTGCCTTCATCTTCCGGTAGTCGGTCAACCGGACTCCTTCAGCGACATGGACAGTGGTGTCCATCTCGTAGATAGCTCGCTGGGCCTCCCTGTCCTCACGACGGTCGGCAGCCATCGGTCTCGGACGTGGTGCTGCCGCGGTGTGACCCCCACGAGTCCGGGCTGAGCAACGGCGGACGAGAGGCTCTTCCGGCTCTCCTTCGGCCTCAGAGTCGTCAATTACCGGAGGCTGCCTCGGACGAGCCTCACGGATCCTTAGGGATTCCCCTCAGCCACGCTCACGCTCCTCGGCGGCGCGAGCGGCCATCAAAGCCTTCTTCGACTATTTTTGCTTCTTCGCGGCCGGCTTCGCGATAGCCTTCCCCTTGTTCTTCTTGTCGCGAGCCATTGCTATCGCTCGATTGAACGGAGTCGACGAAGGTGATGCGGAGATTGATGGGGTTGGGAAACCCTAGCGGCGATGGATGCACCGCGATGGCAATGTGCTTGACGGAGGTGAGGGAGAGCGATGGTGGTGCTTCGGTGGACAGGCGGCTGCGGCGGTGATTGGAGAAGCGGCGACGGCGAGTGGTGGAGGCGGCGGCGCTTGGAGGCGGTGGCGCTTGGAGGCGACGCGGCGACCGGAGGCGACAGGCGGCGACGGGCGGCGGCGGCGGGAGCACGGCGACGGCGGTTGGTGGTGGCGCGGCGAGAGGAACGGCGGTGGCGGCGTCGGGATCGGGAGAGAGAAAAGGAGAACGGCGAACGGCTGTTTAAATAGTGGGTCCCAAACCCTAGCCGACTTTTTAACACCGGATGGACCGATGATGAACATGAGAAACATCAGTTGAATGCCACAGTAAGGATATTCAAAAAGGTACTGTTGTCACCGGATGGACCGATGTTGAGGGTTTTAATCATTGGTCGAACGGCACAGTAAGGGTATTCAAAAGAGGAATGTTGACACCGGATGGTCCGACGATGGAGGAGGTAGCATCGGTGGAATTGACCACAGTTCCAGAATTGTACACATCGGATGGACCGATGTTTTTCAGGATGAACTCGTCGGTCGATTAGAGATTCTGACTAAACTGGCCCTTGGAGATTGAACACCAATTGATCCGATGAGAGACTGACCTAGGCATTGGATAATCCGATGACTACATAACAATAACATCCCATATATGTCCTTTGACCAAACAAACAAGCAACGAGAAACACATGTCTTAGGACTTTTTGGGCAACCCCTTACCCCTCAAAGATACTAATATGCCAATAACTTGGCTAGGCCTTAAAGCAAATGGAACATCGATAAAAATAGGAGGAAATTATCCAAATAAAATGTAAGGCCCATGCTTTGTGAGGTAGAGTATGAAGACTTCTATCTCTTTAGAGCATGTACCTCTAGGCATTAATGCACCTAACATTTTGTTCTTTCCACCTTATATAAGTTGAGATATTGCATTTCAAACAAGTCTCTTTCTCATGAGGTGGGTTCCCCTTTGTGACAATGTACCGTATGCAATGCCAAACATTTTATAATGCAAGAAATTATAAGTCTATATGGCAGGCATCATGCAAGGCATAAAATAAATCTATCTTGCCAAATTTGAACCTTTCAAAGGCTTCTTCAGGGAGAACCACTCTCCAAACCTTGGGAAACCCAAAGGAACCTCTATTCCAAGCTAACCCTTGCTCACCCCTATCCTTTGAGAGTTAGGCAAGACTTATATGAAGTGCATTCTTACATGACGTTCGTTGCATCTAGCACATTTAATTCACTTCTTAGCCTAGAAAATGTTTTCTCATCAAGTGGTTTAGTGAAGATATCCGCCAATTGTTCTTCGGACCTAACAACTCTCAAGGAGATGTCTCCCTTAGCTTCATGGTCCCTTAAGAAATGATGGCGAATATCTATGTGCTTAGTGCGGGAGTGTTGAACGGGGTTTTTAGCTATCTTAACCGCACTTTCATTGTCACAAAGGAGAGGCACACAACCAAGTTTAATACCAAAGTCCAAAAGGGTTTGCTTCATATAAAGAATTTGGGCACAACATGCACCGGGGCCTAGATGCGGTAAGATAAAGCAATGAACCAATCTTTAGAACGGTAGTTGGATTGATCAATAGGTTTACCGTCCTTATACGCATCGAGATGACAATTTGTTGCCATTGAAGTGCTTCTTGAGCTGCAATCTCCCATCTCAAATTTCTTCAAGAGGTCCTTGGTGTACTTCTCTTGATAGACGAAGGTCCCCTCTTGAAGTTGCTTGATTTGGAATCCAAGGAAGACGTTGAGCTCTCCAATTATTGACATCTCTAGATCCCTAGAAATTATTTTTGCCAAACTCATGGCTAAGAGCTTTGTTAGTTGAATTAAAAATAATATCATCGACATAAATTTTACAAATGAATAATTCTCCGTCGATGTGTAGATGTTGAAACTTGAGGCTCCCCCTTGATCATGGTTCTCCTCAACTTTAGGCTTGTTACAACATCGTTCTTGCTAAAAGTGCATGTTAGCCCAAAATCGCAAAGTTTATGCAATAGAAAGCAAATTGAAACTAAGTGACTTAACGTGCAACAATTTGAAATAAATAAACCATGAAGAATACAATCTTACCCAACCAAATTACCTTTCCCTTAGAATTATCACCCATGGTGACTTGTTCATGATTTTCGGGGATCCTTTATGGAGGTGAACATACAATTGTTGCCGGTCATGTGTTGAGTGCACCTAATGCTTTCCACCGGCTTTGTAGTTCACCTATACTCATGAATTCAACTTTTGATTTTGGGCACCCAAGCCAACTTAGGTCCTTGTATGTGTGATACAAGTGTCTTTGGGACCCAAAGTTGCTTGGGGAGCTTCCCCTTCATGTCCTTCATGTCATTGCCAATGAACATTGCCTTCACCTTGCCATGTACTTTACTCAAGAGATAGTAATGATCATTGAAAGTAGATTTGTAGTTAGTAGGCAATTTAGGAGAAGGTCGGTTAGGAAGAGGACACTCCCTTGTGTGGTGGCTGGTGACCTCACAATGTTGACAATAAGAACCAACTTCCTTGATGAAGCTTGTTCTTAGCTCCGGTGAGGGCACTTTTCCTTTGTTGGGCACCGGGAAGGATCCAAGTCCTCTTTTGTTGAAGGCCTTTGCTTGTTGGAAGAGGATTTCTTTGTGCTTGACTTCTCCTTTTGATAGTCTAGCCACACTAGTGCGGAGACTCTCAATTTCTTCCAACAAGTCCTTCTCCCTAGCATTTTCTTTCAAATACAAAGACTTGTGCAAAGCATTAGTAGCATGAGAAGTAATGGATATCTTATCATTAAGAGTTTGTTTCTTCATATCTTTTAACTCTTTATCAAGCACTTCATAAGCAAGATTAAGTGTTTGATGTTCTTGTATTAACTTGTTGTGCTCTCCCAAGAGTGTTTGGTGTGCTAAGTTAAGCTCATGATGATCTAGCTCGATTTTAGCCTTATCTTCCTCAATTTGCTTGACATGGGATTTGAGCGTGTCATGCTCTTTAAGTATGCTTTCATACTTGTCAAGCAAATCGAGGTTAGCACTCTCAAGTCTAGCATGGGTTTCTTCAAGAGTTTTAACCTTACTCTTTTGCCTCTTAATGATAGCATGATATTCATTTATTAGAGAGGTAAAATCATCGGGGGAAAGCTCATCATTGCTAGAATCATCATATACCTTGGTGTTACCTTTAGCCATGAGGCACATGGGAGGTGGAGGTAGAGGTGAGTCATCATTGTTGGCAATAGCGAGGCCGGCCAAACTTTCTTCTTCCGCTTCACTCTCTTCATCACTTGTTTCTTCGTCGGTGACCCATTCATTTGCCTCACACATGAACACCTTTTGTGGCCCATTTCTCTTCTTTGGAAAGAGTCTTGCCTTCTTGCCCTTGTCATATCTCTTCTTCCCAAAGGTTCTTGGTTTAGGTTTGGCCTCTTCTTCATCATCATCACTTTCTTCAAGCTTGTGATGCTTGCTCTTGTGGTTCTCTCTTCTTTTGTCCGGTTTTGGACAATCATAGGAGATATGACCTTGATCACCACAATTATAGAAAGTTTTGTTGTCATCTCTCTTTGGTAGAAATGCTTTCTTTTTGAGATCAAAGGTGTATCCCTTCTTGGCAATCTTGGAGCTCAAGCGAGAGAACTTTTTCATCATTGATGCAAGCTCACCATCATCATCTTCACTTGACGCTTGCTCATCTTCACTTGGGCTAGGCTTAACCACTTTCTTTTTGTTGAAATTTGTTCTCTTGGTGTAGGCCTTTAGAGCAATTGTTTTTGAAGATGATTGCTCCATCATTCCAAGCACACTCATCTCATGAGCGTGAATCTCTCCAATGAGCCCCGAAACTTCAATGTGGTCAAGAGACTCTTTTTGGAGCATGGAGTTGATGATGTTGTACTTTGGCTTGGGGAGGAGCATGAGGATCTTGTGATTGATGAGTCCCTTGCCAAGAGAAGCAATGTCAAGAGCATTTATTTCTTCAATAAGCACATTTAAGCGAGAGAACATCTCATTGACATTTTCATGAGGAAGCATTTTAAATTCATCATACTTGGCTTTAAGCATATGATATTTTAGTTCTTTGACACGAGAAGATCCCTCATAAATTTCTATTAAGCAAGCCCAAATTTCACAAGCTTTTTCTTTACTAGCAATTCTAGCAAATACATCTTGACTAATACATTCATAGATTGCATTCCTAGCTTTAGCATCCCATTTAATTTGATCACCAACATAATTATGTTCTCCAAACCCCGCCTGGGTCGCTTCCCATACTTCGGGAGCAATAGCCTAAAGATAAGCGCGCATGCGTGCTTTCAAATAGGCAAAGTTCTTGCCCTCGAAGATAGGAACCGAACCCCCAACCTTGGCCATTTTAGCTCTCTAGCGGTGAAGCTAGAATGATCCTATGAGCAACCTCGCTCTGATACCAATTGTATGGACCGAATGCCCAAGAGGGGGGGGGGTGAATTGGGCTTTCTTTGAAAAATTCTAAGCAATGAAACTTAATTTCTAAAGCCCAATTCCCTACGCGACTATCTATGCATTCTAGTATATAGAAACTTTGCGGAATATAAAATGCATAAAAGTAAGGGATGGAGAAGGATGCAAACTCCGGAGGAGACAAGGATTTATCCCGTGGTTCGGCAAGATCGTCAAGATCTTCCTACATCCATGTTGTGGCACCCACCAAAGGATTTTGCCACACCCAAGTCACTGAGACGAGGGGTCTTCACTATTCCTCTCCGTTTGCCTCCTTTGGCAAGGTGGAGCTCAAGCCTTGTACAACTTCGACCTTCCGGGCTTCCACACACGCCTTGGCAAGCTCCGGAAGTCTCCTCACGATTATAAACACCAAGGGCACTCCCTTGAGGCTCTCACACTATCCTAGAGAGTCCACTCACCCAGAATGGTGGCACACAAGCTCTCTCTCTAGCTAGTTCTAGCCTAAACCTTGGTGTATAGATGATCGAAATGGTGTGGAAGTGATTGCTCTTGGTATTGAATGCTTGTGGATGTGTTGATAGTGTTTGGCGCTCAAGACTTGACGAAATGACAGGATTAGGGGGTATTTATAGCCAGCCTCCCCGAAATAGCCGTTGGAAAAGTAGGCTGACAGAAATTTACAGTGAACACCGGATGATCAGATGTCTCCCCTTTAGTTATCATTGGCCAAGTTACTTTGGCTGACGTCATTGTGTCAGATATGACCGTTGTTAGACCGATGTTTATCCTGTCTTCTCATCGGATGATCCGGTGGCTCTTCCTCCAAAATCTTCTCAATCTTGATGCTTACTGGACTAATCGACCGATGTGTGCTTCTCTGTACATCGGATGATCCGGTGCTACACTTGGTCCAATGATCTTGCAAACTGTACTGATGGACCGATGTTACTGAGCCATTCACATCGGATGATCCGATGAGTACTTTGTTCTGAGGTCTTCTTCTTTAGCTGAACCAACTCGACCGATGTGTTATTCTGAGGAATCATCGGTTGATCCGGTGAGTTGATTTTGTTTGCTTCGGGTTGTTTCTAAGTGAATTTTTTGTGTCTTGCTCAAATGACCTCTTAGACTTTGTTGAAAATGTATCTCTGATGATTGTCAATCATTAAGTGTCTTCAATTTTGATTGAGTGACTTTGATATAAGAGCTTTCACTTCTTGTCTTTACATAATTGATTTGATCTTATTCATTGATTGTATATGGGTCTCCAATAACATGTTTATTTCATTTGATTGAGTGATTGTGGGGACCTTGCATTCACAAATTCATTAGTAAAATCCAATGGTTGTCATTAATCACCAAAACCATACCTCATGGGGGCCTAGATGCTTTCAGACTAGTATGATCCCCAACGGACTATTCGAAGTCGCACACGAGGTTTTACTTTGTATGAAAACGAATAAGTCTAACAAGGCGAACTAGTCTGGCTCCATGGACGAACTAGTCCGGCTCTCAAGGACTTAGTCCCAGAGAAGCTAAAAAACACACAACTACGGACTAGTCCGTCCCCAAATAGACAAGTCTGAACTCACACTGGAGGTATTGATGTGTCTAACATCGGAGTAGTCCGATGTGGCCAGACTAGTCCGTCCCAAAGCCCAGACGAGTTTGGTCTGGTCCTTAAGGCGCATATAACTTCTCTCTCACCAAATCCCAAACTAAAATTTGAGCTCCCTAATGATTCTCGAGCACTTAAGTTGATGAACCCTCTACACAACAAGACAATAATTGACTCAAAGAAATCAAAACCCTAAAATCTACTCTTGTGAGTCTTCGATGCCCGTTTTCAACTCTTTTACTTTTTTGAGGGGTTGCATATCCATTTCCAACTAAATCACCTGTGCTCATACTCATGAGGCCCATTAGATCCTTATTTGTAATTATCAATCATCCAAAATTCATAGGTATTACCTAGATGCACTTTCAATCTCTCCTTTTTTTGGTGATTGATGACAACACATTAAGTTTTTCGATAAATTGGTATAAATGGTTGCTTTCATAGTAAATGTGGAAGAACGCCTCCTAAATGTGTGCATAAAGTATTTTCAAGAATGACATGCACAAAAATGAATTCTATGGGGTTTTCATACACATATGTGTTATGGTGGGGTGCCTAAGTGTGATGCAAAGTGTTGAGATGTGAAAATTGAGTTAAAAAATAAATATCAAACAATTTAGGAAAAGCTTCACATAAATACATAATGAGCATAACATAATATGACATTAAGTGAAGCATAACATAATATAACATTAACCAAATGAGATAGCATGACAGGAACACATAAGAGTAAAATACTATACATATGTCCAAGGGTCAACACAAACTAGATCGAAACAACTACTCCCCCTCACTACGTGAGAAAGGCTCATCCGAGACGAGTCCACACGAAGAATGGAGACGTACAAACCGCTTGTCTCCGTCGTCGCATCTCACATTATGGAGTCAACAGAGACGGGCGGCGGGCGCATCGCGGATCAACATACATGCAAGACAAGCTCTAATAAAGCACGTGTCCTTTTTTTGAGTAATACCAAACAAGATTTAAGGAGGCCGTCTCCTTTATATAAAAATCCAGGCAGACGTTACATATGCACATATCCTTTCTTTAAGAAATTCGAGATGGGCTTTAAGGGTGTTCGTCTTCTTTACTTCTAATATCGGAGACATACTTTATTCTTAGCGCGTCGCTGATGTATCTACTAGCTGTTACATTATGGCACTAAGAGGAGATGTACCATGTTGAATGCTCGTCTCCTATTAATGCCCCTTCTATTTACCTTGCTTGCCGGCTGCATTCTGAAGCTAGCCAGGATTTGGCAGCCGCATAGCCAGTGTCAACAACATACACATACATGAACATATGTATAGCCAAATGGAGATCACACATTAAATTATATTGACCAATCAAATATTAACAAAGTGTCAATCGTGGTTAGCAAAGTAACTAATTACACAAAGAATGCCCCCTTGTTCATCCTGATTACCATGTAACTAAATACACACATCATAACTGTTATCATCTAATCTCGTATACCGTAATGACTTCATTAACGATGAGCCTGCATAGCCTCTCTCTAATGCGCTCTTGAAGGCGGTTTCATAGTCCCGCCACACCATAAAATCAGAATTAGCAAAAGATTAATAATAGAGTAAAATAAATGTAGTTACACATACATTGCAATTCCCCAGCTCTCCAAATACAACCATGCTTAAGCATCCATGGAGTAGTCTACTGTCTAGCCTTTGCAGTCTACTGTTGATGCTCCGACTGAGACATCCTCAAATTCAATAAAATTACTGAAATCATATAAAACATTATAAAATTGCAGTCACATTCGCACAAATAGTCACATAAGTGAGCAAATATCTGAAGGCTTAGGAACAAATTTACTGGAGAATGGTATTTCTATTGGTTAGGGCTTGATCATACCGATTACTGAGGTCGGGGTCGATGGCGGCAGCATGCTCTGAGGGCAGGGTCAAGCGGCAGCGTGCTCTGAGGACAGAGACGATCAACGTCGGTGTGCTTCGGGGATGAGGTGGTGGAGGCGCTGGAGAGGCGACTCCTCAACTCACTGATGACAGCAGGCCGACGGTGTTGGGAGTGTTGTGGTTGCCCAAAATTTGAAACTTTTACTACCTCTGTTTGAGAAAATTTGGAAATGTGTTCGTTAGGGCTTGATCATACCGGTTACCAAGGTCAGGGTTGACGGCGGCGACACTCTCTGAGGGTAGGGTCCAGGCGGCGGCATGCTCCGAGGACATTGACGATCAGCCATCGGCGTGCTCCTGGGATGAGGTGGCGGAGGCGCTGGAGCGGTAGTTAGTCAACTCTCTGATGACAGCAGTCCGACGGTGTTGGGAGAGAGCGCATAAATCATCATACCAAGGTCGGGGTCGACGGTGGTATCGCGACAATGACAAAGAGCGAGTTGATGAAGAGGGACGGCGCCAGCACGCTCCGAGTGCAGGGTCCAGGCGGCAGTGTGCTATGGGGAGGGGACAATTAGGCGGCAGCGTGCTCCGAGGACGAGGTGGCCGTGGTGTTGGAGCTGCGGTTTCTAGGTCGAGAGAGCGCGGAAATTTCGCCAAGTGCTGGGAGAGAGCGTGCGAGAGATAAAAATAGCTTGGGTCAGCAATTAGAGACAAACGCGTCTCCCTTTGCCACTCACGTGCAGTTCATCATGAGCGTCCGTTGCCACTCACGTGCAGAGTTAACATTGTGAGCATCCATTGCCACTTTGCACGCAGAGATAATAAATGTGCATCGTTGCCACAATGAACATAGGACCACAATCACATTCCAATCCAGAGATAAATTTTTGCAACTCAATGAACATTTTAGAGATTATATTGTGCGCCCTCTAAACTATACATTTTTGGACTTATATTCCTATGAAGATCCCATCGATCGATCTAAACTGTACCTTCGAGCTTCCTCCAAAACACGTCTCTTATATTCCTATGGATCCTGAAAATATTAACATTTTTTAAATTAACATGTTGAATGACGAATGATATATAACCTAGGTTACTCACCCACACAAAGATACTAATCTTTATAATTAGATTATAGCAATCATTTTCAACATTACGCGCATTTGTCTGATGAAACAAACGCTGAACTTCAAGTAGTAAAATTTTAACAGTAGAACCAGGGCACCACCCCTACGAAATATCAATTTAAGAAACTAAGAAACCACTTCAAATAAATTCGGCAACAATTACTAATTACATGAGCAAAATAAGTCTATCTTACATTCTCTTGATCAAGAACCACAAAGGAGAGTGCTCCTGAGCGATGGACATTCGAGTGGAAGAAACCCGGTGGAAAGGTGCATCTTGGAGGTACCAAGGGATAGTCCTCCAAGAAGGAGATTGTTAGGGGTAGTAACCACCTTCCTAGTCAGTCTACAAAGGAAATTCATTAATAAGGGGATGATGGTTATACTGGATCATGCTTGTTCTTCATGACTTACCCCTTCTTTATTGAGGATGATGCACTGCCACTTCATTAAGTCTCCCGACTCAGGCTTCACAAAGAAACCCTAAGCAGAGAAACTGGACAACAAGTGACGCAAATGGCAAAACATGAAATTTCAAATACCAAAAGCAAAACTAGAGTGCGATTAAGTTCATCAATCCATTGTAGATCTACATACAATCATGCGTCTGATGTGCCATATGTACATACATGGGGGTGGTTCTTGTGCCACGCAAGCGCTCCTCCTTGAGTCGGCCACGTGCCAACCCAATATTAAATTTCCCAGCCATGAACTACATAAAAAGTGGAATATAGGTAGCGTAGAATAGGAGGGAGTATCTATGACAAGGACAGTATGGTGAGGACGGCGATGACAACGACGGTGATGGCGAACAGAGAGTTGGTCGAACAGGTGGCAGTCGCACTGGAGTTGGTCGATCACTAAGGAGAAGTGCATCCCGAGGAGGAGGAGTTGCAGAGAACTTAATTGTGGTCGGTGGTGTAGAGACGGGCGAGATAAAAGCACGTCTTTCGTTGATGACAAAGGGAGACGAGCGAGATAAAAGCTTGTCTTCCATTGATGACAAAGGGAGATGACCGATGTTTCCAGAGAACAACACATCGGTCGAGTTGGTTCAGTAGAAGAAGAAGACCTCAGAACAAAGCACTCATCGGATCATCCGATGTTAAGGGCAAAGCTACATCGGTCCATCAGTACAGTATGCAATATCCTTGGACCAAGTGTTGCACCGGATCAACCAATGTACAACAATATACACATCGGTCAATCACTCCAGTAAGCATCAAGTTTGAACCAATTCTGGAGGAAGTGCCACCGGATCATCCGATGAGAAGACAAGTGCAACATCGGTCTAACAACAGTCATATCTGACACAATGACATCAGCTAAAGTAAACTTGACCGATGATAACTGAAGGGGAGACATCGGATCATCCGGTGTACACAGAGCAGTGATGTCAGCCTACTTTTCCAACGGCTATTTCGTGGAGGCTGGCTATTTATACCCCCTCAACCTATCAAATCGACAAGTCTTGACTACCAGACATACTCTACACATCCTCAAGCATTCAAGACATAGATCTACCACTTCCATATCATTTTCACCACTTGTACACCAAGAGATAGGCTAGAACTAGCTAGAGATAGTGCTTGTGTGCCTCCATTCTTGGTGAGTGGAATCTCTAGTGTAGTGAGAGCTGTAAGGGAGTGTACCTTGGTGTTTGTAACTGAGAGTGACTACCGGAGCTTGCCAAGAGGATTGTGGAAGCCCGAAAGATCCAAGTTGTACAAGGCTTGAGCTCCACCTTGCCGAGGTTGGCAAACGGAGAAGAATAGTGAAGATCCCTATTCTCGGTGACTTGGGTGTGGCTATACCCTTTGGTGGGTGCCACAACGTGGATGTAGGAAGATCTTGACGATCTTGCCGAACCACGGGATAAATCTTCGTGTCTCCTCGGGAGTTTGCATCCTCATCCTCTCACCCTACCTTTATACATTTTATATACCGTGAAGTTGCTATTTACTTGAATGCATAGATTGTTTGCGTAGGGAATTGGGCTTTGAGTAATTAAGTTTTATAGCTTAGATTTTTGAAAAGAAGCCCAATTCACCCCCCCTCTTGGGCATTCGATCCTTACAATTGGTATCAGAGCAAGGTTGCTCATAGGATCATTCTAGCTTCACCGCTAGAGAGCTAAAATGGCCAAGGTTGGGGGTTCGGTTCCTGTCTTCGAGGGCAAGAACTTTGCCTATTGGAAAGCACGCATGCGCGCTTATCTAGAGGCTATTGCTCCCAAAGTATGGGAAGCGACCCACGCGGGGTTTGGTGAGCACAATCCCAAAGCTAGGAATGCAATTTATGAATGCATTAGTCAAGATGTATTTGCTAGGATTGCTAGTAAAGAAAAGGCATGTGAAATTTGGGCTTGCTTGATAGAAATTCATGAGAGTTCTTCTTGTGTCAAAGAACTAAAATATCATATGCTTAAAGCCAAATATGATGAATTTAAGATGCTATCTCATGAAAATGTCAATGAGATGTTCTCTCGCTTGAATGTACTTATTAAAGAAATTAATGCTCTTGACATTGCTTCTCTTGGCAAGGGACTCATCAACCGCAAGATCCTCATGCTCCTTCCCAAGCCAAAGTACAACATCATCATCTCCATGCTTCAAAAAGAGTCTCTTGACCACATTGAAGTTTCGGAACTCATTGGAGAAATTCACGCTCATGAGATGAGTGTACTAGGGATGATGGAGCAATCATCTTCAAAGACAATTGCTCTAAAGGCCTCCACCAAGAGAACAAATCTCAACAAAAAGAAAGTGGTTGAGCCTAGCCCAATTGAAGAAGAGCAAGCATCAAGTGAAGATGACGATGATGAGCTTGCATCAATGATGAGAAAGTTCTCTCGCTTAAACTCCAAGATTGCCAAGAAGGGATACACCTTTGATCCCAAAACAAAAGCATTTCTACCAAAGAGAGATGACAACAAGACTTGTTATAATTGTGGTGATCAAGGTCATATCTCCTATGATTGTCCAAAACCGGACGAAAAGAAGAGAGAACCACAAGAGCAAGCATTGCAAGCTTGAAGATAGTGAGGATGAAGAAGAGGCCAAACCCAAATCAAGATCCTTTGGGAAGAGGAAACATGACAAGGGCAAGAAGGCAAAACTCTTCCCAAAGAAGAGAAATGGCCCACAAAAGGTGTTCATGTATGAGGCCAATGAATGGGTCACCGACGAAGAATCAAGTGATGAAGAGAGTGAAGCGGAAGAAGAAAATTTGGCCGCCCTTGCCATTGCCAACAATGATGACTCATCTCTTCATCCACTGCCCATGTGCCTCATGGCAAAAGGTAACACCAAGGTATGTGACGACTCTAGCGATGATGAGATTTCCCCCGATGATTTAACTTCTTTAATAAATAAATATCATACTATCATTAAGAGGGAAAAGAGTAAGGTTAAAGTCCTTGAAGAAACTCGTGCTAGGCTTGAGAGTGCTAACCTCGATTTGCTTGACAAGTATGAAAGCATACTTGAAGAGAATGACATGCTCAAATCCCATGTCAAGCAAATTGAAGAGGATAAGGCTAAAATCAAGCTAGATCATCATGAGCTTAACTTAGCACACCAAACACTCTTGGGAGAGCACAACAAGTTAGTACAAGAGCATCAAACACTTAGCCTTGCTCATGAAGCGCTTGATCAAGAATTGAAAAATATAAAGAAACAAACTCTTAATGATAGGATATCCATTACTTCTCATGTCACTAATGCCTTGAACAAGTCTTTGCCTTTGAAAACAAATGCTAGGGAGAAGGACTTGTTGGAAGAAATTGAGAGTCTCCGCACTAGTGTGGCTAGACTTTCAAAAGGGGAAGTCAAACACAAGGAAATCCTCTTCCAACAAGCATAGGCCTTCAACAAGAGAGGACTTGGATCCTTCCCGGTGCCCAACAAAGGAAAGGTGCCCTCACCGGAGCTTAGAACAAGCTTCATCAAGGAAGTTGGTTCTTATTGCCAACATTGTGAGGTCACCGGTCACCATACAAGGGAGTGTCCTCTTCCTAACTGACCTTCTCCAAAATTGCCTACTAACTACAAGTCTACTTTCAATGATCACTATTATCTCTTAAGTAAAGTAGATGGCAAGGTGAAGGCAAGGTTCATCGGCAAGGACATAAAGGGCATGAAGGGGAAGCTCCCCAAGCAACTTTGGGTTCTAAAGACACTTGTATCACACATACAAGGACCTAAGTTGGCTTGGGTGCCAAAAATCAAAAATTGAATTCATGTGTGTAGGTGAACTACAAAGCCGGTGGAAAGCATTAGGTACTCAATAGCGGGTGCACTCAACACATGACTGGCAATGACGGTATGTTCGCCTCCATAGAGGACCCCCGACAATCATGAACAAGTCACCTTTGGTGATAATACTAAGGAGAAGGTAATTCAGTTGGGTAAGCATGTATTTTTCATGGTTTATTCATTTCAAATATGTTGCATGTTAAGTCACTTAGTTTCTTTGCTTTCTATTGCACAAACTTTGTGATTTTGGGCTAACATGCACCTTTAGCAAGAATGATGTTATGACAAGCCTAAAATCGAGGAGAGCCGTGATCAAGGGGGAGCTTCAAGTTCCAACATCTACACATCGACGAAAGATTATTCATTTGTCAAATTTATGTCGATGATATCATTTTTGATTCAACTAACGAAGCTGTTAGCCATGAGTTTGGCAAAATGATTTCTAGGGTATTCGAGATGTCAATGATTGGAGAGCTCAACTTCTTCCTTGGATGCCAAATCAAGCAACTTCAAGAGGGGACCTTCGTCTATCAAGAGAAGTATACCAAGGACCTCTTGAAGAAATTTGAGATGGGAGATTGTAGCTCAAGAAGCACTCCAATGGCAAAAAATTGTCATCTCGACGCGGATAAGGACGGTAAACCTATTGACAAATCCAACTACCGTTCTAAGATTGGTTCATTGCTTTATCTTACCGCATCTAGGACCAATATCATGTTGTGCCCAAATTCTTTATATGAAGCAAACCCTTTTGTACTTTGGTGTTAAACTTGGTTGTGTGCCTCTCCTTTGTGACAATGAAAGTGCGGTTAAGATAGCTAAAAACCCCGTTCAACACTCCCGCACTAAGCACATTGATATTCGCCATCATTTCTTGAGGGACCATGAAGCTAAGGGAGACATCTCATTGCGAGGTGTTAGGTCCGAAGAACAATTGGCGGATATCTTTACTAAACCACTTGATGAGAAAACTTTTTCTAGGCTAAGAAGTGAGTTAAATGTGCTAGATGCAACGAACGTCATGTAAGAATGCATCTCATATAGGTCTTGCCTAACTCTCAAAGGATAGGGGTGAGCAAGGGTTAGCTTGGGATGGAGGTTCTTTTGGGTTTTCCCAAGCCTTGGAGAGTAGCTCTCCCTGAAGAAGCCTTTGAAAGGTTCAAATTTGGCAAGATAGATTTATTTTATGCCTTGCATGATGCCTGCCATATAGACCTGCACTCACATTTAAACTTCTTGCATTATAAATTGTTTGGCATTGCATACGGTAGATTGTCACAAAGGAGAACCCACCCCATGAGAAAGAGACTTGTTTGAAATGCAATATCTCAACTCATATGATGTGGGAAGAACAAAATGTTAGGTGCGTTAATGCCTAAAGGAACATGCTTCTATGAGATAGAAGGCTTCATCCTCTAGCTCACAAAGCATGGGCCTTACATTTTATTTGGATAATTTCCTTCCTATTTTATCGGTGTTCTATTTGCTTTAAGTCTTAGACAAGCTATTGGCAATTAGCATTTTTGAGGGGTAAGGGGTCGCCCAAAAAGTCTTGAGACAAGTGTTTCTCATTGTTTGTTTGTTTGGTCAAAGGACATATATGGGATGTTGCTGTTTTGTAGTCATCGAATTATCCGATGCTTAGGCCAGACCATCATCGGATCAGTTGGTGTTCAAACCACCAAGGGTCAACTCAGTCAGTATCTCAAATCAACCGATGAGTTCATCCTGAGAAACATCGGTGCATCCGGTGTTCACACTTCTGGAACTGTGCTAAAATCCATCGATGCAAATTAGTTCAACGTCGGTCCATCCGATGTCTACGGTACCTTTTTGAATACCCTTACTGTGACATTTGACCGATGCTATCCCTTTACACGTCGGTCCATCCGATGTCAACGGTACCTTTTGAATATCCTTACTGTACCATTCGACCGATGCTCCTATTGTGTAATGTCGGTCCATCCGGTGTTAAATTTTCGGCTAGGGTTTGGGACCCACTGTTTAAACGGCCCTTCGCCTCCCTCCTTTCTCTCTCCCCGACCCCGACTCACCCGCGCCTCACCTCCGTCCGCCGCTCTCACCCAAGCGCCGCCATCGCCGCCTCCCACCGCCGCCTCCAGCCGCCGCCGCCACCTCCGGCTGCCGCCACTGCCGCCCTCTGGCCGCCGCCGCACCATAGCAGCCACGCCGCTGCCACCGCTTCCTCCACCGCTGCCGCTGCTCCACCCAAGCGACGCCGACCGCAGCTCGTGCACCACCGCCGCCGCCCCCAGCAGCTGCTCCATCCCGTGCACCACCGCCACCGCCCTCTCCATTGCCGAGGTGCCTCTCTTTGACACTAGGGTTTCCGGCCGCGTCGATCGTCGTATCGCCATTCCGTGCGCTTGACATCATCGACTTCATTCAAGCGCCTCATCGCAATGGCTCGTGACAAGAAGAACAAGGGCAAGGCCATTGCAGAGCCGGCCGCAAAGAAGCAAAAGCTATCGAAGGAAGAGAAGAAGGCGTTGATGGCCGCTCGCGTTGCCGAGGAGCGAGAGCGTGGTCGAGGAGGATCATTAAGGATCCGCGAGGCTCGTTCGAGGCAGCCTCCCGTGCTAGATGAGTCCGAGGCGGAAGAATAGCCAGAAGTACCACTTGTTCGCCGGCGCTCAGCCAGGACCCGTGGGGGTCATCCATCAGCAGCACCACATTCGAGACCCTCAGCTGCCAACCTTCGAGAGGACAGGGCGGCCCAGAGAGCCGTCTATGAGATGGACACCACCGTCCATGTTGGTGATGGTGTCCGGTTGACTGATTACCGGAAGATGAAGGCCAAGCAGCTCAGAAGACTCAGATGGAGTGTTTTGCTTGAGGAGTGGTACCCGCAGCCCAGAGAGGCTCTTGTGGACAGTCGTTTCTGGACTTTGACGCAGGTGTCACTATACGAGACGTATAGACGTCGAGGCCACAAGCTCTTCCAGCACAACTTCTTGGACTGGGATCAGCTTGATCTAGCAGCCAAGACGGAGATACGCCCCTACTTTGCGAGGTACAAAGGGTTGGTGGAGCTGGTGTCCTACGAGAGGAGTGCCTACGTGAAGGACTGGGTACGCGTATTATATGCCACCCTCTACATCTCTGAGGGCCGCAGATCTATAGACTTCATGTTCATGGGCCAGCACCATCACTTGACGAGGCAAACATTGGCACAGCTGCTAGGAGTGGACCTGCACGACACTTGCGTGCATGAGAGGGTATATGGATAGGCAGACCCGCCGAGGAGGCCGCTCACTGGAGGAGTGGCACCACCACTGGAGGAGATACGCTCCCTGTTTGGACCGTCCTTCTCTCCAGACCAGCCGAGGGTACTGGCACTACTGACTCCAGCTGCGCGCACAGTGCATCTTGCCTTGCGCCGCACACTCTTGCCGAGGTCCGGATACCTAGAGGGGTTCACCAGCCTGCAGCAGACCCTCCTGTTCTACCTCATGAACAGGATGGAGTTCGATATTGTGGACCTCCTCATATGTGAGATGGAGGATGTGATCACTGACGGAGTTGGCATGATGAGGCAGCTTGTGTTTGGACACTGGATCAGCTACCTGCTCTCCATGATGGTTCTTGAGGAGTCCGCCGTGCGTGACCGTCTCACTAACGAGAGTGTCACACAGTTCAGCCACTACTGTGCTCCAGCTCCTGGAGACCGCCGCCTTGGCTGTCCAGTCGAGCGTCAGGTCCGTGCTCGGCTATCCGAGGAGGATTGGTCAGATCTGGAGAAGGAGGATGAGAGGCTGGCAGAGGCAGAGGCTCAGGGTGAGGACCTTCAACATATATGGTTCGAGAGCGACACTGATGACAGCGTTGAGGAGTACTTTCCACCTCCTCCCTCACCCAGGCAGCACGACGCGGAGGCTGGAGGCTTGACAGTGCCACCCCCTACTCCACCTCCCGTCTCAGAGGCACAGGTCTCACAGCCATCCGAGCTCACTTCACTCCTACAACAGATGGTTGAGCAGTAGCGCCTGGACCGGCTTGCAGCTGAGCAGGCCCGAGCTGAGTAGGAATCACGTCTTCTGGAGCTCTAGCAGCAGCAGCAGGAGATGCAGCGCCAGATGGCCCGTGAGAGGCGAGAGGACACAGATAGGCTGACTGGGATAATAGACCAGATGCACCAGCGCTCCCTCGACCAGCAGCAGCAGACGCAGCAGGCGATGATGGGCATCCTGGAGTTGATCACCAACCTCTACACCCAGACCGGGATTGCCCTACCGTCGCAGCTGCCAGGCGTTTCTCCACCCCCGCCTGTCCTTGCTCCAGCTGCAGCTCCAGTGCCGACCACGCCGATGCCAAAGGGGGAGAAGAGTTAGAGTAGAGTCAGGGGGAGGATAGCCTAGCCTCAGGGGGAGTGTCTTAGTCTCAGGGGGAGTCTTTATCTATATCTTTTGTACTTTGATGTGTTTGCTACTCCTCTGTTATTTATTGGGTACTCGTAAGCTATTGATCGATTGAGCTTATTGGTGTATATTCATGTGCACTCATTCTCTTGAGTTATTGATTGATTGCGCTTTTGTGTTATTAATCTTTTTTGAGTCTTTAAAGTTTAAAATGCCATATCTTGTATTCATTGCATATCTTCTTGAGTATCGTACTATCAAATTCATTATTATGCTTCACTTGTTGTGTTGTCATCAATCACCAAAAAGGGGGAGATTGAAAGCATCTAGGCCCCCATGAGGTACGGTTTCGGTGATTAATGACAACCATTGGATTTTACTAATGAATTTGTGAATGCAAGGTCTCCCATATCACTCAATCAAATGAAATCTATATGAATATGAACATATATCACTGATCATTTGGAGACCCCTAAACAATCATTTTTTATGAGATCAATGAATGTTATGAAGACTAGAAGTAAAAGCTCATATGTCAAAGTCATTCAACTATATGACAACACTCAATGCTTGAAAATCATCAGAATAATATTTGCAACAAATGTCCAAGAGGTCAATCTAGCAAAATACAAAAGAATCACTTAGAAACAACTCGAAGCAAACAAAATCAACTCACCGGATCAACCGATGTTTCCAGAGAACAACACATCGGTCGAGTTGGTTCAGCAGAAGAAGAAGACCTCAGAACAAAGCACTCACCGGATCATCCGATGTTAAGGGCAAAGCTACATCAGTCCATCAGTACAGTATGCAATATCCTTGGACCAAGTGTAGAACCGGATCAACCAATGTATAACAATATACACATCGGTCAATCACTCCAGTAAGCATCAAGTTTGAACCAATTCTGGAGGAAGTGCCACCGGATCATCCGATGAGAAGACAAGTGCAACATTGGTCTAACAACGGTCATATCTGACACAATGACATCAGCTAAAGTAAAATTGACCGATGATAACTGAAGGGGAGACATCGGATCATCCGGTGTTCACAGAGCAGTGATGTCAGCCTACTTTTCCAACAGCTATTTCATGGAGGCTGGCTATTTATACCCCCTCAACCTGTCAAATCGACAAGTCTTGACTACCAGACATACTCTACACATCCTTAAGCATTCAGGACATAGAGCTACCACTTCCATATCATTTTCACCACTTGTATACCATGAGATAGGCTAGAACTAGCTAGAGATAGTGCTTGTGTGCCTCCATTCTTGGTGAGTGGAATCTCTAGTGTAGTGAGAGCTGTAAGGGAGTGTCCCTTGGTGTTTGTAACTGAGAGTGACTACCGGAGCTTGCCAAGAGAATTGTGGAAGCCCGGAAGATCTAAGTTGTACAAGGCTTGAGCTCCACCTTGCCGAGGTTGGCAAACGGAGAAGAATAGTGAAGATCCCTAGTCTCGGTGACTTGGGTGTGGCTATACCCTTTGGTGGGTGCCACAACGTGGATGTAGGAAGATCTTGACGATCTTGCCGAACCACGGGATAAATCTTCGTGTCTCCTCGGGAGTTTGCATCCTCATCCTCTCACCCTACCTTTATGCATTTTATATATCGCGAAGTTGCTATTTACTTGAATGCATAGATTGTTTGCGTAGGGAATTGGGCTTTGAGTAATTAAGTTTTATAGCTTAGATTTTTGAAAAGAAGCCCAATTCACCCCCCCTCTTGGGCATTCGATCCTTACAGTGGTCGTAGTGGTGCAGAGATACGTGCGACCAGCGTGCAACCTTTCGTTTCCCCAAGGCAGTTTCGAAGTCCCATCGTCCCCATCAATGTGTGTGGAATGTACCGCTCCATTGTCGACTCTGCACAGACCTTATATAAGACACGCCATTAGTTCTCCACAAGCGCGTATCTCCTTTTCCATCCATTTCTCCTTTTCTACATCTTCTCCGCGTCTACGACTCACCATGGACAACATTTCGAAGCCATACCCGCCGAGGGATCCAGCCTTCAAGAAACAGTACCGCGACTCCCCCGAGAGGCTCAAGAATGACATGTGCCTCGTTATGGCGCGAGAGGCGTACACCTGTATGTCTCGTGCCATGAGTTCTTTGGGTCTGGGTACCCTTCAAGAGTTTACTGGAATGGGTACCACTGGACACTACCTCTACGCCCTCACGGGTGTGGCCGATCATCTTGACACTCTGTTTGAGATGATGGACCAGGAGCTCAGCACCAAGGGCCACAGTAACCTGGTGTGACACCCGGTTCTGAAAATGAACCAAGTGCGATGTATATGTGTGTCCAGGATGTTTAACACACATACACAAGTGATTCACAAATGATAAACAGATAATTACCACAACACAAATTATTAAATAAGTACCTTTATTACAATATTCAAATAATCCTCGGATTACAGCTCTAATGATCATTATTAATAAGTTCTAAAAACTAATGTAGCGGAAATAATCTAATTAAGCAACTAAGCAACTGAGCTTAGGGGAATAGTGTGGCTCCAAGCAACACCACAGGCAAGTCGATGACAACACACAACTTAGTACACCGCATTATCCTCAAGGTACTCCCAACCATCACTTGAAACTGTTGGTGGGGCAATTTCAAGGGTGAGTACATGTCCTACTTAGCAAGTGTGGGAAAATAATGACATGTAGCTTAAACAAGGAATGATTATTTGCTTAAAAGTACATTTAAAAAATTTAAAAAGTATCCTACAATGTTTATGTGAAATTTATCCCATCATATCCCAAATAAACACAATAATTCATATCCATCATTCATTATCCATCCATACACCAGATTCTTACTTTCATCAATAACCATGTTCATTTATCATAACACAAACCATAACTATAACCATAACCATGACCAAAAACCATTACCATCCCAAAACACAAGTTCCACTCTAATCATGGAAGTTGTCCAGGTGCTCATAACCGAGAGCACGACTATCATGATAGTTTTTAACACTCTGCAGAGGTTGTACCACTTTACCCACAAGTTCGTGATTTAGTCACCTGCCCGCGACTAAAGAAACCTCCCTTATGCCAATTACACTTCCTTAGGTGGTCAAGAGATCACAATATAGCCTTTACAAAGGGACTGCCAGCATATTCAGTCCCACTAAGGTTTCACTGGTCGTGATGCCTCCAACTAAGCACATCCAATGAAGGGCCCCCTCTTGTGCCGTTCGGATCTCAAGGCAGTCCCGCCACTATTGCAAACCCAACCAAATCTCATTACCTGCTCCTCCGAATGATCTGAATCAATGCTGGTAATACTCCTAATTAGTTGGCTAAGCCGCACCATACATGGCCTTGTGGTGGCACTGTTGTTCTGGCTTATTCTCGTATAAACCGATCCTTAGATCCAAGGCAAGCAAACCACCATATCATCCAACCCAATCCACAAACCATGCTTGCTTAGATCTCCCAAGTCCCATGTTACCAATTAACCATGTTCATCAATTCATATCATCCATAAATTCATTAATTCATAGTTAAGCCATTTAGTTGTTTTCCCATCCCAATTAATTAGAGCGAAGCAAAAAGGTAAAATGCCCTTCCTGACTCTCGACAACATATTCCAAGCGACAAGGATGGTCAACAAGTCTAGTAAACACCTATCTTGGGATTCCCATCAATTTGACATAAGCATGCAGTTTTGCAAATAAAACATTGAAAAACAGGATCAAAATGATCAAGGACACTTGCCTTGCTCCTGAGGTTGATTAGGGTCAAAAGCTTCAAAGTTTTGGTACTGGAGATCCTCAATAGAACCCTTTAGTACCACACCATCTATTCCGCACAATAAACATACAAAAAACCATTACGATCAATAAATGCTCATATATTACTCAATATAATATAATATGCATGATTAATGCAATTGTGAGGTAACACTGATTAGTGAGTTCATATTAATGTTTACTAACTAGTTACAATGAGTATTATCAAGTTTGAACATGTTTCAAATTAATTTGAGATAAATTGGAATTAATTTAGCACAAAAGAGACAACAAGACTGGACTAGTCTTTTCAGGGGGCCAGACTAGTCCGCCCTCTCCAGAAAAACAGCAACTAGGGTTTACTGGACAGCGGAAATTTAGAATAAACTTACATGGAGAATTGGATATAGAGGGTATGCCGTGAGTTTAGAGGTCCAAGGGTCGAGAATTAGAGATGAAATTTGAATCTTGACAATTAGGGTTTGGTGATGAAGAGTTGACGGTTAATTGGTGGTGAAGAATGAAAAGTCGATGAAGATCTTGCTTGATCAATTATCCTTCGTGTTCTCCTCCTCCTCCTTGCTGCTGGATCTTCTCTTGATGGCGGCTCCCACAAACTAGGGTTGAGGATTTCTTCGATTGTGGCAGAGAGATGAAAAGTTGGAATGATGGGTTGTTTATATAGAGGTGGAGAGGTAGGGTTTGATGGATTTCGAGTTTGGGTGAGTGGGGGCCGGAGTGGGGGTCCACTTGGGCTCCTTTGAGGTTGGGCACGAAGTTCTTGGGCCCAATTAAGGCAGTTATCCAAAAACAAATCATGGGGAAATAACATAATCCGAGTGAAATTCAACAGGCCTGACAAGTCTATTCTGGAACAGAAACTAAATCGAACAAGTCCGAGGTAATAGGCCGGACAAGTCCGAGATGGCAAAGAAAAGGTTTCCCAGACTAAAATTCAACAAGGAACGGACTAGTCCGCTTGGACCACAGCAAGTCCGGACAACATCAGAGACCAAACCGGACTAGTCCGTGCATTGTGCCGGACAAGTCCGGGCTCTGAAAGAAACTGAATTTTATGAAGAAGAATAGGGTCACCGGACTAGTCCGGGGTTATGGCCGGACAAGTCCGCACCCTAACATTTTTTAAAATTGCTGTTTTTTCCTAAATTCATTTTAATCTTTTCCTTTTATGTTGCTTAAGGTTAAACATGTAGAAGAATATATACAATGCATGATTGATGAAAATGAGGGTGTTACAAACATACCCCCCCCCCCCCCCCTAAAATAAATCTCGCCCTCGTGATTCGATGTAGAAGGAAGGAGATAGGGAAATTCTTTCTTAAGTTCATCTTCTAGCTCCCAAGTTGCTTCCGATTTTGCATGATGCTTCCATTGTACTTTGCACCATCGAATTACCTTGTTTCTCATGACTCTCTCCTTGGTTTCCAAATATTTTACAGGTTACTCCGCATAAGTCAAATCTGCCTCTAATTCCAATTCTTTCATTGGCACTTGTTCTTCCGGTACCCTTAAGCACTTCTTGAGCTGAGAAATGTGAAACACATCATGAATATCAGCAAGATGTGCTAGCATCTCCAACTTATACACCACTTCTCCACGTTTGGCCAAAATCTTAAATGGTACAATATAGCGAGGTGCCAACTTGTCCTTGACATTAAACCGCTTATGACCTCGCATAGGTGACACTTTGAGGTATACGAAGTCTCCCACTTCAAAGGATAAGTTTCTCTGCCTGTTATGTGCATAGCCTTTTTGTCTCAACTGAGCGGCCCTCAAGCTTTCGCAGATTGTCTGAACTTGCTTTTTAGCTTCTTGCAACACATCAGGCCCAAATACTTGGTTCTCTTCTGTCTCGTTCCAAAACAAGGGTGCCCTACACTTCTTTCCATATAATGCTTCATATGACGACATCTTCAAGTTGGCTTGGTAACTGTTATTGTAGGAGAATTCAACATATGGCAAGCTCTTGTCCCAGCAACGTCCATGCTTCAAAGCATAAGCTGTCAACATATCTTCCAATATTTGGTTGGTCCTCTCGGTTTGTCCATCCGTTTGAGGGTGATATGCAGAGCTGAAATTTAACCTTGTACCCTTATCTTCATGTAGTTTCTGCTAGAACCTTGAGGTAAATTAAGAACCTCGATCACACACTATTTTCTTGGGTACTTCGTGTCGGCATATAATTTTCTCCATATACAACTCGACTAACTGTGCAACGGTATACTTGGCCTTGATAGGAATGAAATGAGCTGATTTGGTAAACCGATCCACAATAACCCATATTGAGTCATACCCGGACTGGGTTCGCGGTAATCCAACTATGAAGTCCATACCAATTGATTCCCACTTCCATTCTGGAATCTTTAATGGCTACAATAATCCAGCTGACCTTTCATGTTCAGCTTTGACCTGTTGGCACACATCACACAAGGCTACATATTCAGCTATGTCTTTTTTCATGCTAGCCCACCAATAACATGTTTTCAAGTCCTTGTACATCTTCGTACAGCCGGGATGAATTGAGTAAGGTGAGTCATGTGCCTCCTTTAATATCATTTCTCTAATATGCTTTACATTAGGCACAACAATTCTTTTCCCAAGCCATAGAGTGCCATGGTCATCCTCATCAAATCTGAATTCTCTCCCTTCTTATGTCCTTTCCTTGATTTCTTCAATTTCCTCATCCTTGGTCTCACCTTCTTGAATTTCTTTCTCCGAGGTTGGATTTAACTCCATTATTCCCATCCTGTTCACAATTCTAAGATTCAACCGTTCAACTCCTTGCATAGCTCGGATGGCAACTCCCGAACCATGAGTTGGTGACTTACTCCTTTCCGACTCAAAGCATCAGGCACTACATTCGCTTTCCTCGGGTGGTAGTTGATTCCCACATAATAATCCTTGATGAGCTCCAACTATCTTCGTTGCCTCAAATTCAGGTCCGTTTGCGTGAATATGTACTTGAGGCTCTTGTGGTCCGTGTAAATCTCACACCTATGACCAAGAATATAGTGTCTCCATATCTTCAAAGCATGCACTACGGCTGCAAGTTCAAGATCATGCGTAGGATAATTCTGCTCATGTTTCTTCAATTGCCTCGATGCATAGGCTAATACTTGACCTTCTTGCATAAGTAGACATCCATGTCCTTGACTTGATGCATCGCAATAGGTATCGAAACTTTTGCTCACATCTAGTCAAACCAACACAGGTGGTGTTGTTAACCTCTTCTAAGCTCCTCTAAACTGTCCTGACAAACTTGAGTCCATTGGAAAGCTTTCCCCTTCATTAGCAACTCTGTCATGGGTTTGGCTATTTTGGAGAAATCCTTGATGAACCGATGGAAATATCCAGCCATTCCAAGAAAACTCTTTATTTCCTTCACATTTTGCGGCGGTTCCCATTTCAGCACATCTCTCACTTTTCCTGGGTCAGCCGATACTCGTCCTTCGGAGAGGATATGGCCCAAAAATGACACCTACATTAACCAGAATTGGCACTTACTGAATTTGGCATATAATTGGTTTTCCCTCAATTTCTGCATTGTGAGCCTCGAATGCTCCTCATCTTCCTCCTCGCTTCTCGAGTAGATCATAATGTCATCAATGAACACCACTACAAATTTATCCAATTTCTCCATGAAGACCTTATTCATGAGGTACATAAAGTATGTCAGTGCATTGTTCAATCTAAAAGACATAACAGTGTACTTATAAGATCCATACTGTGTCCGAAAAGCTGTTTTGGGTATATCCGACGGTCTAATCTTCATTTGAAAGTAACCTGACCTCAAGTCAATCTTCGAGGAAACACAAGCACACTTCATCTGGTTGAACAAATCCTGTATTCGGGGCAATGTGTACTTGTTCTTAATCGTCACCTCGTTGAGAGCTCAGTAATCCACATACATCCTTTGTGATCCATTCTTCTTATCCACGAATAGCACTGGCGCTCCCCAAGGCGAAGAGCTTGGGCGAATGAAAAACTTTTCTATCTGCTCTTGAATTTGCTTCTTGAGCTCCGCTAACTCCATAGGAGGCATCCTATATGGCCTCTTAGCTATAGGTGAAGTTCCAGGTATTAAATTGATTACAAACTCGATGTCACGGTCAGGTGGCATACCTAGCAACTCATCCGGAAACACATCCAAAAATTCGTACACCACTAGGATCTCCTCAATTGTGGCACCACCCACTTGCTTTGGCGTGTCTTGAGAGGCTTCAAATTCTATGTTGACCCCTTCCTCATTTGTCAACTTCACTGTCTTTGTGGCACATTGAATTATTCCATTGTGCTTCCTTAACCAGTTCATACCAAGTATTATGTCCCGTCCTTGTGAATCTAAAACGATAAGGTTGGTGAAGAAGTCTACCCCCCTTATTCTAAGGCTTACTTTTGGACATACTATATTTGTCCTCATCTCCCCTCCAGGAGACTTAACCAACAAGGTATACTCCATATGAGATATGCGCAAACTATACTTGGCAACATACATTGATGCAATGAGTAATGCGATGCTTGAGAATCAAATAACATAGACGTCGAGTTGGAGTTTGCGAGAAACATACCAATCACCACGTCATCTGCTTGTTGGGCTTCCTCCGTAGAGACATGGTTCACCTTGCCATGAATGAAATTATGCGGTCCACAGTTTCCTTGAGTTGCTTCTCCATTTGGTCTTGGGTTCTGAAAGTGCATCTAGGCATCCCTTGTGGGTTTTGGTTGATTAATGTCAAACCAATGAGATCCTAACAAAATTGTTGAGATGAGTGCAGTTTTTAAAGAAATGAGGAAGAAAGCACAAAAAGGAAAGAGAATGAAGATTTAAAAGGAAAAAAGCCCAAGAGCTGAAAATATTATATTATTTTGTTTGGAGTGTGCTGGAGCAACACACCCCAAGAGCTCAAGTGAAAGAAATTACACTCACTGCACAAAAATCAACATGTGTGGACTAGTCCGATAAGCACCGGACTAGTCCGATATCTCTCTGACTAAGAACGGACAAGTCCTTCCCCAGTGCAGACTTGTTTGCAGCCCTTCACATTTGCATAGCACCGGACAAGTCCGATATAAACCGAACTAGTCTGATAATCCTCTCACTAAAATCGGACAAGTCCTCCAAGCCCGGACTTGTCCTTAGCCCTACAGTTTTTCACTACACTGGACAAGTTCGATATCCACCAGACTAGTCCGAAAACTCTCTGACTAAAATCGGACAAGTCTCCCCAAGTGCGGACTTGTCCTTAGTCCTACACGGTGTTCATCATACCGGACTAGTCTGATATCTACCGGACTAGTCCGTAAAGTTTTTGATTAAGATCAGACTAGTCAGCACCTCAACAGACTAGTCCGGTATCCATCAACACTTAGGATTTCTCGCACACACGCATACCAGACTAGTCCGCTGTCCACCACGGACTAGTCCGGACATCGCAAACCCTAACGGTAACTTTTAGAAACTCTAATATAAATAGAGGTGTACGGCCATACATTAAACACTCTTGACTCCCTACGCCGTCACACCTCCCAAGAGCCCAAAAATACATCTCTCCACTCATTATAAACTTAAAAGGATCAAATCTTTGAGGATTAAGGATTGGACAAAGGAGAGAATTGTTCCACATGATCTTGAGCTCTTGGGTTTGATCTCTTGCACACTCTAATTGTTTTATTGTATATCTTTTGAGTGTGTTTGGTGGTGTTCATCACTGTAATCTTTGGGGAGCCCTCAATGTGTGAGAAAGCCCCCTTGAACGAGTTATTTGCCCCTTCATGGTTATGAAAGATGATCGGCCTCCATGGCGATTCTACGAGGGAAGGGTTGGTGAAGACCCGGTCCTCCGTGGACTCCTCAACGGGGATGTAGATTTCCTTTGTGGAATCGAACCTCGGGATAAAATGTTGTCTCACGCATCTTTGTTTTATAGTTCATCATATTGTTGGGTTTGCTTAAACTTGTGTAACTCACGTTGAAATATCGTAATTAAAGTTGATCTTTGCAATACATTGTTTCATTATTGTAATACATCCAAGTTGTCAATTAATTTTTGCTGCATAGAGTACTAGAGGTGAAATTAACGATCAATCTTGATCTTTCTAATCCAAGTACACCGTACTAGTTCGACCTTCCCTGTATTTGTTCAATCTGTTAAGTGTTACAGGGATCGACAAAGTTTCAAAAAGCCTATTTACCCCCCTCTAGGCTACATTCAATTGGTATCAGAGCCAAACTCTTCAAAAGAGACTCACTACTCGAAGAGACGATGCCGGACATCAAGGATGTACACAAGAACTTCAACAACGAGAAGGGTGATGATGAAAAAACCCAAAAGCTAGAGAAGCTCCTCGACGCCATTCTTTGCAGACGATGATGAGGAGATGCTTCAACTCAAGGCTCTTCTCCGGAAAAAGGCACTATACCCAAAAGGAAAGAAGAAGACTCAAGATGAGAAGATGAAGGGGAGTAGTCATACCGACTACTCCCGATATCCTTTTGACTACGAACATTTAAATTCCACTAATAGTCATTACCTATCAATTCCTTTAGGCAAAGCCTACCTCTCCACAATATATGAAACCCTAGTTTTATGGAGACTTGAGTGGTAATGACTTTGAATGTGGAGACAAAATATGAAACTGCACCTCATATCTCTTAACCCAAGTTTCTAGCATATAGTTTCTACAGGTATAGATATTCCGGACAATGATGAAGAGTTGACACCAAGTCAAGAACAAGCAATTCATCGGAATGCTCAAGCTACAGCTATGATCACTTCTTCGTTGAACCGAGACGAGTTCACCAAGGTGGATGGACTCTAAATTTCCAAAGAGATATGGGACACTCTACAAACCGCACATGAAGGTGATCGTCATGTACGCGAAGCAAAGATAGAGATGATCAAAGCTAAATTGGGAAGATTTGCTATAGAAAAATGGTGAATCTCCTCAAGACATGTAAAATAGACTCAAGAATCTTGTCAACAATGCCCAAGCTTATGGCAGCAAGAAGTGGAATGATCATGAGGTCGTGAAGTTTATTCTTAGAGCATTCACGCCTCTCAACGTGACTCTTTGCTCTATGATTAGAGAAAGACCCGGGTATCAGAAAATGACCCAAGATGAACTTCTTGGCAAAATTATCAACTTTGAAATGATGGAGAAGCAAGCCAAGCACGTCAAGGAAATTTCTGACCTTACCTCGGCAAAGAAGAAAGGAGTTGCTTTGAAGTCAACTTGTAAACCCGCATCAAAAGAAGCTCGGGAAGATATTGAAGAAGATGACAGTGATGTTGATAGCAGTGACATCAATGATGAAGACATGATGTTATTCATGAAAAAGTTCAAGAACATGATGAGAAGAAGAAAGGGTAATAGCTCAAACAAAGGAAGACAAAGGGACAAGCAAAGACCCAAGATGATATGGGCGTGCTACAATTGTGGAGAATATGACAATTTCATAGTAGATTGTCCACATGAAGAAAATAAGAGGAAGACTAAGGAAAACAAGCCTCAACCAGAGAAAATGTTCAAGAAGAAGAAGCAATATGGTCAAGCGCATCTAGGGAAGGAGTGGGACTCCAATGATGAATCCTCATCCGAAGAAGAAGAGGAGATGACCACCATAGCCATCAAGAAGCCTACTAAGAAATCCACTCTCTTTCCAACCATCGGCGCAAGGAAGGACACCAATCACACGTGTCTAATGGCCAAGGAAGGAAAAAGAAAGGTCACAACTAAACCTTCCTCCTCATTTTATTCTGATAGTGATATTGATAATTATAGTGATGAAGAAAACATGCTTATTGATTTAGATAGAAAAACAGCTTCTAAAATGAAAGTTTTAATGGATAAGATTGTTGAAAATGTGGAGCTAGTCAATCGCCAAGAAGATATGATCATTCTCCAAAAGGAGAAATATCTTAAGATTGAAAAGCTCCTTAAACTTGAAAAGAAGTGAAGTGAAGCACTAGAACTTGAGTTAGCTTCAAGCAAGGAAGCTTGTTTGAAGTTAAAAGACTCAAATGTGTCCATCAAGGAAGAACTTGCTAACTTAACCAAAGTTAACAAGATCCTTGAAACACAGGTTGAGTCACTCAAGCAAAGTGGGTCTTCATCCTTTTCAAGCACACATTCTCAACACATAAAGTCCGAAATTGTTTTTACTTGTACTTGTGCTAAAAATGATATCAACTTGGAAGAAAATTCCAAATTGACAAAAGAAAAGCATCCCTCCCAAAGTGGCATATTTGACAAGGAGAAAGTCAAGTATGCACGGAGTGCATACTTGGTCACAAGACCTCCTAATGTTAAATATGGCATTGGGTATTCTTATGGTGAAAAGCAAAATGCTAGAAGCCACAAGAATAACAAGGATCACATTGCTTTTATCAAAGGAACTTCCTCTCAAGTTTTAAAACATACTAACTTTGATAAAATGAACATTGTAAACTCATACGAACAACAAGTTTTATTTAGAACCTTTGATGCTTCATATGTACTTACGAAAACTGCTTATGGAAAAGTTTACGCGAAATATGTTGGGCCACGCCATGAACACACCAAGTCTCGTGTGTGGGTGCCCAAATCACTTGTGACTAACCTCAAAGGACCCAATCAAGCTTTGGTACCTAAGACCAAGGCATAATTTGTTTTTTGCAGGCTTATTCATCCGGTGGAGCAAAATGGGTGCAAGATAGTGGATGCACCAATCACATGACTGGAGAAAGAAGAATGTTCATGGAATATGAAGAAAATGAAGACCCAAGCGAAGGCATTTATTTTGGTGATAATAGTTAAGGAAGGGTGCTTGGTGCCGGTAAAATTGCAATTTCATCACAACATACTCTTTCTCATGTTTTACATGTTGACTCCTTGGATTATAACCTTTTGTCCATATCTCAATTATGTGTCAAAGGTTATAAATGTTTATTCACTAATAAGGGTGTGTCTGTCTCTAGAAGGAGTGATAACTTGGTTGCATTCAAGGGTGTGTTAAAGGGAAAACTTTATCTAGTTGACTTCAACAAAGATAAAGCCGAACTTGACACATGCTTGATTGCAAAGACCAACATGGTTTGGCTGTGGCATAGACGGCTAGCACATGTTGGTATGAGGAATCTTCAAAACTCCTTAAAGGCGATTACATTCGAGGTTTAAAGGATGTTGTTTTTGAGAAAGACAGGCCTTGTAGAGTGTGCCAAGTCGGGAAACAAGTAGGAACACCCTATCCCATGAAGAATGTCATGACTAAAACAAGACTGCTTGAGCTCCTCCACATGGATCTGTTTGGTCCAATTGCTTACATAAGCATCGGCGGTAATAAATACAGTTTAGTCATTGTTGATGATTTTTCACGCTTCACGTGGGTTTTCTTTTTACACGATAAGACAGAAACTCAAGGAACCCTCAAGAAATTCATCAAGCGTGCCCAAAACGAATTCTCACTGAAGATCAAGAACATTTGAAGTGACAATGGGCAGAATTCAAGAATACTCAAGTTGAGGAGTATCTAGATGAGGAAGGAATAAAGCATGAATTTTCAGCACCATACTCTCCTCAACAAAACGGAGTAGCCGAAAGGAAGAACCGAACACTCATTGAGATGGCGAGGACAATGCTCGATGAATACAAGACTTCGAACAGGTTTTGGGCTAAAGCGGTTAACACCGCTTGTCACGCCATAAACCAACTATATCTTCATCGGTTGCTCAAGAAAACTTCATATGAACTACTCATGGGTAACAAGCCGAATATTTCATATTTTCGAGTCTTTGGTTCAAAATGTTATATTTTAAACAAGAAGCCTAGGGCTTCGAAGTCCGATGAAGGTTTCTTACTTGGCTATGACTCGAACTCCTACGTCTATCGTGTCTTCAACAAGGCCTCCAGACTTGTTGAAGTGACAAGTGACGTAGTGTTCAATGAAACTAATGGCTCTCAAGAAGAGCAAGTTGATCAATGTGTGCTAGATCAAGAAGAAGCTCCATGTCAAGCATTGAGAAGAATGGCACTAGGCGATGTTCGACCACATGTGCCACCTCCAAATGCGAATGAAGAAGATGAACCACAAGTGGAGGAAAATGATCAAGGGGGAGCTTCCACACAAGATCAGCCTCAAGAACATCAAAGTTCTTGATGAGGTTCATCAAAGTGATCAAAACATCAATGAGGGCACCTATATAGGGGGAGAAGAAGATGATAATCTTGAAGATTCAAGACCACAAGTGCCACAAGGATACACCAAAGCATCCAAAGAGATCACCCCATCAACAACATAATCAGTGACATCCAAAAGGGAGTAATAACTCGATCTCGCATAGCTAATTTTTGTGAACACTATTCTTTTTTATCCTCTTTGGAACCATATAGGGTTGAAGATGCATTAAAAGATCCAGATTGGGTGATGGTGATGCAAGAAGATTGAAAAACTTCAAAAGGAACGAAGTGTGGGAGCTTGTTGAAAGACCGAAGTCCAACGACGTTGGCTCTAAATGGGTCTTCTGCAACAAGCAAGACGAACATGGAGTGGTAACAAGGAACAAGGCAGAACTTGTGGCCAAAGGGTATTCACAAGTGGAAGGTTTGGATTTCAACGTGACTTTTGCTCCCGTAGCTAGGTTTGAATCGATTCGTATATTACTTGCATATGCTACTCACCATGATTTCAAGCTTTATCAAATGGACGTGAAAAGCGCCTTCCTCAACGGACCGATCAAGGAGGAGTACGTGGAGCAACCACCTGGTTTTGAAGATCAAGGGTACCCGACCATGGGTACAAACTGAGTAAGGCTCTCTATGGCCTCAAACAAGCTCCTAGAGCTTGGTATGAGTGCCTTACTGATTTTTTGGTTGAAAATGGCTTCAAAATAGGCTAAGCTGATTACACTTTGTTTACCAAACACATTGATGATGATCTATTCATTTGCCAAATCTATGTTGATGACATCATATTTGGTTCAACTAACAAATCTTTTTGTCAAGAATTTAGTAAGATTATGACAGATAGATTCGAGATATCCATGATGGGAGAGTTGAGATAGTTTTTTGGATTCCAAGTGAAGCAACAAAAGTAAGGGATGTTCATAAGCCAAACAAATTACACTCAAGACATTCTCAAGAAGTTTGGAATGGACAAAGTGAAGCCCATAAAGACTCACATGGCGCCAAATGAACACTTGAATCTCAATGAAGACGAACCAAACATGGATCAAAAGGTATATTGTTCCATGCTTGGCTCTTTACTATATTTATGTTCATCTAGGTTAGATATTATGTTGAGTGTATGTTTGTGTGCAAGGTTTCAAGCCAATCCTAAGGAATGTCATTTGACAGCCGTTAAAAGGATCTTGAGATATTTAGTTCATACACCCAACCTAGGCCTTTGGTATCCCAAAGGTTCAAAATTCAATCTAATTGGATACTCCGATGCAGATTATGGCAGATGCAAGGTAGATAGAAAAAGTACATCCGGTACTTGCCAATTCCTAGGTAGATCCCTAGTTTCTCGGTCCTCCGAGAAACAAAATTCAATTGCCTTATCCACGACCGAAGCGGAGTATGTTGCAGCCGGGAGTTGTTATGCACAACTTCCTTGGATGCGGCAAACTCTAAGGGACTATGGTTACAATATGAATCGTATTCCGCTCCTTTGTGATAGTTGGAGTGCAATTAAAATTGCCCATAAACTTGTTGAGCACTCTAGAACAAAACACATGGACACGCGACATCACTTTTTGAGATATCACTCAATGAAAGGAGACATAGCCATTTACCATGTCAACACTGAAAAGAACTAGCCGATATCTTTACCAAGCCACTTGATGAAAAACAGTTTTGTGAGCTCCGAAATGAACTAAATATCCTTGATGCTCGGAACGTGGCTTTAAAACTTGCATACT
Organism: Tuctoria greenei; assembly: GCA_036927565.1. Taxonomy (NCBI): domain Eukaryota; kingdom Viridiplantae; phylum Streptophyta; class Magnoliopsida; order Poales; family Poaceae; genus Tuctoria; species Tuctoria greenei. The sequence continues at coordinate 113,945,712 of JAYESD010000011.1, read as the reverse complement.
TGTATGCCATCTTCAAAATCATGTTGATTGTGTTGAAAAATCATCTCTCCCTATTTTCTCTGAAAAGCTATGTTAATTACTTGATCTTGGTGAATTATGGTCACAACTTGATTGTTGTATGTTTACTGATCATATTCATCAAGATTATTTGTGTGTTTTTGCTCCCTATTTTTGTTTAGGCACCCTCGGATATATATATATATATATATATATATATATATATATATATATATATATATATGAAGGGTTTTATATCTTTCTGTCCAGGTGACCACGGACTAGTCTGTGGTTACCCCGGACTACTCCGCGCATTGCAGACTAGTCCGCGGAGTGTCCGCTAGACCGGACTAGTCCGGTCCGAACATGGACGAGTCCAATATTTCGACTCCATAACCCTAAGGACCAGCGCAGACCCCTCCTCTTCCTCCTCACAACTCCCCTTACATTCTCTCTCCTTACTCAAGTGCTCCCAAGGCGTTTTTTTAGTCCTCCATCAAATCCCCTCAATTCTCCGCGGGAATCGATCTACATTGCAAAGAGATTGAAGACCCCGGACTAATCCGCTCCAACAACTCCTCAAGCCCTTTGAATCGAAGGATTTGGTAATATTTCTCACCAAACCCTAATTCTTGAATTTTCTTTGATATTGCTCAAATAGCTTAGCTCCTCCAGTGAGTACATGCCTCCCTGTTTGTATTACAACTAAAATACTCCACTTTTGCATTAAGGAATCCCATTACTTCATTGTCTAGGGTTTGAGCAGCCGCATACCGGACTAGTCCGTTATCGGTGTGGACAAGTCTGGTACTTCGGACCAGTCCGCACCTAAGCATCGGACAAGTCCGGTGTTTGCTGAATAAAACCCTAACATACTTAAGCTCGGTGCTTTCTGTTGCCACCAATTCTTATCCATGCCGTATATCATCTCTTTGTTAGGACAATGTCGAACTCGAATGAGCACCTCTCCGACTTTGAAGCCGAATTGGATCAAGAGGCATTGCCTCATGCTTCGATGGGCCAAACCAAGAAATGGCAAGACCGTGCCCCTGAATCTTCGCCTACCCCACCTAGGGTGCGATGAAAGGTTTCGTCCAAGAAACTAGCTTCAAAAGCTAAAGATATGGTTGGTCCTAGCTTGGTGGATCCACGCCAAACTAAGGGCAAAGGAAAGGGGCTTGCCTCTGGCCCGATTGGTCCCTTGAAGATGACCTCTCTGAGACAAGGGAGTAGGAACTCCTCGGAGGAGAAGTTCAATGGCAAGGGAAGTGATGTGGCATGGAAGCTTAGGAAGATTGATGCCTATAGCAGTGGGAAAAAGGCAGCTGATCCGAGATTTTGGAGTCACTTCCACTCGGACTACTACAACTTTGTGTACCTCCAAATGAAGGCTCCAGTGGTCCGCAACCAATGGATTGACTGGAACCATTTTGAAAGAAAGAGTTGTGGTGCTTTTGATGAGGTGGTAGAGGCTGCAGAGAGGCATGGTTTAAAGGATCTGTTTTCCTTTAGAAACAACTGGAATGATGAAGTGATAGCCCAATTTTACTCTACATGCTACTTTGCCCAGACAAGTGAAGAAAGAGTAACTTGGAGGACTCATGGCTCTATTTACTCCATCACGTACACTGACTTTGTGAGGCTTCTACACCTTGAGGATAGCGGGGACAATGAGATAGTCATCCACAATGACAGTCCTTTGGAGAAGGACAAGAAGGACTTTCTCTATGACACTCGCCACTGCTACAATCCCCCATCAACCAAGAACATGAAACCATTCTTCATTGTCCTCAACAGAGTGCTTCAGAAGACAATTGCTCCTAAGGATGGGGATGCAGGCAACGTCCAGGGTTACCTGAGAACTTTGATGAAGGTGATTAGCAAGAAGAGAACATTTTATGTATTCAACTACATCTGGAATGATATGGTGAACATCTCCTGCACACCAAACCACTCCTATGGCTATGCACCATACTTGATGTTCATGATTCAAAAAGTCACAGGAAGTGAGTTTGTGAAGGATGCAGAGCACAATGCTTTGAGGCCTCAGAAGCCTCCTCAAGCCACTCTTCCAGCTTCTCCCTCACCTGCCTCAAGTGAGGAACACTCGGAGAGAGCTCAAGAAGATACCCGAATGCAAAGGGTTCGCTAGTGGGATCGTGAAGTATTTGGCTGCTATCTTTGGCTCTTGCCGCAAAACTGAGGTGAAGGTTCATAAGATGAAAAAGGCAAGAAAAGAGCAAATGAGATACATGAAGGACAATGTCAAAGCTATTTGTCAAAAACTGGAGATTGAGCCTATTGGGTCTCCAGTTATCTCAAAGGACTCCGCTTCTGACTTCTTGGAGCTTCCACCTCTCTCTCCTTCCGAGCTTGCCTACTTTGGCTTTCGGGGCATGTCGAGTGTGTAAGGATCGAAACGCCCAAGAGGGGGGTGAATTGGGCTTTCTCAAAATTTAAGGCAATTTAACAACTTTAATTGTTAAGCCCAATTCCCTATGCAAGTCAATTACGCAATCAAGAGAGTTAAGTGCGGAATAGTAAAACGTAATCGTAAAGGGGTAGGGAGAGGAATGCAAACGCTTGAAGACGCGGAGACACGGCGATTTTTCCCGTGGTTCGGTAAGATCACTAGGATCTTCCTACATCCACGTTGTGGCACCCACCAAAGGGTATTGCCACTCCCAAGTCACCAAGACGAGGGAATCCACTAACTTTCTCCGTTCGCCATCTCCGGCAAGGTGGAGCTCAAGCCTTGTACAACTTCGATCCTCCGGGCTTCCACAATTGTCTCGGCAAGCTCCGGAGCAATCTCTCTACTCTCCTCTTGATACAAGGTGAATGCAACCACCAAGAATGCACTCCCTCACGGCTCTCACTGGTCTAGAGACTCCACTCACCCAGAGAGGACGCACACGAGCTTCTCTCTAGCTAGGTCTAGCCTATATCTTGAGGTGTAGATGGACGAAAAGGGTGTGTAAATGATTGTTCTAGGTCTTGGACACTTGAGGATGTGTGGGCATGCTCTGGTTGTCAAGTGTTGTCGAAATGACTGGTGGAAGGGGGTTAAATAGCTAGCCCAACTGAATTAGCCATTGAAAAAGTTGGCTGATTACTTTTTCTGTGTACATCGGATGATCCGATGACCACCTTTTCTGAGAATCGGTCTAATTAGATTAGCTGACGTCACTGTGTCAGAAGTGACCGTTATTCGACCGATGCTACCCCTTCTCAAACATCGGATGATCCGGTGAGCTTTGTCTTCAGATTTGGTCCAGAAATAATGTTTCTGTTGAATTAGACCGATGTACACTTTGCTTCTGCATCGGATGATCCGGTGAGTGTTTCTCCAGAATTGTTGAGACAAATTAATCTTTCTGTTGAACTTCACCGATGTCCACTTGTCTCTAGCATCGGATGATCCAGTGTGCACTTCATTCTGAGGTCTTCTTCTTCCGTTGAGCCCCAATCGACCGATGTGTGCATTTTCCAGACCACCGGACGATCCGGTGAGTGTAATTTGTTTGCTTTGAGTTGAACTTTTAGAAGCTTCTCGAGTGACCTCTTTGACACTTGTTGCAAATAATGTTCTGATGAATATTGATCTTCTTGTGTTGCCAATTTTGATAGAATAGAGTCGTTGTGTGAGTTCTTCATTTAGCCTTCATGAGAATTGAATAACCCCCTTAGAATAGGTCGTTTGAGGGGTCTCCATTCGTATCCAATGAGTGGTAGATGATTTGAATAGATAGTCGTCAACACTTGATGTGATATATGTGAAACCTTGCATCCACAAACTCATTAGTAATTACGAATGGTTGTCATTAATCACCAAAACCATACCTCACGGGGGCCTAGATGCTTTCAATCTCCCCCTTTTTGGTGATTGATGACAACACAACGAGTAGAGCATAGAAGTAAATGAATTTAATAACACAATGCTCATAAAGATTGTAACTGGAACAAAAAGCAACACAAGGAGCTCGAAGGCTCAAACAGTGATCAAATAAGACATGAAATAGCACACTGAATTACAATAGAAGCAAATGACAATAAGTCGAAGCAAATGAAAATAAGCGAAAAGATAAAGGTAAAACTCCCCAAACTCCCCCTAAGACCAAGACTGACTCGACCAAGACTGACTCCCCCTAGAGCTAAACTCCCCCTGACTCTAACTCTTCTCCCCCTTTGGCATCAAGACACCAAAAAGGGAAGATGAGTACCTAGGACTCCAGAGCACTCGGGGCGACGGTGAAGCGGTCGACGTCGGCGGTGCTGTCGTCGGAGCTGCTCGAGGTGGAGGTCGCAGGTGCTGGCGCTGGAGCGGGAGGAGCTGGAGCTGCTGACGCTGCTGGGGGATCTGCTGGGACTGCTGGCGCCAGCGGAGAAGGTACTGCTGGTAGAGGTGAGAACTGGAATGGCACTGTCGAGGCTAGTAGAGGTGACATGCTGAAGCTTGGTATAGGCGACGCCGGTGCTGGAGCTGCAGTAGGTGCCAGTGGAGAAGCTGCTGGAGCCTGACCAAGACCCGGCTGCTGAGGCGGAAGGGCTATCCCGGTCTGCTGGTAGAGGTTGGTGATCAACCCCAGGATGCCCATCATCGCCTGCTGAGTCTGCTGCTGCTGGTCCAGGGTCCTCCGGTGCATCTGATCCACCAGGCTCATGAAGCGGTCAGTGTCCTCTCGCCTCTGGCGGGCGATCTCCAACTGCATCTCCTGCTGCTGTCTCTGTAGCTCTGCGAGCCGCGCAGCCTGCTCCGCTCGGGCCTGCTCAGCTGCAAGCCTGTCCTGGCGCTGCTGCTCGACCATCTACTGGAGCAGCGAGGTGAGCTCTGACGGCTGTGACACCTGAGCCTCGGACACTGGAGGTGGTGGAGCAGTCGAACCTCCCGCCTCCGCGTCGTGCTGCCTCGGAGAAGGAGGCGGAGGAGCGAAGTACTCCTCGACGCTGTCGCTGGTGTCGCTGTCCGACCAGACGTGCTCCAATCCTTCACCCTGTGCCTCTGCCTGGGCGAGCGCCTCGTCCTCCTGGGCTAGCTCGGTCCAGTCCTCCTCAGAGAGTCGGGCTCTGACCTGTCGCTCGACTGGACGGCCAAGGCGGCGGTCTCCAGGAGTGGGCACTCGGTAGTGGCTGAACCGAGTGGCGTGGAGCTCTGTCAAAGGAGCAGTGGCTGGCGAGTCCTCAGGTGCTAGCAGGAACAGCAGACGGCAGATCCAATGCCCGTAGACCAACTGCCTCAACATCCCGACTCCGTCAGTGATCACGTCCTCCATCTCGCAGATCAAGATGTCCACGATATCAAATTCCATCCTGTTCATCACATAGAACAGGATGGTCTGCTGGAGGCTCGTGAAGCCCTCTAGGTAGCCGGACCTCGGTAGAAGGGTACGCCTGAGGATGTGGTGAATTGTCCGAGCGGCTGGAGTGAGGAGAGCTAGCACCCTCGGCTGGTCTGGTGTGAAAGGAGGGGTGAACAGACCTCTGATCTCCTCAAACGGCGGTGACACTCCCCCTGTCAGCGGCCTCCTCGGCGGGTCGGCTCTTCCGTAGACCACCTCGTGCAGACAGGTGAGGTGTGTGTCCACTCCAAGCAGCTGTGCCAGTCGCTCTCGAGACACGGTGTGCTGCTGCCCCAGAAACATGAAGTGGATCGAGCGCCGACCCTCTGAGATATAGAGAGTGGCGTAGAAGACTCGAACCCACTCCTCCACGTAAGCGCTCCTCTGGCGTGAGAGCAGCTCCACAAGGCCTCTGTACCTCTCGAAGAATGGCCTGATCCCGTGTCCAACTGCTGTTGCAAGCTGATTCCAGTCGATGTAAGTGTGCTGGAACAGCTTATGGCCCCGACGCCTGTAAGTCTCGTACAGGGACGCCTGTGTCAGGGTCCAAAAGCGGGGATCAACCCTAGTGTCCCTGGGCTGCGGGAACCACTCCTCTGGCAACGCTGTCCATCTGAGCTTCTTCAGTTGTTTTGCCTTGAACTTGCGATAGTCTGTAAGCCTGACATCCTCGGCAACTCTGGCAGCGGTATCCATCTCGTAGATGGCCCTCTGGACCTCTCTGTCCTCTGCGCGGTCGGCAGCAGTGGGGCGTTGACTCGCGGTGGGGGTCTGACCTCCCCCTCGGGTCCTGACGGTGCGCCGGCGAACCAGTGGCGTCACCGCAGTATCCTCCTCATCCTCAGAGTCGTCGGGCGGCACGGGCTGCACTGTGGGTCGCTGCTGCCTCTGTCGATACTCGCGGAGCCACAAGGAACCGCGATGGCCGCGCTCACGCTCCTCGGCGGCGCGAGCGGCCAACTCTGCCCGGCGAGCTTCCTTCGAGAGCTTTTGTTTCTTCGTTGCGGGCTCCTCGATGGCCTTGCCTTTTCCCTTGCGATCACGGCCCATCTTGATGCAAAAGAGAGGCCTAGGGTTAGTGGAAACATGATCGACGAGAAACAAGGATGGATGTCGCACGGTACGGTACAAACCTTAGCGACGAAAAGGATCACGCGAACGATGAACGGCGACGCAGCGATCGGGATGATGTCACGCGGTTCGTGGGAACCCTAGCGACGAAAGTCGTAGGGCTGCCGGCGGTGAGGTGGAGAGACGACGAGGCGACACACTGAAGAGGCGGCGGCGGCGGCGTGGTCTGAGGCGGCGGCGATGGAGGCGTGGCGGTGGCGACGCGGCGGCGGTGGAGGCGCAGCGGCGGCGCGAGGAGGTGGCGGCGCGGGAGGCGCGGCGGCAGCGGGAGGCGCGGCGGCGGCGCAAGACGCGGCGGCGGCGCGAGGAAGTGGCAGCGCGGGAGGCGCGGCGGTGGCGAGAGGCGCGGCGGCGGCGGGAGGCGCGGCGGCGGTGCGAGGAGGTGGCGGCGGGAGGCGCGGCGGTGGTGCGAGAAGGTGGCGGCGGGAGGCGCGGCGGCGGTGTGAGAAGGTGGCGGCGCGGGGTGAGGAAGACGAAGCGCCGTACGACCTTAAATGGGAACTCGATGACCTAACGGTTACGCGAACACCGGATCGACCGATGCGCATCGGGTGGGGTCATCGGTCGAGTTCAACAGAGAGTTGGTCCAAAAACTCTCTTTGCACACCGGATGATCCGACGTTGCTACGTCGATCATCGGTCGAATTCGGCAGGGTAATAGAGGATTGAACATCGGATACTCTGATGTTTTCTGAAATGAACTCATCGGTCGATTTCTTGGTTCTGACTGATCTGTTCGATGAACTGAAGCATCAATTGATCCGATGTAGCTGCTGACCCTAGCATCGGATAGTCCGATGACTACAGAAAACCTAAGAATACCCATAAATGTCCGTTGACTTAAAACACACAAAGAGAAAACAAGTCTTAGGACCTTTTGGGCACCTCCTAACCCCTAAAAATAGGCTTTTCAAAATAGTGCCACAAATTGGCTAAGCCCTTAAACAAATAGAGCACACAAGGAAAATTAGGAGGGAAAAACCAAGAAAATGTAAGGTCCATGCTTTGTGAGCTAGAGTATGGAGACTTCTATCTCTTTAAAGCATGTTCCTTTAGAGTTTTGCTCTTTCCACATCATATGAGTTAAGATATTGCATTTCAAACAAGTCTTCTTCTCATGATGTGGGTTCCCCTTTGTGACAATCTACCGTATGCAATGCCAAACAAGTTAATGCAAAATATTAAATGAGTGCAAGTTTATATGGCAGGAATCATGCAAGGCATAAGATAAATCTATCTTGCCAAGTTTAAGCCTTCCAAAGGCTTCCTCAGGGAAAACTATTTCTAGCTCGCCCCTATCCTTTGGGAGTTAGGCAAGACCTATATGATATGCAACCTTACATGAACATGGCAACTTACATGACGTTAGATGCATCTAGCACATTTAATTCACTTCTAAGCCTAGAAAAAGTTTTCTCATCAAGTGGTTTGGTGAAGATATCCGCCAATTGTTCTTCGGACCTAACACCTTGCAATGAGATGTCTCCCTTAGCCTCATGGTCCCGCAAGAAGTGATGGCGAATATCAATGTGCTTGGTGCGGGAGTGTTGAACGGGGTTTCTAGCTATCTTAACCGCACTTTCATTGTCACAAAGGAGAGGCACACAACCAAACTTAATTCCAAAGTCCAAAAGGGTTTGCTTCATATATAGAATTTGGGCACAACATGCACCGGCCGCTATATACTCCGCCTCCGCGGTGGACAAAGCCACGGAATTTTGCTTTTTGCTAGACCAAGATACTAGGGAACGCCCAAGTAGGTGGCACCCTCCGGAGGTACTCTTGCGGTCCACACGACATCCGGCAAAGTCCGAATCCGAGTAGCCTAAGAGATGAAAACTAGCGTTCTTGGGGTACCACAAACCTACACTTGGGGTATGCTTGAGATACCGGAGTATCCTAAAGACCGCCTTCTTGTGCGATTATTTAGGTGCCGCTTGAAAGCGAGCACACAAGCACACACTAAACATAATATCGGGCCTAGATGCGGTAAGATATAACAATGAGCCAATCATGGAATGGTAATGAGATTGATCAATAGGTTTACCATCCATGTCCGCGTCGAGATGGCAATTTGTCGCCATGGGAGTGCTTCTTGAGCTACAATCTCCCATCTCAAATTTCTTCAAGAGGTCCTTTGTGTACTTCTCTTGATAGATGAAGGTCCCCTCTTGAAGTTGCTTGATTTGAAATCCTAGGAAGAAATTGAGCTCTCCAATCATTGACATCTCGAATTCCCTAGACATCATTTTGCCAAACTCATGGCTAAGAGCTTTGTTAGTTGAGCCAAAAATAATGTCATCAACGTAAATTTGACAAAGAAATAAATCTCCGTCGATGTCCTTGGTGAAGAGTGTAGTATCCACCCTCCCGATCTTGAATCCTTGCATGACTAGGAAATCCCTTAGTCGTTCATACCACGCCCTAGGTGCTTGCTTGAGTCCGTAGAGCGCCTTGTGTAACCTATACACATGATTAGGATTCCTCGGATCTTCAAACCCGGGAGGTTGCTCAACATAAACAAGCTTTAATATAGCCATTAAGAAAGGCACTTTTCACATCCATTTGATAAAGCATTATGTTATGATGTGAAGCAAAAGCAAGGAGTATACGAATAGCTTCTAACCGAGCGACCGGAGCGAATGTCTCTCCAAAGTCTAGTCCTTCAACTTGCGCAAAACCCTTGGCCACAAGTCTTGCCTTGTTGTGGACCACAACGCCATTCTCATCTTGCTTGTTGCGGTACACCCACTTCGTTCCGATGACATTCTTGTCCTTGGGTCGCTCCTCCAACACCCAAACTTCGTTGCGGGTGAAGTTGTTGAGTTCTTCTTGCATTGCCATCACCCAATTTGGATCTTGAAGTGCTTCCTCGATGCGAGTGGGTTCTACACACGAAACAAATGAGTAGTGCTCACAAAACGAAGCGACATGGCGAGAACGAGTACTTACTCCCCGTGACGGACTTCCGATGATTTGATCCATCGGATGCGCCTTGGAGATGCGCCCATGCCTCATGAGTGGTTGTGAAGCACTTGGCGGTGGTGATGCGTTTTGCTCGTCTTGTGGATGGACTTGATCTTGGACTTCTTCTTCTTCATCTAGATGTTGTAGGACTTGTGAATCTTGCGTAGGCAATGGATCATATTTTTCTTCTTCTTCGTCACCTTGAGGCGCCATGGAGGTGTCGGTGTTAGCATTTGAGGCTCCCCCTTGATCATGGCTCTCTTCAACTTCGGGCTTGATGTCTCCAATGGTCATGTTCTTCATGGCTTCTCGCAGAGGCTCATCATCTATATCATCATGACCAAAACTCTCCTCTTGGGAGCCATTAGTCTCATCAAACTCAACATCACAACTTTCTTCAACTAACCCGGAGGTTTGGTTGAATACTCGATATGCTTTTGAGTTTGATGCATAACCATGAAAAATACCAACATCACACCTTCTTTCAAACTTACCGAGCCTCTTCTTGCGGTAGATGTAGCACTTGCATCCGAAGACTCGGAAGTAAGAGATGTTGGGCTTTCTCCCAATGAGGAGCTCATAGGGGGTCTTTTGAAGTAGTCGATGAAGATAGATCCTATTAGCGGCATGGCACGCCGTGTTGATTGCTTCGGCCCAAAACTTCTCCGACGTGCCATAGTCATCAAGCATTGCTCTTGCAAGGGTGATGAGAGTCTTGTTCTTCCTTTCAACGACACCATTTTGTTGAGGGGTGTATGTGGCCGAAAACTCGTGCTTCACGCCTTCACGGTCACACCACTCCCCAATGTTGTAGTTCTTGAACTCAATGCCGTTGTCACTCCGGACCTTGATGATGGGAAGTTGAAATTCCCTTTGAGCTCGTTTTGCAAAGGTCTTGAAGACTTCCGGAGTTTCACCCTTGTCACCTAGAAACAAAGTCCAAGCATATCGAGAATAATCATCAACAATAACGAGACAATAGAGGTTACCGCCAAGACTTTGGTATGTGGACGGTCCGAAGAGGTCCATGTGAAGCAGTTCAAGTGGCTTGGAGGTTGACACCATTGTCTTCATCGGATGGTGCGAGGCAACTTGCTTCCCGGCTTGACATGCGCTACAAAGCTTGTTCTTCTCAAATGTGACGTCCTTCACGCCGGTCACCATCCCAAGCTTGAATGACTTCTTGAGCTTGCTCATCCCTATGTGAGCAATGCGTCGATGCCATAGCCAACCCAAACTTGTCTTGGTGAAAAGACAAGTGGTCAAGCTAGCGTTCTTGTTGGAGAAGTCCACCAAGTAAAGATGTCCATGCCTAAACCCCTTGAAAATTAGTTCTTTGCTAGACTCACTAGACACCACAACACCATTCTTGTCAAATGTGCACGTTAGTCCAAGATCACATAATTGAGCAATAGAGAGTAAATTGAAACTAAGAGACTTAACATAAAGTACGTTAGAGATAGACAAATCATTAGAAATAGCAATTTGACCTAAACCAATTACCTTCCCCTTTGAGTTATCACCAAAGGTGACTTGTTCGTGATTTCCGGGGTCCTCTATGGAGGTGAACATACCATCATTGCCGGTCATGTGTTGAGTGCACCCACTATCGAGTACCCAATGTTTTCCTCCGGCTTTGTAGTTCACCTACACACATGAAGTTAGTTTTTGAGTTTAGGAACCCAAGCCAACTTAGGTCCTTGTATGTCTGATACAAGTGATTTTGGGACCCAAAGTTGCTTGGGGAGCTTCCCCTTCATGCCCTTGATGTCTTTGCCGATGAACTTTGCCTTCACCTTCCCACCTACTTTGCTCAATAGATAATAGTGATTATCAAAGGTAGATGTATAGTTAGGAGGCAATTTGGGAGAAGGACGATTAGGAAGAGGACACTCCCTTGTGTGATGTCCGGTGACCTCACAGTGTTGGCAATAGGAACCAACTTCCTTGATGAAGCTTGTCCTAAGCTCCGGTGAGGGCACCTTCCCTTTGTTTGGCACCGGGAAGGATCCGAGTCCTCTCTTGTTGAAGCCTTTGGCTTGTTGGAAGAGGATTTCCTTATGCTTGTCCTCTCCCTTGGTTAGTCTTGCCACGCTAGCATGGAGACTTTCAATCTCGTCCATTAGCTCCTTCTCCCTAGCATTTGCTTTCAACGGCAAAGACTCATGCAAATTGTTAGTGGCATGTGAACTAGCGGATATTTTGCCATCAAGGGTTTCTTTCTTCAAGTTTTTTAATTTTAGTTCAATAGCTTCATAAGCAAGGTTAAGTACTTGATGCTCTTGAACCAACTCATTGTGCTTGCCCAAGAGTGCTTGATGAGCTAAGTCAAGCTCATGGTGATCAAGCTTGATTTGAGCCTTCTCTTCCTCAATTTGCTTGACATGAGACTTGAGCATGTCATGCTCCTTAAGTATGCTTTCATACTTGTCATGCAAATTGAGGTTAGCACTCTCAAGCTTAGCATGAGCTTGTTCAAGTGCCTTAACCTTGCCCTTTTCCCTTTTTATGATGACATGATATTCATTAATCATAGATGCTAATTCATCGGGAGAAAGTTCATCATCATCACTAGAGTCATCACATACCTTGGTGTTACCTTTCGCCATGAGACACATGGGCGGTGGGGGAAGAGGTGAGTCATCCTTGTTGACGATAGCGAGGCTTGCCAAGTTTTCTTCCTCATCTTCACTATCATCGTCACTTGTTTCCTCATCGGTGACCCACTCATTGGCTTCGCACATGAAGACCTTTTGAGGCCCTCTTCTCTTCTTTGGAAAGAGCTTGGTTTTCTTGCCTTTGTCAAATTTCTTCTTTCCAAAGGAGCGCTTGGGCTTGACCTCTTCTTCATCTTCGTCACTTTCTTCTAGCTTTCGATGCTTTCCCTTGTGGTTGTCCTTCCTCTTGTCCGGCTTTGGACAATCATACGATATGTGGCCTTGATCACCACAATTATAGCATATCTTGTTTTCATCTTTTCTTGGAAGGAAGGCTTTCTTCTTGGGATCAAAAGAGTAACCCTTCTTTGCAATCTTGGAGTTTAACCGTGAGAATTTCCTCATCATCAATGCAAGCTCGTCATCGTCCTCTTCGCTTGTTGCTTGCTCTTCTTCACTTGAGCTAGGCTCAACTACTTTCTTCTTCTTGGGAGTTGTCTTCTTGGTTGAGGCCTTGAGAGCAATGGTCTTTTACGATGACTCCTCCATCATTCCAAGAACGCTCATCTCATGAGCATGAATTTCTCCAATAAGCTCCGAGACTTTAATGTTGTCAAGCGATTCCTTTTGGAGCATTGAATTGATGATGTTGTACTTGGGCTTGGGTAGAAGCATGAGGATCTTGCGGTTAATAAGTCCCTTACCAAGAGAGGCAATGTCAAGTGCGTTAATCTCCTCAATGAGTACATTTAGACGGGAAAACATTTGGTTAACATTCTCATGAGGAAGCATTTTGAATTCATCATACTTGGATTTAAGCAAGTGATATTTGAGTTCTTTAACACGAGATGAGCCCTCATGTATTTCAATTAAACATGCCCAAATTTCACATGCTTTCTCTTTACTAGCAATTCTAGCAAATACGTCTTGACTTATGCATTCGTAGATAGCATTTCTAGCCTTAGCATCCCATTTTAGTTGATCATCAACATAATTGAGATCTCCAAATCCCGCATGGGTCGCTTCCCAAACTTCGGGAGCAATAGCCTCTAGGTAGGCACGCATGCGTGCTTTCCAATAGGCAAAGTTCTTGCCCTCGAAGGTGGGAACCGAACCCCCATTCTTGGCCATTTAAGCTCTCTAGCGGTGAAGCTAGAATGATCCTATGAGCAACCTTGCTCTGATACCAATTGTAAGGATCGAAACGCCCAAGAGGGGGGGTGAATTGGGCTTTTTCAAAATTTAAGGCAATTTAACAACTTTAATTGTTAAGCCCAATTCCCTATGCAAGTCAACTACGCAATCAAGAGAGTTAAGTGCGGAATAGTAAAACGTAATCGTAAAGGGGTAGGGAGAGGAATGCAAACGCTTGAAGACGCGGAGACACGGCGATTTTTCCCGTGGTTCGGTAAGATCACTAGGATCTTCCTACATCCACGTTGTGGCACCCACCAAAGGGTATTGCCACTCCCAAGTCACCAAGACGAGGGAATCCACTAACTTTCTCCGTTCGCCATCTCCGGCAAGGTGGAGCTCAAGCCTTGTACAACTTCGATCCTCCGGGCTTCCACAATTGTCTCGGCAAGCTCCGGAGCAATCTCTCTACTCTCCTCTTGATACAAGGTGAATGCAACCACCAAGAATGCACTCCCTCACGGCTCTCACTGGTCTAGAGACTCCACTCACCCAGAGAGGACGCACACGAGCTTCTCTCTAGCTAGGTCTAGCCTATATCTTGAGGTGTAGATGGACGAAAAGGGTGTGTAAATGATTGTTCTAGGTCTTGGACACTTGAGGATGTGTGGGCATGCTCTGGTTGTCAAGTGTTGTCGAAATGACTGGTGGAAGGGGGTTAAATAGCCAGCCCAACTGAATTAGCCGTTGAAAAAGTTGGCTGATTACTTTTTCTGTGTACATCGGATGATCCGATGACCACCTTTTCTGAGCATCGGTCTAATTAGATTAGCTGACGTCACTGTGTCAGAAGTGACCGTTATTCGACCGATGCTACCCCTTCTCAAACATCGGATGATCCGGTGAGCTTTGTCTTCAGATTTGGTCCAGAAATAATGTTTCTGTTGAATTAGACCGATGTACACTTTGCTTCTGCATCGGATGATCCGGTGAGTGTTTCTCCAGAATTGTTGAGACAAATTAATCTTTCTGTTGAACTTCACCGATGTCCACTTGTCTCTAGCATCGGATGATCCGGTGTGCACTTCATTCTGAGGTCTTCTTCTTCTGTTGAGCCCCAATCGACCGATGTGTGCATTTTCCAGACCATCGGACGATCCGGTGAGTGTAATTTGTTTGCTTTGAGTTGAACTTTTAGAAGCTTCTCGAGTGACCTCTTTGACACTTGTTGCAAATAATGTTCTGATGAATATTGATCTTCTTGTGTTGCCAATTTTGATAGAATAGAGTCGTTGTGTGAGTTCTTCATTTAGCCTTCATGAGAATTGAATAACCCCCTTAGAATAGGTCGTTTGAGGGGTCTCCATTCGTATCCAATGAGTGGTAGATGATTTGAATAGATAGTCGTTAACGCTTGATGTGATATATGTGAAACCTTGCATCCACAAACTCATTAGTAATTACGAATGGTTGTCATTAATCACCAAAACCATACCTCACGGGGGCCTAGATGCTTTCAGAGTGGTTCTTCTCATCCTCCTTCCCAGCCTGATGAAGAAGATGAAGGATTAACAGCGCGGATGAAGGTGGCGATGACGAGTAGATACCTCATTCTCTTCCTTTTTGGTTGCCAAAGGGGGAGAGATTGATAGGGAGTCTTAGGTCGTAGCATTAGTTTGAGAGAGAGAGCTCTATTCCTCTTTTGTATTTTTGTTGCTACTGTGTCATGCTTTTGATCTTGTAAGACTTTAATTATGTTCTCATTATGCCTTTGGACATGTATTATGAAGTTATGGTTATGCTTTAATATGATCTATGTTTTATGCTCTGAAATTGACATACATGCTTGATAATCTTGATGTTGTTATGATTATGCTTTTATCTTATTCACATCAAGATTATTGCTCACACACACATAGTTTTGCACCCCACCATAAAGAGTGCGCATATGAATGTTAATTAAACTTTTACCATTGTTCTCAAAATTCATATGTGCACACTTTATGAAAATATGAATTTTTCATCATATTTGTGTAATCTCAATTGGTTATCATCAATCACCAAAAGGGGGATATTTAAAGTGCATCTAGGCATCCCTTGTGGTTTTTGGTTGATTAATGACAAACCAATGAGATCCTAACAAAATTTTTGAGATGAGCGCATGTTTTAATGAAATGAGGATGAAAGCACAGAAAGGAAAGAGAATGAAGATTTAAAAGGAAAAAAGCTCATAAGCTGAAAAGATTGGATTATTTTGTTTGGAGTGTGTTGGAGAAACACACCCCAAGAGCTCAAGGGAAAGAAATTACACTCACTGCACAAAAATCAACATGTGCGGACTAGTCCGATAAGCACTAGACTCCGATATCTCTCGGACTAAGAACGGACAAGTCCTTCTCCAGTGCAGACTTGTCCGCAACCCTTCACATTTGCACAGCACCAGACAAGTCCGATATAAACCGTACTACTCCGATAATCCTCTGACTAAAATTGGACAAGTCCTCCAAGTCTGGACTTGTCTTTAGCCCTACAGTTTTTCACTACACCGGACAAGTTCGATATCCACTGGACTAGTCCAAAAACTCTCTGACTAAAATTGGACAAGTCCCTCCAAGTGCGGACTTGTCATTAGTTCTACATGGTGTTCATCACACCGGACTAGTCCAATATCTACCGGACTAATCCGAAAAGTTTCTGACTAAGATCGGACTAGTCTGCACCTCAACACACTAGTCCGGTGTCCATCAACACTTAGGGTTTCTCGCACACACGCACACCGGACTAGTCCGCTGTCCACCACGGACTAGGCCGAACATCGCAAACCCTAACAGTAACTTTTGGAAACCCTAATATAAATAGAGGTGTACGGCCATACATCAAACACTCTCGACTCCCTGCACCGTCACACCTCCCAAGAGCCCAAAAATACATCTCTCCACTCATTCTAAACCTAAAAGGATCAAATCTTTGAGGATTAGAGATTGGACAAAGGAGAGAATTGTTCCACACGATCTTGAGCTCTTGGGTTTGATCTCTCGCACACTCTAATTGTTTTATTGTATATCTTTTGAGTGTGTTTGGTGGTGTTCATCGCTGTAATCTTTGGGGAGCCCTCAACGTGTGAGAAAGCCTCCTTGAACGAGTTATTTGCCCCTTCATGGTTAGTGAAAGAGAATCGGCCTCCATGGTAATTAGACGAGGGAAGGGTTGGTGAAGACCCAGTCCTCCGTGGACTCCTCAACGGGGATGTATATTTCCTCCATGGAATCGAACCTCGGGATAAAATCTTGTCTCGTGCATCTTTGTTTTATAGTTCATCATATTCTAGGGTTGGCTTAAACTTGTGTAACTCACGTTGAAATATTGTAATTAAAGTTTATGTTTGCAATACATTGTTTCATTACTGTAATACATCCATGTTGTCAATTACTTTCCGCTGCATGGAGTACTAGAGGTAAAATTAACGATCAATATTGATCTTTCTAATCCACGTACACCCGACTAGTCCGCACCATACCGGACTAGTCCGACCTTCCCTGTATTTTATAAATCTATGAAGTGTTTTAGGGATCGACAAAGTTTTAAAAAGCCTATTCATCCCCCGGTTTAGGCTACATTCAGGTTCTATCTCGGAGCATTGTTCTCTTGACCAAGGCATGACTTAGGATATTGAGATGTAAAGTGTCCCAACTCACCACAAGTATAGCAGGACCTTGCTGCACCAGAATTGTTTGGGCGAGCTTGGTTATGAGCATTAGCAAGAAAATTTGAGCGAGGCGCATGAGGCATTGGAGGGTGAGGCACTTGCATAGCGGGGCGTTGCTGCATAGGCTGAGCTGGGCGTGGTGGAATAGCTGCGCGATATGCAGGAGCAGAGGGTTTGTAGTATGGTGCATTTGGTGGCGCAAAATGGGGGCGAACATTGCTTCCTTGTGGCTGTCCTTGATATGGCACCTTCCTCTTATTGTCTTGCTCCATATCACGAACCTTGTTCTCAACCACAATAGCTTTGTCCACAAGCTTCTGGAAATTTCCATAGTCACAATTGAGAAATTGTACTTGAATCTCATTGTTCAAGCCCCTCATAAACAAGTATTGCTTGCAGTTGTCCCTGGTTGACATACTCTTGAGCATACGTTGAGAGTTGAGTGAAGTTATTGAGATACTCACTCACACTTGACTTTCCTTGTCTTAGGTTCTCAAATTCTTGCCTTTTCAAGATCATAACACCCTCAGACACCAAATGAGAATGGAAGCTCTCCATGAATTCAGCCCAAGTTATCCTCTCTTGATTTGCATGGGCATTGCATAGCGAGTCCCACCAATCTGCAGCTGCCCTGACTAGCTGATAGGAGGAAAAAAGGACCTTCTCCCCATCACTGCATTGGACAATAGCAAGCTTCTTCTCCACAGATTTTAGCCACTCATCAACTTCCATAGGATCATTGGCTTGAGAAAAGGTAGGTGGCCTAGTCCTCTTAAACTCTCCCAACCTATTATGAGGCGGTGGGGTGGTGGTGGTGGTGGAGGCATATGGGGCTGATTTTGATTGTTGGCTTGCAGCTGTCCCAAGGTTTGCATCACCATCTGCATAAGTTGTTTCTATATAGCCAAGAACTGCTGAAGGTTGACAGCCTCAGGTTCAGGTCCATTGTTGTTGTTCTGAGGTGCTCCATTGTTCTCCTCATTCTTATTGGCATCCCTTTGGTTGCGAGTCCTCGACATCTGAAGAAAGAGCAATAGATAGAAGGATTTAGAAAACGTCTCCAACTATATACATCAAAGGATATGAAACTAAGCAACTACCTATACTAGCCTATATGGATGTGGCAAGCGCAAAAGCATCCCACAATCCTCTACTAACCACACAAGGGAACATTACATAGCAATCAACACACCAAACAAACCACAACACTTCCTAAGTGTTCGTATGTGCTCTAAAGTGTCCATTCTATCTAGGCAGCGTACTATGGTGAACCTGTGGCTCTGATACCAATTTGTGACACCCGGTTCTAAAAATGAACCAAGTGTGACGCATATGTGTGTCCAGGATGTTTAACACACATACACGCGTGATGCACAAATGATAAACAGATAATTACCACAACACAAATTATTAAATAAGAACTTCTATTACAATATTCAAATAATCCTCGGATTACAGCTCTAATGATCATTATTAATAAGTTCGAAAAACTAATGCAGCGGAAATAATCTAATTAAGCAACTAAGCAACTGAGCTTAGGGGAATAGCGCAGCTCCAAGCAACACCACAGGCAAGTCGACCGCACCACACAGCCTAGTACTCCGCATTACCCTTAGGATACTCCCAACCATCACCTAAAACTGTTGGTGGGGGAATTGCAAGGGTGAGTACATGTCGTACTCAGCAAGTGTGGGAAAATAATGACATGTAGCTTAAACAAAGAATGATAATGAATAATGGCTATTTGATGAAAAGTACATTTAAAACATATAAAAAGTATCCTACAATGTCTATGTGAAATTTATCCCATCATATCCCTAATAAACACAATAACTCATATCCATCATTCATTATCCATCCCTACACCAGATTCTTACTTTCATCAATAACCATTCTCATTTATCATAACATAAACCATAACCATAACCATGACCAAAAACCATTACCATCCCAAAACACAAGTTCCACTCTAATCATGGAAGTTGTCCAGGTGCTCATAACCGGGAGCACGACTATCATGATAGTTTTTAATACTCTGCAGAGGTTGTACCACTTTACCCACAAGTTCATGATTTCATCACCCGTCGGCGACTAAAGGAACCTCCCTTATGCCAATTACACTTCCTTAGGTGTATGGTCAAGAGATCACAAAATAGCCTTTACAAAGGGACTACCAGCATATTCAGACCCACTAAGGTTTCATCAGTGGTGATGCCTCCAACTGAGCACATCCAACCAAGGGCCCCCTCTTGTGCCGTTCGGATCCCAGGGCAGTCCTGCCACTATTGCAAACCCAACTGACTCCCATTCCTCGTTCCTCCGAGTGATCCAAATCAATGCTGGTAATACTCCTAATTAATTGGCTAAGCCACACCCCTACTTGGCCTTGTGGTGGCACTGTTGTCCTTGCTCATTCTCGCATGAACTGGTCCTTAGATTCAAGGCAAGAAAACCACCATATAATCCAACCCAATCCACAAACCATGCTTGCTTAGATCTCCCAAGTCCCATGTTACCAAATAACCATGTTCATCAATTCATATAATCCATAAATTCATTAATTCATAGTTAAGTCATTTGGTTGTTTTCCCATCCCAATTAACTAGAGCGAAGAAAAAAGGTAAAATGCCCTTCCTGACTCTCTACAACATACTCCAAGTGACAAGGATGGTCAACAAGTCTAGTAAACACCTATCCTGGGTTTCCCATCAATTTGACACAAGCATGCAGTTTTGCAAACAAAACATTGAAAAACAGGATCAAAATGATCAAGGACACTTGCCTTGCTCCTGAGGTTGATTAGGGTCAAAATCTTTGAAGTTCTGGTACTTGAGATCCTCAACAGCACCCTCTAGTGCCACACCATCTATTCCATGCAATAAACATACAAAACAACCATTACAATCAATAAATGCTCATATATTACTCAATATGCCATAATATGCATGATTAATGCAATTGTGAGATAAAACTGGTTAGTGAGTTGCTATTAATGTTTACTAACAAGTTACAATGGATATTATCTAGTTTGAACAGGTTTCGAGTTGATTTGAGTTAAATTGGAATTAATTCAGCACAAAACAGATAGTAAGACCGGACTAGTCCGTTCAGGGGGCCGGACTAGTCCGCCCTCTCCAGGAAAACAACAACTAGGGTTTTCTAGACAGCGGAAATTTAGAATAAACTTACATGAAGAATTGGATATAGAGGGTATACCGTGAGTTTAGAGGTCCAAGGGTCAAGAATTGGGGATGAAACTTGAATCTTGACGATTAGGGTTTTGTGATGAGGAGTTGAGGGTGAATTGGTGGTGAAGAATGAAAAGTTGATGAAGATCTTGCTTGATCGATCCTCCTTCGTGTTCTCCTCCTCCTCCTTACTGTTGGATCTTCTCTTGATGGCGGCTCCCACGAACTAGGGTTGAGGGTTTCATCAATTGTGGCAAAGAGATGAAAAGTTGAGGTGATGGGTTGTTTATATAGAGGTGCAGAGGTAGGGTTTGATGGATTTCGAATTTGGGTGAGTGGGGGCCGGAGTGGGGGTCCACTTCGGCTCCTCTGAGGTTGGGAACGAAGTTCTTGTGTCCAATAAAGGCAGTTAACCAAAAACAAATCATGGGGAAATAACAGAATTTGAGTGAAATTCAACAGGCCAGACTAGTTTGCATGATGGACTGGACAAGTCCGTTCTGGATCAGAAACAAAATTGGACAAGTCTGGGGTAATAGGCTGGACAAGTCCGAGATGACAAAGAAAAGGTTTTCGGGTCTAAAATTCAACAAGGAACATACTAGTCCGCTTGGACCAAGGACAAGTCCGGACAACATCAGAGACCAAACCGGACTAGTCCGTGCATTGTGCTGGACAAGTCCGCACTTTGAAAGAAACTGAATTTTCTGAAGAAGAATAGTGTCACCGGACTAGTCCGGGGTTATGGTCGGACAAGTCTGCACCCTGACAGTTTTTAAATTGTTGTATTGTCCTAAATTCATTTTAATCTTGTTCCTTTTATGTTTCTTAAGGTTAAACATGTATAAGAATGTATGCAATGCATGATGGATGAAAATGAGGGTGTTACATCTGGTGGCGGTGACGATGAGAACCTCAGTCTCCAGGTTGCAATGCAAGAGCAGCCGAAGTGGCCGGAGCAACCGACCCAGGCTCCTTGTGCCCAGGCTCTTGTTGCACCGCAGGAGTCGCCGCTGGAGCCTCTGTCGAATGAGGAGGAGGAGGAGGAGGAGGATGATTTAGTTTTTCTTTTGTTGTTTTTACTTGATGTTGTTTTTCTTTTCTTGTGTCTTCTTGTACTTTTTTCTTGTGTTTTGTAATATATTGTGTTAATGAATGAATTATATGTGTTCATTTGTGTGAGTGAATATTATCTTGTGTGTTCAAATATGTGAATGAATGAATGTGTGGTGTGTTCATTGTCTTCCTCAGGAATGACAATTCATAAGGAAGGATCTGATTATGTTTTGGATTTAAATTGGACTACAGTGAAGGTGTTCTACATTGGAATGACAATTTATTTAGTTATCAAGTGAATGTGCTCTACTACATTGGTTCATTGAATGTGTGCATGTTTGTGTGATATCAAGTGAACCAATGCAAAATGTAGAAAATCACGAAGCCAAAGGAGACGAGCTTTCTGCAAAGCCCGTCTCATTTCCTTCCGCAAATAGGAGACGCACTTTGTGCGAAGCTCGTCTCCCTTTTGTTAGGGGAGCGGGCGCGTCTCAGATATTTTCTTAAATAAGACGCACCTT
The DNA here is from genome assembly GCA_036927565.1 of Tuctoria greenei. NCBI lineage: Eukaryota > Viridiplantae > Streptophyta > Magnoliopsida > Poales > Poaceae > Tuctoria > Tuctoria greenei. The sequence goes on along the minus strand of JAYESD010000011.1, from coordinate 113,924,016 downwards.
ATATTAGCCCGTCTCCTTTTACGCTCAACCGAGCCATGTCACATCCTCGCTGATGCGGGATCGTCTCGTTTACCCTTATCAGAGACGACCTCCTTTGCGCCCGTCGCCGATCTATGTCTCCTATTTGAGTTTCTTACGTAGTGCCCTTTGGTATCAAGACACCATAAAGGATAAGAATGAGAGACAACCTAACATCTACTCTTCCTCGCTCCCATCTTCATCCTCGCTACCATCTTCATTGTTGTTCATGTCCCTCACCGCCCCCTCATCTCTTTCTTCGTTTGAGCTTCCATTTTCTTTATCTTCAACTTCCTCAATGATGAAAGTGGTACTAGAAGAGCCACCCTCGTCATTGAAGAAGGCCTTCTACACCACGGTGAGCACGGGGAAGGAAGTGATCTCGTCGTCACTCACGCTTGAAAGAGACATCGAAATCTCCAACTTGTCGCATATAGCCTTCATATACTTGTCTTGATGCTTCGCCATCTTTTGGGTTCACACCTAGAATGTTTGACATGAGGTAAGTATGGACTTGAGAACTTGATAAGCCCTCTCAAGGAGCTTCCAAAGGCAGAGGGAGGAGCGGAAGGACCCACAGAGGAGGAGGGAGGGGCCTTGGGGGTACTCCTCCTAGTAGAAGCCGACGGTGGAGGAAGCGGAGTAGAGATATGTGGGTGAGGCTTCTGGTGCTTGACATACTTTATAAACTCCAACCCAGATAGTTTCTCAACCATGCACATAATGAATGATGCGTATCCACAAGAGCGGTTCAGAGTGTGAGAGATGTTGAAGATGTCATTGTAGATGTAGTCAAACACATCGAATCTCTCATATTCACTTAAGAGCTTCAGTAAATTCCTTAAGAGGCCTTGTATCATCCCAACATCCCCATCCTTAGGTGCCAAAGTCTTCATCAAGAGATAGTTCCACACTCCATAGAAGGGGAAAATGTATTGAGTCTTCGAAAGGTCGAAGGTGAGGTAAGATGCATACATGAAGTTCATTCATCTCTATCCATAGCCTGAAGGTTGTGCACAATAATTTCTTTCCTCAAATGATCCTCCAACCCAAGAATACAGGCAAACTCATCCTATAGCACCGGGTAGATCACACCATCTGCCATCCATGTGATTTTCCTATCACCAAAGATGGACAAGTGACAGGTGGTGTAGAACTGCACAATCACCTCAGTGTTCCTATTGTATTCAAATCCCATAATCACTTTAAGTCCATGATACTCGACTATAGTGATAATGGCATCAAAAGCCTAGTGATTCTTCTTGGTCGTGTACTCCAAATCAACTCACTCAACAACCACGACTAGGGTCTTCATCTATAGGTAGACAAGTCAATAATAATCACAGTGGAAGTCAAACCAAAAGTGATGACCCACTATGGCATTCTCATACTTGTACACATCTTCTTCCCTAGACCTCTTGGCCTTTTCCACCCCTTTGCCTTGAAAGATATTGCTTCCAAGCTCTGCCTGGTGATTTGGGTTGTGAGCAGGAGGAGCCATTTCAAGAGGGACAATAGGACCTCTAGAGACATGCTTGCGATAGTCACTAGGAGGGTCACTGTTGACGGCTCCTAAGAAACACTAACAAATCATCCCCGGCAATGGTGCCAGAAATGCTTGTAGCTATTTGTTAACACCATAGATCATCTCTAGTAAGAGATGAGGTCCACAAGTGCACGGAAGATACTATCGTAGCATTTCACCCATGATTATTCCCAATGGTTTCATATTTATCCCAAAGGAAGGCAATGGAGTAAAGTAAACACTGCACTTATGATCAATTTGTGGGATACTAATCAACTATCAAGACAGGGGTAAGCTGATAATATGGGTAGTGTTGAAGTGTGTGATCGACACTTCCCCCGATACTACTAAGAAGTAGTCCATGGAGGTTCTTTTTTAGGAGGGGCGAATTTCCTGGAACTACGAGCTTGATGAACATGGGTGAACACGAGGAATTCACGTGGTTCGGGCCGTCGGAGCGTAATACCCTACATCCACGGGAGTCTGTGTGTTGTATTGTGTATGTATGAGTATGCGAGAGTCTGGTCTATCATGAGTGAGTGTAGGTTGGACTAAGCTTTCTTGGCCTAAGCTTGTCCTCTAGTTTGTGTCTGCTCGGTCCTTTTATAGGTCAAGAGTCGGCCGCTTGCATTATGACCGGGGCCCGACAAGTGACTCCGGGTTAGATGGTCCTGAAAGCGCATAAACATGGTCTTGATGACATGTTAATAGGTCTTGATAGTGCATTAACGTGGTCTTGATTACATGTTAATGTGTCTTGATGTCGTCTTGAAGGCACAATCTTGATGACGCATTAATGTTGTCTTGAAGGCACGACCTTGAGTACACACATCGTCTTCATGAACCATGGGGCACGTGGCAGCACCCTCCAGCGAGGAGGTCGGGTCCGATGCCGTGGGACATGTGGCAGCACGGGACCTCTCCTCAATGGGGAGGTTGGGTTCGGAGCCGCAGGATGCGCGGCAGCACAGAAGGTCTGGAGCTACGGAGCACGTGGTAGTACCGGAGCCACCCTTGGCAGGGAGGAAGGTCCGGAGCTACAGGACACATCACAACATCGGAGCTCTCCTCAGCGGGGAGGCTGGGTCTAGCGTCGCAAAACGCGTGGCAGCACCGAAGGTCTGGAGCTGTGGAGCACGTGGTAGTACCAGAGGCACCCTTGCAGGGAGGCCGAAACTACGGGACACATGGAAGCACTGGACCTCAGCAGGGAGGCTGGGTCTGGAGCTGCGGGACATGTGGTAGCACTAGAACCACCCTTAGTAGGGAGGCAACTCCGGAGCTGCGGGACACGTGGTTGCCTCTGGGTACCTCCTCTCTTAGGAGGTGGGATCCAGCGTCTTGTCTTCCTTGTGTGCGGGAGTATCCGGTCCACAGGGTACCGACAGTGACCCCCGGGCCCACCTCATGCGAGGCGACGATCCCGTAGGTGGGGCCACTATCATCAACACTAAGAACTTTGGTGACGGGCCCCTGGGAGGTGTCGGTGTTGGAGCTTGAGGTTCGACGACGGAGCCTAGAGAAGGGTGAACTAGGACCTGCACAAGAGTGACAACAAAAAGAGTAATATTGCTCAGTGGTTACAATCTTCCCGCCCTCAGCTTTCTTGTGGCTTACGGTCCTTAGTCGGGCTATGGGGCCTGAGTAATTCAGTGCAATAGTATACGAGTACTGGTTGTCGTCTCACCCAGGAACGTGTGCTGTCCGGACCTATCTTACTTTGATGCAACACTAGCATAGGTAGAGTGGCATACTTAGGGTGATGTACCAAGCTAAGTCTTTAGCACACTATTAACGGCTGTTATATACCAATTTCATCCATCAATATAACTCAATTATGTGAAGGAAATATTATTTCTTGCACACATCACCTTTCAATTTAACCTATTTCCACTTTTACTTGGAGAAATTGGTGCATGCAGGCATTTTACACAGAATTGAAGTGAAAACAAGGGGATGGATTATATAAAATATCATCCCAGCCAATCAAGCGCCGACATAGGGCACCACATGGATTAAATGGCCCACAAACAGAAGTATTAGAAGCCATCCAACGCTGTAGTACCCATATCAGGGGATGGGACCCACCTGGAAGTCACTCCAAGAAAGCACAGACTGTTTGGAGGACTTACCAGGTCGGCCGACCCCCCTAGTCGGCCGACCTGGTCTTTCCTCTAAACTCTGTCAGCTTCCGCATGTTGGCTCCTCCTAGCTTGATGAAGTCAGGGGTGACGGATTCGCGCACTTTTGGTGGAGGGAACCAACCCTTCTCCAAGCTATAAATAGGACCCCTCACCCCTCACTTCAACACACACCACTTGAGCATCATTGTATTGTATACACTAGTTCTCTTAGTCCTTAGTGGAGTTAGGCTATAGAGAGGAGAGACTCTTGTCCCAAGTCCAAGTTGGGAAAGGTATGGCTCATGTATCTTTTCTTATATCTGTGACTTTATGCATAATCAAGATATTATCTTTAGTCTTCTTTTATTCATATACTTGGATGAAGCGTTTCTTGTTTGATTGTGGATTCCATATATGTGGTAGGAGTAGTCTTTATGATTATGCCATATCACTCTTAATCTATAAACACTACAAACCCCCACTATAGTCTAATTAGTTATGATATGATCATGTTAAACACTGATTTAGTTATGCTATGTATCAACATTGGTTCAACGATGATTTAGTTCATTGCCTTAGGATGGCTTGTGCCCGGGCTCTTAAGGTAATTACTTAATATGCTAGCATGGTGCTAGGATAGAAAGTAGCGTTGAATGTCTCGTAGACCCACGGATTGAAGAGGTAGGCAGTAGGTGGTGACAGCCCTATCTGTCATTTGTAATCCTCCACGTTCGGCTATGCCACAGGCTCTTGGCGGGAGTCGCCTAGTGTTGCTAGGGGTAAACCCGTGTCTGATGTGTTGAACAACTTAGCATAAGTATTCACCATTGACAAGCTCATTAGTATCTATCCTAGGCTATGTATATGCATATTAGAAGCATTGTAGGAGCAACTCCCCAACTCTTAGTCTAACCTCCATTAGGACCCATCTACCCCTTAGAATGATTGCTTAGGTGTGTCACACTACCCATAAATTATCAACTTACCCCTGTCTTGATAATTGATTAGTATTCCTTAGTTTGATCATAACTTTACTCCATTGCCTTCCTTTGGGATAAATACGATACCCTTGGGAATACTCTTGGGTGAAATGCTACACGACAATTTTCGTGCGCTTGCGAACCCCATCTCTTTTGAGAGACGATCTGTGACGTAAGAAACATCAACACACACTCTAGACCTGTCATTGGCATTGGTTTTCACGCGAGTAGGCCATTCAGCGGGCACAATATTCCAAATGAGAAAACTACCAGAAATACCCAAACACATCACATGGATAAATACGATACCCTTGGGAATGCTCATGGGTGAAATGCTGCAACGATATCTTCCATCGCTTGCAGACCTCATCTCTTTAGAGACATGTTCTGTGGTGTTAAGAACCGTTAACAAGCATTTCAGGCGCCATTGCCGAGGAAGGCAAAGGAAGTGAAGGATAGCTATCACTTGTGATTAAGTTATAGGTACTAAAAGTTATTAGACAGGATTACCCTTGTTTGTTTTCTTCTTTTATGTGAAAATAGGGTAGTGTCGGCTAACCTATTTCATGGGATGGCCAACGAGGATGCAAGTGCTCAACTTCAAGATGATTTAATGTGTACCTCAACAAATGTCCGCTAGGCAACACCATTGCTTTTCGCGAAAGAATTTCAGCTTCCAGTAGAAGCCAAAGTCATCCATCCCCAACCTTGGGGGAGGCTCCAATAGTTCTTCCTTGTTTGCCTCCACCATAGGGTGGATTGTTGGCTCCTCATCCAACATTCATGTCATGGGTTGGTACACCAATCCATGACCACCTCTGTGTTGGAGCTGAGGGAGTCATATTCTCATTCCATCATGGATGAGAATATGGTCTCTACTCAAGGGGTGGATTGAAGAGTGCTCTAATTCCTTTAGCTTGGCATGCACACCACTTAACAAGGTGGACATGTTAGCTAAGTAACTACACCTTCCATTGAAGTATCATGAAGACCAAGCCAATGGAGGAGTGTTTGGATGATCCAAGCCATGGATATTCACATGATTTGTGAAAATCCATATCAACATGTGCCACTTGGGGAATCATTTCCCTAAGACCCATGAGGATTATTCCTTTCAAACACAACTCCAATGGCTATCACCTACAAGGAGGTAAATGGTGAAATCATTATCACCCTTGTAATCAAGGAGGCTATGGGAATTTCAAGGGATCGAAGTTCAACTAGCTTACCTTGAAGTATCTTGTCCATGCCCAAGCAAGAAATCAAGACAACATTTATATGAAGATCTTGGCCAATGACAAGAAAGTTAAAGAGCATTCAAGATCCAGTATATCCCACAATCACTTGTTGGGATTCCTACCCTTCGACCAAGCCCATGCAACCTAGGGCAAGTGACATTGTGGATGAAGCGTTTCTTGTTTGATTGTGGAGTCCACATGTCATCATGCTCAAGAAAGCTTTTGAGCCATGATGAATGTATGAGTTAACCTTAAGGAATATCAAGAAGGTCGAAGTGGCACCCCTAAGGAAGGACAAGCCTCACCATGCTCTTAAAAAATATCTTCATGAAGGAAAAGCCATCGCTACATCAACAAGTCTTCATTAAGAAGATGGAGAGGCTAGGGCCATCATGTGGTTGTTGGTACTTCTTAACACCATAGAGTTATCCGCAAGCGCATGGAAATACTGTTGTAGCACTTCCCCTTAAGGAGTATTCCCAAGGGTATCGAATCCAAAGAATGTGTGTGCTAATCTTTTGAACTAGCTCACCCAAGGACACAAAGTTGTTTGGTAGGCAAGGAACAGAGAGGAATTCAAAGTATTGATCCTAATTCAAGGTAGTTTGCAGTAGATGCTTGCTTCGGGCACGGGCTTACTCCTAGTAATACTAGGACGACTCCCGCCAAGAGCCTATGGCATAGCCGAACGTGGAGGATTACGAAGGACAGACAGGGTTGTCACCACCTACTGCCTACCTCTTCATTCTGTGGCTCTACGAGATATCCACTGATGATTTATAACCTAAGCACCTCGCTTACGTTCTAAATCACTACTCTAGTTGTTTCGAACACAAATCTACAACTAGAGCCTCTAATGAATTAATGCAGTGAACCCACAAGTAACTACTTGTGCAAACTACTAAGAATAAAAGATCAAACTTGTATTGAATTCACAATGGCTTACTTGATTGAGCAAAACCTTTGTAGGGGTACAAGGGTAGAAGAGGGACTTGACAAGCCCAAGCTCCTTCTCCTAGACTCTTCACCACACTCTCCTTCTACTGTGGTAGCCTCTAGGACTACTCTAAACCTTTGGAGTGTAGCACTATTCTCAACTTTTGGTGTGTGTGAGAAGTGAGGTGACGGGGCCTATTTATAGGTGTAGAAGGGTCGGTTCCCACCACAATTAACGCGCGAATCAGTCACCATTGACTCCAGGGAGTCGAGAGGAGCCAACACGTGTCATTTGACCGAGTTTGGTGCTAGGAATAGGACGGCCGAACCCCTGGTTCGGCCGACCTGGTCAAGGCTCCCCTCGGGGAGTGCTTCCTCCATGTGGCTTCCAGGTGGGCCCCCTTGATGTATATGGGTGCAACACCATTGGATCTCCTCGTATTCTTCTGTTTGTGTGCCATTTGATCCATGTGTTACCACATGTCATCGCCTGATTCGTTGAAATCCATTTTCATGGATTCATCCCTGCATGTTTTGGTATTTTGGGTAATAATTCACCTGCATACAAATAGACACCAACACTTGTGGAATTGGGTTAGTGTATAACCCTACCACTATGTTTTTTGTTTCTTTTATGCACATTATGAGGTGAATTGACGGTCAAAATATGGTACTTAAGGACCATCAACAAACTCCCCCACACTTAGTCCTTTGCTCGTCATCAAGTGAAGGCAAGAAGAACTAGAGTGTTGTCATGAATTTGCTATAAGGTAGAAAATAAGGATACTAGATATTTCAACTTATACCTTAATTCATGGATCCCCTTTATGTATGTGGCTACCACATCAATCCTGGGTGTTTGAAAAGTGGAATGGTTAGAATGAAGTTCCCTTGGATCATTCCCTGCTGAAATGATTAGGCAATTGCTATATTTGAAAGTCATAGGAACTTTTGTCCTTGCCTTCTGGATTGGAATCTCTCAAATCTCTCAAAGTGTTTGAGTCCTCACCATGGCATGTTTTGCCAATTCTTGTCCCTATGCTAAAAGTGGCTATATATGGAGCTTGGTAGGAATGAATGTGGCACACATTTGCAATTCATATGTTACTAAGTCAAAAACTTGATCCTATGAGAGACTTATGCAATGAACAAAGTGAAGGGAAAATTCTTGTGCACATGAATGGAATGGAGGGGTGAGGTGATAACTCCCATGAATTTGCTCTCTCTTAAGGATGAAACATGGCTACTTTTTTTTTGAGCACTCTTACTCTTTTTCAAGAGTGGATGCTTTTTCTTTTTCTTGTAGCCATGTCTTCTACTCCTTTTTATTTTTTAGAGAGGCTTTCATTTGTATTGTATGGAGTTTCTTTTTGGCGGATGGGTAATTGATGGATGCAAACTCTCGATGTGAGAATTTTTGCATGAATGGAGTGCACAAGAGTTTTCAATTCAAAAAGTTTATGCATGTCACTCAATTGGGTCACGGGTTTGACAAAGTTCAATGAAAAGCAAAGTGGCATATGCTTGTGGTTTTCAATGAATATATCATATGGCCTTGGTGGGTATATAAATTTCCAATGAGAGATTTAGGCAAAGTTCAAGACTTCAAATAGTTACAAATGTCAAAATCAATTTCAAGCAAAAGGATGATTTCTAAAGAACTCATTTACCATATCACACTAGTAAAATACCTAGATGATGTGTTTTTCCTATTGAATTATCTGAATCATAAACAAGGTAATGAATTGAAATATAAAGTATTCAAATTTTCAGCTTAAGCAAATCCTTGACTACCAAATTTTTTCAATTTATTGAGTTGATTCATTTTAGATATGCAATAAAAAATGTGAAATCAAATCAAACAGCAGGGTAGCGCATAAAAGTGGGGATAGGAAATCCAAACCGATTTTTTGGAGCGAAACGGAGTCGTACAGAGCAGAGAACAGGTCGGCTGACCAGGGGGTTCGGCTGACCTTCTGGTGGCTCTTCTGAGGCTCTGTTTCGTCGGGTCGTTTTGTTTATTCGGTCGTGGTGTATTTTGATATGCAACGTTAATTTTCCACGTCGGGATTTCGTGACTTGGGGACATGTTTCCCCCACACTTGTTTCCTGAATTCTTTATTCAATAAAATAAACTAAAGGGGGGACTTTACCGGTGTTAGATGAACCGGTAAGTTCACTTTATTGAAATCAAAATATGGGGATGCTTACATTATTCAACCTAGCTTTAGAAAACAAATGTTTTTTAAAAAATTAAAATCTTAAGTAGTAAGCATCCTATGTGTCTATGGGAACGACGCGTTTCACTGAGGATTTTGTGTAGGATATCGAGGAGGATCAACACGAGGAAACAGAACGCGAACGGCGCGAAGGGAGAGTCGGCCGACCCTAGGGTTCGGCCGACCCCCTTCTGGCTCTGTTCGGGCCACACTTTCTCAGGTCGATTGAATGGGCCTCATAGATGAAGAATTGGATGGGCCCATTAGTTGGACGTGGAGAATTTAAACAGAATTGAAAGAAATGGCATGGAAATCGATTAGATTTACCATGTCAAATTCTTTTTATGTATCCTTTTGGGAATCGAGAAATAATTTGATTCGGTGCCCATTCACTTTGAATAGTTGACCGTCATCACCTTGGAATGTGATTGCTCCATGGGATGAAGTCTCTACTACAGTGAAGGGTCCTTCCCATTTACTTCTAAGCTTCCCATGTCCAAAGAGTTTAACCCTAGAGTTAAAGAGTAAAAATTTATCTCTAGGTTTGAACTCTTTCGGCGTAATCCTCTTATCATGCCATCTTTTCGTTCTCTCTTTATAAATTATGGCACTGTGGTACGCCTTATCTCTCCATTCCTCCAACTCAGAGATTTGCTTCAATCGGTGATTTCCAGCTTCGTTAAGATTCATGTTCCACTACTTGCTGGCCCAATATGCTATATGTTCCAATTCTACGGGAAGATGACAAGTCTTCCCATAGACAAGTTGGAAAGGAGACATGCCGATAGGTGTCTTGTAGGCAGTATGATATGCCAACAATGCGTCGGGTAGCTTTTTCTTCCATCCCGTTCTCATTTCCAAGACAGTCTTTTGCAGAATATTCTTAATTTTCTTATTAGATGTTTCTGCTTGACCACTTGTCTGTGGGTGGTATGGGGTAGCAATGTTATGCTAGACTCCAAGTTCCCTTAAAAAGTTTCGGAAGGTCTTATCTATGAAATGAGACCCTCCATCACTTATGACCATACGGGGAGTTCCAAAGCATGGGAAAATGATCTCATGGAACATTTTCCTTGCTTGCTTGGAATCAGCATTTTTGCATGATAATGCTTCTACCCATTTTGACACATAATCGATGGCAACCAGAATATACTCGCAATCATAAGACCTAGGAAAAGGTCCCATGAAATCAATACCCCATACATCAAATGATGAGGACATCACAACAGCAGAGACGTGCATTGAACTGCAAGGACCAATCACAAGAGCACGGGCACGGTTATTAAATCAGCAGGTGAATTCGTTCTTAACTTCTTTTGCATGTGAGTTTGAGAATAGATTGCTATGTGATGATTTAATTGTTATTAGGAATAATGGAGAAGATCAACAAGTGAAGGAAGGAGGACTTGGGAGCATGGACAACCACCTGGGACGTCCACAAGTAGATGGAAATAGTTTACAACTCGGACTCGAGTTCAACTCGGAGCCCAGGAGCAGTCCACCTTAAAACAGACGCCCAGGAGGCATACGGACTCCGTTTTCGACGTTCTACATATGCACGGAAAGAGGAGAAGATAAACTTTCCAATGGTTCTGGTCCCACCTCAAAATTCCTCCGGAGTCATTGGGAATCGTCGAAACAAGTCGAGTCCAGATTTCTGTCCGGTGCTGCGCCACCGAATCGGGCCTTTGGGCCTTGTATCCCGTAAGAGTCCATTAGGGACGCGTCTAATCGTGTTTTGGTCGAACCCTAGCCTATAAATACTGCAGCCGCCGGTCATATTCGGTGGGTTTTGCTTAGATCAATAAAATCGCCGTTCTACGGTTTGTGAGACCCCAATTTCGCGATTTCCGATCGTGTCTTCTACGTTCTTGCTCGTGTTCTCGATTGCACTTGCAGGGATTAGCCTTCTTGGCGAGGTCAAGCGTGTGCAGCACGGTTGATAACCAACGGAGCCGTGGTGTAGTGATTGCAGGGGTACTCGAACCGCTCGAGTGCCGCGGATCATCAACGTCGAGTTCTCCACCCCAATCGACATACCTTTCGGAAGATCGGGCCTAAACCTACTCATCATCAAATAATTCCACTTGGAGATTGTATGTTAGGGGCATCACATTGCGAGCAGAGATTCCTCCATGCTTCTGGCATTTCCAACATCTGTGAATGATTTCCTTGGTATCTTCATACATTGAAGGCCAATAGAATCCACTCTGCCAGATCTTTGCCTGAGTATGGTAAACACCGTAATGACCACCATAGGGGCCAACATGGCATTTCTCTATAATTTTGGTGCCTTCGATTGATGGGACACACCTTCTAAGAAGGCCATCGGCACATACTCGATAGAGGTAAGGGTCATCCCAAAGGTGCCTACGACTCTCATAAATGAGTTTCTTTTTGTTCTCCCCTGGTGGTACGTATCCCGTGACAATAAAGTTCACGATATCCGCATACCAAAGGTGAGAGTCTGTCACCTTGAGGAGCATATCATCTCGTAGGAAGTCATTGATAGGTATGTCCATGGTTTGTGTGACATCCATACGTGAAAGATGATCTGCTACTGAATTCTCTACTCCTTTCTTATCTCTTATTTCCAGATCAAATTCTTGGAGTAGAAGAATCCATCGAATTAGCCTGGGTTTAGCATCCATTTTGGTAAGCAGATATTTCAAAGCAGCATGGTTTGTGTAGACTATGACCTTTGCTCCAACCAAGTAGGATCTAAACTTGTTGATAGCAAAAACTACTGCTAGGAGCTCTTTTTCAGTTGTGGCATAATTGAGTTGGGCTCCTGTCAGAGTTTTGCTAGAATAGGCTATTGTGTGATGCTTTTTATCTTTGGTTTGGCCTAAGACCGCACCAACAACAAAGTCACTGGCATCACACATGATTTCGAATGGCAGCGTCCAATTAGGAGGTTGGATAATTGGAGCTGAGATGGGTGCCTTTTTGAGTATATAAAATGATTTAAGGCATTCATCATCAAAATCAAAGGGAGTTTCTTTAGCTAATAGGTTGGTGAGGGGTCTAGCGATTTTGGAGAAATCCTTAATAAATTGTCGGTAGAACCCCGCATGACCTAAAAAGCTGTGGATTCCCTTAACATTGATAGGAGGTGGAAGTTTTTCAATAACTTCAATTTTAGCTTTGTCCACCTCTATCCCTCTCTCGGACACCAAGTGTCCAAGAACGATTCCTTCCCGGACCATGAAATGACACTTTTCCCAATTAAGCACAAGGTCCTTCTCCTGGCATCTTTGTAAGACCCTGTCTAATATTTCTAGAATATGATCAAAAGTTTTTCCATAGACGGAGAAATCGTCCATGAAAACTTCCATGATATCCTCGATCATGTCTGATATAGACATCATGCATCTCTGGAATGAGGCAGGAGCATTACACAGTCCAAAGGACATACGCCGGTAGGCATAGGTCCCGTAACGACATGTGAACGTGGTCTTACTTTAATCATCGGGATGGATAGGAATTTGATGATATCCCAAATACCCATCAAGGAAACAGAAGTAGGAGTGTTTTTCCAATTGCTCTAACATCTCATCGATGAAGGGCAATGGAAAATGGCTTTCCTTGTTGCCTTGTTAAGTTTTCGGTAGTCAATGCACATCCTCCATCTCGTGATGGTCCGTTGAGGAATTAATTCATTCCTCTCGTTTTGAACGACTGTCATACCTCCCTTCTTAGGCACTACTTGAACTGGACTTAGCCATTCACTATGAGGAACAGGGTAAATAATCCCGGCATGCAGAAGTTTCAAGACTTCTTTCTTGACAACTTCCCACATCGCATTATTCAATCGCCTTTGAGGTTCCCTTGAGGGGACACTCTCAGGGTCAATAGGAATACGATGGGTGCATATTGCTGGACTAATTCCCTTGAGATCCTGACGTGAATATCCAAAGACAGCTCTATGCCTTTCTAACTTGGCTATGAGTTTGAGTGTTTCATCATCTGAAAACTTGTCACTTATGATGACAGGGGCTTCCAAATCGCCATTTGGAAAGGCATAACGTAGGCCTGGAGGTAGAATCTTGAGCTCAACAGGAGGTTTTTTTTGGGGGGGGGGGGGGGGGGCTCTTCTTTTGGCAATTCAATTTCCTCCTGAAATTCATCCTCCTCTTGGACGACGTCATCTTCACCTTCAATTTTAGGGGGTTCTAAAAATTGAAGAGTCCTAACCTCCTCCATTGGCTCATCTTGGATGGGAGATTCTGCATATGTGTTCTTTGAACGCAGAATAGGTATAAAGAAATTTCTCCCTCCAAGATTGATATTGAGGCTTCCTTCCAAAGGAACTCCCATGAGAATTTTCTCTAAGGGAATCCCTATCATGATGTCGAAATCTTTGATTTCGAACACGTGAAAGTCTAGGAGCCTCAACATCTTTGTGTCTAACAGACACTTGTTGCAGAACCCCACATCCATCAAGAATGGTTCCGAATGAATCTCGGAAGGATTTGCGTGTTGGTGCCAATGGCACATCGTCAAGAATGGCGAGAGCACAAGAATCGGAAATGAGATTTGCTCCAACAGTAGGGTTGTATAGTATTCTCATTGGTGTCCCTCTAATAGAACATAAAAGGGTAGCCAAAGGTGAGGTCATCTGAAGAATTTTGGGTGAATTCTCGACTTCAGCTGTCCATTCTCTGCTAAGGATAGAGGTCAACTCTTTGACCGTCTGACGGACGAACACCCCGTCAGGTGGTTCAGGTGGAGTTGGTGGCAATGAAGGTTTCCTATAGCCATAATACTTCGAGGTATTTCCATAATCTTCAAAAATATCTTCCTCGAAGTAAAATGGAAACTGCGTGGGTTGAATTTCTTCTACCTTCGTAGTCTCAGGTTCGGGAGAGGATTCCTCTGGCAAGGCTTGGGATAAACAAGAAATGGGTTCTTCCTTGTCCAAGAGTGTATCCTCCGTTCTTGACACGACTTCCTCTTGGGGAGTATCATTAAGACCCATAATGAAGGAAGAATTTTTTAGAATTCTGTCTAGAAGATCCTTGCCTTCTTCTGGAGTCTTATGGAGGAAAGATCCTCTAGCCGTAATGTCAAGATATAGGGCAGACTCTTTGTTTAATCCCATGAAGAAATGTTGGAAAAGCATTGGATCAGGGATTAACAAATTTGGGCCAGAATTTTTCAGAAGAAAAAATCTGTCCCAAGCTGCATCTATGGATTCCTTCTCCATCTGCTGGAAACAATTCGGGCAATGGGAAAGAAAGCAAGACAAAATTTGTCTCGTAATTCACTCCAATCACCGTTTGTCTTCCCAACGTAGTGGTTGTACCATTGTTTGGCTTTTTCCTTGAGGGAAAAAGGAAGCAACTTCCATTTGAGAGTTTCCTGTGTTATACCTTTGATTAGAAGGCATGAACACAGTTGTTCGAACTCTCGTAGATGGTGGTAAGGGTTTTCACAATCCGTTTCTGAGAAGTATTGTTCTCAACCATGGCTATAAAGCCAGGGCGAAGTTCATAGTTGGTTGAACAAATAGGTTCCACCAAAGGCGGTGGCTCACAGAACTTGCCCTTCGGAGCAGAATAAGAAAGAATGGTGGGTTGCTCCATTTATATGGTGGTGGTAAGGTAAGAATAAGAAAGGTAAGATGATAGATAAGGGGGATATGATACGAGGGTGATCTTGGTTCAAAGATTAACAGCAACCGCTCCCCGGCAACGGTGCCAGAAATGCTTGTTGGTATTTCTTAACACCACAAAGTTATCCGCAAGCGCACGGAAATACCGTTGTAGCACTTCCCCTTAAGGTGTATTCCCAAGGGTATCGAATCCAAAGAATGTGTGTGCTAATCTTTTGAACTAGCTCACCCAAGGACACAAAGTTGTTTGGTAGGCAAGGAACAGAGAGGAATTCAAAGTATTGATCCTAATTCAAGGTAGTTTGCAGTAGATGCTTGCTTCGGGCACGGGCTTACTCCTAGCAATACTAGGATGACTCCCGCCAAGAGCCTATGGCATAGCCGAACGTGGAGGACTACGAAGGACAGATAGGGCTTTCACCACCTACTGCCTACCTCTTCAATCCGTGGATCTACGAGATATCCACTAATGATTTATAACCTAAGCACCACACTTACATTCTAAATCACTACTCTAGTTGTTTTGAACACAAAGCTACAAATAGAGCCTCTAATGAACTAAAGCAGTGAACCCACAAGTAACTACTTGTGCAAACTACTACGAATAAAAGATCAAACTTGTATTGAATTCACAATGGCTTACTTGATTGAGCAAAACCTTTGTAGGGGTACAAGTGTAAAGGAGGGACTTGACAAGCCCAAGCCTCCTTCTCCTAGACTCTTCACACCACACTCTCCTTCTACTTTGGTAGCCTCTAGGACTACTCTAAACCTTTGGAGTGTAGCACTATTCTCAACTTTTGGTTTGTGTGACAAGTGAGGTGAGAGGGTCTATTTATAGGTGGAGAAGGGTCGGTTCCCGCCACAATTAACAAGGTGGACATGTTAGCTAAGGAACTACACCTTCCATTGAAGTATCATGAAGACCAAGCCAATGGAGGAGTGTTTGGATGATCCAAGCCATGGATATTCACATGATTTGTGAAAATCCATATCAACATGGGCCACTTGGGGAATCATTTCCCTAAGACCCATGAGGATTATTCCTTTCAAACACAAATCCAATGCCTATCACCTACAAGGAGGTCAATGGTGAAATCATTATCACCCTTGTAATCAAGGAGGCTATGGGAATTTCAAGGGATCGAAGTTCAACTAGCTTACCTTGAAGTATCTTGTCCATGGCCAAGCAAGAAATCAAGACAACATTTATATGAAGATCTTGGCCAATGACAAGAAAGTTAAAGAGCATTCAAGATCCAATATATCCCACAATCACTTGTTGGGATTCCTACCCTTCGACCAAGCCCATGCAACCTAGGGCAAGTGACATTGTGGATGAAGTGTTTCTTGTTTGATTGTGGAGTCCACATGTCATCATGCTCAAGAAAGCTTTTGAGCCATGATCAATGTATGAGTTAACCTTAAGGAATATCAAGAAGGTCGAAGTGGCACCCCTAAGGAAGGACAAGCCTCACCATGCTCTTAAAAAAATATCTTCATGAAGGAAAAGCCATCGCTACATCAACAAGTCTTCATCAAGAAGATGGAGAGGCTAGGGCCATCATGTGGTTGTTGGTACTTCTTAACACCACAGAGTTATCCGCAAGTGCACGGAAATACCGTTGTAGCACTTCCCCTTAAGGAGTATTCCCAAGGGTATCGAATCCAAAGAATGTGTGTGCTAATCTTTTGAACTAGCTCACCCAAGGACACAAAGTTGTTTGGTAGGCAAGGAACAGAGAGGAACTCAAAGTATTGATCCTAATTCAAGGTAGTTTGCAGTAGATGCTTGCTTCGGACATGGGCTTACTCCTAGCAATACTAGGACGACTCCCGCCAAGAGCCTATGGAATAGCAGAACGTGGAGGATTACGAAGGACAGACAGGGTTGTCACCACCTACTGCCTACCTCTTCATTTTGTGGCTCTACGAGATATCCACTGATGATTTATAACCTAAGCATCATGCTTACGTTCTAAATCACTACTCTAGTTGTTTCGAACACAAAGCTACAACTAGAGCCTCTAATGAATTAATGCAGTGAACCCACAAGTAACTACTTGTGCAAACTACTAAGAATAAAAGATCAAACTTGTATTGAATTCACAATGGCTTACTTGATTGAGCAAAACCTTTGTACGGGTACCAGGGTAGAAGAGGGACTTGACAAGCCCAAGCTCCTTCTCCTAGACTCTTCACCACACTCTCCTTCTACTATGGTAGCCTCTAGGAGTACTCCAAACCTTTGGAGTGTAGCACTATTCTCAAATTTTGGTGTGTGTGAGAAGTGAGACGAGGGGGTCTATTTATAGGTGTAGAAGGGTCGATTCCCGCCACAATTAATGCACGAATCAGTCACCATTGACTTCAAGGAGTCGGGAGGAGCCAACACGTGTCATTTGACCGAGTTTGGTGCAAGGAATAGGTCGGCCGAACCCTGGTTCGGCCGACCTGGTCAAGGCTCCCCTCGGGGAGTGCTTCCTCCAGGTGGCTTCCAGGTGGGCCCCCTTGATGTATATGGGTGCAACACCGTTGGATCTCCTCATATTCTTCTGTTTGTGGGCCATTTGATCCATTTGTTGCCACGTGTCATCGTCTGATTCATTGAAATCCATTTTCATGGATTCATTCCTGCATGTTTCGGTATTTTGGGCAATAATTCACCTGCATAAAAATAGACACCAACACTTGTGGAATTGGATTAGTGTATAAACCTACCACTATGTTTTGTTTTTCTTTTATGCACATTATGAGGTGAATTGACGGACAAAATATGGTACTTAAGGACCGTCAATAGTGGCCCACATGTCCAACTAACATGCCAAAGGAGACTTGGAATGTCAATTAAGAGAAGTTGTCCACATCTTCAACTCCGGGAGTGGACAACAAATCATCACACTAAACTGGACAGAGGTAAGTCCAACTCATCAGACTTCAAAAAATCAGTGAATCCTTGCCAATAGGTTAATTGGTAGTTATCTCATATTTGATTTCTCAAATTTCATATTTGAATTTCCCATCGAATTTTGCATTTGCATTTAGAATTGTTTGAATTTCCACACTTGCACGTTGGAAAGTAAAATTTCCAACCTTCCTAAAACTAAAATTTTGAATTAGGAAATAAACTATTTTGATATGAACCTTGGGCATAACCACTTCAATTCATCTACATAATTCAAACTAAAAAATATTTCCCCTAATGTTCATTGCATTTACAAGTTGTTTCAAGTTGGGCAAAACAATTTGGCAAAGGGTAAAACATGCTTTTGAGCTAACGTAACCCGTTTTCGAGTTGTTTTGTTTGTTCTTGATATTAGTGCAGCCAAGACAAAATTGGCAAGGAGGTTAGAAGGCCTCATCAAGCGCATATCCCTCGATCGATCTCATTTTGATTCATGATGGAGGAATGCTCAAGATGGTGGTCCAATGGAGGAACAAGATGAAGCTCATTCAACTCCAACCTCAACTTGGCAGGAGACATTGAACATGAAGGCTACACCAAAATTCATGGTCATGAATTTCTCACACAACGACTTTTAACCAAGACTACTATTCAATTGAGGTACAAGTTCAAATTTTCCATTGTTTGAACTGCATTAGGATTGAATGATTTTTGCTTACATTGGTTAGAAAGGTTTACACCTTCTCAACATTCAATTTTTATGCATCCTCACGAGAGTAAGCGTTGACATTACTCTTTTTGATTCTTCAAAAAGGAATGACACCTTACTTGGGAATAAATTTAAACAAGTACCTAAAATTTCATAAACATTTCTAAAATTGACTTAGACATTTTCTGCCTAGGTAATGCTTATGGAATGACTTAATGGTTGAATTGGTATGTAGCAACCTAGGAATAGTGATGTCCATAATTTTGATTTGAAACTCATTCATGCATGGATCACTAAATTTCAAATTCCTAGGCAAGAAATAAAAAAATGTTCAGGAGGATAAAATTGAGAATCTTTTTTGCCATGACCCAAATGATAAATATTTGATCTTGTAAAAAACTATGATGGTTAGAAATTTTACAAGATGAAGAGGATTCATATAGTGTATTTATATCACTTGCATTGCTATGAGTAGGAGCTTTAGAAAAATGTGCAAATTGATTTATCCATAAAGCCCCACTCCTAACAATGATTCATACATTGTTCATGAATACACTTGAAATTGGACCCAATGCACCTTTGGTGTTGTTCTTCCCCGTGCGTACAAATGAAGATTCGGTTACCTAACCCAAAAGTTCACTTGTACAAATATCGGGAGCTAACCATCCCTCTCTATCATAGAGGGGAAGTTTGTAGGAGTAATATAACTATGCAGGCATTCAAAGATCCGATTGTTGGAATCCCTAGAGGATCTATTTCAATATCTATTGGCCAAGGAGTAAATTGGAATGGTTGCTACCTATCAGAAATTAAGCCCGAAGGTCAACCATAACTATACGAGGCCGGAGATTTGACATGGAAACCCTTCGTGAGCAACCAATGGGCTGCTACGAATACGTGAGAGTATTATGCTCTCAACTATTCTAAGCACTCATTCAAGCTCAAGGGAATTGCCACCATCATTGGGTGTAAGTTATTCCTTTGTTGCTAAAAGATATGATGTACCTTAACAAAGGAATGACAAGATCACAACCAATGTATATGGGGTGCATATTGTTCCTATGTGGCCATAAGGTATTTTATACCTTAGCCAAGGAAAAACGGATCACGCTCAAGCCAAGGAATGACGGATCACACTTAAGGCATGAAGGGTACAATTATTCCTTTATGGCAAGAAGGTATGATACACCTTAGTCAAAGAATGACGGAACACACTCAACACATGTTGAGCGCATGTCATCCCTTTGTGTGAAGGGTTATCACTACCTTAGCCAAGGAATAACAAGGTAAATCCAACCTATGGAAACCTTGAGGTGTGTATGAGCAACATCGACAACACTCTCCTCGACCACACTCATAGAATCCATGGAAGGCAACCAAACATCGACACTCAACCCTCCAATGTCAAAGCCATGCTGCAACAAGGTTAGGCCAACCTCATGGCCTACATCCGTCGCTAGGATTTCAGCCTCTAGCGCGGACCTTGAACAAGAACAAGCTTGGGAGAGGACCCCCACTTGAGGTAACTTGTATCACACCCCTTGCATATTTATTTTCCATCATTCACCTTGCATATAAAAAAGAACTTAAAAAAGTAGCGTAGATTTGCTTTCAAAATAAAATAAAAGATGTGCGGTAACAATGGTTTGGAATTAACATAGATGATATGATGAATAGTTGCTCTATTTAATTTTTCTAAGTCCCTAGTTTACAACGTACTACTCTCCAAAATACTACTTTCATTGGCTAGAATTACTTTTGCCTTGATTTAGAAATTGTGGGTAGCAAAAGCTTAATCCATTCTAAGTTGTTGTGGGATATGATATAGTGATAGGGCTGCTATTCCTAGTTTGAAAGTGAAACTAGATTTATGGAGAAATTCTAAAAAGATTTAATTTACACTCATTTGATTGGAAATACCCACCAAATCCATATGATACATCATGTTGATAGACCTTATGCATATGCTATTTGTCTTCACATTGAGCTTTGTCAAACTAGTATAGACCTATGTGAGATTTAATTCATTACCTTTTGAATTAAAGACTTCACTTGCACATGCAATATTTCTACACTAGAAGTAAGCAAAATTCCCATCATACCACCATGCCACCATAAAAGGAGAAACTCCATGCCATTCATGCTTAGTACTCTCTCCAAATTTATTGCATAAAAAGGGAGTATAAGACATGGCTACAAGAAAAAGAAAAAAAAAAGAGAAAGAGAAAATGCATCACTACAAGAAATGGGAACAGAGGCGTCGGCCATATGAGGGTCGGATAAGAGAAGAAACCGACCCTTATATGCTAAGAGGGTCGGTGCACCAACCCTCATATCCGACGAAATTCAGCGGACGCATTTAATCTTTAAATGGGTCGATGCCGTCGCTTTTAGTATTTATATGGGTCGGTTTACGTACACTGACGCAGATAAAAAGTAAATGGGTCGGTTGCATGCTCCGACCCATTTAATGCGCAAACGTGCATCGGTCTGCATGGCCGACCCCTTTAATTCGTTATCTGCGACGGCTGCCACCGACCCATTTAATGGGAGTATCTGCGACGGGTTACGAATCCCGACCCATTAAATTCTGGTCCAACGCACACATAAAATGGATATGTGGGTCGGCTGCTCCCAGAAAACCGACCCATTTAATTATTTATGGGTGTCGGTTTTCGAAAACCAACCCACTTATAGTGTTTTTTTAAACGCATGGTTGTTTCTTCTACCTCCCGGGTGGGAGGCTCCGTCGACTCATCAGTCGACCAAACAGCAACAGCAACAGTGATATTATCACAACACTTTATCATATAACGGCACAAACACGCACAATATTATTACACATCACAATTTAAGTTCAACATAAGCACAAATCCGAGGTTCAAGTTCGATACAAGCACAATATCAAGTTTTCAAGTTCTCAAGTCCACAAAACAAAACGAAAACAAGTTAACAAGTCCGCATGTCGTCGTGGGAACCTTCTCCACCCGCACCTCCTCCCGTCGCACCTCCATCGTTGAGGTTGAGGAAAACATTGCAACCTTCGGGCGTTCAATGACGGGATTCCTACAACAAAAAATAGAAAAGAAACATTAATAAGGTTTCGCTCATAAGTATTAGAAATACGAAATAGACAAAAAGTCACTAACTCTCTCACTCTAACCCTCTCATCACTCGTTCTTCCATACCCTCTTTTCCTTCTCCCTTTTTTCTCTCTCGTCCTCCATATCTCTCTCTACATCTCTATATCTCTCCCTCCATGTCTCTTTCTCACTTCATCTTTCCTCTCACTTGTTCTCTCTCACTTCATATTCATCTCCATATCTCTCTCACTTGTACACTTCATCTCTACTCTCTCTTGTTCTATCTTTGTCAAATCATGTCCCTTTCTATATTTCATTGTCCCCCACTCGCTCTCTCATACCTTCTTTTCCTTCTTCATTTTCCTCTCTCTCTCACTCTATATCTCTCTCCCTCTCTCAACATTAAGATAAATATTTGAATATATTGCACTAGTACTCATACCGTTACGTCTGCAGCTGGTGATCGATGAGCTTGCATCGGAGCAAAAGGCATAGATGGAAAAACTGTATCAAAACAAATAATTGTGAAATCGCAAGTAGAACAATTTCCAAATCGATTAAATTGTTTAGAAGTAACAATTTCATATTACCTGGATAATTTTGTAATCCAGGAGCCAACAACAACATAAATCCCTGAGGTTGAGGAACACAAGGTTGACCACTCTCAGAAGCCTGCAACATAAATGATTATAATATTGCATTATAACTTAAGTGAATTAAATAAGCAATTTTACCTGTGATGAAGAACCAACATGTTGTTGTTGCATTGGATGAGGCATACCGAACTGTGATCCCATCCCACCTTGAGGTAAAAACTGCATGAAGTGTAGTAATATTAAGCTAATTAATTACACGTATATGTTAAGGAGTACTTTAACTTGAAAAAACATACAAGTTTACCTGCGACATGTCAAACTGAGGTGGTTGCGGCATATTGAATTGAGAACCAGTGTTACCTTGAGACATCATCTGCATCTGGTAAAGTAGTTGACAAAATTTTAGTAGAAACTTCTTAAAAAATAATTTGTTCAAATGCGAGATGGTACCTGTGACATATACAAAATGTTCATCTGTTGCTGCATGTAGCTCATTTGTTGTTGAGTCTGTTGTTGTTGTTGTTGCTGCTGCTGCATCTGCTCCTTGGTGCGTCTCAATTCTTCTCTTAGTTCATCGGCCTCTGCCGTAGAACGATACCAACTAGAACTAACACTGGAGGACCACCGTCGAGCATAAGCATCACACTCCACATACCCGTCGCCCAAAGCAAGTCTAAAAAATACTAGTTTGATTAATCAATATTCAATAACCTCTAAGTTATCATTATCTTTACTCATATCTCCCATGCGGTAGACCTCCACCGGCATCATACGCCGCATCCACATCAAACGGCGCACTTTTATAGTCTACATCATCTCCATGTGTTTTCTTGAAATGCTCAACATAGTTTCCCTGTCATACATTGAGTATACACATACTCATAAAAGATACATTAAGTTGATTGATAAATACAACTAACAACTAACAAACATACCCATTTCTGCGTTGATGCCTCGTCACACAACACCTCTGGACGATTTGGATTTGGACCTCTGTGTCCCTTAAGGTAGAGCTCAAAAAAACTAGGACTCACACCAGTTTCAGCTATCTGCAATATCAAATTTAAAGAGTTTAATGAATACAACTAATTGAAACAATATAAGTATGTTTGAAAGAATGCATACCATCCTTTGCTCCATTCGAATATATCCATCCGGACCATATAAGTGCTTTCTAGGCTTGTTTTTCCGATTTTTTCGATTTCTATCAGAGAGTGCTATGAAATCTTTTGACGCCCAATACCCACATAACCACTCCCAAGGCTCCATGTTTGCACATATCCAATCAACACTGCTTTTCAAGTACTCATCCTTCTTTAGATGAATTTTAGCCGCTGCATTGTTGGTCATAGGCTGAAACATCATTGTCTTGTAGAACACAACCATAGCTTTAATCTGTGCTTTAGAGAAGGAGTCCTTGACACGTCTTCTTGCTGCATTATGGAAAACCATACTTGCATACGCATCAGTTACACCCTCCTGCAAACGATACACACTCTGCATACATGCATATAGGACAACACAATTGTCCATGAACACACCAACCAGACCAAATGCCATATGGTGGCAAGTCATGTATGGACCATAGATACGCGGCACGTAAAGTAAATTCACATTTCTGATAACTGTCATATGCCTTAACACCGTTCCATAGCTCTTTCAGCTCCTCAATCAACGGTTGCATAAATACATTGATTTTCTTCCCAGGATGTTTAGGATCAGGAATGATGGCTGCGAGGAATATGTATCCTTCTTATATGCACATGTTAGGAGGTAGGTTGTAAGGCATAATAAAAACAGGCCAACAAGAGTACGGGTTGTTACTAGTGCTGAAAGGAGTGAAACCATCTGTTGACAATCCAAGACGAACATTTCTAGGATCTCTTGCAAACTCCGGATCAAAACGATCCTGTGACGCCCAGTTCCGAAAACTGAACCAAACTAACGCATATGTGTGCCCAGGATGTTCAACACACATACACGAGTGCAATCACAAAAGAGTATACAGAAAATTACCACAGAACAAGATTAATTATCAAATTTTATTACACAAACCATATTATCCTCGAATACAAGCTCTAATGAATATTAATGACAAGTTCAACTAATGCAGCAGAAATAAACTAATTAAGCAACTAAGCAAACTAAGCAAAAGGGATAGTGCAGCTCCATGCAACACCACAGGCAAAGCTGACGGTAGACACGGCCTAGATCTCCATATTATCATCATTAAACTCACAATTCTGACCTGCAACTGTTGGGGGGGATTGCAAGAGTGAGTACATGTCATACTCAGCAAGTGTGGAAAGTATCACATGTGGCTGATTCAAATGACGACAATAATAATGGCTAAGTGTTGAAAAGTACAGTAAAACATTTGAAAAAGCAATGTATCATATTTATGTGAAGTAAACCCATCATAAACCATGTAACCATAATAATACCAGTCTATGAATCACCATTACCAATAACCATAATCAATGTCATAAACTGTAATTCCATCCCATAACCATAACCATAATCATAATATCAACCATAACCATTATATCAACCATAACCATTACCAAACCATAACCATCCCAAATCCCAATTTCCCTCTAATCATGTAGGTCATCTAGGCGCTCATAACCGGGAGCACGGCTATCATGATAGTTTTAATAGACTCTGTAGAGTTTGTACCACTTTACCCACGTGTTTGTGATTTCATCACCCGTCGGCGACTAAAGAACCTCCCTTATGCCAATTACACTTCCTTTGGTGTATGGCCAAGAGATCACGAAAGAGCCTTTACAAATGGATTACTAGCCTATTTAGACCCCATTGAGGTTTCACCGGTGGCGATGTCTCCAACTGAGCACATCTTCAACCAAGGGCCCCCTCTTGAGCCATTCGGATCCCAGGGTAGTCCTGCCAATCATCAACAAACCCAATCCGACTACCCCTTCCCCGAGCATCCACAATGGTCCTAACAGCACTAGCAAAGCCCTAATTAATCAGCTACGCCGCACCCATACTTGGCCTCGTGGTGGCACTGTAGTCATGGCTTATTCTCGCATGAACCGGTCCTTAGATCTAAAGCAAGCAAACCACCATAAAATCCAACCCATCCACATACCAGGCTTGCTTAGATCACCCATCGTATTGACCAGTTCACATTAACCAGAATATCATTGATGCATAATTAAATGTGTAGTGTTGTTTGCCATCCCAATTAATTAAGCGAAGCAAAAAGGTAAAAAGCCCTTCCCGACTCTCTACCATATATTCCAGGTGACAAGGGTGGTTAAACAGATCTAGTAAACTTTCTACCATAGGATTCCCATCAAATTGACACAGCATGCAGTTTTGCAAACAAACCATTTATTTTAAAAACAGGATCAATATGCTTCAAGGACACTTGCCTTGCTCCGACGGATAGGGTTGCTCAAGCGCTTCGAAATCTTGATTCTGAAAATCCTCGTACACGATCTCTTGGGCACTTCCCTCTACTCGTGATCACAAATACAAGAAAATACATACAAATCAACATGATGCACACACATTAATCAACATGCGATGATATGCATGCATGCAAAGATCAATTAATTAATTATGGTTGTTTATTAATTAGATGCAACTAGTTCATACGTGTTCATGTGAGTTTACGGGAGTTTTAGAGTGGATTAATGCTGCTGAAAATAAAAAATGATGCAACTAAAATCAATTTACGTCTATTAGATCTAATACATCGCTAAAATTCGCATCGGAAAAACGAATCCTACCGTAGATGCGATGGCTTCGAAGATCGAGGGATGATGGCGACGCGTAGACGAAGTAGACGGCGCAACGGTCCTCCGGCGACACGACGACGACGACGACGATCTCCGGCGGACGACGGCACCCTCTCTTTTTCTTCCTCTCCTCACCTGGCAGCAGCAGCCTCTGGTGTTTTTTTCTACGTCTCTAGGGTTTTTCCTAGGCGGTGGCGGTGATTTCTGGTGTCGGGGAAACTTACTAAGCCTCACGGTAGTATTTATAGGGGCGGTAGTCGATCCAGATACCGGCTCGGTCCCTGGCGCACGCGGGCGAGCGGCATCGCGCCAGGCGCGCGCGCGGGAGGCGCTCGGTGGGGGTCGGGCGTGGGAGCACCAGGCGGCGGGGTCGCGCACTGCGCGCTTGATCGGCGCGTGGGCGAGGTCGCGGTGCGGTCGGCTGCGTGGTGGGGCTAGGGCGAGCGGGCACCGCGCGCGGGAGGGCGCGGGAGCGGGTCAACGCGGCGGGGCTGGGGCACGCGCGGGAGGGGCACAGTGCGGCGCGATCGAGGCAGGGGCGCGTGGGAGCGGGGCCCAGCGGGCGGCGGGGTGGCGTGCGGTGCAGCAGGGCATCGCGCGGAAGCGCGGGAGGCGCGTGAGAGCCGGGGTGGCTCGGATGCTGGGCCGCGGCCTGGCCGGCGGGCTGATTTGTTTTGTTTTGTTTTTTTTCCTTTTCTTTGCTTTCATAACTAAATATTATATTTTTTATATACATACTTTATTTTTTTATTTTTTTATTATCATAAATTTTTTATTTACATGTATATATTATTATATATTATTTATTTATATATATTTCTTTTATTATTTTTTTATATTATTGATTATTATTTATTTATACTTATTCCCTAATACATGTTTTATATTTTTATTTCTTTTCCTCTATTAATGTTTAATGCATGAATATATATGCACTGCGATGCATGATGCAAAGATTTAGGGTGTTACAGATCCAAAGCTTGCCAAGCAGGCGCATCCTTATCTTTGTCATCGCTCTCACGTATCCCTTCAGAATGCCACCTCATCTTCTTTGCTGTTTCTTGAGACACAAACAACCGTTTAAGCCTAGACGTGATAGGCATGTACCGAAGTTGTTTGATCGGTACTTTAGTAGTTATTGTTTCACCATCATCATTCAAAACCTTCACATGTCTAGAGGCATTGCAATGCATACAATGAGTATCGTTCTTGTGTTCCTTCCAAAACAACATGCAATTATTCTCGCACGCATCAATCTTCTCATAACTCATGCCCAGACCAGCTATAAGCTTCTTAGACTGATATATGTCTTTCGGCATCTTATGATTCTTTGGAAGGAGATCAATGATCAAATCCAAGACACCATTGTAGCAATTATTTGCAAAATTGAACGTAGACTTCAATGACATAAGTCATGTCACCTCTTGTAGAACAGTCACATTGGTGCCCTCATGCACTTTTTCATCTGAGGCAGCAAGAAGCCTATAAAACTTTTGCACCTCCTCTGGTGGTAACTGCTCTTCGTACTCTCAAACAATATCTGCCATCATGTCATCCATCCGATCTTCATCCTCGTTTATGTTTGACTCAGTAGTAGGATCCATCTCACCATGTTCACGCCATACTAGGTAGTTTGACATAAATCCGTGTTTGCAAAGGTGCATCTCAATTTCAGACTTATTCAGAAACCGACGATTTTGGCACCTGCTACACGGACACTTCACATAACGAGCACCACTAACAAATGCTTGAGTCACAAATACATTTGCAATATGAGCCCATTCCAAAGTGTGTGAACCATCTGAACTCCATCCATCATACATCACCTGACGGTCGTCACCCATTTTTCAACTTGTCCCTTCAAATCATATAAATTGTTATCAGTTTATTATTATGTCATGTGACGGCCCCTACAACTAGGTAGATAGGTCCTAAACCCACCCAACAGTGACTGAGTGGAGCGTGCTTATGACGACACGCGTAATCTGAATCCAGACAAAATTTCAGCAGCATAACCCCGTTGTTCTCCATTGCACGCCCAAAAATGGTGCAGCAGAGAACAACAGGGTTATGCTGTCGAAATTTTGTCCAGATTCAGACCCACGTCTCATCACAAGTCACGCCCCCTCGGTCACTCTCAGGTTGTTCCAAAAGGGACAATTCCGAACCTTCACGTTTCACATGCCAATAGCATGTGAAACGTGCCGATTCGAAACGGGTATTGAAAATTCTATAGGTTTCGTTGTTGATTTTCATTTTTCAGTCATTTTACGAATGAGGAAAGAATGAGATAGAGAGGAAAAGTTGGTTAGAGTTTAAAGTTATAAGTCTAGGTCTACCATCCATGCACGAATAATTGGTTGTCTTCATTGTCGTTGTACACCATCGTACTTGTCTTAACACATATCTTACGACTAAAGTAATCTCTTATGGCACGAACACATTTAATGTGTTTCGTACCGGTACATACACAATATGTTAATATATTTATAATAAACATATACATGATAAACTTAGAACAAATTAGTCATACTTTAGCAACACATAGAAGTAATCAAAATTTAGCAACATTCAAACTAAACATTCCAACAATGATTAAGCAATATATACATGTAAACTCAATTAACTTTCTGTGACACAACGATTTAGCAACACATATAAATAATTCAGTAACTAAACTTTAAAACTTGCATTTCTACTAAATACTAAACTAATTTGCAACTAATGTTAGATATCATCATCACTTAAGTATGCATACAAATCAATTAATAAACACATTTGCATTGTATTTGATTTATATACCTAGAAATCGTTAAGCAAGCATACCTTGCTTACAAAAGACGACGACGAACGAGTGGCACCGCGAAGAGCAAGTCGGCGATGGAAGGCGTCGTGCGGCAAGATGAAGTCGGCGCACGGGAAGGCACGCGGCTCGGTCGTGCGTACACCAAGCGGTGACGACACGCTCTACCGGTCGTCGGCGTCACGTCGGCGCGCGGTGGACGAGCGGCGGCGCGTTGGGGCAGTCGGCGGCGACGAGCGGACGAACCGGCGGCCGGCAGCGGTCGCCCGGGAGCAGGCGCAGGCGAGGGCGAGTGCTAGCGCGTCCGTGGGGCGGCGGCGGTCGCGCAGTCGCTGGCGAGGGGAGAGCTGAGGAGCGTTAGCTAGCGCGTGGGGCGGCGGCGTCTGTGAATAGAAAGTAGGGATTAAGGGTTTGGGGAAATATGGGTGTCGGTACCGACCCCTTTACAGTCTTGGGAGCGGACACGCGGCGCCTGGGCCGGGCCCACACTCATGTGTGTCGGCTAAAGCCGACCCTCTTAAAAATGGGCGTCGGTACCGACCCCTTTAGTTCCTTGGGAACGGGCGCGCAGCACGTGGGTCGGGCCCTCACGTATGGGTGTCGGCTTTACCCGACCCTCCTAAATGTGGGCGTCGGTACGGACCCCTTTAGTTCCTTGGGAACCGGCGCGCCACACTCGGGGAGGGCCCACGCTTGTGTATGTCGGTTTCTGGCCGACCCATATAAAAGTTTGGGTCGATTGACCGACCCATTAAATTGTGTGTGACGGGTCCACCGACCCATATTTTAGAGGGGTCGGTTGTCCTGTTTTGGCCGACCCATATAATTTACAAGGGTCGGTTCAAAAAAAACCGACCCATGTACATGAAATAACAGCGACGGCCCCGACCCTTTTAATTTAACCGACCCCGTATTCATCGTTTCTTGTAGTGCATGCTTACATCATAAGCATGAGAAAAAAAAAAAGTAGCCATGTTTTATCCCTGCAAAATAAGAGAGTCCACTCAAAAAGGAGTCAACTCAAATATCCACATCCACTTCCACTCCATCACACATGCACAAGTCTTGAATCAAATAGTTTTGAATTAATTTCTCCTAAGGCTTGCTCTTTTGACTTAGCAATATTATGTGTTGCAAATATGCCTACTATATTCCCTACCAAGCTCCACATACAAGCCTTATTTAGTGGTAGGATGAGTGTAGGAAAAATGCTTTGGTGAGGAAATATTTCCACTAAACAAAAAGGAGAGACTTGAGAGAATCAAATTGAGGTACTTAAAATCTAAATTGGACTCTCTGGAATTTGAGTGGAACATGATTTCTAGGGTATGTGTGCTCCATTTGTTGTTATATCTTTCAACCGCCCATGATTAGGAGATGGCATAAGCCCCATAATGACTTCAGATGGGTGAAGTACCATGCTAATTTTTGCAATACTAGGTAGAGTATTTTGTTGTGCACATGGTAATTTGGAAAAATAGAACATAGTAGCAACTCCTGATCATCAACCTAAAGTCTTGACTTTGCTCTGGATGTGCAAAGGATAAGCTTGGGGGAGTTTGTTGACAGTTGTTATATACCAATTTCATCTGTCAATATAACTCAATTATGTGAAGGAAATATCATTTCTTGCACACATCACCTTTCAATTTAACCTATTTACACTTGTACTTGGAGAAATTGGTGCATGTAGGCATTTTACACAGAATTGAAGTGAAACAAGGGGATAGAACCTATAAAATATCATCACAGCCATTCAAGCGCTAGCATGGGGCACCACATGGATCAAATGGCCCACAAACAGAAGTATTTGAGGCCATCCAATGATGTAGCACCCATATTAGGGGATGGGACCCACCTAGAAGTCACTCCAAGAAAGCAAAGACCATTTGGAGGACTTACCAGGTCGGCCAATCCCCCTAGTTTGCCGACCTGGTCTTTCCTCCAAACTCCGTCATCTTCCACGTGTTGGCTCCTCCTGGCTTGAAGAAGTCAGTGGTGACTGATTCACGAGATTTTTGTGACGGGAACCGACCCTTCTCCAAGCTATAAATAGGACCCCCTCACTTCAACACACACCACTTGAGTGTCATTCTATTGTATACACTAGTTCTCTTAGTCCTTAGTGTAGTTAGGCTATAGAGACGAGAGCCTCTAGTCCCAAGTCCAAATTGGGAAAGGTATGTCTCATGTACTTTTTCTTATATTTGTGACTTTATGCATAATAAAGATACTATCTTTAGTCTTGTTTTATTCATATACATGGATGAAGCGTTTCTTGTTTGATTGTGGATTCCATATATGTGGTAGGAGTAGTCTTTATGATTATGCCATATTGAAAGCATCTAGGCCCCCATGAGGTACGGTTTCGGTGATTAATGACAACCATTGGATTTTACTAATGAATTTGTGAATGCAAGGTCCCCATAATCACTCAATCAAATGAAAAATATATGTCATTGGAGACCCATATACAATCACTTTATGAGATCAAATCAATGATATAAAGACAAGAAGTGAAAGCTCTTATGTCAAAGCATTCAACCACAATTGATGACACTTAATGCTTGACAACCATCAGAAGTACAATTCCAACAAAGTCTAAGAGGTCATTTGAGCAAGACACAAAAGAATCACTTAGAAACAACTCGAAGCAAACAAAATCAACTCACCGGATCAACCGATGATTCCAGAGAACAACACATCGGTCGAGTTGGTTTAGCAGAAGAAGACCTCAGAACAAAGCACTCACCGGATCATCCGATGTTAAGGGCTCAGCTACATTGGTCCATCAGTACAGTTTGCAATATCCTTGGACCAAGTGTAGCACCGGATCATCTAATGTACAGAAATACACACATCGGTCAATCACTCCAGTAAGCATCAAGTTTGAGTCAATTCTGGAGGAAGAGCCACCGGATCATCCGATGAGAAGACAAGTGCAACATCGGTCTAACAACGGTCATATCTGACACAATGACGTCAGCTAAAGTAAACTTGACCGATGTTAACTAAAGGGGAGACATCGGATCATCCGATGTTCGCAGAAAAGTTCTGTCGGCCTACTTTTCCAAAGGCTATTTCATGGAGGCTGGCTATAAATACCCCCTAAACCGGTCATTTCGATAAGTCTTGATCACAAAACATTCTCAACACATCCACAAGCGTTCAAGACCAAGAGCCATCACTTCTACATCATTCCGAGCACCTACACACCAAGAGATAGGCTAGATCTAGCTAGAGAGAGAGCTTGTGTGCCTCCATTCTGGGTGAGTGGAATCTCTAGGATAGTGAGAGCCTCAAGGGATTGTCCCTTGGTGTTTGTAACTGTGAGAAGACTTCCGAAGCTTGCCAAGGCGTTTGTGGAAGCTCGGAGGGTCAAAGTTGACAAGGCTTGAGCTCCACCTTGCCAAGGTTGGCAAACGGAGAAGAATAGTGGAGATCCCTCGTCTCGGTGACTTGGGTGTGGCTAAACCCTTTGGTGGGTGCCACAACGTGGATGTAGGAAGATCTTGACGATCTTGCCGAACCACGGGATAAATCCTTGTGTCTCCTCGGAGTTTGCATCCCCTTCCTCTCCCTTACATTTATGCATTTTATATTCCGCAAAACTGCGATTTACTTCAATGCATACATAGTTTGCGTAGGGAATTGGGCTTTTTGGAATTAAGTTTCATTGTTTAGATTTTTGAAAAGAAGCCCAATTCACCCCCCCCTCTTGGGCATTCGATCCTTACAATTGGTATCAGAGCAAGGTTGCTCATAGGATCATTCTAGCTTCACCGCTAGAGAGCTAAAATGACCAAGGTTGGGGGTTCGGTTCCTATCTTCGAGGGCAAGAACTTTGCCTATTGGAAAGTACGTATGCTTCTTATCTAGAGGCTATTGCTCCCGAAGTATGGGAAGCGACCCACGCGGGGTTTGGAGAACATAACTATGTTGGTGATCAAATTAAATGGGATGCTAAAGCTAGGAATGCAATCTATGAGTGCATTAGTCAAGATGTTTTTTCTCGGATTGCTAGCAAAGAAAAGGCATGTGAAATTTGGGCTTGCTTGATAGAAATTCATGAGGGTTCCTCTCGTGTGAAAGAACTTAAATATCACATGCTTAAAGCAAAATATGATGAATTTAAGATGCTACCTCATGAAAATGTCAATGAGATGTTCTCTCGCTTGAATGTACTTATTGAAGAAATTAATGCTCTTGACATTGCTTCTCTTGGCAAGGGACTCATCAACCGCAAGATCCTCATGCTCCTTCCCAAGCCAAAGTATAACATCATCAACTCCATGCTCCAAAAAGAGTCTCTTGACTACATTGAAGTTTCGGAGCTCATTGGAGAAATTCATGCTCATGAGATGAGTGTGCTTGGGATGATGGAGCAATCATCCTCAAAAACAATTGCTCTAAAGGCCTCCACCAAGAAAACAAGCCTCAATAAGAATAAGGTGGTTGAGCCTAGCTCAAATGAAGAAGAACAAGCATCAAGTGAAGATGATGATGATGAGCTTGCATTGATGATGAGAAATTTCTCACGCTTGAACTCCAAGATTACTAAGAAGGGATACACCTTTGATCCAAAGAAGAAAGCGTTTCTACCAAGGAGAGATGATCACAAGACTTTCTATAATTGTGGTGATCAAGGCCACATCTCCTATGATTGTCCAAAACCGGACAAAAGAAGAGAGAACCACAAGAGCAAGCATCGCAAGCTTGAAGAAAGTGATGATGATGAAGAAGAGGCCAAACCCAAACAAAGATCCTTTGGGAAGAAGAAACATGACAAGGGAAAAAAGGCAAGAATCTTCCCAAAGAAGAGAAATGGCCCACAAAAGGTGTTCATGTGTGAGGCAAATGAATGGGTCACCGACGAAGAAACAAGTGATGAAGAGAGTGAAGCGGAAGAAGAAAGCTTGGCCGGCCTCGCCATTGCCAACAATGATGACTCACCTCTTCATCCACCGCCCATGTGCCTCATGGCAAAAGGTAACACCAAGGTATGTGATGACTCTAGTGATGATGAGCTTTCCCCTGATGATTTAACTTCTTTGATAAATGAATAGCATGCTATCATTAAGAGGGAAAAGAGTAAGGTTAAAGCTCTTGAAGAAATTCGTGCTAGACTTGAGAGTGCTAACCTTGATTTGCTTGACAAGTATGAAAGCATACTCAAAGAGCATGACACGCTCAAATCTCATGTCAAGCAAATTGAGGAAGAAAAGGCTAAAATCAAGTTAGATAATCATGAGCTTAACTTAGCACACCAAACACTCTTGGAAGAGCACAACAAGTTAGTACAAGAACATCAAACACTTAACCTTGCTCATGACGTGATTGACCAAGAATTGAAAAATACAAAGAAGCAAACTCTTAATGATAGGATATCCATTACTTCTCATGTCACTAATGCCTTGAACAAGTCTTTGCCTTTGGAAGCAAATGCTAGGGAGAAGGACTTGTTGGAAGAAATTGAGAGTCTCCGCACTAGTGTGGCTAGACTTTCAAAAGGGGAAGTCAAACACAAGGAAATACTCTTCCAACAAGCAAAGGCCTTCAACAAGAGAGGACTTGGATCCTTCCCGGTGCCTAACAAAGGAAAGGTGCCCTCACCAGAGCTTAGAACAAGCTTCATCAAGGAAGTTGATTCTTATTGCCAACATTGTGAGGTCACCGGTCACCACACAAGGGAGTGTCCTCTTCCTAACCGACCTTCTCCAAAGTTGCCTATTAATTACAAATCTACTTTCAATGATCATTATTATCTCTTAAGTAAAGTAGATGGCAAGGTGAAGGCTAGGTTCATTGGCAAAGACATGAAGGGCATGAAGGGGAAGCTCCCCAAGCAACTTTGGGTCCCAAAGACACTTGTATCACACATACAAGGACCTAAGTTGGCTTGGGTGCCTAATGTTAAAAATTGAATTCATGTGTGTAGGTGAACTACAAAGCCGGTGGAAAGCATTGGGTACTCGATAGCGGGTGCACCCAACATATGACCGGCAATGATGGTATGTTCACCACCATAGAAAACCCCGACAATCATGAACAAGTCACCTTTGGTGATAACTCTAAGGGAAAGGTAATTGGGTTAGGTAAAATTGCTATTTCAAACGATTTATCCATTTCTAATGTTTTGTATGTCAAGTCACTTAGTTTTAATTTACTTTCCATTGCACAACTATGTGATCTTGGACTAACATGCACATTTAACAAAAATGGTGTTGTTGTGAGTAGTGAAACAAGCCAAGACATAGTCTTCAAAGGATTTCGGCATGGACATCTCTACCTAGTAGACTTCTCCAACAAGAATGCTAGCTTGACCACTTGCCTTTTCACTAAGACAAGCTTGGAATGGCTATGGCACCGACGCATAGCGCACATTGGGATGAGCAAACTCAAGAAGTCATTCAAGCTTGGGATAGTGACCGGCATGAAGGATGTCACATTTGAGAAGAACAAGCTTTGTAGCGCTTGTCAAGCCAGGAAGCAAGTTGCTTCACACCACCCAATGAAGACAATGGTGTCAACCTCCAATCCACTTGAGCTACTCCACATGGACCTCTTCGGACCGTCCACATATCAAAGCCTTGGTGGTAACCTCTATTGTCTTGTTATAGTTGATGACTACTCTCGCTATGCTTGGACTCTATTTCTAGGTGACAAGAGTGAAACTCTGGAAGTGTTCAAGACCTTCGCCAATCACGCTCAAAGGGAATTTCAACTTCCCATCATCAAGGTCCGGAGTGACAATGGCACCGAATTCAAGAACTACAACATTGGGGAGTGGTGTGACCGTGAAGGCGTGAAGCATGAGTTTTCGGCCACATACACTCCTCAACAAAACGGTGTCGTTGAAAGGAAGAACAAGACACTCATCACTCTTGCGAGAGCAATGCTTGATGACTACGGCACGTCGGAGAAGTTTTGAGCCGAAGCAATCAACACGGCGTGCCATGCCGCAAATAGGGTCTATCTCCATCGACTACTTCAAAAGACCCCGTATGAGCTTCTCATTGGGAGAAAGCCCAGCATCTCCTACTTTCGAGTCTTTGGATGCAAGTGCTACATCTACCGCAAGAAAAGGCTCGGTAAGTTTGAAAGAAGATGTGATGTTGGTATATTTCTTGGTTATGCATCAAACTCAAAAGCATATCGAGTATTCAACCAAACCTCCAGTTTAGTTGAGGAAAGTTGTGATGTTGAGTTTGATGAATCTAATGGCTCCCAAGAGGAGAGTTTTGGTCATGATGAAATAGATGATGAGCCTCTACGAGAAGCCATGAAAAACATGACCATTGGAGACATCAAGCCTGAAGTTGAGGAGAGCCATGATCAAGGGGGAGCTTCAAGTTCCAACAACAACACCTCCACGGCGCCTCAAGTTGACGAAGAAGAGAAGGATGATCCATTTCCGACTCAAGACTCACAAGCACAACAACATCAAGAAGAAGAAGAAGTCCATGATCAAGTCCAACCACAAGAGGAGCAACACGCATCACCTTCGCCAAGTGCTTCACAACCACTTATGAGGCATGGACGCATCTCCAAGGCGCATCCGATGGACCAAATCATTGGAAGTATGTCAAGGGGTGTAAGTACACGTTCTCGCCATTTCGCTTCATTTTGTGATCACTACTCGTTTGTTTCGTGTGTAGAACCCACTCACATTGAGGAAGCACTCCAAGACCCAAATTGGGTGATGGCCATGCAAGAAGAACTCAACAACTTCAACCACAATGAAGTTTGGGTGTTGGAGGAGCGACCCAAGGACAAGAATGTCATCAGAACAAAGTGGGTGTACCGCAACAAACAAGACGAGAATGGCGTTGTGGTCCGAAACAAGGAAAGACTTGTGGCCAAAGGGTTCTCGCAAGTTGAAGGACTAGACTTTGGGGAGACATTTGCCCCGGTCGCCCGGCTAGAAGCCATCCGTATACTTCTTGCTTTTGCTTCACATCATAATATTAGACTTTATCAAATGGATGTGAAAAGTGCCTTTCTTAATGGTTACATTAACGAGCTTGTTTATGTTGAACAACCTCCCGGGTTTGAAGATCCGAGGAATCCTAATCATGTGTATAGGTTGCACAAGGCGCTCTACGGGCTCAAGCAAGAACCTAGGGCGTGGTACGAATGACTACGAGATTTCCTCATCATGCAAGGATTCAAGATCGGGAGGGTGGACACTACGCTCTTCACCAAAGACATCAACGGAGATTTGTTTATTTGTCAAATTTATGTTGATGATATTATTTTTGGTTCAACTAATGAAGCTCTTAGCCATGAGTTTGGCAAAATGATGTCTAGGATATTCGAGATGTCAATGATTGGAGAGCACAACTTCTTCCTTGGATTTCAAATCAAGCAACTTCAAGAGGGGACCTTCGTCTATCAAGAGAAGTATACCAAGGACCTCTTGAAGAAATTTGATATGGGAGATTGTAGCTCAAGAAGCACTCCAATGGCAACTAATTGCCATCTCGACGCGGACAAGGACGGTAAACCTATTGATCAATCTAACTACCGTTCTATGATTGACTCATTGCTTTATCTTACTGCGCCTAGGCCCGATATCATGTTTAGTGTATGCTTGTGTGCTCGCTTTCAAGCGGCACCTAAAGAATCGCATAGGAAGGCGGTCTTTAGGATACTTAGGTATCTTAAGCATACCCCTAGTATGGGCTTGTGGTACCCTAAAGGTGCAAAATTCCACCTCTTGGGATACTCGGATTCGGACTTTGCCGGATGTCGCGTGGATCGCAAGAGTACCTCCGGTGGGTGCCGCTTGCTTGGGTGTTCCCTAGTATCTTGGTCTAGCAAGAAGCAAAATTATGTCGCCTTGTCCACGGTAGAAGCGGAATATATAGCGGCCGGTGCATGTTGTGCCCAAATTCTTTATATGAAACAAACCCTTTTGGACTTTGGTATTAAACTTGGTTGTGTGCCTCTCCTTTGTGACAATGAAAGTGTGGTTAAGATAGCTAAAAACCCCGTTCAACACTCCCGCACTAAGCACATTGATATTCGCCATCATTTCTTGAGGGACCATGAAGCTAAGGGAGACATCTCATTGCGAGGTGTTAGGTCCGAAGAACAATTGGCGGATATCTTCACTAAACCACTAGATGAGAAAACTTTTTCTAGGCTAAGAAGTGAGTTAAATGTGCTAGCTGCAACGAACGTCATGTAAAAATGCATCTCATATAGGTCTTGCCTAACTCTCAAAGGATAGGGGTGAGCAAGGGTTAGCTTGGGATGAAGGTTCTTTTGGGTTTCCCTAAGGTTTGGAGAGTGGCTCTCCCTGAAGAAGCCTTTGAAAGGTTCAAATTTGGCAAGATAGATTTATTTTATGCCTTGCATGATGCATGCCATATGGACTTGTATTTTCTTGCACTATAAAATTGCTTGGCATTGCATACGGTAGATTGTCACAAAGGGGAACCCACCTCATGAGAAAGAGACTTGTTTGAAATGCAATATCTTAACTCATATAAGGTGGAAAGAACAAAATGTTAGGTGTGTTAATGCCTAGAGGAACATGCTCTAAAGAGATAGAAGTCTTCATACTCTACCTCACAAAGCATGGGCCTTACATTTTATTTGGATAATTTCCTCCTATTTTTCTCGATGTTCCATTTGCTTTAAGGCCTAGCCAAGTTATTGGCATATTAGTATTTTTGAGGGGTAAGGGGTTGCCCAAAAAGTCCTAAGACATGTGTTTCTCATTGTTTGTTTGTTTGGTCAAAGGTCATATATGGGATGTTGCTGTTTAGTAGTCATCGGATTATCCGATGCTTAGGTCAGACCATCATCGGATTAATTGGTGTTCAAAAGCCAAGGGCCGGTTCAGTCAGTATCTCAATTCAACCGACGAGTTCATTTCGAGAAACATCGGTCCATCCGGTGTTCACAATTCTGAAACTATGATGAATTCCACCGATGATATTCCCTTCCACGTCGGTCCATCCGATGTCAACGGTACCTTTTTTGAATACCCTTACTGTAACATTCGACCGATGCTATCTCTTTGCACGTCGGTCCATCCGATGTCAACAGCACCTTTTTGAATACCCTTACTGTGCCATTCGACCAATGCCTCTAACATTCAACGTCGGTCCATCCGGTGTTAAATGTTCGGCTAGGGTTTGGGACCCACTATTTAAACGGCCGTTCACTTTCTTCTTTTTCTCTCTCCCGATCCCGACGCCGCCACTCACCTTCCATCGCTGCCGCCTCTCTAGCCCTACGCCACCGCCGCCCTCCAGCAGTCGTCGCCATTCTCCAGCCGCCGCTGCCGCCGTAGCACCACTGTAGCCGCCGCCGCCGCCGCACCACCTCAGCCGCCGCTGCACCACAGCCACCGACACCACTCGCCTCCACCGCAACCACCGCCGCCGCTCCACCAAAGTGCCGCCGACCACCACCCGTGCACCACCACCGCCCACGCCCCACGCACAGCCTCACCTCCGTGGTGCCTCCCTCTACTGCTGCCGACGCTAGGGTTTCCCGGCCCCGTCAATCTCTACGTCGCCGTTCCGTGCGTTCAACGTCGATGACTTTGTTCACGCGCCCGATCGCAATGGCTCGTGACAAGAAAAACAAGGGCAAGGCCATTGCGGAGCCGGCCGCGAAGAAGCAGAAGCTATCCAAGGAGGAGAAGAAGGCGTTGATGGCCGCTCGCGCCGCCGAGGAGTGAGAGCGTGGCCGAGGAGGATCACTGAGGATCCGCGAGGCTCGTCCGAGGCAGCCTCCTGTGATCGATGAGTCCGAGGCCGAAGAAGAGCCGGAAGAGCCACTCGTCTGCCGGCGCTCAGCCTGGACCCGTGGGGGACATCCCCCGGCAGCACCACGTCCAAGACCGACGGCTGCCGATCGTCATGAGGACAGGGAGGCCCAGAGAGCCATCTACGATATGGATACCACCGTCCGTGTCGGTGAAGGTGTTCGTTTGGCTGATTACCGGAAGATGAAGGCCAAGCAACTCCGATGACTCAGATGGAGTATCTTGCTTGAGGAGTGGTACCCGCAGCCCAGAGAGGCTCTTGTGGACAGTCGTTTCTGGACTGTGACACAGATGTCGCTCTATGAGACCTACAGACGCCGAGGCCACAAGTTATTTCAGCACAACTTTCTGGACTGGGATCAGCTCGCCCTGGCTGCAGAGACAGAGATATGCCCTTACTTTGAGAGATACAGAGGGCTGGTTCAGTTGATGTCCTATGAGAGGAGTGCTTATGTGTAGGATTGGGTACGCGTGTTCTACGCTACCCTATACGTCTCTGAGGGTCGCAGGTCGATTGACTTCATGTTCATGGGCCAGCACTATCACTTGACGAAGCAGACACTAGCACAGCTGCTAGGCGTGGACCTACACGACACTTGCGTGCATGAGAGAGTATATGGTCAGGCAGACCCACCGAGGAGGCCGCTCACTGGAGGAGTGGCACCAGCACTGGAGGATATACGTTCTTTGTTTGGCCCGACCTTCTCTCCAGACCACCCGAGGGTACCAGCTCTGTTGACTCCAGCTGCACGCACAGTGCACCTCGCCTTGCGCCGCACGCTCTTGCCGAGGTCAGGATATCTAGAGGGGTTCACCAGCCTGCAGCAGACCCTCCTTTTCTACATCATGAACGGGATGGAGTTTGATATAGTGGACGACCTCATATGCGAGATGGAGGATGTAATCACTGACAGTGGGCATGATGAGGTAGCTCGTGTATGGACACTGGATCAGCTACCTGCTCTCCATGATGGTCCCTGAGGAGTCCGCCGTGCATGACCGTCTC
This sequence comes from Tuctoria greenei, assembly GCA_036927565.1. Lineage (NCBI taxonomy): Eukaryota > Viridiplantae > Streptophyta > Magnoliopsida > Poales > Poaceae > Tuctoria > Tuctoria greenei. Next base: position 113,883,702 of record JAYESD010000011.1, on the reverse strand, counting down.
ACTGACGAGAGTGTCACACGGTTCGGTCACTACCGTGCCCCAGCTCCTGGAGGCCGCCGCCTTGGCCGTCCAGTCGAGCGTCAGGTCAGGGCTCGTCTATCTGAGGAGGACTGGTCGGATTTGGAGAAGGAGGATGAGAGGCTGGCTGAGGCAGAGGCTCAGGGTGAGGACTTGCAGCACATATGGTCCGAGAGCGACACAGATGACAGTGTCGAGGAGTACTTCCCTCCTCCTCCCTCACCCAGGCAGCACGACGCGGAGGCTGGAGGCTCTATAGTGCCACCCCCTTCTCCACCTCCTGTCTCAGAGACACAGGTTTCTCAGCCGTCCGAGCTCACATCCCTCCTACAGCAGATGGTTGAGCAGCAGCGCTTGGACCGGCTTGTAGCTAAGCAGGCCCGAGCGGAGCAGGCCGCACGACTTCTGGAGCTCCAGCAGCAGCAGCAGGATGCAGCACCAGATCACCCGGGAGAGGCGTGAGGACACTGACCGGCTGATTGGGCTCATAGACCAGATGCACCAGCGCTCCCTCAACCAGCAGCAGCAGACGCAGCAGGCGATGATGGGCATCCAAGGGTTGATCACCAACCTCTACACCCAGACCGAGATTGCCCTCCCGTCGCAGCTGCCAGGAGTTGCTCCACCGCCACCTGTCCTCACTCCAGCTGCCGCTCCGGTGCTGACTACGCCGATTCCTTCTATCAGCATGTCTCCACTGCTGGCTTCGGGGCCGATTCACTCTCCGATGTCGGCCACGACACTATTCCAGCAGACGCCGGCATCCGTCGCCAGTGCCCCTGTTCCAGCAGCACCTACCCAGCAGGCACCTCCGACGGCTCCTACGGCTCCTACGGCTCCGACAGCTCCGACGACAGCGACGGTGACCAGTTCGTCATCGCGCCTAGTACTCAGGGTCCTTAGGCACTCGGATCCCTTTTTGGTGTCTTGATGCCAAAAGGGGAGAAGAGTTAGAGGAGTCAGGGGGAGGATAGCTCAGTCTCAGGGGGAGTGTCCTAGCCTTAGGGGGAGTTTATTGAGTACTTTTGCCATCTTTGTAATTCGAAACTTTTGCTACACATTTGGTGTTTATTGAGTACTCTTAAGTTGATTTGGTGCCTATCTTACGATCACTTATTCACTTGAGTTATTCTTTGATTGAGCTTTCAAATTTTAAGTGTAATAATCTTGTATTCATTGCATATCCTCTTAAGCTTCGTACTATCAAATTCAGTACTATTGTGCTTTAATTGTTGTGTTGTCATCAATCACCAAAAAGGGGGAGATTGAAAGCATCTAGGCCCCCATGAGGTACGGTTTCGGTGATTAATGACAACCATTAGATTTTACTAATGAATTTGTGAATGCAAGGTCCCCATAATCACTCAATCAAATGAAAACTATATGTCATTGGAGACCCATATACAATCACTTTATGAGATCAAATCAATGATATAAAGACAAGAAGTGAAAGCTCTTATGTCAAAGTCATTCAACCACAATTGATGACACTTAATGCTTGACAACCATCAGAAGTACAATTCCAACAAAGTCTAAGAGGTCATTTGAGCAAGACACAAAAGAATCACTTAGAAACAACTCGAAGCAAACAAAATCAACTCACCGGATCAACCGATGATTCCAGAGAACAACACATCGGTCGAGTTGGTTTAGCAGAAGAAGAAGACCTCAGAACAAAGCACTCACCGGATCATCCGATGTTAAGGGATCAGCTACATCGGTCCATCAGTACAGTTTGCAATATCCTTGGACCAAGTGTAGCACCAGATCATCCGATGTACAGAAATACACACATCGGTCAATCACTCTAGTAAGCATCAAGTTTGAGTCAATTCTGGAGGAAGAGCCACCGAATCATCCGATGAGAAGACAAGTGCAACATCGGTCTAACAACGGTCATATCTGACACAATGACGTCAGCTAAAGTAAACTTGACCGATGTTAACTAAAGGGGAGACATCGGATCATCCGATGTTCGCAGAAAAGTTCTGTCAGCCTACTTTTCCAACGGCTATTTCGTGGAGGCTGGCTATAAATACCCCCTAAACTGGTCATTTCGATAAGTCTTGATCACAAAACATTATCAACACATCCACAAGCGTTCAAGACCAAGAGCCATCACTTCTACATCATTTCGAGCACCTAACACCAAGAGATAGGCTAGAGCTAGCTAGAGAGAGAGCTTGTGTGCCTCCATTCTGGGTGAGTGGAATCTCTAGGATAGTGAGAGCCTCAAGGGAGTGTCCCTTGGTGTTTGTAACTGTGAGAAGACTTCCGGAGCTTGCCAAGGCATTTTTGGAAGCCCGGAGGGTCGAAGTTGTACAAGGCTTGAGCTCCACCTTGCCAAGGTTGGCAAACAGAGAAGAATAGTGGAGATCCCTCGTCTCGGTGACTTGGGTGTGGCTAAACCCTTTAGTGGGTGCCACAACGTGGATGTAGGAAGATCTTGACGATCTTGCCGAACCACGGGATAAATCCTCGTGTCTCCTCGGAGTTTGCATCCTCTTCCTCTCCCTTACATTTATGCATTTTATATTCCGCAAAACTGCGATTTACTTCAATGCATAGATAGTTTGTGTAGGGAATTGGGCTTTTAGGAATTAAGTTTTATTGTTTAGATTTTTGAAAAGAAGCCCAATTCACCCCCCCTCTTGGGCATTCGATCCTTACACATATCACTCTTAATCTATCATCATGAACACTACAAACCCCCAATATAGTCTAGTTAGTTATGATATGATCATGTTAATATGAATCACTTGTGCTATGTATCAACATTGGTTCAATGATGATTTAGTTCATTGCCTTGGGATGGCTTGTGCCCGGGCTCTTAAGGTAATTACTTAAGATGCTAGCATGGTGCTAGGATAGAAAGTAGCGTTGAATGTCTCGTAGACCCACGGATTGAAGAGGTAGGCAGTAGGTGGTAACAACCCTATCTGTCATTTGTAATCCTCCACGTTCACCTATGCCACAGGCTCTTGGCGGGAGTCGCCTAGTGTTGCTAGGGGTAAACCCGTGCCCGATGTGTTGAACAACATAGCTTAAGTATTCACCATTGACATGCTTATTAGTATCTAACCTAGGCTATGTATATGTATATTAGAAGCATTGTAGGAGCAACTCCCCAATTCTTAGTCTAACCTCCATTAGGACCCATATATCCCTTAGAATAGATTGCTTAGGTGTGTGTCACACTACCCATAAATTATCAACTTACCCCTGTCTTGATAATTGATTAGTATTCCATAGCTTGATCATAAGAGTAGTGTTTACTTTACTCCATTGCCTTCCTTTGGGATAAATACGATACCCTTGGGAATACTCTTGGGTGAAATGCTACACGACAATTTCCGTGCGCTTGCGGTCCTCATCTCTTTTGAGAGACGATATGTGACATAAGAAATGTCAACACACACTATAGACCTGTCATTGGCATTGGTTTTCAGGCGAGTAGGCCATTCAGCAGGCACAAGATTCCAAATGAGAAAACTACCAGAAATACATAAACACATCACAGGTACTTCAGGTTGTCCGTCTGCAGCAGGATAGCACAACTTCCACTATGGGCAAACAGAAAGATGTAACAGTGAAAAAGGGACAATATGCATAATATTGAAGCATAATTATATGAACATGGTGACAGTATCTTGATTATGGTTGTTGCTTTGTCCAGGAGCATGTGCCTTTCAGTCCCTGATACTGAACCGCAGTGCTGGGGAGGAAGAGTGCACTGGCTTAGGCTCATAGGGCACAGGCTTATGGTGCGAGACCAGTCTAAGCAGGCTGCACACTCTTGACCTCCAACGAATATTAGTCTTTCGAGGGACATTCGACACCCAGTACTTAGCCACAACATTAGAAATGTAGAGTGTGCATACTTAGGATGCAGGACCACACTAAGCAGGTAGCACACTCCAGACTTCCAGTATTTAGCTACAATAAAGGTAGAGTGCGCATACTAAGGGTGCAGGACCAGGCTAAGCAGATAGCACACTTTGGACCCTCTATTGGCATTAGCTTTTCGTGAGAGTGACTGTTCGACGCCATGGTACTCTGAGCAAGAAAATAACCAGGGACAACGGATACGTCACATTTACCTGGTGATGTAAATGTTGCCCTGGCGGCATGTAGTTGTCGTGTGCTAGCGGAAGCAGCCATGAGGCAAAGTGTATAGGCTTAGGGTCATAGAGCATGGGCTTAGGGTGCAAGACCAGGCTAAGCAGGTTGCACACTTAGGACCTCCTACTGGTGTCGTCATTGTTGCGGTGGTGGTAGAAGTTGTCGCCTGGTGATAGCAGTAACCACCAGAACTGTCACCTTGTGGCCGCTGGGTCAGCCCAGTGACACCCGGTTCCAAAAATGAACCAAGTGAACGCTTATGTGTGCCCAGGATGTTCAACACACATACACAAGTGAATCACAAATGATATACAGATAATTACCACAGAACAAGATTAATTAACCACTTTTATTACAGAATTCATAATATCCTCAAATACAAGCTCTAATGAATATTAATGACAAGTTTGAACTAATGCAGCGGAAATAAACTAAACTGAGCAAACTAAGCAAATAAAGTAACACGGCTCCAATAAAAACCACAGGCAAAGCTGACGGCAGACATGGCCTAGAACTCCACATTTTCATTGTTATACTCCCAAATCTGACCTGCAACTGTTGGTGGGAGAATTACAAGGGTGAGTACATGTCGTACTTAGCAAGTGTGGAAAGTATGACATGTAGCTGATTCAAATGACGAATATAATAATGGATAAGTGCTGAAAAGTTCATTAAAACATTTGAAAAGCAATATATTATATGTATGTGAAGTAATCCCATCATAAACCATAACTAATAACATGATACCAGTCCATATTCCATATCCATCATCCATTATACCAGATTTCACCATTACCATTAATCATATCCAATACCAGAATTTAATCCATAACCAGCCCAAATCCCAAGTTTTCCTTCTAATCATGGAAGTTGTCCAGGTGCTCATAATCGGGAGCACCGCTATCATGATAGTTTTAATAGACTCTGCAGAGTTTGTACCACTTTACCCATGTGTTTGTGATTTTATCACCCATCGGTGACTAAGAAACCTCCCTTATGCCAATTACACTTCCTTAGGTGTATGGGCTAGAGATCACAAAATAGCCTTTACAAAGGGAGTACTAGCCTATTTAGACCCCACTGAGTTTCACCGGTGGCGATGTCTCCAACTGAGCACATCTTTAACCAAGGGCCCCCTCTTGTGCCATTCGGATCCCAGGGTAGTCCCACCAATCATCAATAAACTCAATCCGACTACCACTTCCCCGAGCATCCTTAATGGTCCAAATAGCATTGGTAAAGCCCTAATTAATCAGTTACGCCACTCCCATACTTGGCCTCGTGGTGGCACTGTAGTCCTGGCTTATTCTCGCATGAACCGGTCCTTAGATCTAAAGCAAGGAAACCACCATAACATCCGACCCATCCACATACCGGGCTTGCTTAGATCACCGATTACCATATCATATTAACCAGTTCATGTAATCCATAATCTCATTAATGCATAATTAAATGATATAGTTGTTTTCCCATCCCAATTAATTAAGTGAAGCAAAGGTAAAAAGCCCTTCCCAACTCTCTACCATATATTCCAGGTGACAAGAGTGGTTAAACAAAGCTAGTGAACTTCCTACCATAGGATTTCATATCAAATTGATACAAGCATGCAGTTTTGCAAATAAAAAATTTATTTTAAAACAGGATCAATGTGGTCAAGGACACTTGCCTTGCTCTTGAGCTTGGTTAGATCAAAGACTTCAAACTCTTGTTGTTGGAGATCCTCCGCGGCACTCTCTAGTGCAATATCGTCTAATTCGCACAATAAACATACAGGACAAGAAACACAATCAAAGAGTGCACAAATATTACTCAATATGACATGACATGCATGATTAATGCAAGTGCAAAGCAAAACTAGTTAATAAGTTGTTAATAATGTTTATTAATCAATTACAATGGTTATTAAGAAGCCTACATAGGTTTGCAGTTGATTCGATCTACTCTTGAAATTAATTCAACACAATGTAACTAGGAAAATCAAACTAGTCCGCTAGGGACCGAACTAGTCCGTAGTTTGCAGAACTAGCGAACTAGGGTTTTCTAGATCAACGTGAATTATGAGAATTGGGGTTGAATTCACGTGAGTAATAGAGAGTATAAGGTATACCAGGTGTCTAAGACTCCAAAGAATCAAGGGTATTGGAGGCAACACTTGGATCTTGACGATCTAGGGTTGATGAAGAACTTGAGGTGAATCGTTGATTAAGAATGAAAACTTCATGGAGATCTTGACCCTCATTCATTTCCTCCTCTTCTTCTTCTTGCTCTAGATATCATTCTCCCTCCTTGGTGGCGGCTATTCACGAGCTAGGGTTTCGGTGTGGTTGAAAAGTGGCAAATAGATGTCAAGCCAAGGGGTGGGGTTGTTTATATAGAGGTGGAGGGCTAGGGTTGGGTGGATTTCGAGTTTGAGATGAGCAGGGGTCGGTTTTGAGTCCCACATGGGCTCTAAAAGAGTTAGGAATGACGTCCCTAGGCCCACTTAATGTAAAACCCAAGAAACAAGTCGTGAAACAAAGATCAACTCGGATTCGCGATTTATCAGACAAGTCTGAAAAGGACCAGACTAGTCCGAAATTAGACAGAGAGATATCGGACAAATTCGAACTGGACATCGGACAAGTCCGAACTTATCTAGAGGGGAAAAACTGATAAGTCTGGCCAAAATTTGACATGTCCGACTTTAGTCAGAGCAAAAATGGACAAGTCCGCTGGAATATCAGACAAGTCTAGGGACTTAGCAAAATTTCAAGGATTCCTAGAATACCGGACTAGTCCGCAATGGACCAGAAAATTCCGAAATTGTCCAGAGAGAAAAACAGACTAGTCCGCAGCAAAAACAGACTAATCCGATTGAAGTCAGAGAGAAATCGGACTAGTCCGCACCAAAATCAGACTAGTACGCACTTCCCAGAATTCTTAAGTGCGGTTTTTGTTTCTAATTCATTTTAAACTTGTTCCTTTTTATGTTGCTCAACGGTAAACATATTTAATGATGGATGCAGAGCATGATGCATGAAAATGAGGGTGTTACAAACCTACCCCCCTTAAAATAAATTCCTCCCTCGAGATTCGACGCGCAAGGGAAGAGATACGAAAATTCCTTCTTGAGATCATCTTCCAGTTCCCAAGTTGCCTCTGATTCCGTATGATGCTTCCATTGAACTTTACACCATCTGATGACCTTGTTTCTTGTGACTCTTTCCTTTGTTTCCAAAATTTTGACCGATTGTTCGGCATAAGTCAAATATGCCTCTAGTTCCAACTCTTCCATTGGCACTTGTTGTTTCGGCACTCTTAAACACTTCTTGAGCTAGGAAACATGAAAGACATCATGAACATCCGATAAGTGAGCTGGCATCTCCAACTTATATGCTACTTCTCCTCTTCTGTTCAGAATCTTGAATGGTCCAATGTATCGAGGTGCTAGCTTGCCTCTTATGTTAAACCTCTTATGACCTCTCATTGGTGACACCTTGAGGTAAACGAAGTCTCCCACTTCAAAGGCTAGTTTCCTTCTCCTATTATTCGCATATCCTTTTTGTCTTGATTGGGCGGCCCTCAAGTTTTCGCGAATAATCTAAACTTGTTTTTAAGCTTCTAGCAGTACATCTGGACCAAATACTTGAGTTTCTCTTGTCTCATTCCAAAACAAAGGTGTCCTACACTTCCTCCCGTATAGTGCTTCATAAGGCGATATTTTCAAGTTTGCTTGGTAACTATTGTTGTATGATAATTCCGCATATGGCAAGCTCTTGTCCCAACTTCTTCCATGCTTCAAAGCACAAGCTCTTAACATATCCTATAAAATCTGATTGGTCCTCTCAGTTTGTCCATCCATTTGAGGGTGATATGTTGATCTGAAATTCAACCTTGTAACCAAAGCTTCATGCAACTTTTGCCAAAACCTGGAGGTAAATTGAGAACCTCTATCTGAAACTATCATCTTTGGAACTCCATGTCGGCACACAATATGATGCATATATAGGTCTGCCAGTTGTATTGCAGTATACCTGGTCTTGACAGGGATGAAGTGAGCTGACTTGGTTAACCGATCCACAATAACCCAAATTGAGTCATATCTGGTCTGTGTACGGAGCAATCCAACTATAAAGTCCATATCGATCTCTTCCCACTTCCACTCCACAATCTTTAATGGCTGCAATAATTTGGCTGCCTTTGGTGTTCCGCCTTGACTCGTCGGCACACATCACATAAGATAGGTTCTTGAACACGTAGCTGAATATGTAGCGTTATGTCCTTCGATGTTTTACTATGACGCGTTAATTTCAAAGTTGACTCCCTAATCATTGTCAGTTTCATGGTCTTGGTGACACACTGAATTGCTCCATTGTGCTTCTGTAGCCAGTCCATTCCAAGTAGGATGTCACAATCCTCCCCCCTTTAGAACACCGATATCCTCGTCGATCAACTCCTAGGCCAGGAACATCCCCTCTTGTCCAATCATTGTGAATCCAAAACATTAAGGTCGGCGAGGAATTCTACCACCTTATGGAAATACTTACTTTTGGACATACTATCTATGTTCTCATCTTCAATACAGCTTCGTCTAAAATGGTCAATCTTCTAGTTGTGTCCATCTTCCGTTGAGAGCAGTTGAACGAGATAGAAAAGAGATAGAGAACGAATTCCCAACTATATGCATCAAGGGATATGAAACTAAGCAACTAACTATACTAGCCTTTGTGGACATGGCAATGCTAAAGCATCCCAAAATCCTCTATTAAGCACACAAGCAAACAATATATAGCAAACAGCACACTAAGCAAAAACACATCGCTTCCTGAGTGCTCCTATGTGCTCTAAAGTTTCCATTCTATCTGGGTTGCGTCCTACGGTCAACCTGTGGCTCTGATACCACTTTGTGACACCGGGTTCCGAAAATGAACCAAGTGAATGCCTATGTGTGCCCAGGACGTTCAACACACATACACAAGTGTATCACAAACGATATACAGATAATTACCACGGAACAAGATTAATTAACCACTTTTATTACAGAATTCATAATATCCTCGAATACAAGCTCTAATGAATATTAATGACAAGTTTCAACTAATTGAGTGGAAATAAACTAAACTGAGCAAACTAAGCAAATAGGGTAACGCGGCTCCAATCAACACCACAGGCAAAGCTAACGGCAGACACGGCCTAGAAATCCGCATTATCATCGTTATACTCCCAAATCTGACCTGCAACTGTTGGTGGGGGAATTGCAAGGGTGAGTACATGTCGTACTCAGCAAGTGTGGAAAGTATGACATGTAGCTGATTCAAATGATGAATATAATAATGGCTAAGTGTTGAAAAGTGCATTAAAACATTTGAAAAGCAATATATTATATGTATGTGAAGTAATCCCATCATAAACAATAATTAATAACATGGTACCAGTCCATATTCCATATCCATCATCAATTATACCAGATTTCACCATTACCATTAATCATATTCAATACCAGAATTTAATCCATAACCAGCCTAAATCCCAAGATTTCCTCCTAATCATGGAAGTTGTTCAGGTGCTCATAACCGGGAGCACCGCTATCATGATAGTTTTAATAGACTCTGCAGAGTTTGTACCACTTTACCCACATGTTTGTGATTTCATCACCAGTCGGTGACTAAGAAACCTCCCTTATGCCAATTACAGTTCCTTAGGTGTATGGCCAAGAGATCACAAAATAGCCTTTACAAAGAGATTACTAGCCTACTGAGGTTTCACCGGTTGCTATGTCTCCAACTGAGCACATATTCAACCAAGGGCCCCCTCTTGTGCCATTTGGATCCCAGGGTAGTCCCATTAATCATCAACAAACCCAATTTGACTACCCCTTTTCCGAGCATCCTTAATGTTCCAAATAGCACTGGCAAATCCCTAATTAATTAGCTACGCTGCATCCATACTTGGCCTCGTGGTGGCACTGTAGTCCTGGCTTATTCTCACATGAACCGGTCCTTAGATCTAAAGCAAGGAAACCACCATAACATCCAACCCATCCACATATTGGGCTTGCTTAGATCACCCATTACCATATCATATTAACCAGTTCATGTAATCCATAACCTCATTAATGCATAATTAAATGATATAGTTGTTTTCCCATCCCAATTAATTAAGCGAAGCAAAGGTAAAAAGCCCTTCCCAACTCTCAACCATATATTCCAGGTGACAAGGGTGGTTAAACAAAGCTAGTAAACATCCTACCATAGGATTTCCCATCAAATTGACACAGGCATGCAGTTTTGCAAACAAAACATTTATTTCAAAACAGAATCAATATGGTCAAGGACACTTGCCTTGCTCTTGAGCTTGGTTAGGATCAAAGACTTCAAACTCTTGGTGCTGGAGATCCTCTGCGGCACTCTCTAGCGCAAATCCGTCTAATCAGCACAATAAACATACAGGACAAGAAACACAATCAAAGAGTGCACAAATATTACTCAATATAACATGAAATGCATGATTAATTCAAGTGCGAAGCAAAACTAGTTAATAAGTTGTTAATAATGTTTACTAATCAATTACAATGGTTATTAAGAAGTCTACACAGTTTTGGAGTTGATTTGATCTACTCTTGGAATTAATTCAACACAATTTAACCAGGAAAATCGGACTAGTCCGCTAGGGACCGAACTAGTCTGCACTTCACGGAACTAGCGAACTAGGGTTTTCTAGATCGACGTGAATTTGGAGAATTGGGGTTGAATTCACATGAGTAATAGAGAGTTGAATGTATATCAGGTGTCTAAGACTCCAAAGAATCAAGGGTATTGGAGGCAACACTTGGATCTTGATGATCTAGGGTTGATGAAGAACTTGAGATCAATGGTTGATCAAGAACGAGAACTTAATAGAGATCTTGACCCTCTTTCGTTTCCTCCTCTTCTTCTTCTTGCTCTAGATCTCCTTCTCCCTCCTTTGTGGCGGCTATTCACGAGCTAGGGTTTGGGTGTGGTTGAAAAGTGGCAAATAGATGTCAAGCCAAGGGGTGGGGTTGTTTATATAGAGGTGGAGGGCTAGGGTTGGGTAGATTTCGAGTTTGAGATGAGTAGGGGTCGGTTTGGAGTCCCACATGGGCTCTAGAAGAGTTAGGCACGACGTCCCTAGGCCCACTTAATGTAAAACCTAAGAAACAATTCGTGAAACAAAGATCAACTCAGAGTTGCATTTATCAGACAAGTCCGAAAAGGACCAGACTAGTCCGAAATTAGATGGAGAGATATCAGACAAATCCGGACTAGACATCGGACAAGTCCGAACTTATCCAGAGGGGAAAAACAGACAAGTCTGGCCAAAATCGGACATGTCCGACTTTAGTCAGAGGAAAAAAATGGACAAGTCCGCTGGAATACCGGACAAGTCTAGGGACTTAGCAAAATTTCAAGGATTCCTAGAATACTAGACTAGTCCGCAATGGACTGGACAAGTCTGAAATTGTCCAGAGAGAAAAACAGACTAGTCCACAGCAAAAACAGGCTAATCTGATTGATGTCAGAGAGAAATCGGACTAGTCCGCACCAAAATCGGACTAGTTTGCACTTCCCAGAATTCTTAAGTGCGGTTTTTGTTTCTAATTCATTTTAAACTTGTTCCTTTTTATATTGCTCAATGTTAAACATATTTAATGATGGATGCAGGGCATGATGCATGAAAATGAGGGTGTTACAAGCCTGCTATGGAGCGGGAAGTGGCGACGTCCTGCCTACTCCCTTCATGGTGGGATGATCGAGAGGAGCCGGCGATGGACTGAGGATTCACCATCGTGATGATGCTCTTTGATCCACAAAAGTGCCCCATTCCTGGCGCACCAAATGTAGAAGTGGTGCTAGAAGGAGGGCACACGCTGTAATTGGCGCATTCTCTGGACTTGTGGTCGATTCAGTGACCGATGCTAGAGCACCATCTTGCATCTGAGCAGCGGCTGCTGCTGCAGCAGGTGGTGGAACATTGTTCCAAGGCTGATGTGATGTGACATCAACCTGTGAATCAGCGGTTGGATTGCCACCATGATGGTGAGAGGTGTCGTCGACTTCATTGCCTCTTCCAGCCCATGCATCTAGACCAGTAGAAGCAGCAGCGATGTTCACCATCGTTGATCTTGAAATTCTTGAGAGGCCCCTTACCTGGCACGCCAAATGTCGAAGTGTGCGATCGACACTTCCCCCCAATACTACTAAGAAGTAGTCCGCGGAGGTTATTTTTTAGAAGGGGCGAATTTCCTGGAACTACGAGCGGGATGAACACGGGTGAGAACGACAGGTTTACGTGGTTCGGGCCGCTGGAGCATAACACCCTACGTACAAGGAAGTTTGTGTGTTGTATTGTGTATGTATGAGTATGCGTGAGTCTATTCACACATGAGTGAGTGTGGGTTGTCCTAAGCTTTTTTGGCCTAAGCTTGTCCTCTAGTTGGTGGTTGCTTGGACCTTTTATAGGTCAAGGGCCGGCCGCTTACATTGTGATCAGGGCCCAACAGGTGACCCTGGGTTAGATGTTCTTGAAAGCGCATAAACATGGTCTTGATGACATGTTAATAGGTCTTGATAGCGCATTAACATGGTCTTGATGACTCGTTAATGTGTCTTGATGCCGTCTTGAAGGCGCGGTCTTGATGAAGCATTAATGTTGTCTTGAGTGCACAAGTCGTCTTACTGAACCAAGGGGCATGTGGCAGCACTGGAGCCCTCCAGCGAGGAGGTCAGGTCTGGTCCCGCAGGACGCGTGGCAGCACCAGACCTCTCCTTAGCGGGGAGGTTGGGCCCAGAGCCGCAGGACGTGTAGCAGCACCGAAGGTCCGGAGCTGCAGAGCATGTGGTAGTACCAGAGCCACCCTTGGCAGGGAGGCAGGTCCAGAGCTACAGAACACGTTGCAGCACTGGAGCTCTCCTCAGCGGGGAGGCTGGGTCTGGTGCCGCAGGACACGTGGCAGCACCGAAGGTCCAGAGCTGCGGAGCATGTGGTAGTACCAGAGCCACCCTTGGCAGGGAGGCAGGTCCGGAGATACAGGACACGTTGCAGCACCAGATCTTGCCACAGCGGGGAGGTTGGGTCCTGAGCTATGGGACATGTGGCAGCACTGGAGCCACCCTTTGCAGTGAGGCAGCTCAGGAGCTGTGGTACACGTGGTAGCCTCTGGGTACCTCCCCTCTTAGCAGGTGGGATCCAGGGTCTTGTCTTCCTTGTATGCTGGAGTACCCAGTCTGCATGGTACTGAGAGGTAGTGTGACACACACTTAAGCAATCTATTCTAGAGGGTAGATGGGTCCTAATGGATATTAGACTAAGAGTTGGTGAGTTGCTCCTACAATTCTTCTAATATACATATGCATAGCCTAGGTTAGATACTAATGAGCATGTCAAATGTGAATCCTTATGTTAAGTTGTTCAAAAAATCGGGCACGGGCTTACCCCTAGCATTTCTAGGGCGACTCTCGTCAAGAGCCTATGGCACAGCCGAATATGGAGGATTACAAAGGACAGATAGGGCTGTCACCACTACTACCTACCTCTTCAATCTGTGGGTCTACGAGGCATCTAACGCTACTTAACTATACTAGCACCATGCAAGCATATTAAGTAAATACCTTAAGAGCCTAGGCACAAGCCATCGTGAGGTAATGACTAACCTAAACATCGTTGAACCATTGTTAAGACATAGCATAAGTTATTCATATTAACATGATCATATCATAACTGGTTAGACTATAGTCAGGTTTCTAGTGTTTATGATGATAGAATAAGATTGTTATGGCATAATCATAAAGACTACTCCTACCACATACATGGAATACACAATCAAACAAGAAACACTTCATCCAAGTATATGAATAAAAGAAGACTAAAGATAACATCTTTATTATGCATAAAGTCAGAAATACAATAAGAAATATGTGAGCCATACCTTTCCCAATTGGGATTGGGAAGAGAGACTCCTTCTACTCCTTTTCTAATTTGGACTAGGGACTAGAGACTCTCATCTCTACAGCCTAAACTCCTCTAAGACTATGGAATATAGTGTATACAATAGAATGACGCTCAAGTGGTGTGTGTGTGTGTGTGTGTGTGTGTGTGTGTGTGTGTGTGTGTGAAGTGAGGGTAGGGGGTCCTATTTATAGCTGGAGAAGGGTCGGTTCTAGCCACCAAAAGCGCGCGAATCGGTCTTCATCATAATTAGGGCACCACAGGGAGTCTATGAGGGTCGGAGTCCACACATTCTAGGAATCGCAATTGGGTGGTGCCATGTGATGCGGCATCCAACAGCACACAGAAAAATATACATCGTATTACATAAAACAACATAGTATTATACAAGCTTTGTCTTTTACAAATAATATACATTTAAATACACTACAGCGGAAGATAAGTTCATAGCTCTCGACACTCAAGCCTAAGCTATGCAAAAGTCATTCCGTTCAGCCTAAGGACGGAATAACACTGGCAGCACACAGGAAACATCACAACGGCGTGTAGGGTTCACATTCGGCCGTGTACCCCGACGGGGGCAACCCCTCACCGGCGAACCCTTCATCAAATACCTCATCATCTGAAGCAAAAACTTAAAATAGCAACCGTGATCACAAAGGCTCAGCAAGACTCAACCGTCTCCACTAAGCATGGAACTCTATATGCAGGATATACATAAGATAGGATGGCAGTTTGCAATAAAAGACTCGCCTAAATGTTAGTACTTACTTTCAGCTTTTAGCAGCAAATTAAGGCTTCATGACTCTGAATTTTAGTAAACAATCTGATCTAAATATACAAGTATCAAAACATAATTATTCCATAAAGCATGATTCAATAATATTCAGCTCCAAATAATTAACTATGTCATGACTCAGTGAACAAGCGGTACTCAATAACCGCGAGGGACGGCGACTCGAATTGATATACACCTGCAGGGATACCCAAATAGCATGGCACATACACCCACACTCGGAGATGCGATGGCACACTCCACTCATGTTGTATGCAGCAACCTTTCACCCGCTACCTACACGCCGAACCGGTCCCACCGCTACGAGCAGGAGGCCCCCACACGGAGTACGACGTACCTGCTGGCAGGTTTACAACTTGCTGCTCTCAACCCACACCTATAAGGCAGTAGGGTTTGCCTCGACGCTAAGGTGGACAAGTTACATCGGTTTACTGGGTCCCATATATCCAGTATGTCTTCGGTACATTCAAACTTGCTCGACAGGGCCGCACACGGATCGGTCCTTTACCAACACAGGCACAGCTACAGCTCACAGACCCCTATGTCCTGCTGCTCTTAATCCATGGCCGGTCTCGTATTTAATCAAATGGTGAATCTCTCACTCGACCAATCCCGTGTGAACCCAATTCCTGAACTCGCGAGTAGATTCCAACTACACAACTTCTACCGAAGCAACTATAACATTAATCATAGCATGGACACATCGAGGACTTAACCATCTACCCTTCTCTCATGGGTTCTCTGGTCATGCATGTGGAAAACTCCAAGAAAATCCTAGACTTAATGCACATACATCCTAAACCATATAGTGTGATACAAATAAAATTTAAAACACTTTTAAATGCAAACCGAGGCTTGCCTGGCTACAAGACGCGATTAAAGTTAGTCTCCAGGTTGATGACTTCCAGTGGCTCCAGGGTCTCCTCGAGCTCGGCAACTATTCGATATGCAAAGAAAATGCAAGTGATTCAATATTGGGATTCTCAAAGGAAAGACAGTTAAGTATAATAAATGATGTCCACTGGTTCTAAAAATTTTACAGAGGACACTAGGCACTATGGTTGAGGTTCTGGCAAAATTTGGGCTAAGTTCATAGAAGTATTTGTTGTATAAAATTCATTATATAAAAACCCTTCCCAGGATTTTCATTGGAAACCTGGGACTTTAACATGGCTAAAAGTTGGTTTTATGTTTATAGGAGGTCAAGAGAGAGTCGACAAAATTGGTTTCACAATTTTCTAAGCATTCTACTGTGAGATATTGAATTTAGAAGTTTGGACCAATTTCTGAAATGTTTCTGTTGTTTTTGGGCATTCTATGAGCAGTTAGGAAAAATCTCAAGATTTAACTATGTTAATAAAGTCCAATGAATATGAAATTTTTACAATAATTCAGAAGCTTACTAGAGAACATCTTGGCAAAATTTCAGATTTTTCTATGAAGTGAATCATCAGATAAAAATCAAATATGATTTTGCTTTAGAGGGCTCTACAGGAAAATATAGGGATTTTCATGAATATTGGGTTGTAGTTCTGGTCAGTTTGGATAAAGATCAAACCAACAAAGTTAGTTTGAAAATTTTGGAAGCTTTACACTGAGAGATATTCAATTTAGAAGCTTGCACAAGTTTCTGTACAAATTCTAAATGAATTTGGCTATTTTTATGTGCATAGAGGATACACAAGTGATCAGACCATGTAAATGAAGTCTAATGACCCTGACATTTTTACTAGAGTTCAAGGATATTCAAATGAAGGTTAATTTTCCAAAGAGCAGAACTATATGAATTAATTCTATAAGAATTTTTCTTATTTGAATTATGGAGGAATTCCTATGGACTTTCATACAAATCCAAGTGCACCACTTAAAAGTATAGAACATTCGTATTACATAAAACAA
Organism: Tuctoria greenei; assembly: GCA_036927565.1. Lineage (NCBI taxonomy): Eukaryota > Viridiplantae > Streptophyta > Magnoliopsida > Poales > Poaceae > Tuctoria > Tuctoria greenei. Next base: position 113,866,922 of record JAYESD010000011.1, on the reverse strand, counting down.
CATAGTATTATACAAGCTTTGTCTTTTACAAATAATATATATTTAAATACACTATAGCAGAAGATAAGTTCATAGCTCTCGACACTCAAGCCTAAGCTATGCAAAAGTCATTCCGTTCAGCCCTAGAACGGAATCACACTGGCAGCACACAGAAAACATCATGGCGGCGTGTAGGGTTCCCACTCGGCCTTGTACCCCGACGGGGGCAATGCCTCACCGGTGAACCCTTCATCAAATATGTCATCATCTGCACCAAAAACTTAAAATAGCAACCATGAGCATGAAGGCTCAGCAAGACTTAACCGTCTCCACTAACCATGGAACTCTATATGCAGGATATACATAAGATAGGATGGCAGTTTGAAATAAAAGACTCGCCTAAATGTTAGTCCTTACTTTCAGCTTTTAGCAGCAAATTAAGGCTTCATGACTTTGAATTTTAGTGAACGATCGGATCTAAAAATACAAGTATCAAAACATGATTATTCCATAAAGCAAGATTCAATAATATTCAACTCCAAATAATTAACTACGTCATGACTCAGTGAACAAGCGGTACTCAATAACTGTGAGGGACGGCGACACGAATCGATATACACCTCCAGGGATACCCGAATAGCACGACACATACACCCACACTCGGAGCTGCAACGGCACACTCCACTCATGTTGTATGCAGCAACCTTTCACCCACTACCTACACGCCGAATCGGTCCCACCGCTACAAGAAGGAGGCCCCCACACGGAGTACGACATACCCGCTGGTAGGTTTACACCTTGCTGCTCTCAACCCACACCTATAAGGCGGTAGGGTATGCCTCGACGCTAAGATGGACAAGTTACATCGGTTTACTGGGTCCCATATATCCAGTATGCCTTCGGTACATTCAAACTTGCTCAACAGGGCCGCACACGGATCGGTCTTTGACCAACACAGGCATAGCTACAGCTCACAGGCCCCTATGTCCTGCTGCTCTTAATCCATCCCCGGTCTCATATTTAATCAAATGGTGAATCTCTCACTCGACCAATCCCGTGTGAACCGAATTCCTGAACTCGCGAGTAGATTTCAACTATTCGACTTCTACCAAAGCAACTATAACATTAAGAAGAGCATGGACACATCGAGGACTTAACCATCTACCCTTCTCTCATGGGTGCTCTGGTCATGCATGTGGAAAACTCCAAGAAAATCCTAGACTTAGACCATCCGCACCGGCGTACTCTAAAGCATACTCTATACACTATTCTCCTTCAGCTTTTACAGTACGTACTCTAAATTACACTCTGAAACAGTGTATCCAGTATGCTTTACAGTACGCCACTGCGGATGGTCTTAATGCACATACATCCTAAACCATATAGTGTGATACAAATAAAATTTAAAATGTTGTTAAATGCAAATTGGGACTTGCCTGACTGCAAGACGGGATTAAAGTTAGTCTCCAGGTTGATGACTTCCAGTGGCTCCGGGGTCTCCTCGAGCTCGGCAGCTATTCGATATGCAAAGAAAATGCAAGTGATTCAATATTGGGATTATAGCATAGCTCAAAGGGAAGACAGTTGAGTATATTAAATGATGTCCACTGGTTATGGAAATTTTACAGAGGACACTAGGCACTATGGTTGAGGTTCTGGGCACATGTGGGCTAAGTTCATGGAAGTATCTGTTCTACAAAATTCATTGTACAAAAATCTTTCCCAGGATTTCCATGGGCAATCTGGGACTTTAACATGGCTAAAAGTTGGTTTTATGTTTATAGGATGTCAATATTGACTCAACAAAGTTGGTTTCACAATTTTCTAAGCATTCTACTATGATATATTGAATTTAGAAGTTTGGACCAATTTCTGAAATGTTTCTGTTGTTTTTGGGCATTCTATGACCAGTTAGGAAAAATCTCCAGATTTAACTAGGTTAATAGAGTCCAATGAAGCTAAAATTTTTACAAGAATTCATAAGATTACTAAGGAACATAATGGAAAAATTTCAGATTTTTCTATGAAGTGAATCATCAGATATAAATCAAACATGATTTTGCTTTAGAGGGCTCTACAAGAAAATGTATGGATTTTCATGAAGATTGGGTTGTAGTGTGGTCAGAGTGGATAAAGAGCAAACCAAGAAATTTAGTTTGACAATTTTTGAAGCTTTATACTTGGAGATATCCAATTTAGAAGCTTGCACAAGTTTCTGTACAAATTCTAAATGAATTTGGCTATTTTTATGTGCATAGAGGATACACAGGTGATCAGACCATGTAACTGTAGTCTAATGACACTGATATTTTTACTGGTGTTCAAGGATAATCAAATTAAGGTTGTGTAAAAATTTGGTAATTTTCCAAAGAGCAGAACTATAGGAATTAATTCTATAAGCATTTTGATTATTTGAATTATGGAGGAATTCCTATGGACTTTCATACAAATCCAAGTGCACCAATTGAAAGTATAGAACATCCTGGTTCCAACAAAATTTGTTTGGGAATTTTTGGACAAGTATTCCAGGAGCTATGGATTTTCAATGTTGGGACTATTTCTGGAATAAAATTTCAATCGGAAATATTTGAATAAAGAGCTGGGCCCACAGATTTAAAATGGGCCAATCGGGTTGAAGCCACACGGGGCTGCAGAATTAAAGGGCGTAGCCACACGCGATCCACGGGCCGCACCAGATCTGGGGCGTGCCGATCTCTCACTGACGACCGGGGCCCGCCCGGTCGTCTTCTACCTCCAGCCGCCCACGCGACCGTGGCAGCGCCTCGCCAAACCTCTCGCCGCCCGTCAATCCAAGGAACGGTTCCTCCCCAAACTCTCTGACTAGCCATATTCTGAGGTGTTGAGCACGTCGGTGGAGTCAGCGCACGCTGGCGATGGCCGGAAAAGCTTGCGCAACGGCGGCGGTGGCAATTAGGGTTTTGTCCATGTCGGCCGAGCTCTATGGTGGGCTAAATCGATCGGGAAGACTTCGTGAAGCTTCATTGAAGCATGGGGAACAAGAATCCGGCCATAAGAAGGAGAGAAATGGCTTGGAAAATGGTAGCGACGATGGACCGAGGAGGGAAAGACCGGCGGTTGGGGAAAAACGGTATTCCGGCGTGAATACTCGATGAAACTTGATGGATCTTCCTCGAGGTGATGCGCCTGGTCATATAGAACAACATAGCACAAGTGCACAAGGAATAATCAACTGTATAAAAGGAATTTCGCGCACGAAGCAACTCTTATCATAACCGAAGTTCGTCGGAAGAAAAAGAAATACGGAGGCTAGGAGGCATGGCATGGGCTCAAATTTTACAAGCAGCTAGAACATGAGTAGGCCAACCTTTTTGCTCTAGGACCAAGGCGAGATGATGGTTGTATCGTTGGGTCGACGATAAGCAGAGGCGCGGCAAAACAGGGGATATTCCCGACAGCCTAGGTTTCGAAGTTAACAGCTTTGGGGATGGCCTAGCTGTGCAAGAACTTGATCACAAAGCTGCGCAAGAGATTGGGGAGTGAATAGAGGCAAAGAAAAGTGCTCAACACGGAGCACCTTTGCTGCAAATCGGCTGGACAGAGGAGGAATCGGAGAGAAGCAAATATGGCGCTGGAAACTTGAAGGTGAAGAAATGGTCAGCTCAGGGCCATGGAGGGGAGATAAGGAGGAGGCCAAGTTGTGCTGGGGGCAGCTGGAGTCGAGCACAAAAGTGAAAGCAGCTGCCTGGACTTTGCGTGGCATGTGGTGTCACTTGGAGAGCAAAAACAGCACTTTTCTTTGGATGACAAGTGGGTCACACCTCATCCTCATCATTTCCGCAACAATTCTACCACCTAATTCATTCCAAAATTTGCTAGATATTTATGGGATGGCTGGATTAATCATATAGAATTTGATTTTGAATTCCCAAAGTTGATTTGACAAAGTTTCATTTAAATTCAAACTTGAATTTGAATTTGAGTTGAATTCAATGTAGCTATTGACTTAAATAGCAAACTTGCTTCAAAAATTATGAAAGTTTGCAGGGAGGTTAATTGAAATATTTGGAATCCATTGGTCAACTCAAATCTTCATGTTAAATTCATTTGAATAGTATCTAATTTTATTTTTTGAATTCCCTCATTTGGAGTTGTCGACACATGGAAGTTGACTGAGTTTGGCACAAAATTCACTTCGGCCAAACAGGGAGTTCGGCCTAACTAGAATGTTGACCAATTCAAGTGTGCTTCCTTCGTGTGACTTCCATGTGGGTCCCATTGACTGATATGAGTGATACACTGATGGATACCCTCGGATACTACTGTTTGTGGGTCATTTGATCCATGTGATGCCACGTGTTGGCGCTTGATTGGATGGGATGATAATTTATAGGATTGCTCTCCCTCTTTTACCTCATTTCCTGCATAAAATGCCTGCATACACTTTTCTTCCTAAGACAAGTGGAAATAGGTTAAGTAGAAAGGTGATGTGTGCAAGAAATGATCTTTCCTTCACATAATTGAGTTATATTGATGGGTAAAATTAGGATATAATATCCGTCAACAAACTCACCCAAGCTTATCCTTTGCTCGTCTCGAGCAAAGTCAAGACTTTAGGTTGATGATTAGAAGTTGCTACTGTGTTCTACTTTTCAAAAGTACCATGTGCACAACAAAATACTCTACCTAATATTGCAAAAATTGGCTATGGTACTTCACCCATCTTAAGTCATTATGGGGCTTATGCCTTCTCCTATTCATAGGTGGTTGAAAGATAGAACAGTAATTGGAGCAGGCATAGCCTAGAGATCAAGTTTCACTCAAATTCTGGAGAGTTCAATTTAGATTCTAAGTACCTCAATTGATTCTCCCAATCACTCCTTTGTGTGTAGTGGAAATATGTCCTCACCAAGGCAATTTTGCCTATACTAATCCTACCACTAAATAAGGTTTGTATGTGGAGCTTGGTAGGGAATGTAGTAGGCATATTTGCAACACATAATATTGCTAAGTCAAAAGAGTAAGCCTTAGGAGAAAACAATTCAAAAAAATTTGATTCAAGACTTGTGCATGTGTGATGTAGTGGAACTGGAAGTGGATGTTGATATGACTCCCTTTTTATGTGGACTCTCTTTGTTGCAGGAATGAAACATGGCTACTTTTTCTCTCTTTTTTCTCATGCTTATGATGTAAGCATGCATTTTATTTTTCTTTTTCTTGTACCCATGTCTTCTACTCCTTTTTATTGCAATAAACTTGAAGAGAGTACTAAGTATGAAAGGCATGGAGTTTCTATTTTTATTGTGGAATGATGAATCGATGGAATTTTACTAACTTCTAGTGTAGAAGTTTTAGCATGTGCAAGTGAAGTCTTGACTTCAAAAATTAATGAATGAAATCTCACATAGGACTATACTAGTTTGACTAGGCTCAATGTGAAGGCAAATAGCGTGTGCATAAGGTTTACCAATGTAAAATATTATATGGCTTTGGTAGGTATTTCCCATCAAATGAGGGTAACTTAAACCTTTTTAAAATTTCTCCGGAAATCTAAGTTTTACTTTCAAACTAGGAATAGAAACCCTATCACTATATCATATCTCACAACAACCTAGAATTAGATTAAGCTTTTGCTACCCAAAATCTCTAAATTAAGGCAAAGTTAATTTTAGCCAATGAAAGCAATATTTGGAGAGTACCAAGTTGTAAACTAGGGACTTAGAAAAGTAAAATAGAGCAACTATTCATCATTTCATCTATGTGAATTCTAAATCATTCTTACCACACATCTTTATTTGATTAAAATCAAATCTACATTACTTATTTTTTTAAAAACTTTAGATGCAAGGTGGGTGAATGGATGGAAATTAAAATGCAATGGGTGTGATACAAGTTACCTCAAGTGGGGTCCTTCCTCAAGCTTGTTATTGATCATGTTCCATCATAGGGGTTGAATCCCTAACGACAAAGCTAGGCCATGAGGTTGGTATATCCTTGTTGCAATGTGGCTTTGACAATGGAGGTTGAATGTCGATGTTATGTTGCCTCCCTCGGGTACCATGAGTGTGGTTGTAGAAAGTGTTGTTGATGTCGCTTATCCGCGCCTCAAGGTCTCCCATGCGTTGAGTGTACTTTGTTATTCCATGGCTAAGGTAATGATAACCTTTAGCTACAAAAGAATGACGTGCACTCAACATGCGTTGAGTGTGTTCCCTCATTCTTTGGCTAAGGTGTATCATACATTCTTGCCATAAAGGAATAACTTGTACCTCTCATGCATTAGGTGTGATCTGTCATTCCTTGGCTAAGGTACAACATATCTATAACCACAAAGGGATGATGTGCACTCAATATGGGTTGAGCGTGATTCGTTGTTCCTTGGCTAAGGTATAAATACCTTATGGCCACATAGGAACAACTTGCACCCAATATACATTTGATGTGATCTTGTCATTACTTGTTAAGGTACATCATACCTTTTAGCCACAAAAGAAAAACTTACATCCAATGAAGGTGGAAATTTCTCTGAGCTTGAATGAGTGCTTAGAATAGAGAGTTCCTAACAATCGGATCATTGAATGTCTGCATAGTAATATTACTCCTGCAAACTCCCCTCTATGATAGAGAGGGATGGTTAGCTCCCGATACTCAAACAAATGAATTTTCGGGTTAGGTAACCGAATCTTCATTTGTACATATGGGGAAGAACAAAATCAAAGATGCATTGAGTCCAATTTCAAGTGTATCCATGAGCAATGTATTTTTCATTGATAAGAGTGGGGCTTTATGGATAAATCAATTTGCACATTTTCTAAAGCTCCTACTCCTAACAATGCAAGTGATATAAATACACTATATAGATCTATTCATCTTGTAAAGTTTATAACCATCATAGCTTTTTACACAAGAGCAAATGTTATAATTTGGATCATGACAAACAAGATCCTCAATTTTATCCTCTTGAACTTTTCTAGGAATTTGAAATTTAGTGATTCCACATAAAAATGTAATTCAAATTAAGATCAAGGATATCACTTATCCCTAGGAGTTTGAAATCTAGTGACACCATATATGTCCGAAGCTCAAACCAAAATCATGGTCATCACTATTCAGTTGCTACATGTCAATTCACCTATTAAATTATGCCAACAAATTTGTTTTATGAACCTAGGGAAAAATGACTAAGTCTATAGAACAATGTTTAAGGGGTTTTAGGTACTTGTTTTAGTTTTTTCCAGGTAAGGTGGTATTCCCTTTTGGAAATCCAAAAGATAATACCAACACTTACTATTTTGAGGATGCATGAGAATTGAATGATGAGGAAGCGACGACCTTCCTGATAATTGCAAATAAGGGCATTCAATCCTAAGGCAAACTAAACAATTAAAAATCACGAACTCATACCTTATTTGAAGAGCAATTGGTGATGAAGGCCTTTGTGTAAGAAACTCACACCCTTCGAGTTTGACGTAGGCTTGATGTTCGATGTTAGGCCAAGTTGAGGTTGGATTTGGTGATGAATTTGGTTGAGGCGTCTTCTTGGTCCTCCATTGTGTCATCATTTTGAACATTTCTCTACCTCAAACTCAAAATGAGTTTGAAGGAGAGAGGTGTTCTCAAGTCCTCCCAATGGTGGCTTGAGCTTGATGTAGCCTCGTCTTTCTTGCCAAACCACTTCTTTACAATTTTTGTCCTGCTGTAATTCAATCAAGAACAAACAAAACAACTCGAAAATGGGTTACGTTAGCCAAAAGAAAATTGAACCCTATTGTCAAATTGTCTTGCCCGACTTGAAACAACTTGTGAATGCAATGAGGAATAAAGTAAATCTTTTTGTTTGAATTAGGAAATAAGTTTAAATGGTGATGCCCAAAATTCATATCCAAATAAATTTCTTCCCTAATTCAAAGTTTTTGTTTTGGATGGTTGGAAATTTTACTTTCCAACATACAAGTGTGGAAATTCAAACATGTTGAATGCAAATGAGAAATTCAAATATCCAATTGGGAAACAAATATGAGATAACTATCAATTAACCTATTGGCAAGGACTCACCAAATTTTTGAAGTTCGATGAGTGGGACTTACCTTCGTCCTATTTTATGTGATGATTTGTTGTCCAATCCAGAGTTGAAGATGTGGACAACTTCTCCTGTTTGACATGCCAAAATTACTTTGGCTATCATTCGAACATGTGAGCCATATGGTGGCCCTAGCCTATTCGTCACCTTGATGAAGACTTGTTGATGTAGCGACGGCTTATCCCACTTGAAAATATTCTCTCATGAGCATGGTGAGGCTTGTCCTTCTTTAGGGGTGTCACTTCGACCTTCTTGATGTTCCTTTGAGTTAACCCATACTTTGATCAAGGATCAAAGACTTCCTTGGGCATGATGACATGTAGACGCCACAATCAAACAAGAAAAGCTTCATCCACAATGTCACTTACCTTAGGTTGCACGGGTTTGGTCGAAGTGTATGAATCCCAATAAGTGATTGTGGGACATCTTGGATCTTTAATGCTTTTTAAGTTTCTTGTATTTGGCCAAGAACTTCATGTAAATGTTGTCTTGATTTCTTCCTTGGCCATAGACAACATACTTCAAGGTAGGCTAGTTGAACTTAAATCCCTTGGAATCCCCATAGCCTCCTTGATTACATGGGTGATGTTGGTTCCAACCTTGACCTCCTTGTGAGTGATAGCCATTGGAGTCATTGTTTGGAAATGAAACATCCTCATGGGTCTTAAAGAAATAATTACCAAGTGTCTCATGCTGACATGGATTTTCACAAATCATGTGAATATCCATGACTTGGATCATCCCAAACACTTCTCCATTACCTTGGTCTTCATGATACATCAATGGTAAGTGTAGTTCCATAGCTAGCATGTCCACCTTGCTAAATGGTGTGCATGCTAAGCTAGGGAAATATAGAATTCTTCAATCCACCCCTTGAGTAGAGACCATATTCTCATCCATGATGAATGAGAATAGAGCTCCTTCAGCTCCAGCATGTATGTGGTCATGGATTGGTGAAGCTAACCCATGACATGAGTGTTGGATGAAGAGCCAATTATCCACCCCATGATGGAGGCAAACCAAGACGAACTCTTGGAGCCTCCCCCAAGCTTGGGGATGGATGACTTTGGCTCCTATTGGATGTTGTAATTCTTCCGCGAAAGGCAAAGGTGTTGCCTAGCGGACATTTGTTGAAGTACGCCTTGAATCATCTTGCAGTTGAGCACTTGCATCCTTGTTGGCAATCCCATGAAATGGGTTAGCCAACACTACCCTGTTTTCACACAAAAGGAGAAAACAAACAAGGGTAATCCTATCTAATAACTATTAGTACCTATAGGTTAATCACAAGTGATAGATATCCTTCACTTCCTTTTGCCTTCCCCGGCAACGGCGCTAGAAATGCTTGTTGATGTCTCCTAAGAAACACTAACACATCATCCCCATCAATAGCGCTAGAAATGTTTGTTGGTATTTCTTAACACTACAGATCATCTCTAGTAAGAGATGAGGTCCGCAAGCGCACGGAAGATACAGTTGTGGCATTTCACCCATGAGTATTCCCAAGGGTATCGTATTTATCCCAAAGGAAGGCAACGGAGTAAAGTAAACACAACTCTTATGATCAAGCTATGAGATACTAATCAATTATCTAGACAAGGGCAAGTTGATAATATGGGTAGTGTGACACACACTTGAGCAATATATTCTAGAGGGTAGATGGTTCCTAATGGAGATTAGACTAAGAGTTGGTGAGTTGCTCCTACAATGCTTCTAATATACATATACATAGCCTAGGTTAGATAATAATGAGCATGTCAATGGTGAATCCTTGTGCTAAGTTGTTCAACACATCGGGCACAGGCTTACCCCTAGCAATACTAGGGTGACTCCCGCCAAGAGCCTGTGGCATAGCCGAACGTGGAGGATTATAAAGGACGGATAGGGTTGTGACCACCTACCGCCTACCTCTTCAATCTGTTGGTGTACGAGACATCCAACGCTACTTAACTATCCTAGCACCATGCTAGCATATTAAGTAAATACTTTAAGAGCCTAGGCACAAGCCATCCTAAGGCAATGACTAACCTAAACATCGTTGAACCAATGTTGAGACATAGCATAAGTTATTCATACTAACATGATCATATCATAACTAATTAGACCATAGTGGAGGTTTGTAGTGTTTATGATGACAGAATAAGATTGTTATGGCATAATCATAAAGACTACTACTACCACATACATAGAATCCACAATCAAACAAGAAACACTTCGTCCAAGTATATGAATAAATGAAGACTAAAGATAACATCTTTATTATGCATAAAGTCACAAATACAATAAGGAATATGTGAGCCATACCTCAATTGGGATTGGTAAGAGAGACTCCTTCTACTCCTTTCCTAATTTGGACTAAGGACTAGGGACTCTCCTCTCTATAGCCTAAACTCATCTAAGACTATGGAATATAGTGTATATAATAGAACGATGCTCAAGTGGTGTGCGTGTGTGAAGTAAAGGTAGGGGGTCCTATTTATAGCTGGAGAAGGGTTAGTTCCCGCCACCAAAAGCGTGTGAGTCAGTCTTCATCGTGATCAGGGCACCACAGGAATTCGACACGTGAAAGTTGACCGTGTTTGGCACAAAATTCACTTCGGCTGAATAGGGAGTTTGACCGAACTGGAATGTGACCAATTCCAGTGTGCTTCCTCCGGGTGACTTACAGGTGGGTCCCATTGACTGATATGAGTGATACACTGTTGGATGGTCTCGGATACTACTATTTGTGGGCCATTTGATCCATGTGATGCCATATGTTGGCACTTGATTGGCTGGGATGATAATTTATAGGATTGCTCCCCCTCTTTTACCTCATTTCCTGCATAAAATGTTGCATGCACTATTCTTCCAAAGACAAGTGGAAATAGGTTAAGTGGAAAGGTGATGTGTGCAAGAAATGATCTTTCTTTCACATAATTGAGTTATATTGACGGGTGAAATTGGGATATTACAGCCAGCAACAGTCACGAACGATGATCCCCTTGGAGTGATTTGAATGTAGCCTAGAGGGGCGGTGAATAGGCTTTTTGAACTTTTCGTCGGAACCTGAAACACTTAGCAACCTAATCAAACACAGAGAAATCAGACTAGTCCGGTAGTGTGCGGGTTAGTCAGGTGTGTGCGGACTAGATCGATCAAGTTTGATCGATGATTTCAATCCAAGTACTATATGCAGTGGAAATTGAGTTATAAATAGAGTGTATTGCTTCAATAAAACTAGATATGGCACAAGTTCACTTTAGTTTCAAAGTTTTAATGTAAGTTGAACAAGATTGAGCAAACCCTAGACTGCAATGAATAGTAAGATCAAGAGCAAAGACACAATGATTTCTATCCCGTGGTTCGATTCCATAGAAGAAATCTACGTTCATGTTGAGGATCCCACGGAGGACCGGGTCTTCACCAACCCTACCCTCGTCGAATCGCCACGAAGGCCGATTCTCTTCCACTAATCACAAAGGGGGTAAATAACTGTGTTCAAGGGGCCTTCTCACAAGTTGAGGGCTCTCCAAGATTTACAAATCGAAACACCACCAAGCACACTCGAAACGTATGCAATGAAACAGCGAGAGTGTGTGAGAGAATCAAACCCAAGAGCTCAAGACGTGAAGAACGTGTCTCTCCTTTGATCTATGGTTAATACTCAAGGATTTGATCTTTCTTGCGTTGGACTGTGTGGAGAGATGTGTTTTCTGGGCTCTTGGAATGTGTGACAGCGCAGGGAGTCGAGAGAGTTTGATTAAGGGCCGTACACCTCTATTTATACTAGGGTTTCCAAGGGTTACCGTTAGGGTTTACAAAATCCGGACTAGTCTGTGGTGGACACCGGACTAGTCCAGTGTGCGGCGTGTGGGAAACCCTAAGTGTCCTGAATTATCGGACTTGTCCGGCAATTGGCGGACTAGTTCGATTTTGTTTCTGAAGATGTTCGGACTAGTCCAGCGTGGTGAATCCCTTAGTGAATTGAGTACAAGTCCGCACTTGGAGGACTTGTCCAATTTTAGTCAGAGAGGTTATCGGACTAGTCTATGGAATATCGGACTTGTCTGATATTGATCAGAAGGATTATCGGACTAGTTTGAACTTTATTGGACTAGTCCGTTGCGGACAAGTCCGCACTGGGTGAACTTGTCCAATCCTAGACAGAGAGATTATCGGACTAGTCCGGACCTGTGTAAATTTGTGCATTGATAGTGTTTTCTTTTGCTTGAGCTCTTGGGGTGTGTTTCTCCAACACAGTCCATACACAAAGAGTATTCTATGCATCTCTTGAGCTCTTTTCAAGTTGATGCCTCACTGTCCTTTCTTTTTGCGCTTTCTTTATAATTTCATTAAAAACTGCGCTCATCTCAACAATTTGGTTAGGATCTCATTTGTTTATCATAAATCAACCAAAACCGACAAGGGATGCCTAGATGCACTTTCAATCTCCCCCTTTTTGGTGATTGATGACAACCAATTGAGATTTCACAAGTATGATTAAAATTCAGATTTTCATAAAGTGTGCACATATGAGCATGGAACAAATTGAGCAATAAAAACATAAGACATATGTGCACTCTTTATGGTGCGGTGCAAGACTAAGTGTGTGTAAGCAATAATCGTGATGAGAATGAGATAAATGACATAATCATATCAACATCAAGCATATATGTCAATTTCAGAGCAAAGACATAGATTATATCAAAGCATAATCACACACTTCATAACCATGACTAGAAACATAATAAAAGCATAATGAAAGTTTTACAACCCCAACAACAGTCTTACAAAGAGCAAAAGATGCAAAAGAGCTCTCATCTCTCATCTACTGCTAGACCTAGTGACTCCCCCTCAATCACTCCCGCTTTGGCATCAAGGCACCAAAAAGAAGGAGAGGAGGGATCTAGCAATCGCCGTCGACTCACTCCTCGTTGTCGGTCCTCTCATCGTCTTCATCTTCAGGCTTAGGAGGAGGAGGAGGAGGAGCGGATCCACTCGAAGTGCCCCCAACACCAAAATAGGCAAGCTCAGAAGGAGATAAAGGTGGAAGCTCAGAGAAGTCTGAAGCTGAGTCATCAGAGATAATGGGAGATCCAACAGACTTGATCTCCAGCTTCTGACAAATATTCTTGGCATTTTCCTTCGCAGACTTCATGTATGCCTTCCTTGCCTTGCTCAACTTATGAAGCTTCACTTCAGCCTTTTTGCAGGGGCCAAAGATGGCGGCCAAATACTTCAAGATGCCACTAGGAGACCCTTTCTGAGGAGGGGCCCTAATAGTGGGAGCAGTCCTTGCATCTCCTTTAGCCCTCCTCAAAGCCTCTTCACTTGACATAGGAGATGGAGCAGCTGGGAGAGTGGCTTGAGGAGGCTTCTGGGGCCTTAAAGGAGTATCCTCTACATCCTTCACAAACTCAATTCCTGTGACTTTCTCAATCATAAACACCAGGTATGGTGCATAGCCAAAGGAGCAGTTTGGTGTGCAGGAGATGTTCACCATATCATTCCAAATATAGTCGAAGACATCAAACTTCCTGTTCTTGCTTATCACCTTCATCAGTGTCCTAAGGTAACCTTGAACACTTCCTGCATCTCCATCTTTTGGAGCTATTGTATTCCAGAGCACTCTATTTAGAACCATGAAGAATGGCTTCATGTTCTTTGTGGAAGGGGGATTGAATTTCAAGCGAGTTTCATAGAGGAAATTCATCTTGTCTTTCTCCAGGACGCCAATGTTGTGGATGATGAGCTCATTGTTGCCAGTGTCTTCCAGGTGAAGCAATCTCGCATTTCATCATAAGCCACAGTGTACTTGGATCAGTGAGTCATCCAAGTCACCCTTTCTTCTTCATCACTAGCAAAATAGCACGTAGCATACAACTGAGCAATAAACTTCATCATTCCAGTTGTATCTGAAGGCAAACAAATCCTTCAGACCATGCCTCACCACAACTGCAACACATCATCAAATGTTGGGCAACTCTTTCTCTCAAAGTGACTCCAGTCAATCCACTGGCTACGGACCACCGGAGTCTTCATCGTGAGGTACACAGAACTATAGTAGTCCGCGTGGAAGTTGCTCCAGAACCTTGCATCAGCTGCCTTTCATGAACTGCTATAACAGTCAATCGTCCTGAGCTTTGAAGCCACATCTCTTCCTTTGCCATTGAATCTTTCTTCATAGGGGTCCTTGTGCCCCTGTCTTGGTGCACTCATATGGAGAGGGCCAATCGGGCCGGAGGCGATCGCTTTCCCTTTGCCCTTAGCTTGGCGATAAGATGCTGAGCTAGGACCATCTTCATCCTTTCCTTTGGATGCGGGCTTCTTGGCCAAGACCTTTCGCCGCACCAGAGGTGGAGTGGGCGACGGGTCAGCGGCACGGTTTTGCAGCTTCTTGATATGGCCCGTCGAGGACCAAAGCAATGACTCTTGGTCCATCTCGGCCTCATAGTTAGAGATCTCATCATTGGAGCTTGACATGGTCCTGACAAGAGGATTATACAATACATGGATGAGGATTGATGGCAAGGCAATGCATTGAGTAGTTGGAATTTAGGGTTGAGTTCACTCAAAAATCAGACTTGTCCAGTGCTCAAGTGCGGACTAGTCCGGGGTACCGGACTTGTTCGTACAGAGACCGGACTAGTCCGGTGTTCAACTGCTCAAACCCTAACTAGCAAATCAATGGAGTTTCTGAATGCAAAAATGGCTCAATGTAGATGTAATTCAACAAGGAGTGATGTATTAACAAGTGGAACTAAGCTATTTGGTCCATAGCACAACAAATCAAAGGTTCTAGGGTTTTGGAGAAAGTTTACCAAAATCCTTCGATTCTTGAGGTTGGAGGTGTTATTGGTGCGGACAAGTTTGTGGACCTCGCTCCCCTTGCAATGAAGATCGTTTTCCATGGAGAGTTGACGAAATTTGGTGGAGGAATCGCCAAATCACCTTGGGGGCACTCGAGTGAGGAGAGAGAATGTGAGGAACATTGTGAGGATGAAGGATATTAGGGTTTGGAGGGCCTAGGGTTATTGAGTCAAAAAATCGGACTAGTCCGTGATCAACTGGACTAGTCCAGACTACCGGACCTCTCCGGACTAGTCTGCAGTGTGCGGACTAGTTCGGGTAACTACGGACTAGTCTGTGGTCACCAGAACGGAAGCATTTAGCCCATTCGTGTATATTCGAAGGTTCTTACAAAGAAAATAGGGGGCAAAACACGCAAATAATCTTTGATGAATATGATCAGTAAACATACAACAATCAAGCTATGACCATATGTCACCAAGATCAAGTAATTGAAAGTCTTTTGAGAAAATGGAGAGAGATAATTTTCATAACACAATCAATAGATTTTGAATATCGCATACAGGTATGCAAGTTTTCAAGCCACGTTCCGAGCATCAAGGATATTTAGTTCATTTCAGAGCTCGCAAAAATGTTTTTTATCAAGTGGCTTGGTAAAGATATCGGCTAGTTGTTTTTCGGTGTTGACATGGGAAATGGCTATGTCTCCTTTCATTGAGTGGTCTCTCAAAAAGTGATGCCGAGTTCTATGTGTTTTGTCCTAGAGTGCTCAACGGGGTTATGGGCAATTTTAATAGCACTCTCATTATCACAAAGGAGTGGAATACGACTCATATTGTAACCGTAATCCGTTAGAGTTTGTCGCATCCAAAAGAGTTGTGCACAACAACTCCCGGCTGCAACGTACTCCGCTTCAGCCATGGATAAGGCAATGGAGTTTGTTTCTTGGAGGACCAAGAAACTAGGGATCTACCTAGGAATTGGCATGTACCAAAGGTACTTTTTCTATCTACTTTGCATCCGGCATAATCTGCATCGGAGTATCCAATGAGATTGAACTTGGAACCTTTAGGGTAAAAAAGGCCCAGGTTGGGTGTATGAACTAAATATCGCAAGATTCTTTTTAAGGCTGTCAAATGACACTCCTTAGGATTGGCTTGAAATCTTGCACACAAACATACACTCAACATAATATCAGGCCTAAATGAACATAAGTAAAGTAGGGATCCAATCATGGAGCGATATACCTTTTGATCCGCGTTTGGTCCATCTTCATTGAGATCCAAGTGTCCATTTGTTGCCATGGGAGTCTTTATAGGATTTGCCTTGTCCATTCCAAATTTCTTGAGTTTGTCTTGAGTATACTTGGTTTGGCTTATAAACGTCCCTTCATTTTGTTGCTTCACTTGGAATCCCAAGAAATATCTCAATTCTCCCATCATAGACATCTCGAATCTATCTGTCATAATCTTACTAAATTCTTCACAAAAATATTTGTTAGTTGAACCAAATATAATATCATCAACATAAATTTGACAGATAAATAGATCATTGTCAAAGTGCTTGGTAAATAATGTGTAATCAGCTTTGCCAATCTTAAATCTATTTTCAATAAAAAAATCCCTAAGGCACTCATACCAAGCTCTAGGAGCTTGATTGAGGCCATACAGAGCCTTACGCAGTTTGAACACATGGTCGGGGAACTCTTGATCTTTGAATCCGGGGGTTTGCTCCACGTACACCTCCTCCTTGATTGGTCCGTTGAGGAAGGCGCTTTTCACATCCATTTGATAGAGACTGAAATCATGGTGAGTAGCATATGCAAGTAATATTCTAATTGATTCAAGCATAGCTACGGAAGCAAAAGTTTCGTTGGAATCCAAACCTTTGACTTGTAAATACCCTTTGGCCACAAGTCGCGCCTTGTTTCTTGTCACCACTCTGTGTTCGTCTTGCTTGTTGCAGAAGACCCATTTCGTGTCGGCGACGTTGAACTTGGGCCTTTAAACAAGTTCCCACACCTCATTATGTTTGAAGTTGTTCAGTTCTTCTTGCATTGCCACCACCCAATCTGGATCTTTTAATGCATCTTCAACCCTGTGAGGTTCCAAAGAGGATACAAACGAGTAATGTTCACAAAAATTAGCATTTCAAGATCTATTGGTTACTCCCTTTTGGATGTCACCGATTATGTTGTTGATGGGGTGATCTCTTTGGATACATTGGTTTACTCTTGGGTGTGGCACTTGTGGTCTTGAATCTTCATGGTCATCTTCTTCGTCCCCTAGATGGTTGCCCTCATTGATTTGTTGGTCACCTTGATCTTTATGAGGTTGATCTTGTGTAGAAACTCCCCCTTGATCAATTACCTCTACTTGTGGTTCATCTTCTTCATTTGCAATTTGAGGTGGCGCTTGGTCGAACATCACCCAACGCCATTCTTCTCAACGCTTGACATGGAGCTTCTTCTCTATCTAGCACACATTGATCAACTTGCTCTTCTTGAGAGATGTTAGTTTCATTGAACACTACGTCACATGCTACTTCAACAAGTGTGGAGACCTTGTTGAAGACACGATAGGCGTAAGAGTTTGAATCATAGCCAAGCAAGAAATCTTCATCGGACTTCGAAGTGAACTTTGAAGTCCTAGGCTTCTTGTTCAAGATATAACATTTAGAACCGAAAACTCAAAAATAGGAAATATTAGGCTTGTTACCGGTGAGTAGTCCATATGACGTTTTCTTGAGTAGGCGATGAAGATAGAGTCAATTTATGGCGTGGCAAGCGGTGTTGACCGCTTCAACCCAAAATCAATCCAAAGTCGTGTACTCATCAAGCATTGTCCTCGCCATCTCTATGAGGGTTCGATTCTTCCTTTCGGCTACTCCATTTTGTTGAGGGGGGTACGGTGCTGAAAATTCATATTTTATGCCTTCTTCATCTAGGTACTTCTCAACTTGGGTGTTCTTGAACTATGTGCTATTGTCACTTCCTACATTCTTGATCTTCAATGAAAATTAATTTTGGACACGCTTGAGAAACTTCTTGAGGGTTCCTTGAGTTTCTGTCTTATCATGCAAAAAGAAAACCCACGTGAAGCGCGAAAAATCATCAACAATTACTAAATTGTATTTGTTACCTCCGATGCTTATGTAAGCAATTGGACCAAATAGATCCATGTGAAGTAGATCGAGTGGTCTTGTCGGTGTCATGACATTCTTCGTGGGATGGGGTGCTCCTACTTGCTTCCCGGTTTGGCACACGCTACAAGGCCTGTCTTTCTCAAAAACAACATCCTTCAAACCTCGAATGTGATCGCCCTTAAGGAGTTTTTGAAGATTCCTCATACCAACATGTGCTAGCTGTCTATGCTACAGTCAACCCATGTTGGTCTTTGCAATCAAACATGTGTAAATTTTGGCTTTATCTTTGTTGAAGTCAACAAGATAAAGCTTTCCCTTTAACACACCCTTGAATGCAACCGAGACATCACTCCTTCTAGAAACGGTCACACCATCATTAGTGAACAAGCAATTATAACCCTTGTCACATAATTAAAATATGGATAGTAGGTTATATTCTAAGGAATCGACATGTAAAATATGAGAAAGAGTGTGTGGAGACGAAATCACAATTTTACCGGTACCGAGAACCCTTCCTTGACTGTTATCGCCAAAATAGATGCCTTCGCTTGGATCTTCATTTTCTTCATATTCAACAAACATCCTTCTTTCTCCGGTCATGTGGTTGGTGCATCCACTATCTAGCATCCATTTCGATCCACCGGAGGAATAGGAGTGCAAAAACAAATTACGCCTTGGTTTTAGGTAGGTACCCAAGCTTGCTTGGGTCCTTTGAGGTTAATTACAAGTGATTTGGGCACCCACACATGAGACTTGGTGTTCCCATGGCGTGGCCCAACATGTTTAGCATTAACTCTACCAATATTACTTTTTATGAGAACATATGATGCGTCAAAGGTTCTAAACAATAGTTGTTGCTCATATGTGTTAACATTTTTGGACTTCTCAACATTATTAGGCTTTCTAGTTTGAGAGGAGTTTCCCTTGACAAAAGCAATGTGTTCCTTGTTATTCTTGTGGCTTCGAGCATTTTGCTTTTCACCATAAGAATACCCAATGCCATATTTGATATTAGGAGGTCTTGTGGCCAAGTATGCACTGCGTGCATACTTGACCTTCTCTTTGTCAAATATGCCACTACGGAAGGATTCTTGTCCTTTGTCAAGTTCGATTTATCCTTCAAGTTAGTGTAAATTTTAGCACATGTACAAGTAATAGTATTTCAGATTTGAAGTGTTGAGAAGGTGAGCTTGAAGAGGATGAAGGGTCACTTTGTTTGAGTGACTCAACTTGTACCTCAAGGATCGTGTTAACTTTGGTTAAGTTAGCAAGTTCATCCTTGATGATTACATTTGAGTCGCTTAACTTCAAGCAAGTTTCCTTGCTTGAAGCTAACTCAAGTTCTAGTGACTTGGTTTGCTCCTTTTCAAGTTTAAGGAGATTTTTGATCTTAAGATATTCCTCCTTTTAAAGGATGATCATATCTTCTTGGCGATCAACAAGCTCCTCCTTATCAACAAGCTTATCCATCAAGAATTTCATTTTTGTAACAGTTTTCTTATCTAAGCCAACAAGCATATCTTCATCATCACTATAAGCATCACTATCACTAGAGAAAGAATGTGAAGAGGAAGATTTAGTTGTTACCTTTATTTTACCTTCCTTTGCCATTAGACATGTGTCGTTGTCCTTCCTTGCGCCAATAGTTGGGAAAAGGATGGATTTCTTGGTTGTCTTCTTGATGGCTATGCTAGCCATCTCCTCTTCGTATGAGGACTCATCATTGGAGTCCCACTCCTTTCCTAGGTGCGCTTGTCCAATTTTCTTTTTCTTCTTGAACATCTTCTTGGGTTGAGGCTTTGTATCCTTGGTCTTCTTCTTGTTTTCTTCATAGGGACAATCAACTATAAAGTGATCGTATTCACCATAGTTATAACAAGCTCGCCTCAACTTAAGTCTTGATTTGTCTTTGTGTCTTCCTTCATTTGATCTACCACCTTGTCCTATTTTCATCATGATATTGAATTTCTTCATAAAGAGGATCATATCTTCTTCATCTATATTGTTGCTTTCGTCCTTGCTGTCCTCTTCTTGTTAAGCTTCTCGATCTTCTTTTGACATGGGCTTGCAAGTGGACTTCAAAGTGATTACTTTCTTCTTTGCCGAGGTGAGGTCGGCAATCTCTTTGACATGTTTTGCTTGCTTTTCCATCATCTCAAAATTGATAATCTTTCCAAGCAATTCGTTCGGGGTCATTTTCTTGTACTCGGGGCTTTCTCTAATCATCGAGCACAGGTTTACGTTGCGAGGCATGAAGGCTCTGAGAATTAGCTTCACCACCTCGTGATCATTCCACTTTTTGCTTCCATTGGCTCGAACTTTATTGATGAGAGTCTTCAACCGATTGTACATGTCTTGTGGTGACTCATCTTCTTCTATGGCGAATCTTCCCAATTTGCCTTCGATCATTTCAATCTTGGCCTCTCGCACATGACGATCGCCTTCATGTGCAGTTTGTAATATGTCCCATATTTCCTTAGCAATCTCGAGTCCATCCACTTTGGTGAACTCTTCTCGACTCAATGATGAAGTTATGACAGCCGCAGCTTGAGCGTTCCAATGAATAGCTTGCTCTTGACTTGGTGTGAGCTCTTCATTGTCATCCGGGATATCTATCCCTGTACTATATGCCACAAGCTTGGGTTAAGTGATATTAAATGCATCTTCATATTTTTCCTCCACATTGAATAATCATTGCCATCAAAGTATGGGGCTTTTCCCTAGAGGAATTGATAAATAATGATTATTGTTTGAATTTAAACGATCATAGTTAAAAGGATACCCAGAGTAGTCGGTGTGACTACTCCCCTTATTCTTCTTCTCATCATCGATCTTTATCTTCCCTTTGGAGTGTGCCTTCTTGCTGAGGAGCACCTTGAGTCCAAGCGTCTCCTCATCACCATCCTCGAAGTCTTGGATGGCGTCCAGGAGCCTCTCCAACCTCTGAGTCTTTTCATATTCAACTTTCTCTTGGTTGAAGTTCTTGTGCACATCCTTCATGTCCGTCATCTTCTCTTCGAGCAATTAGTCTCTTTTTGAAGAGTCCTGCTCTGATACCAATTGAATGTAGCCTAGAGGGGGTGAATAGGCTTTTTGAACTTTTTGTCGGAACCTGAAACACTTAGCAACCTGATCAAACACAGAGAAATCGGACTAGTCCGGTAGTGTGCGGACTAGTCCAGTGTGTGTGGACTAGATCGATCAAGTTTGATCGATGATTTTGATCCAAGTACTCTATGCAGCGGAAATTGAGTTATAAATAGAGTGTATTGCTTCAATGAAACTAGATACGTCACAAGTTCACTTTAGTTTCAAAGTTTTAAGTAAGTTGAACAAGATTGAGCAAACCCTATATTGCAATGAATAGTAAGATCAAGAGCAAAGACACAATGATTTTTATTCCCGTGGTTCGATTCCACAGAGGAAATCTACATCCATGTTGTGGAGACCACGGGGGACTGGGTCTTCACCAACCCTACCCTCGTTGAATCGCCACGGAGGCTGATTCTCTTCCACTAATCACAAAGGGGGTAAATAATCGTGTTCAAGGGGCCTGGTCACAAGTTGAGGGCTCCCCAAGATTTAGAAATCGAAACACCACCAAACACCCTTGAAAAGTATGCAATAAAACAGCGAGATTGTGTGAGAGAATCAAATCCAAGAGCTCAAGATGTGAAGAACATGTCTCTCCTTTGATCTATGATTAATACTCAAGTATTTGACCTTTCTTGCATTGGATTGTGTGGAGAGACGTGTTTTCTAGGCTCTTGGAAGGTGTGACGGCGCAGGGAGTTGAGAAAGTTTGATTAGGGGTCGTACACCTCTATTTATACTAGGGTTTCCAAGGGTTACCATTAGGGTTTACAAAGTACGGACTAGTCTGATGAGGACATCACAACAGCAGAGACGCGCATTGAACTGCAAGGACCAATCACAAGAGCACGGGCACGGTTATTAAATCAGCAGGTGAATTCGTTCTTAACTTCTTTTGCATGTGAGTTTGAGAATAGATTGCTATGTGATGATTTAATTGTTATTAGGAATAATGGAAAAGATCAATAAGTGAAGGAAGGAGGCCTTGGGAGCGTGGAGAACCACCTGGGACGTCCACAAGTAGATGGAAACAGTTTACAACTCGGACTCGAGTTCAACTCGGAGTCCAGGAGCAGTCCAACTTAAAACAGACGCCCAGGAGGCATACGGACTCCGTTTTTGACGTTCTACATATGCACGGAAAGAGGAGAAGATAAACTTTCCAATGGTTCTGGTCCCACATCAAAATTCCTCCGGAGTCATTGGGAATGGTCGAAACAAGTCGAGTCCATATTTCTGTCCGGTGCTGCGCCACCGAATCGGGCCTTTGGGCCTTGTATCCCGTAAGAGTCCATTAGGGACGCGTCTAATCGTGTTTTGGTCGAACACTAGCCTATAAATACTGCAGCCGTCGGTCATATTCGGTGGGTTTTGCTTAGATCAATAATATCGCCGTTCTACGGTTTGTGAGACCCCAATTTCGCGATTTCCGATTGTGTCTTCTACGTTCTTGCTCGTGTTCTCGATTGCACTTGCAGGGATTAGCCTTCTTGGCGAGGTCAAGCGTGTGCAGCACGGTTGATAACCAACGGAGCCGTGGTGTAGTGATTGCAGGGGTACTCGAACCGCTCGAGTGCCGCGGATCATCAACGCCGAGTTCTCCATCAATCGACCTATCCATTGCCTTTCGGAAGATCGGGACCAATTTTACTCATCAATTGGTATCAGATTTCCAGGTTGCCCGTGAGGTATCTTTGTTTTCCTTCCTTCCATTAGATCGATTTTGTTTCGTACCTAGAGTCCACAAAAAAGCCACAAAAAAAAATTAGATCGTTTTTACCGCTTCCCAGACTATAGTGCATGCAGTTTCGTTTTTCAGTTTGTATTGTTGAGTTTGCATTCGTGTGGTTGAGTCTTGTTGCTGGTTTAGCTTTGTGTTTTTTGGTCCTAGTTATCGTGTTTCGTCCTTGTTTTCTTGCTATTCGACACCTATTCCACAATCCCTAAATAACAAACCGATCTGCCACGTTCATCGGTTTGCCCTAGCTAGCCGCCTTGCGTGAACTCCCGCATCGCCAGCCCTAGATTAGGTGACAAATCTTTGTGCCATTCATCCTTGAATCATCACACACCACCCCATAAGTTGCTGTGCAAATTCTCGATCGTTTTCGTATCCGTTTGCAAGTTCTGTTCTCAAACCGAGTTGGAATCAACATCCAAAAAAACGTAACTCGGACAGCCTACCTTAAAACGGTCATAACTTTCGCATACGAACTCGAAATCGGGCGAATTTTTTTTTCAAATTCATCTACGCGAAATTTCGCATCTGATTTTCCGCGGCAAAGCCGCGTTCGGCGAAATTAGATTGCCCAAATTCCCCTCGGAAGATAGGCTATCCGGCCTCCGAAGTTTCAGCACGAATTTTAAAGAACCTTCTTGATTTTCTATAGGCCGCATATTACATCCAATTGAGCTGCAAATTTGTGTGCTTCCTATATTTGTGCTACTGAGTAAAGAAAAAATATCAAAAAAGTATTACAAAAAAGAAAAAAAATAGTGAAGAGCACGCATATTAAAGCAATTGGCCTATACCACTTGGTGCTGTTTGTTTGGTTATATCATTCTGTCTTTCTTTTGCCTTGATACTTCCTTGTGTTGTTCTAGGCTCTAGGGCACTCAGTTGACCAGCAACAGTTTCTTACATTGAATACTTATTCAACTTTGTTTAGCTGTTAACGCTTTTTTGCTTATTAGCCACCATATTGTGCCATCCAAGCTCCACCTTTCTCTTGAGCATAACAGGTACCTTTGCAATCACCCCACGCTTCATTGGTTCATCTCACCGTCTATACCACCTGCTGTATCGGTAAGAACACTTGTAAGAGCGTGGTAAGACGCTTGAGCGAGAGATATTGTTTTCTTCCACCTTCCACATTGTCACTGTAGTTGATAGGGATAACATTTTTTTTGTTGTCTTTTGTTTCCTACTAACAATGGCAGGAGAAGAAAATAATGATGAATGTGTTCAACATGTTGAGTTACGTGATATGTTCGCCAAATACAACGCATCAACGGAGGAGTCATTGGCGAACTTGACTCGCAAACTGGATGACCTTGCTCTTCGGATGAATACTTTTAAGGCTCGGTTGCCTCTCGCTGGAAGACAAGAAGACAATGCTTATGATGAACTGGAAGATCACAGTAATCAGCCAAGACTGCCACTTTATCATCGAGGTATGGGAGGTAATAATCATAACAATTATAACCGCCCTCCTGATGATCCTTTTGCTAAAGTGAAATTTACTATACCCTCTTTTTCTGGTGCTTATGATGCTGAGGCTTATCTTGATTGGGAGATGACAGTAGAGCAAAAATTTAATTCCCATCTTGTTCCTGAACAACATAGAGTTCGTCAAGCCACTAGTGAGTTTAAGGACTTTGCTATCATATGGTGGAATGAACTTGTTAAAACTAGAACTGATCCTCCAACATGGGATAGATTAAAGGAAGCTATGCGTGTTCGATTTGTTCCTCCATCTTTTCAGCAGGACCTTCGCAAAAAATTGCAGCGTTTAGACCAAGGTAACATGTCCGTAGAGGAGTATTATCAAGAGTTACAAAAGGGTATGCTGCGTTGTGGGGTAGTAGAGGACATGGATGATAAATTAGCTCGTTTTTATGGGGGGTTGAGGCGTGAAATTCAGGACATTGTTGATTACAAAGAATATGATACTGTTAACAGATTGTTTCAGCTTGCTATGTTGGCAGAAAAAGAATTGCAGGGCCGACAACAACAGCAACAACGCACGAGGAGCAACTTCACGCCGCGTGCAGCAACTACACCATCCAAAACAGCACCATCTTCGGCCCCCCGTGCAGCGACTACACCACCCAATGGCGGCCAACGAACTATTCCTACTGCTCCACCTTCTCGCGTGCCGGAAGGCAGCAAGGCGACATCATTCAAGCCTTCGTCGTCCACTCCTTCTACGGGTCGTACTTCCGACATTAAGTGTCACCGCTGCCAGGGACTTGGTCATATGATGAGAGATTGCCCGAGCAAACGAGCAACATAGCACGCGACGATGGCGGGTATGATAGTACTTCGGATGTTGAAGATGAATATTCTCTTGCTACTGACTTTACAGATCCAAATGACGAACACACCGAAGAAGAGGTACTTGGTACAGCGGCGACGGAGAACTATAGGAGCATCATTGTGCAGCGTGCCTTGAGCTCCAAAGTGGAGACCGACGACAAGCTACAACGACACAACCTCTTCCACATGTTTCTCGTCATCAAGGACTGTCGTGTACACACTATAATTGATGGAGGTAGCTGCAATAACTTGGTAAACACGGACCTCGTCAAGAAACTCGGTTTGACAACAAGAGCACACCCTCATCCGTACCACATTCAATGGTTCAACAACAGCGGTAAGGTTCGGGTAACACAAACAGCGAGAATCCATTTTTCAATTGGTTCATACCATGATTTTGCTGATTTTGATGTTGTTCCTATGGATGCTTGTTCTCTTTTATTGGGTCGTCCTTGGGAATTTGATACAGATGCTATTCATCATGGTAGAACCAATAAATATACTCTCATGCATAAGGGAAAGAAAATCACTTTGCTCCCCATGACTCCTGCTGAAATTGTGCATTTTGAGAAGAGTAAAATTCGTGAGGGCAAAGAAACTAAATTAGAATCTGAAAAACAGCAAGTTATTAAGTTAAAATCACCATCATTGCTCGCAACTAAATCTGAACTTGCTGATTTATTCGATGCTAAGGGGATGTGCTATGCTTTAGTTTGCAAAGAAGCCATGTTTTCACTTCATGAATTGTCTATTGCATTGCCCCCTGCTGTTGCTAACCTTTTGCAGGAGTTTGAGGATGTGTTTCCCTCCGAGATACCCCCTGGTTTACCACCGATGAGAGGCATTGAACACAAGATCGATTTGATTCCAGGAGCAAGTTTGCCAAATCGTGCAGCATACAGGGTGAATCCACAAGAAACTAAGGAAATTCAGCGACAAGTCCAAGATCTTTTGGACCGCGGGTACATTCGTGAAAGCCTTAGCCCTTGTTCCGTTCCTATTCTTTTGGTTCCTAAGAAAGATGGTAGTTGGCGCATGTGTGTTGATTGTCGAGCGATTAATAACATCACCATTCGATATCGTTATCCTATTCCTCGATTAGATGACATGCTTGATGAATTGAGTGGTGCTATCATCTTCACAAAAATTGACTTGCGTAGTGGTTACCACCAAATTAGAATGGCACTAGGAGATGAATGGAAAACTGCATTTAAAACCAAGTTTGGACTTTATGAGTGGTTAGTCATGCCTTTTGGTTTAACTAATGCACCCAGCACCTTTATGCGATTAATGAACGAGGTTTTACGTGCTTTCATTGGACAATTTGTGGTGGTTTACTTCGATGATATCATCATTTACAGCAAGTCATATGATGAACATCTTGATCATTTACGTGCTGTTTTTACTGTTTTGAGAGATGCACGTTTGTTTGGTAACCTCGAAAAGTGCGTTTTTTGCACCAATCGAGTCTCGTTTCTTGGCTATGTCATTTCCTCGCAGGGAATTGAGATGGATGAGGCAAAAATTGAAGCAATCACCAGCTGGCCAGCCCCAACTACCGTCACACAGGTTCGTAGTTTTCTTGGTCTTGCAGGATTTTATCGGCGCTTTGTGCGGGATTTCAGCACCATTGCAGCACCTCTACATGAGCTAACGAAGAAGGGAGTTCCATTTCGATGGGGCGAACAGCAGCAACAAGCTTTTGATGCTCTCAAATCGAAGCTTACACAAGCACCATTACTACAACTTCCTGATTTTGACAAGACCTTTGAGCTACAATGCGATGCAAGCGGCATTGGTATTGGAGGCGTTCTCATACAAGGAGGTAAACCCGTTGCTTTCTTTAGTGAAAAACTTCATGGTCCTTCTCTGAATTACTCCACTTATGATAAGTAATTGTATGCCTTAGTCCGTGTATTACAAACATGGCAACATTATCTTTGGTCTAAGGAGTTTG
This sequence comes from Tuctoria greenei, assembly GCA_036927565.1. Taxonomy (NCBI): domain Eukaryota; kingdom Viridiplantae; phylum Streptophyta; class Magnoliopsida; order Poales; family Poaceae; genus Tuctoria; species Tuctoria greenei. The sequence continues at coordinate 113,839,859 of JAYESD010000011.1, read as the reverse complement.
TCATACATTCCGATCATGAATCATTGAAGTATCTTAAGTGTAAACCAATCTGAATAAACGACATGCTAAATGGATTGAGTTCATAGAGTCGTTTCCATACATCATTAAGCATAAGAAAGGGAAGGAAAATATCATTGCCGATGCATTATCTAGGCGTTATACCATGCTGTCCCAACTTGATCATAAAATCTTTGGTTTGGAAACAATTAAAGCATTATATCCTACTGATTTGGACTTCAAAGTTGCTTTTGAAAATTGTAGAGAAGGAAGAACTTGGAATAAATATGTGCTGCGAGAGGGTCTCCTCTATCGTGCTAACAAGCTATGCGTTCCAGCTAGCTCCGTTTGTCTATTGCTTTTGCAGGAAGCACATGGAGGAGGTTTTATGGGGCATTTTGGAGTGAAGAAAACTGAAGACGTGCTGTCCACACACTTCTTTTGACCAAAGATGAGGCGTGATGTCGAGCGCTACGTGTCAGGATGCACTACTTGCAACAAAGCTAAGTCTCGTCTTAACCCACATGGTCTTTATATGCCTCTTCCTGTTCCTAGTGTACCTTGGGAGGATATTTCTATGGACTTTGTTTTGGGATTGCCTAGGACAAAGAGGGGGAGGGATAGTATTTTTGTAGTTGTTGATCGTTTTTCCAAAATGGCACACTTTATACCTTGTCATAAGAATGATAATGCCTCACACATTGCTGATTTATTTATGACGGAAATTGTTCGTTTACATGATGTGCCAAATACCATTGTTTCTGATCGTGATGCAAAATTTTTAAGTCATTTTTGGAGAACTTTGTGGTATAAATTGGGAACCAAGTTGCTGTTTTCAACTACATGTCACCCACAAACGGATGGACAGACCGAGGTAGTTAATCGTACTTTATCCACTATGTTACGGGCTGTCTTGAAAACAAATTTGAAGTTGTGGGAGGAGTGTTTACCACATATTGAATTTGCTTACAACAGATCCGTTCACTCTACGACAAAGGTAAGTCCATTCCAGGTAGTGTATGGTTTCAATCCCCGTGCTCCTATTGATTTACTACCTTTGCCTCCTTCTGAAACTATAAATTTGGATGCTACACAACGATCTGAATTCATTCTTAAGATGCATGAAACTACAAAGAAAAATATTGAAATGATGAATGAGAAGTATAGGATTGCAGGTAGTAAAGGTAGAAAAGAAGTAAAACTTGAACCGGGCGATTTGGTGTGGTTACATTTGAGAAAAGAGCGATTTCCCAACTTGAGAAAATCTAAACTTATGCCACGAGATGCTGGTCCTTTTAAGATCGTTGAAAAGATTAATGATAATGCATATAAGCTTGAATTGCCTCCCGATTTTGGGGTTAGTCCTACATTTAACATTTCAGATTTGCAACCGTACTTGGGGAAGAAGATGAACTTGAGTCGAGGACGACTCCAATTCAAGAGGGGGAGGATTATGAGGACATCACAACAGCAGAGAAGCGCATTGAACTACAAGGACCAATCACAAGAGCACGGGCACGGTTATTAAATCAGCAGGTGAATTCGTTCTTAACTTCTTTTGCATGTGAGTTTGAGAATAGATTGCTATGTGATGATTTAATTGTTATTAGGAATAATGGAAAAGATCAATAAGTGAAGGAAGGAGGCCTTGGGAGCGTGGAGAACCACCTGGGACGTCCACAAGTAGATGGAAACAGTTTACAACTCGGACTCGAGTTCAACTCGGAGTCCAGGAGCAGTCCAACTTAAAACAGACGCCCAGGAGGCATACGGACTCCGTTTTCGATGTTCTACATATGCACGGAAAGAGGAGAAGATAAACTTTCCAATGGTTCTGGTCCCACATCAAAATTCCTCCGTAGTCATTGGGAATCGTCGAAACAAGTCGAGTCCATATTTCTGTCCGGTGCTGCGCCACCGAATCGGGCCTTTGGGCCTTGTATCCCGTAAGAGTCCATTAGGGACGCGTCTAATCGTGTTTTGGTCGAACCCTAGCCTATAAATACTGCAGCCGCCGGTCATATTCGGTGGGTTTTGCTTAGATCAATAATATCGCCGTTCGACGGTTTGTGAGACCCCAATTTCACGATTTCTGATTGTGTCTTCTACGTTCTTGCTCGTGTTCTCGATTGCACTTGCAGGGATTAGCCTTCTTGGCGAGGTCAAGCATGTGCAGCACGGTTGATAACCAACGGAGCCGTGGTGTAGTGATTGCAGGGGTACTCGAACCGCTCGAGTGCCGCGGATCATCAACGTCGAGTTCTCCATCAATCGACCTATCCATTGTCTTTCGGAAGATCGGGACCAATTTTACTCATCATAGTCCATGGTGGACACCGGACTAGGCCGGTGTGCCGCGTGTGGGAAACCCTAAGTGTCCTGAATTATCGGACTTGTCCGGCAATTGGCGGACTAGTCCGATTTTGTTTTTGGAGATGTTCGGACTAGTTTGTCACATATCGGACTAGTCCAGCATGGTGAATACCTTAGTGAATTGAGGACAAGTCCGCACTTGAAGGACTTGTCCGATTTTAGTCAGAGAGGTTATCGGACTACTCTGGGAATATTGGACTTGTCCGACATTGATCAGAAGGATTATCAGACTGGTCTGGACTTTATCGGACTAGTCCGTTGCGGACAGGTCCGCACTAGGTGAACTTGTCCGATCCTGGACAGAGAGACTATCAGACTAGTCCGGGGAACATCGGACTAGTCCGAACCTGTGTAAACTTGTGCAGTGAGAGTGTTTTCTTTTGCTTGAGCTCTTGGAGGTGTGTTTCTCCAACACAGTCCATACACAAAGAGTATTCTATTCATCTCTTGAGCTCATTTCAACTTGATTCTTCACTCTCCTTTCTTTTTGCGTTTTCTTTATAATTTCATTAAAATCTGTGCTCATCTCAACAATTTGGTTAGGATCTTGTTTGTTTGTCATAAATCAACCAAAACCCACAAGGGATGCCTAGATGCACTTTCATGATTGGACACCACTTTCTTCCTTGGAGGTGCCTTAGTCTTGCCTTTCCCTTTCGCAGCTGCGACCTTTTCTTTCTGTTTGCTATTTTTGGTCTCAACTGCCTTCTCTTTCCCTTTTCTGGTGGCTTGACTCTGTTCCTCATTGCCAAGAGTGATAAGGCGCTTCCTCCTTGGAGGAACAACTGATTGGGCCAAGTTGGCATCACGGTCTTGCCTCTTCTTCATGCGAGCTTCACGAATCACAGCCTCTCGGGCTTACTCTGCCGCACGAGCCATCTCCTCATGATAGATGCCTTCGCGACCCACCTCGACGTCGGGGCTGTAAAGCGAAGAGTCGTTGCAACCCGACATAATCCCCGAGAGGGGAAGAAAAAATGTCAAAGTGTGAAGCATTGGAATTGAGTTCACGCAAGGTTTCAAAGTTTGGAGCTAAAAATTGTGAACGGACGGACTTGTACAACTCCTGGGCGAACTTGTCCGTATGAACCAGACTTGTCCTCCTCCAACCTAGACTAGTCCGTGGCCTAAAGTTTTCAAACCCTAACTTTTGCACTTTGTACAAATTCACGAAAATAAACCCCAATACTACCAAATAACAGTCACATGACATAGGAAAGACATAAAATGGACTAAATTTCCAAGGTTTAAGGTAATAAATTGAAGTAATTTTGAAAAGAGGAGTTAGGTTGAAAAATGGTACCTTGAGATGAGAAATCGATGAAGTTTGCGAATCGAAGGAGTGAAGTAGCGTGTGATGGATTCCCAACACTCCTCATGACTTGAATCATGGAAGGAATCAAATTTTTGGTGGTTGGATCTCAAAATCACCAACGGGGGTGATTTTGGCGAGGTGGAGGGGAGGTTGAGTTGAAGTGGGGGAGTGGAAGGGTCTGGCTCGAACCCTAGGGGTTAAGTCCCAAGAGACCAGACTAGTCTCGGTTGGGTCCAGACTAGTCTGATGTGTGGGTCGAGGTCCGGACTTCTTAGAAATCTAGACTAGTCTGTGTGTAGGGTGGACGAGTCCGTTGTGGACTTGTCTGCATCCACCCAGACTAGTCTAAGAGCTCGGACTTGTCCAACCCAAGGGGCACACCACTCTGGTCCTAGAAGTCAGATTCTCGTATATATTGATAATTTTGCCAATATTGATCCATGCGAACTAGTTTTCACAAATATTCCTAAAAGGTATGGCTAGAAAAGCAATCAATCAATCAAGCAATGACCATAATCCACCAAGACACATAAGGTAAAATAATTTGAGAGAAATTGAGGGGGTGAGTTTTCGCGTGCATGCAAGTTCTTGAAGAACCTAAACTACTAGCAATCAGATGTGCAATATATCAAGCAACATTTCAGGAGTCTAGGACATTTAGCTCATTCCTAAGTTTACAAAAGTGTTTTTCATCTAGTGGCTTGGTGAAAATGTCGGCTAGTTGTATTTCAGTTCTAATATGTGAAATGACTATATTTCCTTTATCGAATGGTCTCTAAAGAATTGGTGTCGAATATCTATGTGTTTGGTCCTAGAATGTCCAATGGGGTTATGGGCAATATCAATGGCACTCTCATTGTCGCATAGGAGTGGAACACAGTTCATATTGGAACTATAGTCCCTTATAGTTAGTCGCATCCAAAAAAGTTGTGCACAACAACTTCTAGCTACAATATACTCTGCTTCGAGCATGGGTAAGGCAATGGAGTTTTGTTTCTTGGATGACAATTACAGAAGGCACCTATCCAAGAATTGGCAAGTCTTGAAGCTACTCTTTCTATCTACCTTACACCCAGCATAATCCGCATTGGAATATCCAATGAGATTAAGCTTTGACCCTTTAGGATACTGTTGATGGTCATTATATACCAATTTTGACCGTCAATATAAGTCAATTATGTTAAGAAATAAATATGTCTTACACACATCAATTTCATATTTGACGTAATTCCACTTGTACTTGAAGGAATAGTGCATGTAGATATTTTATTGCAGCAATGAGGAGGATTGTGGGGAGTAATCCTAAAAAGTGGCATCCCAGCAAATCAGATGATGACATGTAGCATGACATGGATCCATAGACAAATTCTCATGCATATTCGAGGAAATCCAACGACAATTCACGTTGAAAGGCAACCATGGCCCACATGTCAGTCACTTAGATGAAGCATACCGCAAAAGGAGCCAGGACCAGGTCGGCTGAACCCCCTGGCTCAATTGACTTGATCCGAGCACAATTCACGGTGAAACGATGTGTAGCACTCTCTTGTGGCTCCCTGTTGGCGGTGAAGAATGCTTCGCGTACTAATTGTGACGCAACCGACTGAACTCCATGTATAAGTATGACCCACACCCTCACTTCTCTACACACACCACTTGAGCATCACTCTATTGTTTACACTAGTTCTTTTTGTCCTTAGTGGAGGTTAGGCTATAGAGAGGAGCCTCTAGTATCAAGTCCATTTTGGGAAAGGCATGACTCATATATCTTTTCCCTTATTTGTGACATTATGCTATTTAATATTTTCATTAGCCTTTTTTATTCGTATGCTTGGACAAAGCATTTCTTGTTTGATTGTGGAGTCCATGTATGTGATAGGTATAGATGTCATTATGATTACATATTAATGTTGTTATTATGCTATCATAAACACCACACAACTCCACTATATTCTAATGAGGTAATAACATGAATATGTTAGTATGAATAAGTTAGTGCTTAATCCTAACACTGGTTCAACGATGTTTAGGTTAGTCATGGCCTTAGGAAGGTACCTGTACTGCAGCTCTTAAGGCATTTACTTAGCATGTAAGCTTGGTGCTTGGATAGTTAGGTAACATTGGATGTCTCGTAGACCCACAGATTGTAGAGGTAGGCGGCATGTGATGACAACCTTGTCCATCCTTTGCACTCCCCACGTTCGACTACGCCACATACTCTTAGCGGGAATTGTTCTGGTTTTGTTAGAGGTACACCCGTGCTCGATGTGTTGGACCCTTAGCCCTAGTATTCACCACTAACACATTCATATGTACATTCTTAGGCTATGTATATGAGTAATTGGACCATAGTAGGAGTAGTCCCTTCTCATAGTTTAACCTCCACTAGGACCATTTTACCTTTTAGAGTAGATTGCTTAGGTGTGTATCACACTACCTCAATCCATCATTTATCCATCCTATTAGGACCCTCACTAGAACATCCTACCATATCCTTGATTTTGCCATGCTTCACTTGCCTTCCACTGGGATAAAATAAATATGATACCCTAGGAAATACTCTCGGGTGAAATGCTACGGTTGTACTTTATGTGCGCTTGTGGAACTCATCTTGCCTTAGCCTTAGGTTAGCCTAGTGCCAACGAGCATGTCTAGCATTCATTGCTAGGATGACCTGTAGATGTTAAGAAATACCAACAATTCCATAGCCCAAAGTTTGGTGTATGAACTAAATATCGCAAGATTCTCTAACGGTGGTCAAATGACACTCCTTAGTTGGGGCTTGAAATATTGCGCACATACATACGCTAAGCATAATATTTGGCCTAGATGTTTTTTTAATATCAAGTGCTTTTTTAATATTTTAAAGTCTTGCACCCTGAAGCATGCCATGACGCTTGCAAGAAACTCCAACAATATTCAAGAGAATAGATACTTGATCAAAAAAAATCTTACAATCAATATTGCCCTTAGCAACAGTGTCAAAGTGTATGAACGACACTTCCCCCGAGCCTGCTTAGTTGGATTCCACGGAGAATCTTTTTTAGGAGGGGGCTAGTCTCCGAGGAGCTTGCGCGTATGAGAGAGAGAGGGTTACCACGGTGGTTTTACATGTTTCGGGCCGCCGGAGCGTAACACCCTACATCCACGGTGAGAGTTGTATTGCCTAAGTTATGTGAGCTACAGAAGCTTGAGCTTGTGTGGAGATCTGAGAGATGATGTCTAATGTCGGTAGTTGCCCTGTCCTTTTATAGTACAAGGTCGGGCAGTGTTACAAGTAGGGCCCGGGGCCTGACAGGTGGCCCCGGGGCAACCCTAACCCTGTACGAGATCTAGGTTCTAACTGCTACCAGCTACCTCTAACCATGTCTTGAAGACTCACCGTCTTGCCGCTTTGGTTGCTAGTGGCCTAGCATAGATGTTGATGATGGCAGGGAATGTCTTGTCCATCGTATCGCCATAAACTACCCTGTCAGTAGCGTGGGGTAGCTATGCGGCGTCTTCACTGTGATGTGATTGGTCACAGTGGCACCTGACTGGAGCATGCGCTGCACCCATGCGCCTAGGAAAGGTGCGTGTCTTAAATGCGTGACTCGGAAAGGGCACGCCGCTCTTAATTCCTGTGACCTACCGCCCAAAGCGCAAGACGCATGGCACCATCGGAGCCCGCCTCCACGGGGGAGGTTGAGCCCTGCGCTCTGGGCCACGTGGCAGCCCTGGAGCCCAACTCAAAGGAGAGTCGGGGTCCGGCGCTGCTGGGCATGTTGTGGCTCTAGAGCCCACCTCTACAGGGGAGGGCAGCCCGGAGCACTTGGGCACATGGCGGCACCAGAGCCCGCCCCTGTAGAGGAGTGGGGTTTCGTGGCACCGGACACGTGGCGACCCGGGAGCCGACCTCTGCGGGGAGGCAAAGTCCCGAGCCGAGAACCACGTGGTAGCACCAGGGCCCGTCCTTGGGGAAGGACAGTGTTCTATCCTGCTGGACACGTGGCACCTTCGGAGCCAGCCTTGACGGGGAGGCAGAGTCCTTAGACGTTTCTTCCATTGCGTGGGGGTACCCGGTATTGAGAGTACCGACAAACAGCAACAAGAACTAGTTGTAGTTGATGTGTGAAACGGTGAAGAATATAATAAGCAGAAGGTGATTCTTGCATGATCAATGTTTTTAATCCTTTAATATCTCCTTTCATGTTGCTAGCTCCATCACAACCTTGATCGTGGATTTGAGTCATAGTCAAGCCATAACTAACAAGTAAAGACTCAATAGCATCCTTAAGTGATAAAGAAGTAGTATAATCACATCGACAACTCCAATGAAATGCTCACATGGTCTTCCCAATTTCTCAACATAACATAAACAAAGAGCTAGTTGTTTATGTCACTAGACTCATCAGCTAAAATTGAATAGGGCTCATCACCGAGTTCTTCAATTATAATTTTTCTAGTTTCTATGGCACAAGAGTGAATAATCTGCTTTTGTATTGTTGGGCTAGTTAAGGTGCAATTACCTAGTGCATTGTTCAAAACATACTTGTTCACTTCCTCAGAATTTTCTGCAAGAAACTTCAGTAGCTCGATAAAATTCCCTCTATTATTGGAATCTTCACTTTCATCATATCCATGGAATGCCAAAACTTGATGCAAAAGAAATTTGATACATCTAAACGAATAAGTTAACCTTTTCTTGTAGAGACGAAGATCCTCATCAGTCCACTTCTCAATGTGATAATCAATTGCTACCTTTGGATTTTTAAATCCAAATTATCTCTCTTGAGCTGCACTGTGCGTCTTAGAACGAGGATGTTTGTGAAGTGCTTTCTCCTCTATATTCCAATTTCTCCATCCATCAACAGTAAATGTATTAGACCCAACACTTTTCTTGAACAAGTAGCATATAAAATAAAATACAGAATCCCTCTTGATACTATATTCAATCCAGCCATATTTATACATCCAAACATAATTGAATTGATGATATCTATTTCCAATCTATCATTTTGGAAAATCATGTGCATATGGTTGGAATGGACCTTTGATAATATATGCTCTTCGAATTGCATCTTGATCATTCACATGATAATTTTGAATTGGATTCCTTTCACCTGGATCATGTGGAAGACGATTGATATCATGAACTGCTGGTGATGACGTTGGCTGGGGTGAGGACGAAGGTTTATGATTCACAATTTCTTCGATTACTCTCTCTTGCTCTTGAGTCTGTTCGTCCACTACTGTTTTGTCCATACATGGTATATTATTTGAAGCAACAACCGCCTTCTTGGACGCATGTTTCTAAAAAGAAATGCAATATCCCCGCTTCTTTTCATAACTAAAATGTTAAAAAAAATTACGTAAGTACGATAATCATATAGAATTTGATAAGATTGTCCGAAACGAAAAAACACAAAAATATTATCTAATCATATAAAAATGTCATACAGATGAGGCAATCAGACGCTCGCCAGGCTACCGTGACCTTCGGTCCATGTTCCGAGTCTCCACGTAGTGCGCGTGCGTCAGTGTGTGGCTGGGGCCGTGGGGCGCCACCACAGCACCACGCATTATAACGTGAGACACCGAGATCGAGGGCTCGCCGCCTCACCTGCTCAATTGAGGCAGACATTCACCATGGCACTCGTGTGCTGTCTGGTATCGTCGTATCGAGCGGTTGGGCCTACCATCGTGTGGGGGCAAGGCGTGGGGAAAGGCATGTTTATTATTTTATTCCTTAGCGGCACTTGCAGATCTCATCGTTCCAGAAGTACTGATCTCATCCCAATCTAGTAATCTACTGATAGCCACTATTATAAACTAATATGCTACTGGGCCCAGGGTATGATGGAGCCCACCCAGCACCCTATGGGTCCACCCCCATAACAAAATGGTGTTGTAGAGAGAAAGAACATAATCATAGTTGAAATGGCTAGGATTATGCTTGATGAATATCACACTCCTAGATAATTTTGGGTAGATGCAATTGTAACAACTTGTTATGTTTCGAACCTTGTTTTCTTAAGAGCTAAGCTCGGAAAAACACAATATGAGCTTAGGTTTGGACATAGGTTGTCACACATTTTAGGATCTTTGGTGGCCAAAGATGTGTTAAGAAACATGTTAATCTTGTGAAATTTAAAGCTAGATTTGTTGATGGTATGTTTCTTGGTTATATCATATATTTAGAGGCTATCATGTGCTTTTACTTGACACTAAAAAAATTGTGGAGACTTGTGAGATTTTTTTATATGAAGCTAGCCCAGATACTAGCTCAAACATTGCAGGTAAACATGCATATCCGCGGGAGGAGATCATATTTATCGAAGATGAGGAAGAAGTGGTACTAGTGCCAGAAAATTCAGAAACTAGTGATGTCATTCCTGCTCTTGATTTTGATCCACAACCACCACCAACGACTACTACTACTGATCCACATCATCCTCAAGCCACAACTTGTGAAGTGTCTACTCCCCTTCGCATCCTCATAAGTCATCCTCTATAATAGATTATTGGAAGCTTGCACGAATGAGTCACATAGTCCAGGTTTTTCGATCCAAACTCGCATGCTCATTCTGCTTTTGTTGCTTCTTTTGAATCCAACGGTGTATCACACGCACTCACTAATGACTCACTATTCTTCAAGTGTATGTGGATGATATTATCTTTGGTTGTGCTTCTCATGATCTTGTGTCCAAGTTTTCAGCTATGATGAGTTCAGAATTTGAGAGCATGATGGGAGAACGCATATACTTTTTGGGGCTGCAAATTAAGCAAATCAAAAAGAGAACCTTTGTGCATCAAACGAAGTATACCGAAGACCTCATTAGGCATTTCATCATGGAAAACAACAAGCCTATTCGGACATCAATAGGAACAACAGAAACACTTGAACTTGATGAAGATGGTGAACCCATGTATCAAAAAGAATATGGAAGCATGATCGGGTCACTTTTTGTACCTCGCAGCATCAAGACCATACATGCAATTCAGTTTATGTCTTTATGCATGATTTCAAGCTTCCCCATATGCTTCACATCGTCAAGCCATCAAAATTATTCTCAAGTACTTACATGAAACTCAAGAGTTTGGCATTTTTCTTCCTTCTTCCTCAATCGTCATTTTGAGATCTTTTTCTGATGTTGATTCTTCCTTCTTCCTCAACTGTCATTTTGAAAGCTTTTTCGGATGTTGATTTTAGGGGTTGTAGGATTGATAAGAAAGTACTTCAAATGCTTGTCATTTTCTTGGTAACTCACTTGTAGTTTGCTCCTCTAGAAAATAAAGTTCAGTTGTACAATCCACGGTCAAATATGAATATGTGTAGCTTCTGCTAGCGCTTGCTCACAAATTATTTGGATTGTTCAAACACTTAAGGAATGTGGGATTGATCTAGATAGTGTTTCACTATTTTGCGATAACACTAGTGCCATTTGCATTGCTAAAAACCCCGTGCAACACTCTAGAACAAAGGACATTGACATTAGGTATCACTTTCTCCGTGATAATGTAGAAAAAGGAAACTTTGTGCTTCACCATGTAGATATCGAACATCAATTGACTGATATTTTTACAAAACCTTTGGATTTCACTTGTTTTTGTTTCATTTGTAGTGAAATAGAGGTTATGCATCCTCATGGCTTAAATTGAGGGGGAGTTTTGCAACTTGGGAATTCTATGTGTGAATCTGAAATTAAAAGATAATATGAGCACAAGTGTTTCATACATATATGACTTCGTGATTCATTTTACATGCTGAAAGTTCTTACTACATTACTCGTGTTAAACATTTTGAAGTTTTATCATGACTAGTAATTAGAATAATTACTTACACTAAATATGGTCATGATCGAACTTTCTTGCTATTTTGAACTTGTTGCACGCTCACAAGTGTTTTTAATCATGAAAAATTAATCAAACAATAGCTCACGAGATGAACTTTTATGATCAAATTAAAAATAAAGAAAAGATCAAGAGAATATGCATGCATCACACTTCGTCTTTTGAGATTGCTTATCATTGCACTTAGATATGAAATTTGAAGGAGTTGTGCATGACTAAAACCATGTTGTTAAGCTTCTGATTGTCAAATGACATAGGCCTGACTTGATTGGTTAGAATAAGACGGGTTTTGCATATACTCTCTTGCAAACTTCATATGATTTAAATTTGTGCTTTAAAAGATAATAAAAAATAGCAACATGTTGGATGCTTCTAGATTTTAAAATAGTTGAGTTTGTGAGATCATGACTTTCTTAAATTGAAATTACACTTGATATCTAGCACGGCTTACACAACTTTATGTATCTCATTGATGTTATAGTATAAGTTACTTGATAATATGACTTGGATAAGCTTTTTTTATATGTATGTGTCATATTATGCTCATAAATAATTAAATTTCTCTTTTGTACCTTGTTGAATACATTGTCAAATGGGAAGAAATATGTCACACATTGCACATTCACAAGTGACTTGATTTACACATTCTTCTCAAGGGGAGTTTACATCCTTAGAAAGAGAATTTTCTTTAAGAGGGAAGTTTCTTCTCATTTGATTTTTGATTTTCCACAAGGGCAAGAAATTTTCTTTTGTCAAAACTTTTCTTGAAAAGTGGATGAGCCAATATTCTGTTTCGGAGTGATGTCGCCAATGCATTCATCAAGGAGGAGATTGTGAGATCTTTATGTGCTGAGTACATTGATAATTATGTTAAAAGTGATGGTTTACATGCAAAGATTTGAATATATCTGAGAAACTTAGTTCGGAATGTCCGATCTTCTCAAATGAGTATTTCGGAGTAACAGTTGCCTTTAATTTGAACTGCACAACATATTTTGTTTTATCCGAATTTTCAATGTATTGAGAGTAACAGTTATTGTCAATCAGTTCAAACTGTCTGGACTTTTCAATATGTATTGAGAGTAACAGATACTTTCAATTAGTTTAGATTGTCCGAACTTTTCAATGTATGTTGGGAGTAATAGTTACTGCACAGTGCAATACTCCCTCCATGAACTAAATTTTTTATTCTAAGTGACAAGTAATTTGCAATGAAAAGAGTAATCAGGTAAGCCTATATTAGTAGCTGATTTGATGGTGTCTGCAGTGATAAAAATGGGCTACTTGAGGTCCATGTCTTCATGAAAAATTTGTCCCTAACCATTTGATTGATATCATTACAAGTTTACTAGTAACATTATCATTTTTCTCAAAATTTAATTAGTTACGATTTATAAATTTAATTTTAGTCAAATTATTGATAAAAAGTGTTTAAATTGTTGCTGAAATTTTGCTACATAAATATGGATAATGCTGAATTTTTTGTGTACAAAGTAAGGTCATACATGAAGAATACCATAGAAAGTATGATCAATGGTGTAAGGATACAAATATCTTTTTTGATAGACTTAACACTGTTAAATAGTCTTAACTAGGGACAATTTATTTGCTCAATTTAGAAAAACATGATCATATGCACAAATCCTTAAAAAAGAAGAGTCAAACGTGCAATTAGAGTTAAAAACAGTGTTAATTTCGTAAATGACATGGTACCTAAAGTTTCAAGGATCAGCACACTTTGCGGCTTGTCGTCATGCACCATGCTTTGTATTTTACTGGCCAGAATAGCTCTAACCTATTTTTGTATAGAGATAGACGTCAACTGCAACAGTATATAAAGAGCACCAAAAAAGCCGAGATAGAAATCTAACCGATTGAACAAGCAGCTCCTGCTGATCACCGGCAAAACGCAATCATCCTAATGGCAGCGCCACCGCCAATGCTTTTAGCCCCTCCAGCGCCCGCGCCCACTGGTGGACAACTGCAGCCCTTGCCTGTTGTGGCCTCACATTTCTGTGTGCCCTACGTGGTGATGCTGAATGTGAAGCAGGACATGGGATTCAGAGAGGGCAACTTCACCATCACTGACGCCAACGACGCTGTCGTGCTCCGCGTCAAGAGCCCCATGTTCACCATCCATAACCGCCGGTTACTCAGCGATTCCGCTGGCCAGCCTCTCCTATGCATGCGGGAGAAGGTAAATAAATCTAAACGAGCCATGATAGGATTTCAGAACGATGCATGGATCTCTAACAACTCACAGAAATTGTTTAGAACTACTGATACTAAAATTTGTTTTTTCTGAAGCCGATCCCCTTCTATCACAACCTCATCCGTTTTTTCACCCAATTCATTTAAAAAAAATTAAACGTGTGTCCACTACAGTAAATGACAACAACTATACAATTAGCAAACAGGATAAAGCTTTCCCATTCGGCATGCATTCCGACCTAGTATCATCGCATGCATTGGCAGGTTTTTAGTTTGCACAACAGATGGGAAGTGTTCAGAGGGGATAGCTATAAAGAAAGCGATCTGCTCTTCATCGCCAAGACAACTTCAATGCTCCAACTGATCAAGACAGAGATGGACATCTTCTTGGCTTCAAACACAGCAATGGAAGTCTGTGATTTTAAGATGAAGGGTAGCTTCAAGGAGAGATCTTGTGTCTTCTATCTTGGGAACACGAACATCATGATTGCTCAAGTGAGTGTAAAAATCGGTTCCTCTTTAAATCCTGCCTCGAAAATTTATAGGTACTTGTTGATATATATATATGCACCATCTAATGCCGCAGATGCACCGAATGCATTCTATGGGAAGCACATTGCTCGGACTGGACAACTTCGGTATTACGGTGTTCCCAAATGTGGACTATGTTTTTATTGCGTCTCTTGTTGTTATGCTGCAGGAAATTCACACTGATAAAAATGACTGATGACCGCACTATTTCATGCTTCCATCCAGCTGCACTGCTGTCATACGTACCATCTTATTTTGCAGCTATCACCCCTAGAGAAATCCAATTGAGGGTGCATATAGAATTATGCTAACAGGATTGCGTTTTGAAATGTAATTTGTTGTGTTCATCAACAATATTGTACAGAGAATGTCCAATTTACTTCCTCCAACTTTGACTTGATTCCACATAACCTCTTGAACTATTAAACCGTTTAATCCCTCAAATTCTAAAAACTGACATACTTTTCACCTTTAGCCACTAAAGTGAACTCTTTTTGCCTGTGTGGACAGTGATATTGATATGTGACTGCCAAATCGCCCTTCTCCTCCCCATCTCCTCCTCCACCTGGCTCACCTCTCCAATGAGCGAGGAGGTAAAACCTGTCCTAACATGTCACCTTTTTGCCCCCCTTCCACCGTCTTTCGTCACCTCTAGTGCCGACACAGCTCACCGACCATTGCACTGACTGCGACCATGTGAAAGAAGTGCCCTGCTGCGCCACTCAGTTCCCTCGTCTTTCGCTACTCCAGACTCGGTAACCTAGGCTTGTTCTGTAGTAGTGAATTGAAATATGTACTTTTTGGTTAAGGATGAAGTTTGAATGTTAGAACTTGTTTGTTATGAATTACTTGTTCACATAATACTTTCTCATTGCTCTTCGCAAACACTACATGTTCTGGGAAATTTTTTCCTATGTTTCAGACGTTACATATCATCTTAAACGATATACTTTGATGATGTACTCACTTCCATTAATGGAATTATGGTCATTAGGACATCCTTAACATGTTGGAGCAATTATACAAAGCCTCTTTGCCATTTAAGGACAACAAATAAGATATAATGTTATGACTATGATCTAACTGGATTAGGTGTTACTTGATTGTATATGTATAATTGGGACATGTTGTTCATTGTATGGTATGAGGAATCTATAATGCAGGGCTGCTTGCAATGATTGAGGCACGCGAGTGATATAATGGTACGATTACATTTCATTTGATTTTAAGAGTGGTATGGTCTTGTTTTTATACTTGTTTGTTCACAATATGAATAATGGTGTACATAGGTGTATAAGTATGATTATGTCTATCATAAACATATGCAGCATGCTTAGTGTAATTCATGATTATTTAGCAACTTGTTGATCAAATAGTGCAGCATGAAGTAGCTCTTATGAATCAGGAATCTTAAACACGTGTATAGTTTACAACTTTAGTCTTCATGTGCCATTATGCAAAATTTGGAAATAAAATATTTCCATATGCGCAATGGTACTGACATTTTTTGGCTAGGCTAGTATGATCATAAGTAGTATGCTGGTAAAATTTGAGCTCAATCTAAGTACTCTAGTGCTAATAACAGAGACAATGGTGTTTAGGGGTAATTAAATAGTCAAGAAAATACATTTGGGTTTCTTGACAAGAAAATTGTAGTCCTGTATAGAGCTGGTTTTTTTGACTCAACAAAATTGATTTCATAATTTTTGGAGTTTTTTTTAAGTTGGGCTAGTTTCTGGAATTTTTTCTTAACAAAAAATCCAATGGAAAAAAGATTTGAACGGCTGGCAGAGGGGCCCACGGGTCAGGTTTCTTCAACCTTCCGCCAAGCCTGCTCCCTGCAGGAATCTCGCCCTCGATGGACGATGGGGCAATTTCAGCTGCTCCTCTTCGATTTCTTGGAGCTATATATCGGGGTTTTGGAGGTCTATGAACTCGATTTTGCAGCCAGCGACGGCTCACGACCATCGGAACGGGCTGGCAGCGACGAGCGGACGGAACCCTATCGACCAAGTCAACGCGAGGACCAAGGAAGGCTCAGAAAAGCTCAGAAATGTGCTCAGGAGCATCGTGGGTCGACAAGGATCACCTACAAGCCACTGGAACGGAACTAGGAAGTTTGGGAAATGGAGCTCACCCCAAGGTGCACGGTGGCGGTGACCAAAACTTCATTTACAGCGTGCAGAGTCGACCACTGGTCCTAGGGATAGCTCGAGGAGGTTTGCAAGGAGATGGGGAAGCTAAACCTTAATTGGAATGCGGCAGTTCCACCTGTTTGCTGAGAATTTGGCCGGGACAAGGCACTGCTCCGGTGAACGCCGAAAGGAGAAAAAAATAGGTTTTTAGCTGGGAAGAAGCACGGAGAGGGGAGACATAAGGCGCTGCAAGATGCGAATAATGTAGAATGGGTCATGATAAATAAGCTTGAAGTTGTTGTAAATAAGTTATTTACGTCGGTTTTATCTTGTTTATAACAATTTTTGTCATTATAATAAAAATATTGTAAATAAGTTAATTTACAATAGCCACTGTCGTAAATAAGATAATTTACAACGGTCGCATGTTGCCGTTGTAAACAGGGGACCATACCACGTGGAGGGATGGGTCTCTTTATTTACGATAGTCTAGACCTGGACCATCGTAAATAAGAGAGAATTATTTATGACGGTCAGGACAGTGGTTGTAAATAAGGAATGCTTATTTATGATGGCCAGAAAGGCCGCCATAAATGACAGAGGTCTTATTTATGACGGGCCAATGCCCAGCCCATCGTAAATAAAGTTTTTATTTTTTAAAAAAAAATGACTAACCTGGCACGTATATAAAGATATAATACAGTTAGTTACAGCAGCAAACGTCATGTATACAAAATGCACTAAGTCTACGGAATGGCTATACACTAGCCCCTCGACTACTTTCATAGTCGAAGAAGTGTCTCCGCGTGTCTCTCCCGATGTCGGTTGTTGCGCTGGAGTCCGAGCCTCCGTTGTCTCTACAATGCACATGAGTAGTTAGACATGTTTATAACTTTCAAAATGTATTTTTTACTACAATTACTTAAATAAGCTAGATTGATCATGTTTAGCTTAATTTAACTAAGTTGAGTTAGATTTGACTATGTTTGATTAATTATCTGAGTTTGTCTTAGATTTGACTATGGTAGATCAAATACGACTAGATTTGAAAAAAAAAATATTAACTGATCTTCCGCGGAAGGCACCTGTGACATGGGCACCTGTTGAAGGATATCGAGCTGATCAATTTGATAAGATCATTGTAGAAGTTATTGGAAAAGAAATATTAAGACTTAATTACCATAAGTCTTGTCATCAAAGTAAGGAGGGTCACTTCTCTGTGTTCATGCAGCGGCTCTTCTGAAGCTTGAATAACGCTTCAACCTCTATTGTAGAAGGATCCTCCATAAACTCCGGTTGTATAGCTTCTATCATCTCATCAATCATATCAATCCCGAAACATCATCATCATCTTCCACTTCTTGTACGGCTTGAGAAGTTATCTTGTCGTGAAAGCTTCACTCCTCATAATGTGGCATGTAATCGTTTCGACACAAATGTATCAAAATTTTCATTTTGTCCAAATACTTTGTATTCTAGCACTTCATACATGGACACCGCACCTTATCGATCGTTAACAACGAAAAAGTTCGATCTATAAAATCATCTATCTTGGCGAACCACTCATCTGAGTGACCACCTTTCTTGTTCCAACCAATATACATCCAACGGTGGTCTTCACTCCTGTCGATACCTTGCATACCAAGTATCCCTTTGTATCAGAAGAAGACGTGTTGAGTTCCACCTTCCAGCATTGTGGACTTTCAGAGGCAACACGTGTCCTGCAGTGTCGGAATTGTCTCCCTCCTTAGGGTGGCTCCGACACTGTCACATGTCCCGTAGTGCCGGATCTGCTTTCCTTCTTAGTGTGGCTCTGGCCCTGCCACGTGTCCTGCAGTGCTGGACCTGCCTCCCTCCTTAGGGTGGCTCCAGCGCTGCCGCATGTCTAGTAGCTCCGGACTAACCTCCCCACGGAGGGAGGCTCCAGAGCTACCACGTGTCACACGTCCGGATCTATGTATACAATGGGAAGACTTCGAGATCTCCAATGGCGTGGACATTCAAGGCCTATCAATTGACTGTTACAAGATCTGGTTAATGCATCATTAATGTCATATTAATTATGCATGATCAGAGCACTATCGAGACCAGTAACGCTGTCGTTAAGGCACGTTATCACACTATTACCCCCCTAACACATGTAGATCATGTATAGGGTGGTTATTACAGTCGGGGCCACCTGTCGGGCGACGACACATACTGTAACAGTCAGTCTTTAGCATATAAAAGGATTGCGTTGTACGGTAGAACTCAAGCTACAGAATTCATACAGAACACAAGTCATCCACACTCGCTCAAAGCAACCCAATACACAAACACCCTGTAGAGTAGGGTATTATGTTCAGGCGACCCGAACCACGTAAAACTCCTCGTGTCACCTGACTCTTGGATCTTGATTTTGCTCCCTACCTAAATACGAACCTCCGCAAACAACTTCTTAGTAGTACTGGGGGAAGTGTTGTTGGCCCACTTCGACATTTGGTGCGTTAGATAGGGGGCACTTTTTTGGTTTTACGAGCCTCACCACGATGGTGAACCCTCAATCCATTGCCGGCTCCTCTCGACCCTCGTGCCATGAAGGGAGCAAGGAGGACAGCGCCACTTCCCACTCCATAGCGAGCTAACCTGGCGAACACATGCTCTTTGTTCCGATGGCTACTATTGTCACCACACGACGACTGTCATCACCACCGCCGCCAGTGGGAGGTCCAAAGTGTACAAGCTACTTAGTGTGGTCTTGCACCCTAAGCATGTGCCATGTGACTCTAAGCCTGTACATTTTGCCTCATGGCTACATCTGCCACCGCACGACGACTACTTGCCGCCATGGCAATATTGATCCCACTAGGTAATTGTGATGTATCTTGTGTCCTTAGTTATTTTTTACTCGGGGTCTCATGGCACAGAACAGTCACTTCCATGAAAAGCTAATTAAAGGTCCGGAGTGTGTTGTCTGCTTAGTCTAGTCCTGCACCCTAAGTATGCACACTCTACCTTTTCAATGTTGTGGCTGAGTACTAGGAGTCGGACGTCCTCCGAAAGACAAATGTTCGTGGGAGGTCAAGACTGTGCAACCTACTTAGCCTGGTCCTGCACCGTAAGCATGTGTCATGTGAGCCTAAGCCAGCGCACTCTTCCTCCCCAGCACTGCAGTTCAATACTGGGGACTGAAAGGAACATGCTCCTGGACAAAGTACTAACTATAATCCGCATAGTATCACCATGTTCGTATAATTATGGTTTAATATTTTGCGTGTTGTTCCATTTTTTGCTCTGTTACATCTTCCTAATTGCTCATAATAAAATTGTGCTATCTTGCCGCAGATGGGCAGCCTGAAGTACCTATGATGTGTTTGGGTATTTCTGGTAGTTTTCTCCTTTGGGATCTCATGCTCACATAATGGCTTACTCGCCTAAAAACCAATGCTAATGATAGGTCCGGAGTGCGCTAAATACTTAGCTTGGTCCAGCACCCTAAGTACACTACTCTACCTATTCAGGTGTTGCATCACAGTAAGGCGGGTTTGGACAGCACACGTTCCTGAGTGAGGCATCAACCAATATTCGGGTACTATCACATTGAATTACTTAGGCCCCGTAGCCCGGCTAAGGACCGTAAGCCACAACAAAACTGAAGGCAGAAAGATTGTAATCAATGAGCACTATTACTCTTTCTTATGTCACTCTTGTGCAGATCTTAGTTTATTCTTCTTCGGACTCCGCCGTTGGACCTCAAGCTCCGGCAATGGCACCTTCTAAGGGGCCCTCCATCGACTTTCTTAGCATCGATGGTGGACGCTCCCGTGCCTTCACTAAGTTCTGTCACCTCCGAGGGAGCCCGCCATCGACATTGATGATGGTGGCCCCACCTGCAGGATCGTCGCCTCCCCCGAGATAGGTCTGGGGTCACTGTCAATACCCTGCGGACCGGGCACCCTTGCATACATAGAAGAAAAGATGTCGGATCCTGCCTTCCCAACGTGGAGGGCTCCAATGCAGCTACATGACGTGTCCCACAGCTTCGGACCCGATCTCTCTACTGAGGCAAGGCTCGGTGCTGCCACGTGTTCCGCAGCTCCGGACCCGGCCTCCTCACTAAGGCAAGGTCCAGTGCTGCCACATGTTTCGCGGCTCCGGACACAGCCTCCCCGCTGAGGCAAGGTCCAGTGTTGCCACGTGTTCCGCGGCTCCGGACCCGGTCTCCCCGCTGAGGCAAGGTCTGATGCTGCCATGTGTCCCGTCGTAATGGGCTCCTAACCGCGCATCCTTCAAGACCCATCATGACCTATCATGGCCTTAGTGTTCCGCGGCTCCATTAATGTGTCACTAAGACACCTTAGTGCGCCATCAAGACCCATCATGACCTATTAACGTGTCAGCAGGACACGTTAGTGCATCATCAAGGTCCATTAATGTGTCATCAAGTCACGTTAATGCGCTTTCATGACTAATTAACTCGAGGCCACCTGTCGGGCCCAGGTCATAATGTAAGTTGTTGTCCCTTGACATATAAAAGGATCGGAAACCCACTGACTTAGACGGAGCTTAATCTCTGACACACAATCTCATTTACACTCATGCTCACCACAGGCTGAGTACACGCAATACAACAGACACCCCATGGATGTAGGGTATTACGCCTCTTGGCGGCCCGAACCACGTAAATCCTTCACGTTTATCTAGCTCGTAGTTTCAAGAAATTCACCCCTACTAAAGAGAACCCCGTGAGCTGCTCCTTAGCAGGTCCGGGGGAAGTATTGCAAAAACACTTCGACAACTCCTATTTGATTCTATATATTAAAGAATGAGAAATTATCGTCACTTTATACTTTATTTTATGTCATAGCCCTACATCTATTTGAAAGGATATGTCCTAACCCCACCCATGATTGACCAAGAAAATGTGCTTATGACGAGATGCGAGGTCTGAATCCAGACAAAATTTTGGCAGCAGAACCTTGCTATTCACCAACCGCACACCCAAAATGGTGCAGCGGAGGGTCACGCTGTTGAAATCTCGTTCGGATCTAGACCCCACAGCTCGTCATAAGCACGGCCCCCTCGATCACTCCCAGACTGTCAAAAAAGGGATCATTCCGAACTTACACGCCTCACATGTGTAACACATATGAGACGGGCCGGTTCGAAATAGGTGGCCCATAGTTTATATGTTACATAACTCATTTTTGAGTCATTTACCAGAGAGATAAAAGAACGAGAGGCTGGGAGAGAGGGAAAAGAATAGGGGGTGGCCGTGTTCGCACGCCAACGAACGTATCGGGTCTCACCATCCACATGCAGGCGCTTGACATCCTAACCAACATCATTCCCTCGTGCCTATCTCGACCTGCTCGAACTTCCTCTTGAGATCGATTTCAATGCCAACAATCGTTCTACTTACGACGGTCCAGTCCGAGACCATCGTAAGTAACATGTTATATTATATATATCTCATACAACAGTGTATGTAATAACCGTCGTAAAGTAAATAATTATGCAATCAATCAACTAAACAACTAAACAATCAATCAACTAATTAAAATAATTAAACTAATTAGTCAATCAACTAATTAAATAATTAGTTAAAATAATTAATTAACCATACTAATTACGTAAATAATTATACTAATTAAATTAATTAATTAAGGTAATCAATCAATTAAATTCATTATACTAGTTAAACTAATTAATTCACTAATGAATCAACCAATTAAAATAACTAATCAAATAATTATACTAATCAACTAACTAATCTAATAACTAAACAAGTAAATAAGCTAACTAATTATTCAATTAACCAACTAATTCAACAAATTAACCACCTAATTCAACAAATTAAACCAACTAAATATTCAAATAATTAATTGTTTTAACATGCAATCATGTAATTGATCAACAAAATAGACAATAAATCATGTAATTAACATTCAATCATGTGGGGGGGGAGGCACCGGCGCGGAGGAGGGGGGTCCTTGGGTCACGACCGGCACGGTGGGGGAGGGCGGTGCCCAAGGGGGGGAGGAAGGCAGCGTAGTGGGGGGGGGGGGGGGGGGGGGGGCGGCCAGACGTGGAGGAGGAAGAGGGAGGCGGTGCCGAAGGGGGAGGAGCAAGGCAGCGCGATGGGGGCGGGTGGCCGGACGGGGAGGAGGAAGAGGGAGACAGCGCGGGAGGGGGGGGGGGGAGGAAGGCGGTGGTGTACCTGGTGGTGTTGGGGGCGAGCGCCATGGCGGAGTGGGGGCGAGCGCGATGGTAGTGTGGGGGTGAGGACGATGGTGTCATCCTCTCCTATCGATCGAGCGGTGAGTTAGAACGAGAGAGTGGCACAGAGGTGGGTGGGCCGGGTATATGCGATTATCTACGAAGGCCCACACAATTTATGGCTGCCTGCCTAGCGGTCATAGTTAATAAGTCGCTATATATGATGGCTTGGGTAAACCGTCATACATTAGATGCTTATTTACGATGGCTAGTTGTGGTCGTCGTAAATAAGCTTATTTACGATGACTTTTGTTGTGGCCGTCATAAATTGATGAAGCTGTCTTAAATCAGGCATTTTTTTGTAGTGAGGGTGCATGAGTAACGAGAACCGGCTAGAGGCCGGGTGGTTGGGAGGTCCAGGTGTGACTCTTGACCGTGCGGGTTTGATCCCTGAGATCGCCCGTAGCTCATCCTCGTCTCTTAAAGTATCCGAGTGCTACCCCTTGTATTAAAAAAAAAAGTGTGTGAGTAACACTGCGGGAAGGCGCACCTCAGGGTCGATTTCGTTGAGCGGAACAGCGCCTCCTTCGGCCTCGCAGCAACGATGTCGTCTGTCGGCACCGATGGCACAAGGGTGGGTGAAGGAGATGCGCTGCGCTGCGCGAGCAAGAGAAGCGGGGGCCTTAACTCGGAGCTGTGGGGCATAGAGAAGAGAATAGAGAAACATGAGGCTGGCAGGTGGGGTCGAGCGAACAGAGGCATTGACAGGTGGGGCTCGGCTGTCACTTAGATAGACTTCTAGATTTTTTCCCATTGCACATACAGGCTTCAAAAATGCAAAACCGCGACCGCTCCACGTCTATCTCCAGTGCGCCTCCATCATCGGGATCCTCAGCGCCGATAACGAGAGCTGGGAAAGACGGCGGTCGTTGTCCCTCGTTTGCAACAGGGCCCCATCTCAAGTTGTGTTATCGACAACTCTGCAAGCCGACCCCATCGTCACTTTTCTTGCTACAGATGTGGTGGGAGCCACTTCTCTGCCTGACCTAGTACCGATGCTGCTAGAGTCCTCTTTTCATCCTCGGTGTTCGGCTACTGCTCCTGCTACCCCTCCAGCTGCTCTGTTGGAAGCGCCGGCTGGCCTGCCGGTAGATCTCCAAGTGGTTGCATCGGCGGCGGGAGGCACCAACTCTGTTCCCTAGCTCAACTCCCCCGCCGCGACCAACCCTCTTGGAGGTCCTACGAACCTGCAGGTCTTCTGCTCTCAGATCTTCCAATCTCCAGCCCCGGGTATCCTCCCTCTGCCTCCTACTTGTCAGCCGGCGTCACCACATGGTCGGCAGACCTCCCAGGCTCCTCAGCAAGGCAGCAAGAGGCCTATTACTCTTCCCAACGTGCCTGTCACCCAGCATGCAGCACAGCGGCTGATGCGTCAGTTTGATCTCAATAGGTCCAAGTGCCTCCATAGATCACGCAGTTCTCAAGAAGTATGAAGACATCTACAAGCAGCCCCTGCCCCAGAAAGCCATCTCAGCAGTTCGTGACCTCTCGGGCCTCTCCTTGCAGGGGTGCGCCGAAGCCGTGACATCCCTAGTTAGTGATGAGCTGGCTGCACAGGCTGCGGCCTCTTGATGGTGATGGATCTGCTCCTATGGTCGAGTCCTTGCCAGGGTCAGATGTTAGATCTGTGTTATCTCTGTTACTGATGCTTGCTGCACTTTGTCCTTTCAGGTTCATGTGAGGTGTTGGGTCCGCCTGTTCTATAGTCTCGAACGGGCTCAGAGTCTGGTTCATGGGTCTAACATTTCTCGGGGCTATGGTGGATGTGCCCATGTACCTAGTTTTGTCGGAAGCGTCTTTTGGTGTTTCGTTCTGCTCCCGGTGTCCCCTACGGACCTGACTATGTTGACTGTGTTATCAATGAGTAGTGACCTGGATATTTTATGTTGGAATGTGAGAGGACTCAATTCCCCAGTGCGTCGTGAAGCAGTGAAGCAATTTTTGCTCTCTGTCAAGCCAACTATTATTTGCCTACAGGAAACCAAAATGCAACAGGTCGACAGCTCGCTTGCAAAGGAATTCCTGGGACCTTCCCTGTCAGAGTTCACTTTCAAACCTGCCCTTGGTACATGCGGGGGACTACTCATTGCTTGGAACCCAGAACGTTTTCTAAGCAGTTCTTCAGCCATCTTTCAATTCAGTCAGTCTGTCCACCTGTTGCACCGCCAAAGCAACACCTCCTTGGTCCTATCAAACTGCTATGGACCGGTGCTCGACTCTGAGAAGCCATCCTTCCTACAAGAACTCTTGGAAACAAAGCCGATAGCCTCTATTCCCTGGCTTT
The DNA here is from genome assembly GCA_036927565.1 of Tuctoria greenei. Lineage (NCBI taxonomy): Eukaryota > Viridiplantae > Streptophyta > Magnoliopsida > Poales > Poaceae > Tuctoria > Tuctoria greenei. The sequence goes on along the minus strand of JAYESD010000011.1, from coordinate 113,814,922 downwards.
GCTTGGGAGATTTTAATCTCATCCTCGACGCCAAGGACAAAAATAATCTCAACCTCAACAGGAAGCATATGGGGGCCTTCCGAAAAGCTGTTGACACTGCTGAGTTGATTGAGTTCCCTCTTATGAACCGGAGTTACACTTGGAGCAATGAGCGCTACAATCCAACCTTGTTCAAGTTGGATAGAGTCTTCTGCAACCCCACTTGGGACCGCTCCTTCCCAGATTTCAACCTCATAGCTCTTCTTTCGGTGATATCTGACCACTGTCCCATTCTTCTCAACTCCCAACAGAAACCTTTGTTCAAACCTTGTTTTTGTTTCGAAAACTTCTGGACTAAGATCCCCTACTTTATTGATACAGTCCAGACGGCTTGGGAGAAGCCAACTATTGGGTCCTCCCCAATCTTTACTCTCCACCAAAAACTCCAATCCACATCCAAGGCACTTCGCTCTTGGAGCTCCAAGCTGTTTGGCCAGGTCAGATTTCAACTGCATATAGCATATGAAGTAACAGCTCGGCTAGAGAAGGCCCAGGAAGCTAGACAACTCTCCGTTGATGAAATGCAACTGTTAAAAGATCTCAGAGCCCGTATCCTAGGTTTAGCAGCCGTGGAGCGCTCAAGACATCGTCAGGCATCCAAGATCACTTGGATCAAGGCAGGTGATGCATGTACCAAATTTTTCCACCTGAAGGCAAATGGACGCTCCCGGAACAAATATATTGCAAGCCTCCAGAGTGAAGATGGGACATTTGCCTGCACGCATGAGGAGAAGCAAGTGGCAATCCACACCCACTTATCTTCTGTTTTAGGGGCTCGAAAAACCAGGTCCTTAACACTCAACTGGAGCATACTGGACCTCCCGCCCTCCCATCTTCAGATCTTGATGCCCCTTTCTCGGAAGACAAGCTAAGTGTATGTGTTGATGAGCTGCCTGCAGAGAAGGGGCCCGGGCCAGATGGTTTCAATGGAACCTTCTACAAATCCTGCTAGCAAATAATTAAAGGAGACATCCTGTCTGCTTTTCAGTGTACCTATAACTATCAGCTGAACTCCTTCCGTAATATGAACACTATGCTGATTACCCTGCTGCCCAAATCCGAAGCACCTGAACAGGCCTCTGATTTTCGGCCGATTAGTTTCATTCACTCTTTTGCAAAGCTGGTCTCCAAAGTTTTAGCCAGTAGGCTAAAAAAGATTGTGGACAGTATAGTGTCGCAGGCGCAGAGTGCTTTTATCAAGAATAGACATATACAAGAGAATATTGTATGCAGTTATCATCAGTCCAAGACCCCACTGTTATTCCTCAAACTAGACATCTCCAAGGCCTTTGACTGTTTAGCTTGGGAATACCTATTTGAACTGTTGCAGCACCGCGGCTTCCCGCAGCGCTGGCGTGACTGGCTCGCTGCAATTTTCTCCTCATCAACTTCTTCAGTGTTGCTCAACGGTGTCGGTGGCCAGTCAATCGCTCATAAGAGAGGATTACGTCAAGAGGATCCCCTATCCCCTCATCTCTTCATTCTCGACATAGACTCCCTAAGTCACATTTTCCAAAAGGCTACAGATGCAGGTGTTCTCTCCCCTCTTCGGGGCAGGCATAGGAGACTGTGTGTTTCTCTCTATGCGGATGATATAGTCTTATTTATCAACCCTTCTCACGCTGACCTCACGGCGACCATGCACATTTTACAAATGTTCAGCGAGTCTACTGGCCTGATGGTAAACTGGGACAAGTTTGCTATTATTCCTGTTGGGTGTGAAGGGTTGTCCCTCGAGCCAATACTTACTACTTTTCCGGGACAGTGCCCCAGTTGGCCAGTCACCCACTTAGGTCTTCCTTTGCTGCCTGGACGACTTAGATTGGTGCATCTCCAGAATGTCATCGGTCGAATCTCTGGCAAGCTTAAGGGTTGGCAGGGGAAAATGCTCTCCTTCGGAGGTAGGAAAGAGTTAGTTCATACAACCCTTAGCTCTATTGCGGCATGCGGCCTATACTCTGGTGGCTTTGAAACCACCCAAAAATTTCATCAAAGCCATCTACCGTTTTCTTTGGGTTGCGGACGGCCAGTTGCATGGCGGCAACTGCAAGGTAAACTGGTCTCGAGTGTGTCGCCCCTCTGTCTAGGCGGTTTAGGGATCCTGGACCTTGAATGTTTTAGTCGAGCTCTTCGCTTACTTTGGGTCTGGGAGGAATGACAACCCCCAGTCAGGGTCTGGCATGGCATGCCCCTTCCTGTTGATGACATCGATCGAAATCTTTTTGCGATTGCGACCACTGTGTCAATTAGAAATGGTACCAAGGCAAAATTCTGGCTCTCCAGTTGGCTGCAGGGTTGTGCTCCTGTTCTGCTCTTTTCTAAGCTTTACGCGGGATGTAAAGGGAAAAGAAAGACGGTCTCACAAGCCTTCCATGAAAACAGCTGGATTTGAGACACTTTAACAACCATCTCGGTAAATCAATTAGTCTCTTTTTTCAGGCTCCTGCATATTGGTGGAGGAGGCTAGGCAGTTTTTCAACCCAGCTTGTGATGATACTATCTCCTGGTGCTTCAACTCTTCAGGTCAGTATTCATCCCAATCCGCTTACCGTCTGCAGATCGAGGGTGCGCAGGCTTCACCTCTCCCGTCCCCATTGTGGAAGGTTTGGGTGCCGTCCCGTTACAAAACCTTCCTCTCGCTCCTTCTACAAAACCGTGTGTGGACTGCAGACCGCTTGCTTTCTAGGAGGTGGCCAAACAACTATTTCTGTCCTCTTTGTCTTCACGACCTTGAGACAGCCTTGCATTTGTTCTGTGAATGCCCGGTGGCGCGGGAAGTTTTGAGCCGTGTCAGTGCGTGGGTGGCTGATGCACGCCTTCACCCGTCCAATTGGTCTGAAAACTGTTCAGTTCTTGGCTGGTTCCAGTCCTTGCAACCTCAAAAAATTCGCCTGGTTACAAAGGTCGGCAGTCTGCTGAACATTGTGGAGAGAGCGGAATCGCCGTATCTGCGAAGAAGCTGAAAATTCTTTGGACTCTGCTGGCAACAATGTGGGATGAGCTTCAAATGTGGTCCTTAGCTGGATGTAAAGATATTGCCGCAACCTTAGCGGCTTGTAACAACCCCTGTAAAAAACCAACCCTCTTCCTTTATGTACTCCCATAAACTTCCCTGCTTAATATAATTTACCTTTCGGGTTTTCAAAAAAAAATGCAAAATAAATAGCAAACAAGCTCAAAAATTCTAAAATTTAAGGGTTGGTTCCTGACATCTTAAATTGATTTCTGGAACAGAAAACTTCAGTGCATTTACTGAGGTTTAGAATTTTATTTCCAAATTCAGGCATATGGGCAATTCAACACAGCTTTTGTTCAATGTGGCTCACTGCTGAGTTTTTGGACTGCACACAATTAACATGATGGAACATAATTGAACTATGCCATGCTTGATTATGCAATATCATGGGAACGCACATATGCAAATGTGAAGCGCTCACATAAACACTAATATGGGTTTTTGGCGTACTCTTAACCAAATCCTAAATGGATAACTGAATATGTTAGAAATTAGAATGTGGAGTGTCACATGTATCTTGAGTCGGTGAATACTCAGTCAGTCTGCTAATTCGACGTGACTCATTTGGTCAGTAACAATATACTATTCAACAGGTATCAACCGAACAATAGAGCATGCACTGAAGCAAGCAATCCAGCCGTGATGTACACATGAGTAAACACCAACAAAGTTAAACAGAGTTGACCTAATTCGCATAATTTTACATGCAACCTTTCAATATATTGGAATCTTTATTCTCACAATATGACAGCCGACCGACAAGATGCAAGGTCAGGTTTGATATGATTATCAGTCAAATCGCTCCCTGTGAATCTCATCAAGGATCACAACAAGTGCCGCGACGAATACATAATCAACATGAGGGGATACTGTAACATTGAATGTGTCCTTTTCGAGCAGTACATTGGCAACAGTAAACTTACGGTTTATCTGCAGGACAACATCCAACACATTAACTAAATGTTAGTGTAACTTCCAAAATATGATTAGAAATGGGGGGAAATTGTACTCACTTGAGCAATCATGGTGTCTGAATTGCCAAGATAGAAGGCACATGATCTCTCGAAGTAGCTACCCCTGATCTTGAAGTCGCAAGCATGTTCTGAAGTGTTCCCAGCCAAGAAGACATCAACCTCTGTTTTCAGTTGGATTATTGAAGCTTTCTTTGCGGTGAAGAGCAAATCGCTTGCGTTCGTGCTGTCCCGTCTGAACACTTCCCATCTGTTGTGCATGCTAAATACCTGATAATGTACCTTTGTTAGGTGATCTTGAATCGGTGTTCTCATATTATACTCGCTGAATTGCATGGACATAACAGTTCCTAACTTGTACTAGAGTAGGAGGACCATATGTGAAATGGATGGAAACCTTGGACATAGAGTTCAAGTTTTTTAAATTTTGCATGTTGGCTACCCAAATTGTTGCAGCATCTGAAATAAGGTTATCTGGTGACAATTTCTGAATTGGAGTCATGAAGATCATACTAGATAGTTTTTTGTCTTTGATTATTTGATTTTAGGCTTGCACTTTGATACCTGATGGCTAACGCCATGAAAATTCTGAGTGAAACAATAGTATGTCAGTACTTACATATACACCTATAGTGTACCCCCCGAAAGCAAAAGAGTGGAAAAATCAAAGAAGCGAGGATGAAGGAAAAGATGAGTATATATTGTCAACCTCACGAAATCAGTTGTGAAAGCATCTGAAAGGTGAAAGTTTTTTTAATTCAGGTTAGGAAAACTCAAGGAGCATTCACACGGTCCCAGGCGGTCATTTTTATTCGAATGGCGTCACTTTCTAACGATTCAGATACCTTTCAAGCCATGGAATTGGCAGTCAGAACTAAATCCGACTCCAAAGCAAGTTGGAGTTCTCTGTTTTTTTTTTTAAAAAAACACTGTTACTTTTGATCTCGGCACATTGATCATGTAGGTCTCCTCTAACATCTCCTGGATCTGTATAAGAATGGGAGGTACCCGGGCATTATAACAATATATAATTTCGTCCAACACTCCTGATCCTAAGCATCCAAATCAACCATTGTGGGAAAGCGAGGGAAAGATCTCCCAACAAAACCATGGCTGCTTGAACATCAAACTCGGGTGAAGGTTGTTGAATTCTTAGGATGCCTAGAGGCTAGATCTACCGGGATTCGAATTGTATTTTAGCAAAACATATAGATCATTGTTCTAATCACAAGAATAAGTGGAGCATAGACAGAGAGATATGGAGATCCACATACCTAGGTTGTGTGTACCTTTTGGAGAGATCCGGCGTCGGCGGTCAGGGCCAGAAACGGCGGCGGCACAGTTCGTTGACGGCGCCGGCGGCGGTGAGGTCGCCGCTGACTTGGTCGGCTGGGTGACGGTGCCGTGGGAACCTTCCCCTCACTCCCGTGCCTCAACAGATCAGATTCTTAGTTAGTTAGGATTAACTCTGTTGGGTCATTAACCCCCTAATCCTCCTATTTATATGTACATAGTGTGAGAGAGGGTCCACAACCACGAACGTAGCCCACGCCCCCAATCAGGGCATTAAACGAGTAGAAACGGTCCAAAGACCGCTTTCTGTGGAGATCAGTCTAACAATCTCCTCCTTGATCTCTACAGATCAAGACTAACCTAATACTTAATCTCAAAACTTATACTTACTTAATTCTGAACTTAGTGTTAGCTTCTTTATGTTTGACATATAGGACACGTCGCATCAAGAATAGTCAGTTACGTGCTATCTCACTCGAACGACCATGATACATCTCACATTTAGAAGTAACCTTACCCTTAATGGCCCCTTAGTATCCAGTTGATCATAGGTTCCTCCTTAAACCCATGTCGACTTTGTGTTCACTGAACACCTGGGTGCAAGACCTTTTGTAAACAGTACCGCAAGCAATCACTTGTCACTGATTTGCTCAAAAACAATAGTATGATCCTGGATTTTATTATTTGCAACCTAATGTCAATATGTTTGGCGACACACAGGACTTGTTGCAATTGAAATATAATGACTTAAGTGGTTTGACGCTGTCGACCACTCTTAAACCGGGTAAAATAATTATAGTGTTTGCTCGACGGTCTCATACTTAAAGAACATTCGGTATACATTACTTATGATGTAGTGATCGCTCGATTGGAGTTTTTCCACAATAAAACTCCAAAATACGAGTGTTAGCAATTGATTATGGATTTTGCCACACATCTCATGAAACTGAATCTTACTAAAACTTCGTTCGAAATGACGTCAATTCTTACTCATCTTATCATGAGACCTAAATCGCTTATCAAACTTCGAACTTTCCTTATTTCTAAACCAGTGATCTATATCTAGATTGAATTTACTTATGCTAAAATATCCCGGTTATTTAAACTATGTCAGGGTGTATCATTCATTAAGCAAACTTAAAGAAACTTCCAACAGCAGAAGTACATAAAACCGATTTTATTCGATCGATCTCTGATTGGTTCCTATACTTATCACTCTTGACCTTAAGAACAGACCTGAATTTAATCTATGCATACCACATATTCTTATGACTATAGTAGATATGCATTATCTGATAGTCTAAATACCCTCTTATTATATCTTGGTGAAACTTACATACTGACAAATAAGAAACATCACCAAGATCTTAACTTAATAACGATGAGGACAATATACTTACTCTTTAATAGTTGATAACCATTATTTACTTACTGCAGTACATCATCCTTTAATAGATACTTAACTTTATTGTCTTAAACTTAAGATAAACACTAATTGTCCTTCTCAATATCGTATAATACCCAAAATATATTGTGAATTTATTGAAAGTGAGATATTCTTAACTTAGATATTCTTATTTCAATCCATGAATGGATTTACTTTAAGATATCTCACTTCACTAACTTACATGACAGAACTCATGGTTCGAATTATCTAAAACATTCTCAAATAAACTCATTGAGAAATATCTCACTTATGAACATCTTACGATGAAACTTAACTTACATCAAAAGCATTTTTTTTATTTCTTTTAGAGTCACGTTAGCTTTTCTATACTCATTAAAGTTTCCTAATTTGACTCTATCAGAAAACTAAAATTCTTAAGTCATTCAAATGAGTGACAATCACTCACAACTTATTCATATGAAGTGTGGTCATCATCATTTGAATTTCTTAACACATTTGTTGGCCTATTTGTGATCTTAAATGAGGTTGCTTTCACTCTTCGTCATTATTGGTCACTAATGATGAAAAACAGTAGCAGCTATTGTGACAACAATATCTAGCATTGTTAACACGATATCGTTAAGACATCATAAAAAATGAATCTTGAAAATAAAAGTGCTTACACAAACCACTTATTTTCAAAATCAGCATCTTTAGATGTCAAACTCTCCCTAATTTAGTCATCGTTTAAGAAGACTATAATAGCTCATTTCAAAATGAGAATCTTAAATCTTATCAAAAAACCAACAAAATCACAACTTATTTTTTTAATAATAATCTTATCTTCTTAATATCATACTTAAAATTATTTGGGTAATTTTGATTATATAACTTATCTGATGTTTATAAGCATCCTCTTAATTAATCTAAAAATGATTAAGAAAAGACAGAGTGAAAATACTAAAGTTTCATCTTACCAGATCACTCCCTTAATTATATCATATTTTCTTACAAACTTAATAAAATATAAATAAATAGTCATACGTTTCTAATTCGGGGTATTAGACGATAATATATATTGTACTCCCCCTTATTGTATAGATCATTCTTATTATAATGCACACAAGGCATTATAAAAACTGAAAATTGTGAGGTGAAAATATATTACTTAATGATCTCACTCATCATCTTAGAGATAAACCTACAATCCTCCTCTTCGAAATATGGCCTATACAATATTGTCATGATTTCGAAGACAATTTACAATAATTATTATGAGGAGATAAATATATTACTTACTTATATCATAATAACATCACTTAATACTAACGGGAGTACATCACCTCTTTCTAGAATATAAAAGTTTCTCCATGCCATCATCTAATGGTTGAATGGTTGGTTGAATGGTTCTAAACGATATGCTTAACATATTTGACAATATCAAAATATGAAAAAAAAATAATTTCTTACTCTTTAATTTCATGTCAAATAACTTAATTTTAATAACAAAATTGCACATTTTAAGAATATGTTATCATGATATACGACTACTAAAAAAAGCCGTAAAACAACAATTCTAACAAGTGCTAAAATACGTATTTGAAGATACATTTAACTGAAAATCTTCAATTCTTAATTATTATTTTAGTAGTAATGATACAATGAGAATGCTCTTATAAAGTTTCTAATTTACTTAAGATCTTATCGACATGAAAAATCTTATTGAAATCTAAAATGACATACAAAAGACATACCTCATTTGCTCATCACGCGAGATAATTCCCGATAAAGCGACTTAATTACTAAAATAAAACTTAAGGCATGAGAAATACTTTTAATATCCGAGACAATATATATTAAGAAATAAATCTAAATTAATCTTAAACTTAATTACTTAAATAAAGTTGGTCCCATTTACTAAGTGTATGCAACATTTTGATCATAGTCTTAATGAAACATACACAACTAAATAGAATATTGTATTTTATCTTTCACGTTGGTTATTTAACAAAATACAATACTCAATGCATCTTAATTAACATAGAATATTTTGTCTTTCACATTGGTTACTCAACAAAATATACAATAACTTAATTTACCTTAATCAACATAAAATATTTTGTTTTTCATGTTGGTTACTCAACAAAATATACAATAACTTAATTATCTTAATGAACTACAAAAGTTGTGTCTTGTCTTTCACGTAGTTACTTGACAATACACACTAAATTCATAATATAACAAATTTCGATTTTCACGTTGGTTACTCAACGAAATTTGTTATGAACTAAAAAATTACTTAAAAGACGTGTTCTGTTTTTTTATAAGTTACTTGACAAAACACGACATTAAAGTATGAAAATTTTGTCTTTCACGTTGGTTACTCAACATAATTTTCATACACTAATACAAAAGATCTTAACAAACTTAAATACACAGTAAATTTATTTTTCACGTTGGTTACCCAATAAATTTACCGCACTAAAGATTACAGCGGAAACTTAAATCTTAACAAGCTTAGAACTAAATCAATCAATGGGACAACTTAATAAATTGATTCTTCTAAATAAATCTTCATGTTAGATCCAATTTAAATAGAAGAATACTTAAACTAATTCATCTTACAAGAATAACGAAAGCTTAATGATGAACTTACTAAACTTATATGTATATGTACACCATATACATCTGAGTCTTAATGAAGACTTACAAATTTTAATCATGATGACTGAATCATCATGTTACTTAATAAAAGACTAATATGAGGCAAAATCTAATTACTTAATAGGATTAAATATTAATTTTACGTCACTTTTAGGGAGTAGCGTAAAATTCTCAGATTAACTTATTACGATACCATAGTAAAATTCTATCAGCGACGTTGATCGCAATATAAAATTACCATGCTAACGAGATATTTAATCATTATCTAAATCAAAATTTTCATAATATGAAATCTTACTTAAACTTAAGAAAATTGTCTCATACTTAAACATTAATTCTTGAAATACTAAAAACTTAAAACAGTGACTAACTACTTAAATGATGACTAAATACTTAAACTTATAGTTAAATATTTAAAATTACAGTGTTAAATCTTACTGATCTTATACTTACACTAATTAGCTAAATACTAAAACTTATATAAGTTACTAATTACTTGAAACATGATTGGGCACTTAAACTTATAACTAAGTATCTAAACACAGTGAAAACTTACTCAAAATATTCTAATTAAAATTTCTCACGTTGGTGAAAAAAAGTTTAACTAGAAAGTCATAAACTTAGTACTTAACAACCGAAGAAAGATAACTTTATTTATGCTTAATTGTTCACGGTAGCAAACTTATATTAATTAATTGAAGCTAGGAAGAATAATTTTGCTACTAGAACATTAAATATCACACCAATTTCTAAATGACTGTAAATCGACGGATTAGTATATATATCTAACTCATCATTCCCAAACACAACCAGTTTCCAAATTATAAAAATTTGGGAAAACTTATTTAAATACACTTAATACTCCATAGCAACTTATCTATAAAAAAAGAGAACTTTAAATTTTCCTAATAGATATTGCTAATTCAAGCAAAGTCAAACTTAAATACAATGATTAAATCACTTAAACTTAACTTGATAAGGAAAATTACAATTCTCAACCATTTTCTTATTTTTCTGCAAGGCCCAAAAGATTTTCAGCCCAAAGCTGAAAAAAGGATTAACTAAAATCTGCAAGGCCTGCAACTAAAAAATTGGGCTAACAACTCAACACTTACTGTTCTTATTAATACTCCAAATGTTCTCAGTAGGCCCAATGCCAAAACATTGTGCGCAGCCCACACAAATTTTTCTTTTCTTTTTGGACTACGAAACACTGTGTCCACACGAGCCTAAATGCAGCAATGGTGGCCTGCATGACCACGTGCGTGAGGCTGGTGGCCTTACCCGCGAGAGAGCTCAACGTGACGGAGTCTGCTATGCGCGTGGCCGTTTGGCGCATGGCCTGCTGTGCGGCTGCGCATGTGTGCGCTTTTGCACTCTTGAGCCCACGACAGCGCTGGCCCAAAACGACGCCCGACGAACACTATCCGCCGGATCACATCCGACGTTCGTCCGTTGATATCAGTGGCACAAAAACGGATCACACCACGCCCCTCATTCCACCTTTCTCCTCATCGCCGCACATAGTGGGAACAGCGAGACGAGCGAATCAGAGAAGATGACGGCGCCACTGCGGGTTCTCTCGCCTGCGCGCGCGTCCACCCGAGGGTGGGCACGTCACCGTCGAGCGGATCCACGACCACGCCCTAAGTGCACGCCCGAGCCGACGCGAGTACCTCGTCGCGACTTGTCGGCGTCTTCCCGGTGGTCACCATCGACGGCAGAGATCCAGTGATAGCGGCGATGGAGGACCTCACGAGGTGAGTCCCTTATTCGTCGCCCTTATTACTTTCGCTAGGGTTAGGGTTTCATACTGGATTGACTCGGGATGTGAGGATTTCTTATTCGCATCTGAGTAAATCCCCTACTTCTAATTGCTATGGAGTTTCAAATCCGTGGTAGATTGCCTACAAAGTGGCTCTGGTACCAATGTTGAATACTTAGGATGCCTAGAGGTAGATCTAACGGGATTCGAATTGTGTTTTAGCAAAACATATAGATCATTGCTAATCATAAGAATAAGTAGAGCATAGAAAGAGAGATGGAGATCCACATACCTAGGTTGTGTGTACCTTTTGGAGAGATCCGACGTTGGCGGTCGGGGCCAGAAACGGCGGCAGCGCAGATCGTTGATGGCGCCGTCGGCGGTGAGGTCGCCGCTGACTTGGTCGGCTGTTTGACGATGCCGTGGGAACCTTCCTCTCACTCCCGTGCCTCAACAGATCGGATTCTTAGTTGATTAGGATTAACTCTATTAGGTCATTAACCCCCTAATCCTCCTATTTATATGTTACACGGTGTGAGAGAGGGCCCACAACCACGAACGTGGCCTACGCTCCCGATCAGGACGTTAAACGAGTAGAAACGGTCCAAAGATCGCTTTCTGTGGAGATCAGTCTAACAAAGATATGCTCTAATATCCTGAATCACTAATTATGTTCCTGTTTTTAACTACTTGCTGATTAGTTCTTAGGATTTGATTGTTTTTTGCTAGCTTTTTCTCTAATGAACCCTAAAGATCGAAGTGGCTAGTTCACTGAGCCCCTAAGTTTTCCAGTTTTTAACAAACAATTGGGAGGCCTCTGTTATTACAACCTCTCGCCCCGCAAATGAACCGAATGGAAGAAACAAATGAACGGCCGATCCAGATGGTGACACGTGTACCTACCTTCTCGGTCATGGTGAGGACGGGCTGGCCGGCGGCGTCGACGAGCACGCGGCGGTGGCGCACGCTGAGGATGGCGCCCTTGACCCGCAGCACGACGCCGCCGTTGGCGTCGGTGACGGTGAAGTCGCCGTCGGAAAGGCTGATGGCCTTCTTGGCGACAGTCAGCGGCACCACGTACGGCGCGCAGAACTGCGGGCTCACCACGGCCACCAACGGCGGCGTCGAGGGAGCTGCGGCTCCGCCGTAGGGCGCCTCCATTGTCGAGGATGGGGTATCGGCGCTCAAGTGGTTGCCGCCGCCGCGGTCGCTTGCTTGCTCGCAGCTCGTACTCCTCGGCGTGCAGGGGTCGTTGACTCCACGTGGTTTCTGGTGTGCCACTGCCGGCAAAAGGTGGTACAATTTGTAATGGACGAAACCTTGTGTCCGTGTTAGCCCTGCAATTATTTATTGCATTTTTGGAACCTTCGAGACAGCAGTGCGCAACGGAATATGTATGGGTCAAGGACAAGGCGTAATGACATATCCAATGCTTCAACGTATTTTCCGAGAAACCCATTTGGGTGTTTTCTATGTAAGAAAGTTGTATCAACGTTTTGCACCAGTCTAGTTAAATCATTACAAACCTTCCAAGAAGAAAAGGATGAAGACCATCAGCCTTACAATAATTTCTCTTCACGTCTTAGTAGTAATCATATCTATCTCAAAATAAACGATGTTGGTTAGTTCAATATTCAACTAATCAGTTTTATTTATTTTAAAACGAAGAGAGTAGTTAAATCAATAGGGAGAAAAAAGGTTGAAGAGCCGTAAGCCTCTCGCACGAGAAGAATCTATTAGACCGGGTCACAAAAATTTTGTTCTTCTTATACATATGCATGTTGTATTCTTTTTTTATTGAAAGAACAGGCAAACCGGCATTTTCTATTATAAGAAGGATTACAGAATTACACGAAGATTATTGTACGAGAGGTACACAAGAAAAATATGGAAGGATTAATACAGAGAGGGCATTATAGGCACTAGGTGCCTCGAGCCAGCTGCACACCATAATCTGATATCCTCCTTCAGAGTCGTCAAGATTTAAGCAGCGGTTATTTCTTTTCTTTGAAAGATCCGTGTATTACGTTCTTTCCAAATTGCCCATAGCACTAGCAGGATGAGAGATTGAAGCCCTTTCTTCCGACTATTACTGACTCGAAACATGTTTTCGATCCAGTCCTGGAGGGGAAGGCCCGATGACCAACTTGCTGGATGAAAACTTGGCTGGTCGATCCAATTGCTGACAGTCAACCAAATTTGTGTTGCCAGGGGATATTCAGCAATTAGATGAAAGGCAGTCTCCAAATTTCGATAACAGTTTGGGCAAAAATAATTGTTGAACCATTCTCTTCGTTGCAGGCGGTCTGCAGTCCATAGGCGGTTTCGGAGAAGATGTCACACGCGGTATGCATGTTGTATTCCAATCATCAGTAAGGTAATATGGCAGCTTATACCATCTGTGTGGGAATAGGGTCTAAGCCTCTCGAAATACTGGTATTTGCTCTCGCACTTGCCAATACCAAGGAAAGATTGATCAGCTGCTAGCTGCTAGAGAAACCTATCTGATGGGAAGCAGCCACGTTAGCCGATGATTGTTTTAGACGGTGGGCTGACTCGAGATTGAACGACTGCTTCGATGGAGGGATCTTCTATACACAAATCGTCCCACAAGAGTTCAATTTTTAGACCAACCTAATATCCCAAAAAATATGAGCAATTCGGTGCTAAACTGTATTCTGCAAGCATCAGTTGTTTAGAAATTCCACCTAGACTATAATTAAATCGTCGCTAACTCATAACAGTATGAGGTTGTCATGACCTCGCGCAACAAACACTTAGGGCCTGTTTGGATGATGGCTAACTTCACTAAGCCTAAGCTTAGTCAATTGCCACATTTGTGGCGCGCCTAAGCTAACTAATGTTAGCAAATATTTGGATTGCTACCATAACCTAAGCTTAGGTGTGCTTAAAAAAATTTGGTATGTGTTTGTTTTGTTACCATGACTAAGCTTAGGCAAATAGCTAAGCTTAGGTGGTTGATTTGAGTGCCACAGTTGAGGCAATTTTTTTTAGGCAATAGAAGCAAAAGTTGCCTAACTTCCGTGGCACGCCTAACCTTAGTCAACAACCAAACGTTCGCCTAAAACAGTGTGACATGTCTAACATAGACTTAGGCAAGTTAGACATTGAACCAAACATGCCCTTAATATGGATGCGATTCGACGCGAATCTCAAACGTTTAAGAAACATCAATTATCGTAGTCACATGCATCAATGAGGTAAGCAACTTAAGTGAGTGCTAGCAACCACAGCCAACGATGCTTGCATGTAACGACTGAGATCGGAATCGGGCATTGATGTGCTTCTCCGTTCTCGAACTAATGTCGAAGGAGTAGCAAATCGCAGAAGCAGCAGCAGGGATCACGGCTCTAGGATCTTATCCCCCGCTACGACGCGTTTTTAGACTAGTCAAACTGTCAGCATTCGTGGAACTCTATATCTCACCTTTATATTTCATCTCTAAATAGATTCCCTCTTTACAGTTTCGTTTCCCACGCTCGTTTACCTCTATATCACACATCTATACCAACTTTCACATATTTTATTCTCTTCTTTTCCTTTTCTTTCTTTTTTTCTCTTCTTTTATTCTTGCTCTCTTCCTCTCTCCCTTCATAGTGTGAGCGCTGTCTGTGGCGTTGTCAGACGCCAGTCGCTAAAATAGCGACGTCCTTACAAGCGCCACCGCGGCCTGCAGTGCCGCTAAACGCGCATAGCGCCGCGCTTACAGTTGCCGCTGCGCCCAGCCTCACTCATTTATCTCTATCTCACCTCTATATCTCACCTCTAAAAAGATTCTCTCTTTACAGTTTTGTTTCCTCACTTGTCCACCTCTAAATCAGACCTCTATACCATTTCTAATCTATTTTATTCCTTTCTTCCCTCTTTATTTTTTTCCTCCTTTTTTTTCCTTCCTTCCTTCTCTCTCCTATGTCTGGCGCCCCTATGTCTGGCGTGTTTCTGTAGGGATCTGAGAAATACCGGTGCCTTTAAAGGCACCGCTGCGTCACCCACCGAGCGCTAAACGCTCGTAGCGCGCCGGATGGAGTGCCCGCGGTGGTAAGTCTTACCACGGACACACATACGTTGAAAGCGGGACGGGTTGCGGCATACCGCCTCGCTCGCGCCGCGAAACTGAGGCGGGATATGCGAAAACCAGCTTCGGCTCCCGCATTTTTTTGCTGCGGCAAGCGACGCCCGCCAACCCGCGCAGATTTTGTTTATTAATATACCTTTTAAAAAATAATTTAATATAAATAACTCACGAAATGATGAATTGACAAAAATGACTCAGCTTCGTACGAGTAAAATATGAAATTCGAATTTCGTATGAGTCTTATACGAAATGCCCATTTCGTGTGTGCCACATCAGAGGTTGCATGGTACGGTGGAACAAATTTTGGTCACGGTGGAATCAATGGACACATACGAATTTCGTATGCGCCATGTACGACGAGCACAATACCTCGTCTCTGACACGTTCGACGATACCGCTAGGTCCCATCGCTCGGAGAATTTCGTATGAGACACATAGGAAATTTTTAGTGGGCCCCATCGTACCGAGAATTTCGTATGAGACACATAGGAAATTCTTAGTGGGCCCCATCGCTCGGCGAATTTCGTATGAGGCACATAGGAAATTCTCAATGGGTCCCATCGCTGGCACATAAAAAATTCGCACGGCCTCGGGAAGCGCTCCACCGCCTCGGGATTCAATTGGCAGCGTGACATGCCACGTCAGATTCGTATGTGCCGCATACAAAATACATGGTCTACGTGTCATTTCGTATGAGACACTTACAAACCTGAGTTACTTTTAAAAATTTTCAAAATTGTGAGTTATTTATATTAAATTAATTTTTAAAAGTTTTATTAATAAAAAATTTGCCCCTGCATCCTCTCAGCGCTCGTCCGCGTTTCCCGTTCGCTCGATCGATCGGTCCATCGCCAGCCTGCGTTTTCGGCTCGCATCCTCTCAGTCTCAGCGCTCGCCCAGTGTGGTTTCTGGTTGGGTGACATGTCACTTAGATCAAAAGTAGTTGCTGCAGACAATCAAGTGGCCGAAAGACAGAAAGAGCATTGCTGCAAGGAGAGCTTCATGTCTGTCATCGACTGAATGGCAAATGTCACAGGGTGATGTAGTGTACAAAACATTCTTTTTCGAAAGCCATAGTGTACAAAACATTCAGCAACCCAGCGCACGGGCATGATCATTCAGACATTCAGCCAACGGTAGTGTAGAAAACAAGTGTAGCAACAACTTGCAGACATGATCAATTGCAAGTTGCAGTAAATAGCTTCAGCTGAGAAGACATGATCAATTGATCACTCAGTATTCATCACTCAACATGAAACCTAAACCAGTTTATTTAAACGCCATTTAAGTATCATTCAGTATTCATGGCTAAACATATGACTTTCTAGCTAATACTGGCATAACAAGTAACATATCCAACAAGAAGCATAACAAGTCCAACACGAAGCTTCAAGTAAGGAGACCATCTGAATAAGTCCAACAACAACTAATTGGCTTGAAGGAGACCATCTGAAGGAGAAATTCAAAGTTGAAATAACAATGCAAATAATGGTAGAAAGTCTACTAGATTCTATGTTGGGAAAATGATCACTTTCACCTAGCTACATTTTATCCATAAATGTACACAAGCTGTTTAATAAACAGAGCCACTCAGTAACCTATTTTATTATTTTATTACAGATGTATCAATATCTATTCAATTACCGCATTTTTCGTAAGGTTGGGTCCAAGTTGGTTTCTCATCGTATAGCAACTATAGCTAAAAATACACCAAATCAAAATTGTACAAATCAGATGGTCTTACCTTTACCTGTCTTTCTTTTACATCCACAAGCATTCCTTCTTCTTTCTTCTTCTTTTATAGAAACACTAAATTACATTAAATAGATTTATACGACCTTGCAGTGAGGATTCTGTTGTTCTAGAAATCGTTTATGCCAACACATCACTAGATAACAAAATCTTCATGAGCTAGTCATGCACTGTGTTAAAAGGCTTTAGCAGCTAGCAAAATGTAGATTAAGATATTCTCAAGACTCATGCTACTGAGACAATTGGAATTTTGCTTTCTTCAAGATTGGGTTTCGCCAAAATGCTATTCCCAACATGTAACACGCCCAAATACCATTATAATGGAGTCACAATTGTTCCTTTACTATTGAGACATGATTTCACATCTAATTAACTTTTTTAACAGCAACACACTCATAAATTGACCAAACTACCCTTGTTTTATTTTAATATACAAAAAATTAACAAAAAATCAGGAAAAGTAAAAAAAAAATATAAAAACGCAATAAATTTAATAAAAAATCATCAAAAATAAAAAATAAGTTAAAAAATATAATAACAAATAAAAAGTTAACAGAAAAAATAAAAAATCAGGAATAAGTAAAAAATTATAAAAACGGAAGAAAATTAACAAAAAATCAGAAAAAATCATAAATAAATTTTAAAAAAAATATAAAGAAAAAACAATACACAAAAAATACAAATTATTTTGGAAAATGTTTAGAATTTCAAAGAAACAATGAAAAAAATTCAGAAATAGAAAAAAAGTACAATTTTAAAAAATGTCATAATATAGGAAAATGCAAAGAAAAATATTAGGAGAAATTGGAAATTATATTTATAAATTGATCATATACACAATAATTTTGACATGCACGTGTCATACATAAAATATTCACATGACACATTTCACACATAGAAATATTCACATATCACACATCAAAATGTTCACATAGCACAAAATAAAAGCTCACATGCCACATGTCATACATCAAAATGTTCACATAGCATAAAATAAAACTCACATGTCACATGTCATACATGAAAATGTTCACATAGCACAAAATAATGCTCACATGCCATACATCAAAATGTTCACATATCACAAGTCATGCACAATAACATATCTCATATCACAAAGCCACACTCTCTTCCTCAAGTGTTGTCAACGGGCGGTGTTAGAAACCAACCTTTAGTGGTATTCTTTCTTGGTTTCCTCTTCCTACAAGGTGAAGTACAACACAATTAGATGAAGGATTCAATTTAACATACACAAACATACAAAGAATGAAACATACATTTTCTTTGTTCCATTGAGTGGACATTTGGGGCTGTTTTTTCTATGTCTCAACTCTCCACAATTCATACATTTGAACTTGCCTCTAATTAATTTCTTTTCTTTCTCAGTCTCATTTCCATTTGATTTCTTACCGCTACCACCTTCAAGACAACCTTTTATTCTTGATTTTCTTTGTCGTCCTACAGCTCTTTTTACAATTGGTACATGTACCTCACTAGCTATATCCACTTTTGGCCATTGCGACTTGTCGGTAAGTGGCTCTATAATTCTCTTATATGCATTTATGAACTTCTCTACAGAGTAATAGTCATCAACAAAGTCCTCCATCCTAACATCTCTGATTTGTTGAGCTGTTATCAAAGCAAGTGCATGTTGACATGGTTTACCTGTGTGTTGTCATTCTTCACATGAACACATACGCATGTAAGTTTTGACAATATGTCTAAGAAGACAATTATTGTTGTCTCGCAACTCTGCAGCATAATAATCACCTATATGGTAATTGAAACATAAACAAAGTCAAGTGAGAATGTGAGCATATTAAACATAAACATCACTTATATGTATATGAAAAACATCAGTTCAATAATAATCATCTTTCACAACCGTCAAGTGACCTAGTCCCCAAGTTCTTGCCTTTAAGATTTGTATGACACCCGGTAATATCTTTCGGTTGAGCTTATGTCCAATCCTTCTCCTCCTGAAAAACAAAGTCATGATCTTTTCTCTTATTTTATCAGCAAGCTCACACACAGGTAAGTCTTTGAAGTCTTTGATTCAACTATTGAATGACTCAATCACATTGTTGGTGATGTAGCCTCAATGCCTAACTCAAATTATTTCTTTATGGCATATTGTCTCATAGCCAACCTAAACACATTCATTGAAGGATGTAAGCTGCCAAGTTTCATCTCAGGATAATTGACCTCTCTTCTGGTATGTCATCATTGACTGGAATATCAACACCTTGAGTATCAAATATAGGTGGCCAACGGGCTGTGCCGGGCCGGGCTAGCCCGAGCCCGACCGGACTCGTGCCTTAAAAACCTGGGTCCAGCACGACCCAAAAAAAAATCGGGTCGTGCCGAGCCGGCCCGCGGGCCGGGGGTCCAGGCCCGGGCACGACACGGATCCATTTTAAGCGTGTCGGGTCGTGCCGAGCCATAACGGGCCGTGCCGTGTCGGGCTGGCCCGTGACCTATTTTAGTTAAAAATATAATAAAAATAACAGAAAAATCACTATTCGGGCCTAAACAGGCCGTGCCGGGCCAGGCCAGCCCGACAGGCCGATCGCGCCGGCAAGCCCAGCGGGCCGGAGATCCAGGCTCGGGCACAACCCGTGTGGTGTTTCGGGCCGTCCTGGGCCTGAATGTTTTGGGATGGGTCATGCTCGTGCCGAGCCATTTTAGTCGTGCTTCGGGCTGGCCCGTTTGGCCCGGCCCATTTGGCCACCTCTAGTATCAAATTCATTCATGGCTCTTGTGGTATTTGTAGCATTCTCCCTCACTTTTTCCGATGCCATCTCATCTTCACGCCTCAAGTCCAAAATGTCATACATATGATCTTCACAAGCAACTTCAATTATACCTTCATCATCTTGCCATTCCTCAATAATTTGTAATGAATCTCAATCAACAATTTGTTGTGGTGGTAAAGACAACCTACATGATTATTTTAAAAATATACTTATTGTCGGTAGGATAACAACAACATAAACACAATAACCACTAGAACATAAACAATGTACATTGCATTACCACCAAAACCTTGCCCCTGCTCTATGCTAACATTATCACTTTGCAAGCTAATCATGCCATGTGAATTCTGCAGAAAATCAAAAATAAAATGAAGATGATTATAGAGATCAGAAATTAGATAAAAGAGAATAAGAATAATTAAATTAACAAAAAGAAAAAATACCTGATGGAGGGCGGTGCGGCGCCTCCATGGCGTCGGTACCATGGTCGGGCGGCGCCTCCATGGCGTCAGTTCGACGGCCGCTGGCGGCTACGGGCGGGGCGGCGGGAGCGACGGGCGGGGCGGCGGACGAGGCGGCGGGAGGGCGGGGCGGCGCCTCCATGGCGTCCATGGCGCCGGTTCCATGATCAGGCGGTGCCTCCATGGCGTCACTGCCGCCGCCGGCGGCGGGCGGTGAGGCGGGAGGGCGGGGCGGCAGGCGCCGGATTGTCGGACAGACGAGTTGGAGCGAAAGTTTCGTCAGGCGGGAAAGACGAAGGGACGTAAAGACGATTATGGAAGGATAGTTTAGTCTTTTGGAAATGTTTTGGTATTAATAGATTAATTAGTCTTTAAACTTTGTTTCAATAGTAAAGGAGCAATTGTGATTCCATTATAATAGTATTTGGGCGTGTTACATGTTGGGAATAGCATTTTGGTGAAACCTAGTCTTGACGATAGCAAAATTCCAATTGTCTCCATGCTACTGGCCAAAGACTAATAGTAAACAAAAGAAAGAAACCGATGTTGGGGTAACATTTAAATCACATTGCAGAGACTAACAAAGGTGACACGCAATATCATATTGCAAAAGTAAAAGAATGCCGTAACTAACCAACGTATGATCCAACCGGAGCAAGGGCCTAGGAGAAAGGGAGAGGCCGTGGAGGCCGGTGCAATGGGCCACATACCTGGTCGGAGTCGGAGGCGGTGGGGACTGGCAAGGGCGCGACTGCGGCGGCTCGCGGTGACAGATTGTGCGTCTATAATTATCGGAGCAGGTGCACCTGTAATTGCCAGAGCAGTGAAGTCGGAGCAACCGGGGCAAGGGCCAAGAAGAGAGGAGGCCGTGGGGTCAGAGCAGTGAGGCTCGAACCTGGTCCTCAGGGCGAGCGGAGGCTCCCGACAGCGGCGGTCCTCAGGGCGAGCACATCGCATCGGCGGCGGCTGCGGAGTCTCTGAGCCACGGTCGAAGGGTTTCGCGGGTCGCGGCGCCTGTTGGACACTCGCGAACGTCCTTGCAGGCGCCATTTCGTTTTTGCGGGCTGGACTAAAATAGTTTTGCGGATGCGGCGCGGATCGGCCCGACGGGTTAACGGTGCAACCCGTGCCATTTCATCTCTAGACACACATGAAGACTGGAGCAGATGCACGGGAATCGGTCCCTCGACGTTCGGCGTGCCATTTGGAAGTGGTTCGTGTCTTGGGACGAATTAATACCATATTGCGAGTGACAATCCGATCTAATCTCCGTGTCAGGGATTGATACGACCACCACCTGACGATGGGCAGAGGGGCAGGCCACAAGCTCTATAATGGACGGACATGGACAGAACCATTTAGCGGACGGTAGAAATGTGGCTTTAATAAAATTAAAAAGTAGTAAATAAAACATGTTGCTTCAAAAAGATTTGAAAATAGAGTTATAGTTTAGGAGAAAAATATGTTTAAGTTTAAAACTAGTTTTTCTCTCACCTTCTACGCACCAATGATATGCCATTCCAGCAGCACCAATTTTAAAGAGAACGTTTTACATTCCTACATGTAAAAAGATCTGACTTTGAGGAATTAGCATTATCGGGCCCTTAACTTTAGTTTTCGATCTAATACCAACATTGCGATCCTTTTAAAAAATAGTATTATTTGAATCAAAATTTATAAATGGAGTCTGGCTCAAAAAATGACAAAAACAAATATATCTCGCCCAGCCACTGTCGCTCCGTGGCCGGGCGAACCATTATTTCTTCGGCGAATAGTCTACCCGGTGGCTCGGCGATCCATTTCAGGAGCACCGCGTGCGAAAAATGTCGAACATATTTTATATTCAACTTGAATGCATCATAAGTTCTGTAATTCAAGTTGAAATCCATGATGCGCACCCCAACAAATCGGGTCTCCAGCCCAGCCCAGCCCAGCCAAGAAATTTATGGTAGCTCGAACGGATCGGGGGAAACATTTGACAGAGTAGGAGCACAGAGCTACGTACTCAAGGATCGCCGACCAGCTCAGACATGTCCAGCATTCAGTGACTTGTCTGCCACTAGACGATGCATCACACAGCTTTTCGCAGGCGTCGGCACAAGTTTACATTGTTGGACCTTCGGCGAGGACCTCATCGCCACCCCTGAACACGGAGCTCTATCGCTCAACCAGTAAGGTGGTAGGAGTGGGACCATCGCTGTGGAGTGATCCCTTTGAAGTTGGTAAGCTTTATATATCTCATTTGAGTTTTTTCAAATTTCAAAATACAATTACTTTTCATCACATTGTTCATGTTCTTAGGCTTCGACGGTTCAGTGTAGATGTGCGACTTCGACTTCAATGTTGATGATCTCGTGGGCGATATTTTTTCTGAAAGGGCATCTTGTGGGCGACTTCGATGACTTTTCACACACCATAGACGTCGGGTTCGTATCCTCTGCATTGGCTCAGTGCATGCAGAGATGGCATTAGTTGCAACGTGAGTCGTTCGTTTTTAATTGAACGGCTGCTAAATTTTCTTACTAAAGAATCTCTCTTAAATGCATCTGGCCGTATATCTCTCTCGCAGCTTGCCCTCTCAATAGACTCGATACGGAATAAAATGGACGTGGTCTACCGACTACCACTGCGAGCCGCAGGCCCACTGAGGCCATCCATCGTCTACACGGCGAGCTGCAGACTCACCGACGCTCAGAGGCCGCAGCCGCCGCAGTACCATCCACACCCCGACAGACTCCTAGAGAGCCTCGTCATCCAGCTCGCGATGGCAAGCGTCCGGCCGATGGCGCCGGAGAGCTGCTCGCCGCCGTCGTGCTCCCTCGCCTCGTCGGTCAGCCCCGACTCCAACAACATGTGCCCTGCCTGGCCGGCACGGCGACCTCCGGGAGGTCGTGTCCACGTTCACCATGATCGGGTTCGCACGCACCAAACGGCGCTAGAACACTGAGTACGTGCCGCCGGAGTACTTCAGTTTCGACAACCAGAGCTTCAATATTGAAGACATCAACCCAATGTTAAGCTTCTTCTTTTTGATCGATTGGGAGTCCATCGGAGAGAGGAAGATAGACGTACGGCCGGGTGCGCTCAACTTTTTTAGTCAGAAATTTTGGCAGCCGTTCATCAAAGAATGGACGATTCACGTCGCAGGTAATGCTGCCTCTGCATGGACTGAGCCAATGCAGAGGATATGAACCCCATAGACGTCATCGATACTTTGTAGATCCTCGATTCGCTGCCTATACAGACTCAGGAGCCCCATTCATCACAAACCAGCACCGATGTCTCATCCACACCATGAGAAGGGACCGCCATCTCGATTCACCTACTGCAAAGGAGCACGTACAAGCACGGATAGGAGTAAGAGAGCTCGGCGAGATAATGTACCATTTATGTTTAATATAATATTCTTTCATATTTTGTTTTCATATTATTTTTCAATTTTAATTGCTTTCTATTATTTAGAGATTATTATTTTTTTAAATGAGAATGGTTCGCCCACCATCGGATGGATCATTCAAAAACTAAATGGTTCCTCCGATAGCTGGTCAAACTAACTGTCAAAGACTATCTGTAAAAATGCCGTTTATCATTTTTGAACTAACCGATGAAAAATAAAAAGATCTGCATTGATCTGTCGGTGGTTTGGAACCGGCAGATCTCCCTACACTACTAAAGTGATAGGGGAGTTTGATATTCGGTGTGGGCGCGCGGAGAATCAAGAAGGTGAATAAGGATTGACACAGGAGACACAAGAATTTACGTGGTTCGGGCCGCCTGAGCGTAATACCCTACTCCACGGGTGTGTTGGTGTTGTATTAGCAGTATGAGCTTGTGATCAGCGTATGAGGCGCGTGTGTCCTTTTCGTGTGGTCCCTCTGTGTATCGTCGGCCTGTCCTTTTATAGTACAAGGGCAGGCCGTTACAGGTTAGCCTGGCCCGACATGTGGCCCCGACGGTTACTAGTATTGATACACGTTTAATTGCTCTTAATGATCCTATAACGGGCTTTGACAGCACCGTTATTGGTATTAAGATCGTCCGTTTAAGTGTCATTAATATGGTATTAACGACACTTAATCGGGTCTTGAAGTCCTTGGCTCTCCTTTGAAGATCCGGAGCCGTTGTGGGGTCTTCCGGAGGTTAGAAGCTGAAGATCCGATGATCGGACACGTGGCAGCTCTGGAGCATACTGTGGAAACAGGTAGCTCTGGGGCTACCTGACACGTGTCAAGTCTGGAGCTTCTCTCGGTCTGGGGTTAAGTCCGGAGGTGCCATTTCGGTACATGGCCCGGGGCTTCCCCCTTGTGGGCGGGAGCTCCGGTTTGGTAGTACACGTGGCGACCCAGGGATTAACCATGTTGGAGAAGCGGATCCGGTTATGTCTGACATGTGGGACTTCGAGGGTCTTCAAACCAAGTAGATGATTTTCCTTTGAGATCTCTTCAGCCTCAAGGGGTGTACGGTTTCTAGGATACCAACAGTGGCCCCCTGGACCTACCTCCGAGGAAGTCTTTCCGCCGGAGGTGGGTCCATCCTCGCGACCTTTGAACTGAGTCTTTAAGGGTCTTTGAGGGTGCCGTTGGCAAGGACTTGAAATTAAATCCTCGCCGCGTGGCGTACCCCGCATGCGGCAGATGAGATCTTTGGCGTGCGGATCTCACGCAATTGAAGGTCGCCGGTTCCCGATAAGAAAACCGTATCGGTTCCGCGCGCCTTGTCAGGCCGCCGCCTTTGGGTTTCCCGCCTCGTGATGACAACTGTTCGCCTGGGTAAGAGCCTCGACTTGATCGTCGGGGTGGTCGCGGGCCCTCTTGTCATCGGCTGGGTGGAATTTTTGAATGGTATCTTCGACTTCCTTGCGGTTTCCATCCAAGCGTTGCGAGGGCTTACTTAAGAAGGAAAGCGCGCACCATCGGGAGTTCTTTATGCCTCTCATCTGATCTTGCGCTCAAACTCCCAACTCGTGCTTCGCTCTTCTTCTCTTGCCTAGCCGTGCCGCAATGGAGTTGGGTCTCCGCGAGAGTCGCTTGAAGACTGACGACGATTTGAAGAAGGTCCGGGCCCTCATGGGGTGGTCCTCGGACTTCTTCAACCGCTCAGTCCGTGCCGGCGGAGAGCTCCCCTTCGAGAAGGAGCACGCCGGCGAAATTGTGTACTTTTCCTCGTACGCCATGGTGGGGTTGATCCCGCCTTTTTCTTCCTTTTTCTTGATGCTGCTAGACTTCTATGGTCTGCAGTTATATCACCTTGGCCCTCACTCCATTCCCCTCGTGTCTATCTTCGTCCACTTCTATGAGATGTGGGTGGGCATTCCCCCCTGCATCGAACTTTTCCGGACCTTCTTCACCGTCCAGACCACCGGCCGAAGCAATGAGTACCTTGGCTTCTACTACTTCGTGAAGCGCAAGAAGTGCCCATTCAAGTACCTCCGGTCGTTTCCTTCTGGGAAGTGGGATGACTGGAAGAAAGACTGGATAGTCGTCAGGGTGGAGGAGCACAAGAGGCTGGAGCTGCCCGATAGTCTGCCCGACATCGACACGACGATCTGGAGTGAAGCTCCGGTGCTGGCAGAAGCTTTCCATCCTGCTTTGACCAGGATCCGCCAATGTGTGGAAGGAGGATTGACTCCTCAGGCGGTATTTTGTAATTTCCTGGTCAACAGGTGGGCGCCGCTGAAGAGGAGGGAGAAACTCGCTTGGGCTCTCAACAGCGTGATGGACGAAGACCGGGTTGAGACCGGGTTGAAGTCCAACATGGTGGGGAAAACCTTGGAGTTCCACCTCAAGAAATTCCAGCATGGCATCGACGTCGATGGTGATGACTTGACTCCCCCGTCGGCCTTCCTCCCTCTGAACGTGGAAGTGGAGTTCAGCAGGGAGCTCCGGCGAAATATGCCCGTACTTGACGACCTTGGTGTCATCGAGAGAAGACCAACCTCCGGGGTAGCGATCTCTGGAGTACCCAAGGATGGCTCCGGCTCTGCTCCTAAGCCGAGGGGAGAAGTCGTCGGCAAGGGCAAGGAGCTGGCGGAAGAACCAGTGAGCCGGAAGAGGAAGTTGCAGTATGCTGACGGAAGGTCCATCGGACCCGCTACTTCTGCGTCGGTTCCTTCTCCCCGAAGGGGAAGGTCCTCTGGAGCTGCGGCGACTGTTCCCATAGTGGGGTCATCCCGGAACGCGACTGTTCCTGCGGTGGGGTCCTCTCGGAGTGCAGCTGTTCCCGCAGTGGGGTCCTCCCGGGGTGTTAGCTCCGGTCGAACAACTCCAGCTCCTGGGCCGATGGAGGCCTCCAGGTCCAGGGGTTCTTCCCGATCGAGAGGAGCCTCAACCCGGGAAACACCTGTGGCCGCGACGAGTTCCGGGGGGCCTTCCGGAGCTTCTGCGCCGGCTGTGGCTAGCCCAGAACGCCCTGGAAAAAGGTTCCGCGCAAGCTGGTGCAGAAGCCTCCCAAGGTAATTTTTGATTTCTACCTTGGAAAGTTGTTTTAATTGAAGCAACTATTTTAATTTTCTTCATTCATCATCTGCAGCGTCTCCAAGAAGGGGAGTGAGGCTCCACCCTCGGCCACAGTGTCTGAGGCCGTGAGGGTGGGAGCTTCTGCTCGTGTCTTGGCGCCGCCTCAAGTGGTGGCTGAGGCTGCGATAGCTCCGGCGCCGACTGTCGTGGTCATGGACCTCGACTCATCCCCAGAAGTTCCCGTGGTAGCACCGGACCACGGGAGTGAAGACATGCCAGCGACACATGTCCCGAAGGTTGAAGCCCTGGGTTCTGATGCTGCGATGATGGAAGCTCCGGCAGTTGAGCCGGAGAAAGAAGTAATCCCGGCCTCTGAGCCGGAAATTGTTGAAGCCCCGGCGATTGAGCCGGAGGTGACTGAAGCCCCGGCATGCGAGCCGGAAACTGAGGTAGTTCCGGCAGTTGGGCCGGCTACCTCCGAAGCACCAGCTGCTGAGCCGGTCATTGTTGGAGCTCCGGTCACAGAGCCGGTCGAAGTTGAAGACCTTCCGGCTCCTGAGCCGGTTGTTGAAGAGGTGACGGAGCTCGAGCCTCCATCAGAAGAGGTGTCCAGACCAGAGCCTGTAGCAGCTCCTGCTCCGGAAGCGACGACGTCGGAGGTACCAGCAGCCGAGCCGGAGTGCCCCAGCGAAGTCGCTGGCCCCCAGCCTGAGGGGGTGAACGAAGATCTGGCGGTGGGGCCTTCTTCAATGGCGACTGAGGCCATCCCGAAGGACGGCCCTAGTGCCATGGAAACTCAGGGGTCCACTCTTGTGGAGTGGGACCCAATTTTTGTATCTGAAGACCCGCTGGAACCAGCGGAGGAGACCCCAACAGGTCCGAAACCAATCCTGTTGTCGCTGTCCATTGACAACGCATGTTCCAGTCTACGTCAAGTCCAACTGGCCTTCTTCCACGACAGCAAGACTCTTGAAGAGGAGCGCCAAACCCTTAGGCAGTGGCGTAACCGGCTCTACTTCGAGACCAAGCCGGCGTAGTCGAGGCTAGCGGACGACAAGGAGTGGATCAAGCGGGAGAAGGTCCGCGTGGAGTACTGGGGCAAGTTACTGGATGACAGGGAGAGTATGACTCATGCCCTCGACGCTCAATCCCGGGAGATCTATGATCAGGCCAAAGCTGCCAATAACGCGGCCGATGCACGCCACGAACAGCTTGAGGCCATTAACACCACACTCATCAAGCGCCGAGAGGCACTTGAAGAGAGGGAGAGACGGCTCGAGGATGAAGAGCAGAAACTCCTAGAGCTGCGGGATGACGTCCTGAGGAGGGAAGAGGAGCTCGCCGAGAAGGTAGCTCTGGCTGACAAGGGCCTCGAGGAGCGCGCCAAGAAATTGGAAAAGCGCTGCCAAGAGGAAGAGGAGAAGACCTGGGTGCGAGGGCAGGAACTCTACGAACAAGAGTGTGCCCTTGTTGCCAGATAGAAAGAAAGTGAGGGGTAGAGAGAAGGACCTGGTTGACCGCCAGAACAAGATCCACCTCCGGGAGGAGGAGCTCGGAAAACTCGAAAGGCAAGTTGCTGAAAAGATTCAGCAAAATGCCAAAGAAGTTGAGCAACTTGCCCGTGAGAATTCTGAACTGGTGGCGGCCAAAAGATCCCTGGAAGAGATGAAGGGCTTGAGGGCTGAGGACTCTCTACAGATTTGGGAGTTCTTGAGCAAGGCCAATGATGCCCTGACACCGATGGGTTTCAGCCCCGTGTGCCCGGATGATCCGGAGCCGGAGCCGAACCTAGCGCTGCAGGCGTTGAGCGCAACAGGTAGCAAGCTCTCCAAGGTGGGCGATGTCATCGCGGACCAACTGGAGGTTGAGGGGAAATCCCTGGCAAAGAACGTCACAGAGTATGTGCTGACGTGCTACACCAGCCGGAACTCCCAATTTCCTCTGGACCCAGTGCTTGAAGGCCCCGTCGAAGGAGAAGGCGAAGCTACCCGAGCCAGCGTATCACAGGTCGCCCAGAAGGTCGCCCAATTCTTCCATAGGGTCTAGGACCATCTCTGTAATCCTCACTTGTATTTTCTCTTATTATTCCTCAATTTTGTAATCCCTTTGTCTCCAGATGTAATATCTTGTCTCCAGATAAATGAAATCCCCAAATTTTGCGAATTTCACTTTTTTGTCTTCAACACTTTTATCTTCACTTGGCCCCCTGGTAGATGTACACAATTTGATTGTGAACATGTACCATGAGGATATTGTGCATTGTTGAAGACTCTTTTGCTCCGAACTTGTAGAATTTAGGTTCGAAGTCTTCGATAGTGAAGGCCCCCTAAGGTTGTCGGAGCTTAGTAGCTCCGGCAATAGTCTCTATCAACGCATAGAGCATCGATAGCTAACCCTCCGGGGTGTCGGAGCTTAGTAGCTCTGGCAGTGACCTCTGCCAACACTCAGTTTTTTGGCAGCAGACTCCATTTGTGAGGTCTTGTCACCATCTTTTATTCGGCGTCGACGGTTGGCCCCCTTAGGGGAGTCGGAGCTTAGTTAGCTCTGGCTTTTCTCCATCAACGTAGGTTTTATTTTTTCCTCCACACTTAAGCCAAGAGAAATAGTAAAATTTGTTTCTTGTCTATAACTTTATCGCGGCTTATGACTCTCAAGAAGATTTTAAGTCAAACGCGATTGTAAATACAACCAAATGTGTTGTCTTTTCTTCTAGATCCAACTGTGCACGGACCCGCCTTACTTCGGCCTGCCGGGGTGTAGGTAGAGTGGCGTGCTTAGGGTGCTTGACCAGGCTAAGTCGATAGCACACTCCAGCCCTAGGTTGGCTTGGAGGCTTTCAGGCGAGTTGGCCATGAACAATATTTGAATTCAAAAGAATTGACAATACAACTCGAATCGTATATAAACCGGTCGAACTAAAATTTCTTAAGAATTGCACGTCTTTGTTATAGACAAGAAAGAGAAAAATAAAAATGTTGAGCCTGTACAAAATAAATACACGTGGAGTCTATTTCACATGAAGATGTCTTTCATTATAGGTCCGAGGTACAGGGGAAACAAGTACACTCTTAGGGTACGGAACCAGGCTAAGGGTGTTTCATTTCTCGTTTGACCCAGGGTAGTTAGCGACACTTTTAGTCCTGAGACTGTGACAAGCGTTGTATGAGCCTTGCGAACCTTTTGGGAAAGGTCCGGCTACTCTCCCGGAGGAACTTACCCGACTCTGTACAATGACTCTATAACATACATCTCAAGTTACTCAAGACTCACCTCCGTGATATTAAGTGTAGAACTTACGGAGGTGCTCGATGTTCCAAGGATTTGGGAGAGGTGTACCATCCTCGGTAGCCAAGCGAACGCTTCCGGGATGTGATACTTTAATCACTCGGAAGGGCCCCTCCCAGCCGGGGGAGAGTTTGTTTAACCCTTCTCTGGATTGTATTCTCCGTAGCACCAGATCGCCTTCCTCGAGCTGTCGGTTGTGTACATGCCGCTGGTGATAACGCCGTAGGACTTGACGATATCGGGCATTCCGAATAGCTGCTTGGCACCTTCCCTCCTCAAGGAGGTCTAGGTCTTCACGCCGGAGCTGGTCCTGCGCGGCTTCGTCGAAGGTCCGGACCCGGAGTGAACCCAAGGTGATTTCCGGAGGAAGGATTGCTTCAGCTCCGTACACCAGAAAGAAGGGTGTCTCTCTGGTTGACCGGTTTGGAGATGTCCTGTTGGCCCATAGAGTGGGCGGAAGCTCTTCGATCCAGTTGGCTCCATGTTTTTTCAAGCGCTCATAAGTGCGCGCTTTAAGTCCTTTAAGGATTTCAGCATTTGCTCTCTCAGCTTGGCCATTGCTGGCTGGATGATCTACGGAGGCGTAGCAAACTTGTATGCCGAGGTCTTCGCAATACCCTTGGAATGCGGAGCTTGTGAATTGGGTCCCATTATCAGTTATGATTTTGTTTGGGACACCAAATCTGCATACAATGGACTGCAGAAAGTTGATAGCAGATTGCTTGTTAATTGTCACAACTGGAGTTGCTTCCGGCCACTTGGTGAACTTGTCAATGGCGACGTATAGGAACTTGTAACCTCCGATGGCTCTTGGGAAAGGTCTCAAGATGTCCATCCCCCACACAGCGAAGGGCCATGTAGGAGGTATCATTTGTAAGGGCTGAGCCGGAGTGCTTCATACTCTGCCATGTTGTTGGTTGCCTTGAAGTCAAGGTGTACCATGTATTTCACCTTCTCCCTAGTCGGTGCAAGGAGAAGGATTCCAGCTCCGGCCCCCTGCTTCTGCATGGAGCCGTCGAAGTAGAGAGTCCAGTGAGGCTTGGTGAAAGTTGGAGCTTGATGCTCCGTCTTCTGCTCACTGGGGCCCCCAGGGTTTGATGGAGAGGGAGTCCATTCTGCCACAAAATCTGCCAATGCTTGACTCTTGACTGCTTGTCTTGAAATAAATTCAAGATCAAATTCAGCCAATTCCGCTGCCCATTTTGCAATATTCCCAGTTGAATTGGGATTATGCAAAATTGCTCGAAGTGGGTAGGAAGTCACCACTGAGACTTTGTGAGCTTGGAAGTAATGGCGAAGCTTTCTGGAGGCAATAAGAACTGCATAGAGCAGCTTATGCACCTCTAGGTATCGAGTCTTGGCATCATGTAGTACTTCACTAATGAAGTACACCGGGCGTCGAATGGTCCGGACCCTCCCGGAGGGGTCCGGAGCTTCCTCTTCACTGACCCAGATCCTCTCGGAGGAGTCCGGATTTTCTTCAGGGACCTCCGGGTTCTGGCTGGAGGAACCCGGAGCTTCTTCAGAAATGACCTAGACCCTCCCGGAGGGGTCTAGGTCTCCTGAAGCGACTTCTTGTGGGTTCGAATCTGGGAGCTGGGACCCAGACTCGCTTTCAGGAACCTCCGGACCCTCCCGAAGGGGTCTGGATTCCTGAGTATGAGGTAGTTCTGGTCTCTCCGCGACCAGAACTATATTGACGACTTCGTCAGTAGCTGAAATATAAAGCAACAAAGGCTCACCAGGGTTCGGAGCTACCAGAGTTGGTAGGGTGGTGAGGAACTGTTTCAGCTCCTGGAATGCCTTCTCTGCTTCTTCGGACCATTGGAATGGTCCGGACTTCCTCAATAACTTGAAGAAGGGGAGTGCCCGTTCCGCCAGTCTTGAGATGAACCGGCTGAGGGCTGCTAGACATCGAGTCAACTTTTGGACATCTTTGATGCGGGTTGGTGGTTGCATGTCTTCAATGGTCTTAATCTTCGCCGGATTAGCTTCTATGCCCCGGTGACTTACCAGGAAACCAAGAAGTTTTCCGGAGCTAACCCCGAAGACACACTTGTCTAGATTTAGCTTTATGCGGGTGGCCCGCAGCTTGTCGAAGACAGCCTGCAAGGTGTCAAGGAGTGACTCCTTGTTCCTGACCTTGACCACGATGTCATCGACGTACACTTCCACTATGTCTCTAATGAGTTATTCAAAAGTTTTGTACATAGCTCGTACAAAAGTTGAAGCTGCATTCTTGAGACCAAAGGGCATGGCTGTGTAACAATATAATCCATCTACTGTAATGAATGAAGTATGTTCTTCATCTTCACTAGACATCCTGATTTGATGATATCTGGAATATGCATCTAGGAAACACAGTAATTCACACCCGGAGGTGGAATCCACTATCTGATCTATTCTAGGTAGTGGGAATTGATCTTTTGGACATGCATTATTTAGTGTGGTGTAGTCGATGCACATCCGAAGCTTCCCGCCGGCCTTGGGCACAATGACTGGGTTTGCCAGCCATTTTGGATGGAAGACTTCTCGGATGAATCCAGCTTCAAGCAACTTCTTTACTTCTTGTCGGATGAAGTTCCGTCGCTCTACGGATTGCTTCCGAGGCTTCTGATGCACAGGCCGAGCATCGGGGTAGATCTTCAGATTGTGCTTAATCACTTCCCTAGGGATCCCAGACATTTGTGACGGTTGCCAAGCAAACACGTCGACGTTAGCCCGGAGGAAAGTGATGAGTGCGAGTTCCTATTTGTCGTTCAATCCTCCCGATATACGGGTGGTTTGAGCGGCATCAGAACCAATTTGGACGACTTTGACGGGAATGTCGGTGTCGCCGCTTGGCTGCACTCGAGGTGCAGAAGTCGAGCCTCGTTGGCGAATGCTCGGGGGTTTTGGAGCTTGCTCCTGCCTGGAGTCCTCCTCTTGTGCCGTGGTGAGCGCATGGAGTTCTTCCAGTGCAGTTACTCCGGCGGTGCGATCTCCGCGGATCCGGAGAACGCCTACTGGCGTTGCCATCTTCAACACTAGATAGCCATAATGAGCAGCCGCCATGAATTTGTACAAGGCAGGTCTACCCAAGATGGCATTGAAGGGTAAGTTGATCTGCGCGACGTCGAAGACCAACTTATCGGTGCGGTACTTCTCCCGTGTCCCGAAGGTAACAGGGAGAGTAATAACTCCGAGTGGGATGATGGCCCCCGGACCTACTCCGGAGAAAGGTCGAGAGGGGTGGAGGTCCGAAGGTCAGAGCTGAAGCTTAGTGAAAGCTTCGAAGCTGATGAGGTTTAGCCCCGAACCTCCGTCTACCATGACGTGGTGGAGCTGGATGTTGTTGATGGTAGGAGATACCATCAGGGGTAACTGTCCTGCTCCAACCATGCTCTGGGGACAATCCAAAGCATCAAAAGTGATGGCTGTGTCCATCCACTTTCGGTGAGGTTCCGGCCTGACTGTAGGAGCTACAGCGGCCATATCCCGGCGCATAGTCTTGATGACGCGACGGGAGGTGATATCCCATGATCCACCAAAAATGGTGTTCATGGTCTTCCGACGCTCGTTGTCAGAGACGTCAGAATCATCGTCGACGGAGGTGTAGACAACCTTCAAGACCTTTTTGGGATCCTGGAACCCTAACTCATCTTCAGTCGGAGCTTCGTCGACTTTTTGCTTTCCTTCCCTCTGTCGGAAAGGAGATTCTTCCCGGCGCTTGTTGTAGCGCTCGGTAAGGTTTTGGACCTCCCGGCAGTCCTCCAAACTGTGGCTGTCCGTTTTGTGAATGGGACACCACACTTTGGGTTTGCCACCGTCTTTAGAAGACGGTCGAGGTCGCTTCTCGGGGCGTGGCCCCCGACCACCCGGAGCTGCAGCTGCTGCAACGTTGGATGTGCCGGCCGACGGCTTCTTCTTGCCGTTGGTCTTCTTTTTCTTCTTGCCACCCCCGGAGGCAGCGACTTTGGAGGATTTCTTGTGATCCTCCGAGGCTGGTTTGGAGTGCATTTCACGGCCCTCCGCAGCTCTGGCACATTTGTCTGCCAGGCTGAAGAGTTCCGTGACGCTGGTGATCTCCTTGATCGCCAGCTTCTCCAACATCTTCTTGTCCCGTACGCCCTGTCTAAATGCCATAATGACAGAGGCGCTAGAGATAGAAGGGATAGTGTTTTGTACCTGAGAGAACCTTTGGATGAATGACCACAATTATTCTCCCCCTTTTTGCACAACCACAAAAAGGTCTAGTTCAGTGCGTGGTCGGGTGTATGAACTCCCGAAGTTGGTAGTGAACTGGTGGCACAGCTCCTCCCAACTGTTGATAGAGTTGGGTGGAAGGCTCATAAACCAGGACCTGGCGGTCCCAGTTAAGGCCACTGGAAAGTAATTGGCCATCACGGCCTCGTTTCCTCCCGCTGCTAAGATTGCAGTGGAGTATATCTGCAGAAATTCGGCGGGATTGACAATCCCGTCGAATTTTTCCGGCAGGTGAGGCCGAAACTTTTGTGGCCACCTAACCATGCGCAGGTGCATGGCCAGGGCTGAACAGCCTCCTCCTACTCCTTCAGGAGTAGAAAGGTCCTGAGCTTCCCGTCTTTCACGGGCACGCTCAATATGGACTCGGCCGTCCCGCTGGCGGTATCGGCGATCAAGCTCCACCCGGAGGTCATGAGTCGAAAGCCTGGATACCGTGTGAGTGCGTCGAGCCCCGGAGGGCAACGACGTCACTTGTTGCGATGCAGCACGTCTCCTGCTAATGGAGACGTGTGGACCAAGTCTTCCAGACAAAGTCCGCCGCTGCGACAGGGCTCTTCCTAAAGGAGGAGGACCCTGGTTGCTGAGGCGTTCGGCTGCTGCTGCAACCAAATGCTCCACATTGGCCCTCCACTGCTCTAGTGCATTCCGGGATGCATCCGGAGGTGGTGGGCGTTGGAGAA
This sequence comes from Tuctoria greenei, assembly GCA_036927565.1. NCBI lineage: Eukaryota > Viridiplantae > Streptophyta > Magnoliopsida > Poales > Poaceae > Tuctoria > Tuctoria greenei. The sequence goes on along the minus strand of JAYESD010000011.1, from coordinate 113,780,057 downwards.
GAGCACGAGCTGCATGGAGCGCGTGTTCCGGGTTGTCATGATTTGCCGACGCAGTAAGCGACGCCGACGCACCATCACGTTGTCCAGCACGATTTGCTGGAGGAGACGGTGGTGCTGGGAGTGTGACTCCTGCTGGTGCTGAGGCTCCTGCTGGTGGCTGCCTATTGGAGGGATTGCCTCCAACAGCCTGAGCAGCAGGTTGGCCATTGGATGATCCAGCAGCAGAGTTCACCATTCTCAAAACCTCAGGCGCCCCTACCTGGCGCGCCAACTGTCGGTGGTTTGGAACCGGCAGATCTCCCTACACTACTAAAGTGATAGGGGAGTTTGATGTTCGGTGTGGGCGCGCGGAGAATCAAGAAGGTGAATAAGGATTGACACAGGAGACACAAGAATTTACGTGGTTCGGGCCGCCTGAGCGTAATACCCTACTCCACGGGTGTGTTGGTGTTGTATTAGCAGTATGAGCTTGTGATCAGCGTATGAGGCGCGTGTGTCCTTTTCGTGTGGTCCCTCTGTGTATCGTCGGCCTGTCCTTTTATAGTACAAGGGCAGGCCGTTACAGGTTAGCCTGGTCCGACATGTGGCCCCGGCGGTTACTAGTATTGATACACGTTTAATTGCTCTTAATGATCCTGTAACGGGCTTTGACAGCACCGTTATTGGTATTAAGATCGTCCGTTTAAGTGTCATTAATATGGTATTAACGACATTTAATCGGGTCTTGAAGTCCTTGGCTCTCATTTGAAGATCCGGAGCCGTTGCGGGGTCTTCCGGAGGTTAGAAGCTGAAGATCCGATGATCGGACACGTGGCAGCTCCAGAGCATACTGTGGAAACAGGTAGCTCTGGGGCTACCTGACACGTGTCAAGTCCGGAGCTTCTCTCGGTCTGGGGTTAAGTCCGGAGGTGCCATTTCGGTACATGGCCCGGGGCTTCCCCCTTGTGGGCGGGAGCTCCGGTTTGGTAGTACACGTGGCGACCCAGGGATTAACCATGTTGGAGAAGCGGGTCCGGTTATGTCTGACATGTGGGACTTCGAGGGTCTTCAAACTAAGTAGATGATTTTCCTTTGAGATCTCTTCAGCCTCAAGGGGTGTACGATTTCTAGGATACCGACAGTATCATTTTTGCAAACGGGCGGATCATTCATCGTTAAATAGCCATTTTGCCATTTTTTAAAATGGAACCCCATTTTATATTCCAATTTTTCTTGTGCGCACTGACTCCTCCCTTCTTAACCGTGGGCCAGAGTTCTGACTTTGTATGGCAATGCAGCTTGCACGTATTGGGTCGGAAGCTCTGCGAAATCCATAGATGCATGTCTCACGTAAAAGAATCGGTGGTTGTTTGATCTGGTCACCGTCATCCCACCTAGGATGCCACTTTTTTTTTTTAGAAAACAGAATTATATTCTAGCATTTGTGTACATGCAAACATACGCATACAGTCTGGTTTATAATATAAATAAAGAAATTTGAAGAAAAAATATAAATTTAGTAAATGGATATTTATACTAAAGATCGTTTGCATCCAGTGTATCATGAGTTCTTCCATTATTTTTAAGTGTTTGCTACTAATCTACATCAATAAAAGTTGTTAGTATATGAGCAACTTGCTAGCTGTAGAGACTACATGTTGCAGGTACCTTTGTGAAATGATTTATACTGAAGGCAGTGGCGGATCCATATCAAAATCTTAGGGGAGGCCGACCTACACTTTAATAAACATAAGTTTAAATATTCTCATACATAAATTTAAACTTTCATTCAATATTTTTTCATTAAAACATTCTATCGAACAGGTGATATGCTTGCACTCATTTTCTTTAGCCCTTCAAATTCAATTCTCTTTGTACAAATTTCATAAAGGGGTTCAAGAGGGGCTCCACTGTACTTTGGAGAGTAGGGGGGCTCGAGCCCCTCTGACCCCTGTAGATCCGCTACTGATTGAAGGTAAAGTTTATAACGTGCTTCGTACAAGCCCCTACCTAAAATGGACAAACTTAACAATCGTAGCATCTGAGATCAGAGGATGGCTATTGGAAATGGTAAGCTCTGACAAAATGCTGAACTTGGAAATGGTAATAAGTTGTGACAGAGTATGGTTCTGGTCTTCCATAAACTTTTGAAAAAGGTCTTAGTCTAGTGGTTAATTACTCTAAGTAGCACTTTTTAGATCTTGAGTTTTGAATTTTATGCTGAATTTAATGATATTACATATATGTACTCTACAAAGAAACTCATAGATGTTGAACCAAGAACTCATGGTCAAAACTTGAGCGGAACTACAAAAACAATGAGAGCATGAACATACCGATGTAGGTCCATGAAGTCCAGTCATATCGGTTTATGAAGTTCACTTCACGATCATGTGTGTATTTAACTATCTAGTTAATGTAGTTTTGTTCTAGACAACAAGACACTGTGTTTGTCATTGGTTGTAATGAGCTCGCCATAACCTCCTTAGAGCGGAACATTGAGATTTTAATTCATTATAAAAAATGACAAAGATAAGGCCTTGCGCCTAATTTCACGTGTTGAAGGTTAATATCCCCCCTTCTAGATGTTCTAAAGAGCATTCTAGTCCTATGAACTTTTTTCCCTCAAGAAAAGCTCATCGTTCCTTGAACTAGAAATAGATTCGCTCTGTCATTGCACTAGCTCTTGAACTAGAAGGGTCATATGTGTAGTTGTCACCTTATCAGATTTTGAAAGCATGCACATTCTCTTGAAGCAAAAGCATCTTTCAATGCACCAGCGACTTTAGGCTATGCCACCGTCTCCTACCATGTAGCTAAACGGTTCCTCCAGTACTGCGCACGCATTCCTAATCAAGCAAGTATTCCAAACCGTGGGAGAAGAGTCTACATTAGATATGGGCTTGGGCAGCATTGTCGTGCTAAGCTTCCCCTGCACTTCTCGAGCTTACACCGATATGGATAAAACTGAAGGACACGGGATCTGAAAAGAGTGTGCAATACCTTGGCAAACGAAGAGTTCCAGTTGTCCTCAACTTGCTTTTTGATTCTGAGAACTTGATTTCTTCGATCTACCCTACTGTTTTCACATTAGTATTGCAGCTATATTTAGTTCTGCTCTGGGAGATGCCATGGAGAGCCCAGCGATTGAGCTCACCTTTACTCTTCGGCCATGGCTTCTGTGTGGGTTCCTGACGTCTGGCAGTGGATCAGAAGCCTCCCAGAGCAATGGAGTGGAGGATCTTACTCTCTTCAGATTTGCAGCTCTCCATCCACAAACCAATCTCTGAAGCTTGTGATCAGCAAGCATTCTGAAAACCAGCCACTCAACCTGTCTTTCTCCGTTTGTGCTGAGTTCCATGACTCAATCTCACTCTGGAGCTCCAATTCTTCCAGACTCAGATCTGCTAATACCACAGATCGTTGTGCTGGTTTCCTGCATGATATCATCTGTGGGGTTTTACGGTATGGGCCATATTCTAACTCCAGATCTGTCACAAGTCTGCCAGATGTGCACATACCTGAAGATTCCTCGGGCGAGATCTTCAACATTGCAGCCCTTACTCTTGCGATCCTTGTCTGCGTCTATGAAGCTCCATCAAGCCTCCGTGGAGAGTTCATCGACATAATCAGCGCGCGACTGATGCACAATGACATGGAGGGTGCAGCCAAGAAGCTGATGCTCACCCTGGGGTCCAACATCGAGGAGCAGTGGATGCGGTCAGTGAACCTGGCCGTCACCAACTGGACCATGGAGTGTCTTCGGTCTGGCGGTGCACCAGCGTTGCTTCCCATGGTGTTCTCCTATGCTGTTTCTGAAGCCAAGCTGTGGAAGGTCCAGGTGTACTGCCCTGTTGTGGCCATGGACATGGAGCAGACCTCCCATCAGACCAAAGATGAGAGGCTGCTGTTCTCGCTGAACTACCAGCAGCTTGAAACTGTGATTCAGTTCGTATGCAGAGTTTCGGTCAAGAAGAACTGGATCGACGTCGCCGTCAACGTCGACAACATAAGGTCTCTACTCCATTCAACTTTCTTCACATACACTTCTTGCATAGATACTAGGAAAAAGTCTACATACCCCCCTCAACTATAGAATTGAGATTAATTCACCCCCTAAACTACAAAACCAGATTTTTAGCACCCTAATCTTTTTAATACCATCTATTTTACCCCCTTGAGTGGTTTTCTTGAGCGGTTTTGCCATGTCAGCTGCCTACGTGGCACTCCTGCCTACATGGGGACGACTACAACCCCAAGGCAGGCAAAAGGCACTCAGTGTCTGCGTCATCTCCGACTTTCTTTTCCGCTGGGCTGGCCGGGAGCGCTCCACTCCTTTCAATGCATCTACGCTAACCTTGACACCCCCTACAAAAAATCCCACAAACTCCCTCTTCTATATGCGCTCCGACGCACGAAACCAAGTATACTACGTACTGCTATACTCTAATTGTGCTGCACTCCTATTATTAATTTACTCCACTTATTTTACATGTCTCTTCCTTTGGGAATCTGTTTGATTTTCAGAGGTACCACACAATGGAGCTCTGAATTGATTGAAATTGGTTTTCAATCAATGCAAATATGAAATTATATAGTTTACATATGCTGCGCTTGTAACAATTAATTAACCTTTGCTTCACTTCTATCCAATTTAAAGTTTGGTGACACTGCACCACGCTAACATTGGTCTATCTGTCTAATCGGTGTGCTGATGTTGTTTTCAATTCATGATGCAGTATGCAAAGCTGCTGCTGCCTTTCGCTTTTATCCACATGTTGGGAAATGCATTAACAAATCGATGAAAAAAAAAGACAATTGATGCAGTTGGCACAGCGTACTCAGCAACCTCAGTGAATACCGAACTGAATTACATGTGGACCCCACAGTAAAAACACATGCAAGACAATGCCACATAAGCATCTGAGGTAGCAAAACCACCCTCTAAAACCACCCTAGAGGGCCAATTATCTGGTTTTAGATAGATTGAGGTGTTAACTACCCGGTTTAGAACTTGAGGGGGTTAAGTAGTCCTTAAGCCATACTTTAGGGGGGTATGTAGACTTTTTCCTAGATACTATATGAAAAAAATATTTTATACAGGTTTCAAATTTTTTATGCTGGTCCCCTGTTTACTTTTGACGATTTTTAAATCAAATTTGAACTTACAAAATGTAACTCATAAAATTCATAAAAAGCTTGTAACTATCTGAAATGCAAAAGGTTCGCAAAATTTGCTTCAATTACATTTTATCGTTGTAGTTTCCTTTTCATCAAACACAATTAATTTGCGAGTTTTCATGAACAGAGCGAATCTGCTTTTACATGTTGCTTCAGGTGTGACTTGTTGCAGCTGGTGCCCGAGACACTGATGGCGAAGCAGGGCTACGGCTCCGACGAGAAGCACTTTCCATCGCGCGTGTCGCTGCAGCTCACCCCCATGTCGCAGCCGGATATCCTCTCCCTGTCCGTGAGCCGGTCGACGGACAACCCGGTCCACGAGGTCGGCGTCGAGACGGGCCTGGATGCGTCTCTGAGCGTGCCGGCGTCCATGGGCATCGGCGTGTCGGCGCACGAGACGGTGACGAGGGCGGTGAGGCCCTGGAAGTTCGAGCACTCGGTGCACGGCATCACGGCGTCGCTGAGCTGGTTCCTCCACGGCGGCGCCGACGGCCGGGAGGTGTTCTCCAGCGAGCCCCGCCGGCTGGAGCTGTTCAGGCCGAGGTCGTGGTTCAGGAACAGGTACACCAACCCCAACCGGCCGTTCACGAGGAGCGGCGGCGTGATCTTCGCCGGCGACGAGTACGGCGAGGGTGTGTGCTGGAGGATGTGCCCGACGGCCGTCGGCAAGACCGTGGAGTGGGAGATCAGGGGGAGGGTGTGGGTGACGTACTGGCCGAACAAGAAGAGGACGCTGCACACGGAGACCAGGAGGCTGGAGTTCAAAGAGCTGCTTACGCTCACCATAGCAGAGTAAACAAATTGTTAGTTTGTTACAATCTGTATGTTACCATGTGTTGAATCAGTCAGTTCAGGAGAAGATAAAATTAGTGATTGCGAAATGCAGATTGTAATTCTGAAACTGCAGTGATGAAAACCGTAGCGTGTTAGTGTCTGCCTCCACATTAAAATACATTTGTGAACACATGATACAATTGCAACATTCATATACACGGACGGACACTTACAACTAGAAATGAATTTCGGTACATAAATTTTTTGGGGTCATCTATAAATATGAAATTTCACAAATTTTGGTAATTTCATCGAACTAATTTGAGTTATTCTAAAAATAATAAGCATATTTTAACAGGAAAATGTCTTCAACCTATAAAGCATCACAGTATCATATACAAACAAAACAATTTGGATTGCTTCAAGGTAGTCATCTTGATTATTTCGGACCTCTTCCACAAAGGCGCTTGACAGAGTCACCACTCGCATCTTATTGTCAACGAGAATATCTCCGACCACTAAATAAATAAACATTAATGTTACTCCAATGCTTAGTTGGAAACTCAAATCAAGATGGATATGTTTCCAATTTTACCACGATAAACTTATTAGCCAGCCAAGAACGCTTAGCATCCTCTTGTACATCCAAATACTTGAACTACCATACTTGTCCTAGTTTCCAGATAAGAGGAACTTACATCTACCTGTGAGTTCCAAAGAAACAAAGTTAGTGAAACATTTGGAATTTCACTTCAAGAGGACTCAGCCATAAAGTTGAAACAAATAATATAGGTGAAATGGCATTTGACCACGTTACAAGTTCAAATAGTGATGTTTTTTAGCGTGAAGGTTATTTATTATTAAAATATTTCCAATTTTTACGGAAAGGAATTTGTAAATTGAAATTTCTTAATTTTCTGAAATTTTACCTTAAGCTATGAGTTAGTGAAGAGAATGGGATATGAAAATTTCCTCTTAATTTCCTGAAAATTCCTTTTGATATTAGTGTTGTTTTTTTTTGAAAAACCATCGGCCGTTGCCGGTATATATTATAAGCTAGGTTTAGAATACATGCACCAGCGGTGCAAACAAAGCAAATTAAGAAGGAGGTTACAAATGCCGCACTCGGTTATCACCCGCGCAAGTGATGTGGCATTAAGGCAAGTAGCTTGGACGCTCCAGCGGCACACCATAGGCGGACTTCCTCTTTGATGCCTCTAGCTATTTCTTCAACATTGTGCTCTAGCCCACGAAAGACTCTGTCGTTCCGCTCCCGCCAGATGGACCACATGATGAGCAACACTAAGGAGCATATGCCAGCAGCCTTGCATCCCGTGGTCGAAGCTTGAATGTTCAGGTACCACTCTTGCAAGCTCAAACATGGTGCCCAGGTGCAAGGGCGACGCACTGGCAAGCATGCCCAGGTTGCAATGGTCGCCCGAAGCTGTTTAGAAGTGGGGCATTCGGCGAACAAGTGGAAGGATGTTTCCAAGCTTCGATAGCACATTGTGCAGAAGTAGGAATTGGGCCAACCTCGCCGCTGCAACCGGTCAGCAGTCCAGGCTCGGTCTTGAGTGATTAACCAAGCAAACAATCTGCATTTCGGTGGTGCCCAGATGCTCCATAAGATCTTCGGGTAAGAACTGTGAAGCATTTTCTCAAACTGAGCTAGATAGGCAGATTTGACAGAGTAAGTTCCGGCTGAACTTAACTTCCAGGAGATAGAATCATTTGCTCCCATGTGCAGTGCAATGTCGGCGTCTCTCACCATTGCCCAAAGTCTGATATACTGTATAAGTACTTGGCCTGTCAAGAGCGGTCGAAGGTTTCAGATCCATGTGTTGTTATTTAGCGCTGTCACCACTGAGGTGTTCTTCCTCCTGGAGCAATGATACAGTTCTGGGAATATGGCAGCCGGGGCCATTCCTTGAAGCCAGCTTGACCACCAAAAATTTGTCGTGCGGCCATCACCCAGCGTGACTGTAGTAGCAGCTGCAAACAACACTCAGTCATTGTCATCCACAGGTAACTCCATTCCACACCACGGAAGGTGCGGTCTGGACCACGCGAACCAGAGCCACCGCAGTTGAAGGGCACGGCCAAAGCGCTCAAGTTCGAGGATACCGAGACCTCCTTTGGACTGCAGTGAGCAGACTACACTCCACTTCACTTTGCATTTACCCCCATGAAGATTCTCTGTTCCATCCCATAGAAAGCGAAGTATTTCCTTGTCTAACAGCTTGAGAAACTTCTTTGGTACTCGGAGTGCAGTGTGGAGATAGATTGGAATAGCTGTGAGGACCGATTTAACCAGCTCCTTCCGGCCAGCTAAGTTGAGGAGGCTTGTCTGCCAGTGAGCCAACTTTGCATGTACACGATCGTGAATCAGCTGGAGGCTTGCCAAGCAGAGCCGTCCCAAAGTGATAGGCAAGCCCAAGTAGTTGATGGGGAAGGAGACACATTGTCCGGCAATGGCCCGTAGGATGTCTGTCCCATTGAGCCCTTCACACCGAATAGGTGCAACAGAGCTTTTGGTCATGTTGACTACCAAGCCAGTGGCACTGCCAAAGTGATGAAGAATTTCCATGGTGGCTTGTACTTCAACTTCAATGGGGTTGAGGAAGAGCACAACATCATCTGCGTACATTGATAGTATCATATCAGCGTGACCAGTGGAGAGAGGAGACAGAATGCCCCGATTTGTGGCCACCTTGAAGATAGCATGAAGAGTATCCATCGTCAGAATGAATAAGTAAGGAGAGATCAGGTCCCCTTGCCGCAGCCCACGCTCGTGATCTATCCTTGGTCCGGGAATGCCATTAAGCAGTATCTGGGATGAAGAGGACATCCATAACAAGGACAACCAGTTGTGCCATTTAGTCGGGAATCCCCGATTACAAAGGACTTCCAACATATATTCCGAGGATACTGAGTCAAAAGCCTTTGAAATATCCAGTTTGAACATTAACACCGGCTTGCTTGAATGATGATATAAACGGGCCAAGTTGCAGACATATAAGAAGTTGTCCTGTATGCTTCGTGTAGCTATAAACGTGCTCTGGGCTATAGAGATGAGATTGTCAACCTGAGGGATTAATCGCCTAGCAAGAATCTTGGACAGTAACTTGGCGAAGAAGTGCACAAGACTGATCGGTCTGAGCTTGGCTGGAGTGTCAACTGAAAGTTCGGATACTGAATGCTCGGACATCGTTCTGGAGTTAATCTTGGCATGGAAAAACCTGGTGCATGCATCACCCGCACGGAGCCAAGATAGCCGAGAGGCCTGCCTTCGTCTAGCCCTCTCTATGGAGGCTAGACCCAACAGTCTGCATTTGAGATCACTGCGTAGCTGCTCTTCATCGTGGGAAAGTCGGCGCATCTCCTAGGCAAGGTCTAGCCGTTGTATGATCCCTGCGAAATCAGCATTCGCATCCTGGCATGGCCGAAGGTGTTTCTGCTCCATCGCTTGAGGGATTTTGCGGTGCTACTGAGCTTCTGGTGAATAATTGAAATTGGCGTCGCACCATGTACTGGCTTAGACCAAGCGTCTTGCACTACTGGTAAGAAACCTGGGCATCACAGCCTGAACTGCTCAAATCTGAATAAAGCCAGCCTAACCTACCCCTCTTGGGGAGAAAGCAGGATTGGACAATGGTCAGAGACTGACGCTGATAGAGCGAGCAGTCCAAGCTCAGGCATAAAAAAACCCCACTCATTGTTGTAGAAGGCTCGATCTAAGCGGACCATAGTCGGATTGACCCGACCGTTGCTCCAGGTATAACTTCTATTTTTCAGCTCGAACTCTTGTAATTCCAGGCTGTTCAAAGTATTCCTGAAGCAGACCATCCACCTGCGGTTGAGGTTGCCATTACTTTTGTCCCGTGCATCACATATGATATTGAAATCTCCAAGACAGACCCATGGTATTCCAGCTGCTGGTTTAGATTGTCGAAGTTCATCCAGGAAGTGTGGCTTGTCTGCGTCAGCCGTGGGCCCATAGACCGTCGCCACCACAAGGGAAGAGGATGTCAACCTGTAGGACAAGGTCAATGTGATGGAGAATGTCTTAACCCTGTGATGAAGCAGCTCCATATAGCAAGGCATCCATCCCACCAGAATTCCACCCGCAGTTCCTGTCGCAGGTAAGTAGAGGGACTGATAGTTGGGCCCTAGATATTCTCTTGCAAGTTTGGGATCAAATATATGGATATTTGTTTCTTGTATACACACGATCATTGGCCGGACCATCGGAATCAGGTCATGCAAAGATCTCTCGACGACCCGGCATATTCAGACCTCTGATATTCCAGCTTAGAATAGATAACTTAGGCTCCATTAAACATAATTGATACAACCGGCCCTTCTATAGAGGGGCAAAGCACACTGATAGCTTGACATAGGAAATTAGCAAGGGATACTGTTGACAGGACTGACATCTGGTACATCCACCCATAATCCAAAATGGTACCAGATATAACCAGTTTCCAGAGAAACACACTAGACCACAGTAGAAGACGAGGAGGCAATACACATGATAGTCTGCAATCCATTGGACAAAGAGGCTTCATGAAGGTGTGCAGCAGGTCGCAACTAAGACGTGCTGGCCTGCGCTGCAAGCTCTTCCTCTGCTAGAGCCGCAACAGCTTCCTCCACTGTCAAGGACGATAGACTAGTGGCATCCCTCATGGTTAGCACAACGCTCGGCGGAAGAGGCTGCTTGTAGATTGCCTCATATCGTTGTAGAGCTGCCTCATCTACCAGCTCATTATTGCCCACCAGGTCAAGCTGGCGGATGAGCCGGAAGGTGGCCAGCATAGTCACTGGAATGGCAGTCTTGTTCTTGGCCTGACGAGCACTGCGCCTTGGGGATCTTGCGTGCGGTGGTTTACCTTTGGGCTCCGAACGACGTCGTGCCGGGGTTGTCAGGATAGCAGCAGGAGGCACATCGAATAGGCTACCAGCCGGTCCCTCTAGACGGCTGGCCATCTCTCCATCAGTAGGTAGCGCAGTTTCGGGAGCGAATTCAGCCACTGCAACCTGCGTCTAATCCGCCAGGGCTGGTGCCAATATTCCAGCAGGTGGTTCGTCGGAATACAATGCTGGCGGGATGAAGCGGGCCACGACCTCCCCAAGCATCGGATCTGGACCAGGCAGCCAGGTCGGCGAGTCCCTGCAAAGTAGAATACTGGGCGAGACAGACCTCGGAGAGGCAACAACAGCTTGCGGGGCCGACACTTCAGCCCTGGGCACACAAGCGTCCACAGCAGTAGCTTCATTCTTGCCATCCCCAGTCTCTAGCATAGTGGTAACCGGCAGTCAAGAGCGCTGCCTTCTGACATGGGGCCTGAGGCCCAGCAGCACCCTTTGCCCTGGGGTATCCATTACTCCCTTGGCCCAGAGAAACCTCTTGAGTCGAGGGTATGTTCCAGAGGAGGCATTAGAGTTGTCTCCTGACGAGCCATCTCCATCATCAGAGGTATCCTCCGAGGAGGAAGTGGGCAGCTCCGGATGAACAGACATGTAGTTGAGGTAGTGGTCCAAATGAAGCAGCAGTTCCACTGGGTTTCCATCTGGAATCCTCGTGTTGGCCGCGTAGACCTCCGTAGGCAGGGGCCCATCATCGCGGCGAGAGCGGCCAGTCCCTGACGGGAAGAAGGTAACAATCATGGAGAGGGGCAGCTGATTTGGGTCCTTCATCCAACCAACAACACCATAGATGGCTGTGTGTTCACAGTTGAAGGTTGCAGTGTCGAAGTGGTCGAAGAGGAAGACATCACCAAGCAGTTGGCGAATGGCTTCCGCCGACCACACATGAAGTGGGAGGTGTTCGATGCAGACATTGACGTGGTAGAACCAGCCATCCACGCGCAACATCGTAGACCCAAGGTCGGAAGTAGTGGTTGGCCCCTAGCAGTGGGAGCACAAAAGCTTCAAGTGCCTAGTCCCGGTTGTGAGCCCCACGGAACTCCACCAGGAACTCGCCGTAGAGATGCTTGGAGACGTTGAAGGACCAGTGAGGGATCCCATGAGGTTGTGGATTCCTTCCTTGATGTCAGCTATGGTGGCCCGACTGCGGCTTCCGCGCGGCGCAAGTAGAAGAGCTTGGCGGCGCAGCCTGGTTAGCTCATTGTGCATGAAGACGCTGGCAACCATCGCTGCCTGGCCAGACTGAGGATGCAGGCCAGGATCTCCAGTGGTCAAACGCTGGCGAGGCATCGCTGCCTAAGGTGGAGAGGAGCGAGCAGCGGCGGCAAAGGAAAAGCCCGGTGTGAGCTGGGAGCGATGCGGATGTCATGTTGGGAAGGTGAGTCTATTGTGGATCGCGCACGAGTTAAGAAGGCGAGCATGGATAGGCCGCCTGCCATCTAGACCCCTTGGAAAGTGGCAGAAATGGGATAGATGTCCTGGTTGGAAGCAGGATCAGCAGCGAGGCGGATCACGGCAGGAAGCTACCGTGTGACCAAAAGATAAGCAGCGGAAGCACCAGCCTTTCAGGATGGCCTTAAAGTCGAATGACGGGGCTGAAGCCTGACCTCAAGGTGGCGCATCAGTAGCACGTACCACAGGAGTGTGGTGCGCACGTGGCCATGTAATCTTCGTCCATTCCGCAACCGAGCTAGACCGAACGACAAACTTGACCGGGGGGGGGTCCGACACAGGAGGACGCGAGGGGACTGGTCCAAGAAGAGATGGGAGCTGGGAGCGGTTAGGCAGGCGCTGCAAGCTAGGGGGGGGGGGGGTAGGAGCAGGGCGGGAGATTTTGGGCAGGGCCGAGATCTTGGTAGGGGTGACAGGGATGAGGTCAGGCGAAGAAGTAGGTGGTACCATCATGATGGTAGCACCACGCAGCATCTGCGGGCCCAAGTTGGGAGGGACGCAGCGGGAGGCCCGAGGTGAGGCCGCCGGTGAGGAATGCGACGTAGGAGCGGTCAAAACTGCAGCAACAACAGCGGCGAGAGGGGCACAATCTGTTGGAGCCATGCTCATAGCAGCAAGCTCTAGCGACAAGAGAGATGGCGAGGGGCGACCGACAAAGGAAAGATGACCACCTGAGGCAGGGCAGGTCGAGCAGAGTGATAGAGGTGAGGAGTCCTCTTCCGAATCTGAGATGGCTTCAGATAGAACGGGAAGAAGAGAGCATGCGCCGTCGTCAAGGAGGGAGAGCGTGAGCGGCGGGCTCGAAGGCTGCAGGGAGCGAAGGTCGGAGAAGGGGGTGCATGGCACAATGGACGAGGATCCACTGCGCTGACCAACAAAGCTGGCGAAGGATGGTTCAGGGAATCCAACGATATCGCCGCCAAGGCGAACTACCAGTGAAGTGACTACCGGAGGCGAGTACAGGACGATGGCCTGACAGTCAGGTGTCGGGTGAGGTTGGGGGCGGAAGGACCCTTGGTGGTGGTCTCACACCTCCCTCTTGCCAGCTTTGAGCTTTGCCATCAAGTAGAAGCTGGACGAACGGGGACGGACGGCGTTGGGCCGGGATCAGTGTGCAGTGGCACCCAGGGCCGGGGTGGCCACCGGCGTGAGCGTTGGGTGTGGCCGCCAGCGCCGGGGTGGTCGGTGGCACGAGCGTTGGGTGTTGTTCCCTTCAGAACGATGTGACTTGTACACAGGTGGACATATTTATCCACTGCTTCCAGTGTTTAGTGTTGTTTTTCATTTCACGCATGTGGCAATCTGGAGTGTCTTAATTGTATATGAGTGATGTAGATGGTTGTTGAAAAGGTGGCAATTTAAAAGTTGAGAAATACTCTTTCTGGATTTTTAAATTGTTCTTAGGACATACAATTGTGTTAAAAAGGTATGCTTGCATGTGACATACTAATCCAACAGGTTTTAAATTGTTGACATTGACTAGTGCAAATGGCAACAACTTAAAATCGGAGAGAGTGTGATCAAAATTTAATTAAAATACTAAGTGTTTTACAAGGGATAACCAAGTCGCATAAGCTGCGACGTTAAACCAGAACACTAGTGGAACTATAAAATTTTACAAAGGAGGATACGGTGTCGACTACATCGGGTCCTATAATTTCATACCCAATTTTGTTAAACATAAGTTTTTTTGAAACTACATATATGAAAACTACATGTATTGAACTATTGTATGAAAACTACATGTTAATCCTGCTTGTTACTCTTCCTTGGCATGGGGGACTTTCTGAGGAGCTCTAGCTTCTTTGCTCGTGCCTCATTGCACCGTTGTGACAATGCAAGGGGACAGGCGGTTGGCAAACCTCGAAGGATGGGACTTCCGACGTGGAAAACCCTTCCAGCAGCAGGTCCTTTCTCGCCTCCAGTCTTCCGTCCATCACCTCTCCTCGCCCCTGCGGGGAGCCTTTTTCATGCTTGTAGTCTATCAGCGTTTCACTTTTTGTCTCGATGAGGATTTTGTTGGGTGGGATCTCCACTTAGTTCTAAAGGAACCCCCCACTGGTTTTCATGTCAAGTTTGAATCGGACTGGCATTTCAAATTTGATGTTGCTTCCAAGGAGGTGGGTCTTTTGGTTCATTCTCTCCGACAGCTTACCATGGATCATTCGATGTGTACTTCTTTCTTGGAGAGATGGAGGTCCCAACTGGGTCAGAGATCTTCAGACTTGGTAGCAAGAGGATTCTTCAAACTAGTCAGTGGTCACAAGGAAGAAAACCACGAGAGTGGTGTTTTCTTCCCCAATCAAGCAACCCTCCCCCTTTCGAAAAGCCTCTCCTGCATCCCTCACCAAACCAGAAAACAACCACAAACCCCACTTACCCTGATTTCATCATGGTGGGAAGCTTCCTTTGCCCTACGGACAAATAATCACTCGCCTTACTTTTGGATGATAACCACAACCTACCACTACCCACCAAATCCGCCGCCTCCTGCAACTCGATCGCAGCCATTGGTCGAGTTCATCCGATTCTGGCCAGCACGCCTCACTAGTGCAACCGCTACCAAACCACCAAGAGGCTGCAATGTGGGTTCGACCAATCAGAGAGCTTCAATTCAAATTTCAAACTAGGAAGGGGAAAAGAGATCATGATCATGCAACATCAAGGAGTCTCCTTCAGCAAGTGTCGCCAACTTGACACAACTGTGCTTGATGGTATATGGCTGACATGACAAGTTGACAGGGCAGTGCCAACTCCCAAATTTCGTCACAGATATGGAGAGAATAGTGATGATGATGTGGCCAAATCGCTAGTTCCCAAGGCTTCAAGGAACCCTATGATGGCAATGGTAGATAATATTCATGGCAGCAGGAAGACTGCAAGGTTCCACAGAGACAACTTTCCACTCCGCAAGGTACATGCAAACAAGGGAATGCTCCAGATGCCTCAGCCCCCGACACCATCGATGCCAATGCCTTAATGGAATTAGATGTTGAATTTGCCTAGCTTACGGGCACTTGAAGAGGAACTGCTATAGGCATAGGAGCAGTCGCAAGATATGGGTAATTAAACCTCCCACTACGAAGACGGTTTACAGTGCTTCGTATAACACTATATCTACCCCTAGAAGCACACCCTCCTCCATCATAACCGCCCATACTACTCACACCACCATCGCCCCTGCCCACCACCAACCATCATCTGAGCAACAAACTTTGCATCATCAACGACAACTCAACCGTGGCGAACTTCCTAGTGGATCCCTAGAGATTCATCAATCATGAGCAGTTCACTGTTCAGTACGGGGGCGAGGATAGAATCCAGTAGGCAACCGTGCATCTCCCAGGAGACCCAATCAACATGCACAAGGAGTACATGATCGCAGTTGATGATGAGGGATTCATCGCCAATGACGACTACAATGAAGTCAGGTAACATACACGCCAAGTTTTGAAGTAGGAACTCGACTTCGTCGTCCGCTCCTCCCGCATCACCCCCTAGGTATTGGACTCTTAGATCTTGAGAGCTCCTTCCATCGTGATGTCCTTTTGCAGATGGACCCCATACTGGTGGACAACCTGGCCATTCACTTCGTCCAGCATGACTTCGGCATCAATCGTCGGGCCAAATCTATATTAATGTCGGTTTGATCATGATCCTTGGATTTTCGGCTGGATTATCGCTCTTTGGAATACATTGATGTTTGCGATCTCATCTTTTGGAAGACTCCTACGCTGGTACAACACCACGACACAACTGGGGTATGTGCTTGTCAAGAGCTTCTACAACGACATGCAAACCATCCCAAGGAACCTGGTCATCGGAAGCAGTGACACGCTCAACACTGCTTAGTTCTGGTCTTGCCCAGTCATCATACTCAACTGGGATGCACTTAATGTCTACTTGTTGATGAGGGTGATGTTCCCCATGACGGTAACCCCCATCCCCTTCCGCCTCCACCTCCTACGACACACCGACATCAACAAGAGGATGGAGGGGAGGGGGAACAACATGGAGACCCACACTGGGATGCCCTAGCAGCTTAACAAACAATAGTGCAACCGCACAATGCCTGGGATGCTTGGGGCCTATGGCCTCAGCCACGACATCAGGAGCTTCCAAATGGTGTAGGATTGAAGAGCACGTGAAAAGCTAGCACAGGGGAGATGAATGGTAGATTTTAAACTTTTTAGCGGAATCTTATAAAAACCCCTGACAGAAAAACAATCTGATAAACAACTGATATAGATGTGTTCAACCATGACAAAAGTAGTATAGATTGTAGAGAAGCAAGTCACAAAGAAACGACAACAAAAATCATGAGAAGCCGTTGAGAAAAACTTAAGTTATGATCAAAAGATTGAACAAAGGTCAATTTGTTCTATCTGAGTTAAAAACATATCTGCGACACTGCAAGGAAACTCGTGTAAGTAAAAAACCACGAAAGTAATGACCATGAAATTTTCATAGATTATAGGGCATCAAGTTGTGAAGACAACACAAAAAGAATCACGACAATTGGATCAGTAAAATGCGAGTTATGATTAAAACATTGAAGAAAGGTCGGGCAGCGCATAAACTCGACAAGAAAGACTTGACGAAAACAAGTTGGACGAACAAGGCACAAAATCTCCTCTAAACTACGAATTTTATTCACCAAAGACACAACAGGAACAGCCCAAAGTCATGCTCCACGAGCTCTGGCCTCCCTTGCTCATATAACCAGCTCTCGGGCCAACCCAATCCTAACTAGAACTCCTACTTGTAACACCCGATTCTGAAAAACGAACCAAGTGCAGTGTTTGTGTGCCGAGGATGTTGCTTCACAAATACACATTAACATCACAAACGGTAAACAGGAATAAACATGTCACGAATAATACAAATACCTCAATTTTATTGCAGCAGAAAATAATCTAGAGTAGGCAACTCCAACTCCACAGTCAATCGATGGTAGTACACATGCCTAATACTCCATGTTGTCTTCCAAAATATCTCTTGCAGCTGAATTAGTTGTGAGAATAGCAAGTGTGAGCACATGTCGTACTCAGCAAGTGCGGGAAAATATGACACGGAGCTAAAAACAAGGATGATAATAAATAATGGCTATTTGCTGAAAAGTACATTTAAAAAGTGTAAAAAGCATCCCCAAAATGTCTATGTGAATTTAATCCCATCATAACCTCAGTAATTATCATAATACACATCAAACATTCTCATTTACCATCATAATTTATTTATAACCAGCTATCAATTAATATCTTCACCATATGTCAATTTCATCTCTTTTCATAACCGACTAACTCATATGACATAACCAATCCCATACCGAACCATCCCAAAACCCAAGTCCAATTCTAATGATGGAAGTTGTCCAGGTGCTCAGAACCGGGAGCACGGCTGTCATGATAGTTTTTAACACTCTGCAGAGGTTTACCGCTTTACCCACAAGTTTGTGATTTCGTCACCCGTCGGCGACTAAAGAAACCTCCCTTATGCCAATTACACTTCCTTAGGTGTATGGCCAAGAGATCACAAAATAACCTTTATAAAGAGACTACTAGCATATTCAAATCATCTATGGTTTCACCGGTGGTGATGTCTCCAACTGAGCACATCCAACCAAGGGCCCCCTCTTGTGTCGTTCGGATCTCAGGCAGTCCCGCCACTATTGCAAACCTAACCGACTTCCATTCCCCGCTCCTCCAAATGATCTGAATCAATGCTGATAATACTCCTAATTAATTGGCTAAGCCGCACCCATACTTAGCCTTGTGATGGCACTGTAGTCCTGGCCTATTCTCGCATGAACCGGTCCTTAGATCCAAGGCAAGCAAACCACCATAACGTCCAACCCAATCCACAAACCATGCTTGCTTAGATCTCCCAAGTCCCACATTACTATTTAACCATATTCATCAATTTACATCATCCACAGGTTCATTAACTCATGATTAAGCATTTTGGTTGTTTCCCCATCCCAATTAATTAGAGCAAAGCAAAAAAAGGAAAAACCTTTACCGAATCCCTATAATATATTCCAAGCGACATAGATAGTCAAACAAGTCTAGTAAACTCTCATCTTGAGTTTCCTATCAATTTGACACAAGTATGCAGTTTTACAAACAAAACATTTAGAAATAGCATCAAGATGGTCAAGGACACTTGCCTTAATATTTCACACTTCATTGCTCAATCAAATCAAATTCTTGCACATAAATATCCTCGAATAATCGATTCTCGATCATAACCACTTGAGCGTACCCGTTTGCTCGCAATCAAGCACATACACATCAAAACATATACAATAAATGCATTGCAAACACTAATCAATATGTAAAATATGGATGCTTGTAGAAAATAGGTTTGTATTAATGTTACATAAATTTCTATGGCGTTTTAATTATTTTCTATAATGATTTACTATTTATTTGAGCAGTTTTGGAGTTAATTAGCATTAATTCAGAGGCAAAATAGTTATTTCAGAATATTAAATATGCTGAAAATATTATTAAAAACTTACTATAATTTATTAAATTATTAGGAATTTTTCTGGATTTAATTTGATACTTTATGAGTTAACCATGCTTAATATTATTTATTAAATCTGAAAAATAGATTAAATAATATTGAAAGTATAAAATTTGGTTAAATCTAGAATAACATATTGATATTGTATGATTTAATCTATCTTGCAAGTTTCAGATTGATTTATGATGATGTGGTGATGATTCATGGACGCATGAATAAATTAAACCCTACACATTGTGTAATTTTAGTATTAGATTAATCATTGTTATTTAGATCTAAACCGTAAAACTTACCGTGTGTAGCTAGTATCGACGGCCGTGGAACGGCGGTGCAGCGCCTGTTTCCGGCTTCTATGTCCCGTTGGTGAAGAGGACGACAGCGTAACATAAATGAGGAAGACCACGACGAGACTTTGACGAATAAGACGATGCAACGATCTCCCGCAAAGAATGGCGAAGTTGCGATGATCCTCAACAGAAGCGATGGCTCCTCTCTTTTCTTCCTCCTTTTCTCTTTATTTTCTTCCTCTCGGTTGACTGTACACCCGGCGACTTAGCGCGGCTAGTTTTTTTTTCCTGTCAGCAGCTTACAGTTGAAAAAAGAGCAAGTGGCAGGATTTTTTTCTCTTACGGGAGGGGCGCCTGGCCTTTTATAGGTGGCAGGGCTCACGGTAAATTTTTTTTGGAGGACTTCCGATCGGGAATGACAGGCCAGGGGCGTGCGGTCTAGAGTCCCGATGGCCTGGGACACGGGTGGCAGGAGGCCTGGCCGCAATTGACTTTTTTTTTTGTCTTTACTTTACCTTTCTTTTTCTTTTGACCTGCGGCTGCGGCCTTGGCTGTTGTACGGCCATGATTCCCAGGTTGACTTTTTATTATCATTTTATTCTTCGTTATTTATTTCTTATTAATTGTTTTCTTTTTTCTTCTTCAGATTATTGGTTTCTTATTCATTTATTGTTTTCCATTTTTTCTTTAATAATTATTATTTATTATTTCACTTTTTTCTTATTTATTTTCCCGTTTTATATTTTTTGTTTAGACATTTTTTGTATTATTTATTATTTCTTCCTTTATTTCTTTTTTTCATTTATTATGATTTTATTAATATAAATTTTTTCTTTTATTATTTTTCTTTCCTTTTATTTCCTTTTATGACAATTTAATTATTTTTAATGCATTTATTTGGGTAAATGAATATTAATACTGGAGGATGAATGCAAATGCAGATGAGATGCATATATTTTAGATTTTATAAAATAATTTTCTTTCTAGTATTTAAATTTCAGCTTCTTATTCAAATATTAATTTGCCCAAGTTTGAAAATCGGGATGTTACACTATTTCTACTCAGTTTCAACTGAAACTTTTTATAACTGCTCAAGACTTTTTCATACGCATATAGAAGCAATCTTAAGACTTCCAAACACATTAGGAATGTCCTAACCATTTCTAAAACAACTCAACTTCATGACCCACACGAAATCTAACCAAAACAAACTCGAAACCTTCCATAGACGAACCATAACCACCTCAACCGTAGCCTGAGGCATAATTCAACCGGTTGGATTCCTCTGGCCATATCTCCAGGTTCATAACTCTCCATCAGGCTTTGGAACAATGTTTCCACATCCATGCATCCCTTGCACACGTGCAAACACCTTCAGACGACGTCCACGATATCTTCATATGCATTGTCCTTGAAATAAAAATGTTGTGTGACTTCCGGATCAACTCAACCACAATTCCTCCCGAACTTGGTTGTTGAACCTCATCTTCTCCCTAAGACTAGTTCAATGGATCTCGTCACCAGCCATATCTTGACCTCGAGCAATACTTGCACATGAACAAACAACCAACTCTTCCGAGCAAAAGTTCTCGACTTGACTCACGTTAGTCCGATAACCACAACACCTTATGTGAGCACCTCACATAAGCATGTTGCAAACATAGAAAGATAATATTCATAATGTCCAACCAAAACACATCAAAAACTTAGTCCAAAAATACTAAGCAAATCTTCTCATAAGTGTAAATCAAGTTTGAAACATTACAAATAAAAAACATAACCGTCGCATGAATATTTCAGCATGGGAAAGATCGGACAGTCCAAAACTGCAGCTATGCATTATACAAGAAAAGTTCGGACACTCTGAAGCAAGTTCCCTAAAGTTCGAACAATCCAAAGTGGGCTCCTCAGATATATTCAAAACTTTGCATGTAAACACTCACTTTTAACATAATTGCCAATGTATTTAGCACATAGGTCTCACAATCTCCCCTTGATGAATGCATTGGCAACACCGCTACGAAACCGAACATTGGCTCATTCACGTTTCATGAACAGTTTTGACAAAATAAAATTTCTCCCCCTTTCTGCAATTCAAAATTCAAATTAGAATAAATCCAAAAATTCTCCCCATAAGGATGTACACTCCCTTGAGAAGAACGTGCAAATCAAAACACTTGTGAATGTTCTATGTGTGACCAATTTCTCTCCCTTTGATAATGTATTCAACAAGGTACAAAAGACAAATTTTAATTTGTTATGAGCATAATATGAAATAAGCATATAAAATAAAGCTCATCCAAGTCATACTATCAAGTAACTTACACTATCACATCAATGAAATATATAAAGTAGTGTAAGTCATGCTAGAGATCAAGTGTAATTTCAATTTAAGCAAGTCATGATCTCACAAACTTAACTATTTCAAAAACCTAAAAGCATGACACATGTTGCTTCATTTTTATTTTTTATTATCATTTAAAGCACAAATTTTGATCATATGAAATTTGCAAGAGATTATATGCCGCATCGGCCTTATTCTAACCAACCATGCCAATCCTATGCCATCTGACAATCAAAAGCTTAAGGACATGGTTTTAGTCATACACAACTCCTTTGGAATTCATATCAAAGTGCAGTGATAAACAATCTGAAAAGAAGAAGTGTGATGAATGCATATTCTCTTGATCTCAGATTTTTCATTTGATCATAAAAGCTCAATATGTGGGCTGTTGATTGATTAATTTTTCATGATTAAAAGCACTTGTGATCATGCAACAAGTTCAAAACAGCAAGAAAGTTCAATCATGACCAGATTTAGTGTATGTAATTATTCCAATTACTAGTCATGGCAAAACTACAAAGTGTATAACACGAGTAATGTTGTAAGAACTTTCAACATGTAAAAGGAATTACAACATCGTATATGTATGAACCATTTATGCTCATATATTTTTTATATTCACACATAGACTTCCCAAGTTGCAAAACTCCCCCTCAATTTAAGCCATGAGGATGCATAACCCCTATTTCACTACGAATGAATGAAAAGCGAGTGAAATCCAAAGGTTTTATAAAAATGTCAGCCAATTGTTGTTCGATGTCTAAATGGTGAAGCACAATATTTCCTTTTTTCAACATTATCACAGAGAAAGTGATACCCAATATCAATATGCTTTATTATAGAGTGTTGCACGGGGTTTTTAGCAATACAAATGACACTAGTGTTGCCACGAAACAGTATAACACTATCTAGATTTACCCCCATAGTCCTTAAGTGTTTGAACAATCCATGAAATTTGTGAGCAAGCGCTACCAGCAACTACACGAGAAAGCTTTCAAAGTAATGGTAGAGGAAGACAGAAGAAAAATGCCAAATTAGTTCCATGTAGATATCTGAGAATCCTTCCGATGGCTTGACGATGTGAAGTGCATGGGGAAGCTTGAAATATTGCACAAAGACATACGCTGAATTATATGTCTGGTCTTGATGCCATGAGGTACAAAAGAGACCAGATCATGCTTCTATATTCTTTTTGATTGACGGGTTCGATGAGGCTTTCCATTTTCCATGTTGAAGCACCTAAGGAGATCTTTTGTATACTTCATTTGATGCACAAAGGTTCCCTCCTTAGTTTGATTGATTTGCAGCCCCAAAAAGTACATGAGTTCTCCCATCATACTAATATCAAATTTTGAACTCGTCGTAGTTGGACTGTGTGAGTCGTTCGTGCAAGCGTTCAATAATTTGTTGTGGAGGATGACTTTTCAGGATTTGGAGGGAGTAGACACTTCACAAGATTCTTCTTCTTCTTCACGTTCATCACAAATCAAAGAGCTTGTGGCTTGAGGATGATATATACCAGTAGTAGAAGTCGTTGGCGCTGGTTGTGAATCAAATTCAGGAGCTAGAACAATTGTCCAAACCTGTCCAGAGAGGATATCAGACTAGTCCAGTGTATATCGGACTAGTCCGTTTTTCTTGTGAAATGTGAAGTGTGTGGGGACTTTTTGTGCTTGAGCTCTTGGGATGTGTTACACCAACACACTCCCTACACATTGATATATTCTATTCAGCTCTTGAGCTCTTTTCCGAATTGATCCTCATTCTCCTTTCTTTTTGGCGCTTTCTTCATTCTTTCATTAAAACCTGCGCTCATCTCAATAATGTGGTTATGATCTCATTTGTTTGTCATAAATCAATCAAAACCCAGAAGGGATGCCTAGATGCACTTTCAACAATGTCATTAGCTTCTGAATTTTCGGGCTGGAGCACCACTTCTTCCTTATCTTAAGTGAAAATACTCCCCCTGCGGATACGTATCTTGACCTGCAATATGCGCTAGTATCTGGGATAGCTTCATAAAAAAAAACCCTCACAAGTTTCCAAAAATTTGTTAGTATCAAGTAAAAGCACATGTAGCCTCTAGTATGAGATGGATAACCAAGAAACATGCCATCAACAGATCTAGATTCAAATTTATCAAGATTACCATGTTTCTAAACAAAGCATTTGCAACCAAAGACCCTAATGTGTGTGACACTAGGCCTATGTTCAAACCGAACTCATATGGTGTTTTTCCTAGCTTAGCACACAAAAAACACGATTTGAGACATAACAAGTTGTTGCAATTGCATCCGCCCAAAACTTCCTAGGAGTTTGATATTTATCAAGCATAGTCCTAGCCATCTTAACTAAGGTCCTATTCTTTCTCTCTACAACACCATTTTGTCGAGGTACATATGGTGAAGAAAAATGACGATCTATTTCATTTTCAGCACAAAATGATCAAAAGATTGGTTTTTAAATTTGGTTCTTATCACTTCTAATTGCTTTTAAAAGTCCTTGGTGATCAAATGAAAGTCTAAGAACCAAACTTCTAAAGTGCTAAAAGCTTCATTCTTAGATGCCATAAAGTAAATCTAAGAGTATCTAGAAAGGCATCAACAATTACAAGCACATTACCACTTACCTCCAAAAGATTGAACACGTGAGGGACCTACGGTGTCAAGGCGTAAAAGTTGTGCCGGTGCTATTTTCATGGTCATTGTGAGTGGAGCATGTGAACCTACAACCATCGTAGCATGTCTACAAGAAGAGCACACAATATCTTTGTCCCCTTTAAGCTTAGACAACCCACGTATGTGATCAAGAGCACTAACACGTATGGGGTGATCAAAGCCCATGTGACCAAGTCTACGATGCCAAATATATAAGTATTTTGAATCATTAGAAACTAGACACCTATGCTTACAGGATGACATGTCAAAATCAGCTTTAAAAACTCTTCCAAACTGATACATATTAAACATAAGCTCACTATAAGAATCTATAACCTTGCAACAATTTTTTGTGAAAATAACTTCAATATTTTCATTTAGCAATTGTGAAACATAAAGCAAGATGTATTTCATATTTTTAACAAGTGACACATCCTTCAAGGTGTAGTGATTCTTAACTCTAACTGAACCCTTAGCAATTATAAGAGTTTTAGAATTACCAGCAAAAGTAACATTCTCTACACGTGACATAAAAGAGAGGGAGGAGAACCATTATTTGTTACCTGTCATGTGGCATGAGCAACCTGAATCCACAAGCCAAAAGTTCTCCTTCCTCAAGCATGTAACCTATATAGAAGCAAAATACGTCGATGACTCAATACTTGGGTTAGTCAAAAGGCATTTAGAAATCCGGTACTGAGTCACGCAGCGTCCAACAGAAATAATACGTGAAAGTTGAGATGAAACAACAGTTTTATGAGCCAAAGTTTGAGGATTTTTGTACCCAACTACTGACACATGAGGTGATACATGTGTAGCATGAAAAACAGTAGGTTTGGGAGCAAACATTGCATGTTTTTGACTCGTCACAGCAGGTTGCAAGCTCCAAACATTTGGTTCAGCACGTGCAGCAAGTTTTGCTTGGTTGTTACGTGATCTAGCTAGCATTCTTTGCTTCTTTTCTTGCTTAGCTAGTCTATAACAAAAATCCATGACATGACCATCTCTACTACAATAGGTACAATAAATTTAACTTCGTGTTCATATTTGGATGAGCAAGCAACATGTTTATTAGCAATGGAATGAGACAACATTCCTACAAACTTAAAAGCCACCTCTTTTTGTTTATAGACTGTTTTAATAAACCAATTCCTAATGACTTTACAACCTTAGGTGGATGTGCCTTAGCATGAGCATGAGAATCAAAACCTAAACTAGTTTTATCATTGCAAGACTTGGAAGAATTCAACAGCAAGTTTAGATTTTTTATTTGTATTACAAAATCGCTCTAGTGTCATATGCATGTCATCAACTTTCTTAGACTAGTCTAGATAGTTTTCACATGAAGTTTTTCCTTTTTGTATGCAATTAGAACAATATTTAACTTCATGAGCACGTAAAGCATTGTTCAAAAACTAAATCTCATTCATAGCATCATGTAGTTTCTTTTTAAGATCATCACAGCTAGAACAATGCAAATCAATTGTAGAACAACTAGCACCTTTTATGTTTTTATCATTAAGTGCAGCAAGCTAATATCTGTTCTTTTCTATTTCAAGTTCAAGTTTATTAAGTGTGGAGGTGTGTGCACTTCTTAAGGAGGACAATTCTTCATAAATAAATCACATGAGGAATAAGAGTCATCACTAGGAATCAAAGATTTTAATCGATTAATTTCAGATTCTAGTGATTCAATTTCAATAGCGTTGTCTCTAAGTTTTTTGTCCTTTTTCTTAAGTACGACAGTGGCATGAGAAATAGCATCACATATTTCTTTGCAAGTGGGACATACCTCTTCATGGTCGCTGTTGTGTTCTGCTTCCTTCATACTTGATCTTGAGTTGCCCGACATGAAACACATAGTTGCCATATTGTCTCCATCTTCATCATTTTTGGAGTCCACATCGCTCGTGTTGTTTTCTAGGAGCGCAGAGAGGATGTGGTCTACCACTTGACATTTTGTAAAAGTCTTCTTTTTCTTGTTGTTGTTGCCAAAAGAGGACTTGAACTTATTTTTCTTTTCATCATGGATAGTAGGACCTTAAAGGTTAGAGCAATCTGTACGAAAATGTCTTGTCTTACCATATTCGAAGCATCATTGAGAACCACCACTTCCTCTTCTTCGAGTTCTCACATTTTGCAAAGCTTTTGAGAATCGAGTAGAGAGAAGTGCTAGCTCCCCCTCTAGAAACTCTTCAATCTGTTCAAGGGTTAGAGAAGATAGCAAAGCAAGTGTAACACATGACAAAGATTGGCTAGAACTGGACCTGTCACATTGTGAAACAAATGCAAGAGACTTGATGGGATTTTTCCGTGATATAATGTCAAGTTCATGAGTTTTTAACTTGGAATATAGCACATCTAATGTAAGTGTACTCATGACACCGGATTCACGAATAGATGTAACTTTCATCTCCCAAATTGACATGTCTAATGCACCTAACAATTGACTAGCATTTTTAGCATCTAAAAAATTAATATCGACACTACGCAAGTTGCTGGGAATTTTATTAAAGCGAGCAAAAAGATCATTGATTGACTTATCGAGTTGCATCTCAAAGCGCATGTATTCTTTCTTGAACATATCTTATCTTACCTCCTTGATCGTGTTGGAGCCTTCGTGGTAGTCGCATAGTGCTTTCCACACGTCATATGCAGATCAGAGGTGTGCAACACAATCGAAGTCGCTTTGAGTCAGTCCTTGAATAATCAAGTTGTGTGCCTTGTTAATGTTGTTGACGTCTCTCATGTTGGCAATTGTAACTTCATCGTTTGAAGGAATGACAAAGCGCTCGAAGACATTTTCCCGTATTGCAAAACCTTGCCCCGTATGTAAGCCTCCATGCAAGCCTTCCAAACTTGAAAATCAACGCCGTCGAAAACATAGGGTTTTGCGGAGTATTTCTCCATGTTGATTAGTAAAAATACGTGCAAATCACAAATATTAGAGCATCGTTGTCAGTGCCATGCAAACCGGGTACCCCCACATACAAGGAAGAAAAGACGTTGGGTCCCACCTCCCAAGACGGGAGATACCCAGAGGCTACCATGTGCTTCGTTAGGCCAGACCCCGCCTCACCACCAAAGAGGGCTCCGGCACAGCCACATGACCTGCAGCTCCGGGCCCAGCCTCCCAACTGAGGAGGGCTCCGGTGCTGCCACGCGGCCCGCGGCTCCAGACTCGACCTTCCCGCTAAGAATGGCTCCTGTGCTACCATGTGTTCTACGGCTCCGGAGACCACCTCCCCGCTAAGTAGGGCTCCAGTGCGGCCACGTGTTAAGTGGCTCCAGAACCTGCGTCCCTACTAAGGAGGGCCCCGGTGCTGTCATGTGTCCAACAGCTCCAGACCTCGCCTCCCCGCTGAACAGGGCTCTGGTGTTGCCACATGTCCAACAGCTCCGGACCCTGCCTCTCTGCTGAAGAGGGCTCTGGTGCTGCCACGTGTCCAACAGCTCTGGACCCTGCCTCTCCGCTAAGGAGGGATCCAGTGCCGTCACGTGTCCAACACTGAGGCAAGGTGACGTGGGTATTCAAGACCACAAAACTGCTCCTTGAAGATCGTGTTAGTGCATCATTAGCAAAGCACAATCAATGTGCTTTCGAGACGTATTAATGTGTCCTGAATGCCACATTAATACACATTCAAGATAGAATTAAGTGCCTTAGATCGTGTATAGGGTACTTAATTTACCCGGGACCACATGACGGGCCCCGTTCACACTGCGAATAGTCGGACCTTAGCATATAAAAGGCCCGAGCTGCTACTGTAAAGACAACGAGGCTCAACAAGTTGAACCTAGCGCTCAGACAAGCAATACAACACAAACTCTCGTGGGCGTAGGGTGTTACGCTCCGGCGGCCCGAACCACGTAAATTCCTGATGTTCACCTGTGTTCTATGCTTCCGTAGTTCTTGAGAATTGGCCCCTCCTAAAAAAGAACCTTCACGGGCTGCTCTATAGCAGTACTAGAGGAAGTGTTGTTGCTACACTTTGACATTTGGCGCGCCAGGTAGGGGGCAGTTTTTTGGATCTACGAGCCTCACCACAATGGTGAACCCTCAGTCCATCACCGGCTCCTCTCGACCCTCCCACCATGAAGGGAGCAGGGAGGACGGCACCACTTCTTGCTCCATAGCAGGCTGACCCGTTGGACACACGGTCACGGTTCCGGTGGCTACTGCTGTCACCACACGACGGCTTTCTACCGCCACCGCAACAATGACGCCGCCAGTGGAAGGTCCAAAGTGTGCAGCATGTACACTTTGCCTCATGGCTACTTCTGCCACCACACGACGACTTCCTGCCGCCATGGTAATAATGACACCACCAAGTACCTGTGACATATCCGGTGTCCTTGGTTATTTACTTGATCAGAGTCCCATGGCGCTGAACGGTCACTTCCATGAAAAGCTAATGCCAATAGAGGGTCTAGAGTGTGCTGCCTACTTAGCCTGGTCTTGCACCCTATGTATGCACACTCTACCTTGCTGAGTACTGGGGGCCGAACGTCACTCGAAAGACTAATGTACGTAGGAGGTCAAGAGTGTGCAGCCTGCTTAGCCTAGTCTTGCACCATAATTTTGTGCCATGTGACCCTAAGCCAACTCACTCTTCCTCCCTAGCACTGCAGTTTAGTACAGGGTACAGAAAGGCACAGACCCCCGAACAAGATATAAACCATAGTACAGATACATTCACCATGTTCTTTAAATTATCGTTCAATTTTATTCTTTCTTTCGCGTATTCTCTGCCATATGCTCTGTTACTTTTTTTTTCTGTTTCACACAGTTGGAGTTGTGCTATCCTGCTGCAGACGACAACCTGTAGTACTTGTGATGTGTCTGGGTATTCTTGGTAGTTTTCTCATTTGGGATCCTATGCTCACTGAATGGCCTACTCGCCTAAAAACCAATGCCAATGCAAGGTCCAAAGTGTGCTGCCTCCTTAGCCTGGTATTACACCCTAAGTATGGACACTCTACCTTTCTCGCGTTGCAGCAAAGTATGGCAGGTCCAGGCAGCACATGCTCCTAAGTGAGGTAGCAACCAGTACTCAGATACTGTCGCACTAAATTACTCAAGCCTTATAGCCCGGGTAAGGACTTTAGGCCACAATGAAACTAAGAGTGAGCAATATTACTCTTTCTACTGTCACTCTTGTGCAGGTCGTAGTTCACCCTTCTTCGGGCTCCACCATCGGACCTCAAGCTCCAACACCGGCACCTCCCAGGAGGTCTTCCATCGACGTTCTAAGTGTTGATGGTGGACGCTGCCGCACCTTCACCAAGTTCTGGCACCTCTCAGAGGCTCGCCGTTACAGATCGGGTACCCCCGTGTACAAGAAAGAAAAGACACTGGGTCCCACCTCCCAAGAGGGGAGGTACCCAAAGGCTACCACGTGCTTTGCGAGGCCGGACCCCACCTCCCCACCGAGGAGGACTCCGACACAACCACATGACCTGCAGCTTTGGAACCTTCTGCCACGTGTCCCTCAGGTCTAGATCCGACCTTCCCGCTAAGAAATGATCTGGTGATGCCACGTGTCCAGCGGCTCCGGAGTCCGCCTCCCCGTTGAGGAGGGCTCCGGTGCTGTCACGTGTCCAACAGCTCCGGACCTCGCCTCCCCACTGAGGAGGGCTCTGGTGCTGCCATCGTGTCCAACAGCTTTGGACCCTGCCTCTCTGCTAAGGAGGGCTTCGGTGCTGCCACGTGTCCAACAGCTTCGGACCCTGCCTCTCCGCTGAAGAGGGCTCCAGTGCTGGCACATGTCCAACTCTAAGGCAAGGCGATGTGGGTATTCAAGACCACAAAACTACTCCTTCAAGGCTGCGTTAGAGCGTCATTAAGACTGCATTAGCGCAACACGTTTAGTGTGCTTTGAAGATGTATTAACGTGCCCTGAAGGCCACGTTAATACACATTCCAGGCAGAATTAAGTTCCTTAGATCGTGTATAGGGTACTTAATTTACCCGGGACCACATGTCAGCCCTGTTCACACTGTGAGTAGCCGGACCTTGACATATAAATGGCCCGAGCTGCTACCGTAGAGACAACGAGGCTCAATAAGCTGAACCTAGCGCTCAGACAAGCAATACAACACACACTCTCCCGTGGATGTAGAGTGTTACACTCTAGCGGCCTGAACCACGTAAAGTTCCGGTGTTCACCCATGTTCTATGCTTCCATAGTTCTTAAGAATTCGCCCCTCCTAAAAAAGAACCTTCGCGGGCTGCTCCATAGAAGTACCAGGGGAAGTGTTGTTACTACACTTCGGCAACCGTGGCTCTGATACCAATTGTAGGATCGAAGAGCACGTGAAAAGCTACCAAAGGGGGTGAATTGTAGATTTTAAACTTTTTCAGTGGAAGCTTATAAAAACCCCTCGGCAGGAAAATAATCTTATAATCAAACCATGTGTGCGACTGATATAGATGTGTTCAACCATGACAAAAGTAGTATATATTGTAGAGAAGCAAGTCATAAAGACATGAAAACAAGAATCACAAGAAACCGTTGAGCGAAACTCAAGGTATGATCAAAAGATTGGACAAAAGTCAATCTGTTCTACCCGAGTTAAAAATAGATCTGCAACACTGCAAAGAAACTCGTGTAATTCAAAAACAACGAAACCAATGACCATGAAATTTTCACATTTGATATATAATCAAGTTGTGAAGACAACACAAAAAGAATCACGACAATTGGATTAGTAAAATGCGAGTTATGATTGAAAAACTAAAGAAAGGTCGGGTAGCGCAGAAACTCGACGAGAAAGACTTGACGAAAACAAGTTGGATGAACAAGGCACAAAAGCTCCTCTAAGCTATGGATTTTATTCATCAAAGACACAACAGGAACATCTCAAAGTCGTGCTCCACGAGATCTGGCCTCCCTTTCTTATATAACTAGCCCTCGGGTCCTAACTAGGACTCTTACTCCTACTCAATTTCAACCAAAACTTTCCATAACTGCTCAAAACTCTTCCATACACAGATACAAGCAATCTTAAGACTTCCAAACACCTTAGGAACATCCTAAACATTCCTAAAACAACTTAACTTCATGACCCACATGAAATCTAACCAAAACGAACTTGAAACCTTCCATAAACGAACCATAACCACCTCTGTCGCGACCTGAGGCATAATTCAACCAATTGGACTCTTCTGGCCATATCTTCACATCCATAACCCTTCATCACGCCTTGGAACAATGTTTCCACATCCATGCATCCCTTGCACACGTGCAAACACCTTCCAACGACGTCCACGATACCTTCATATGCATTGTTCTTGATCCAAACATGTTGCGTGACTTTCCGATCAACTCAACCGCAATTCCTCCCAAACTTGGTTGTTAAACCTCATCTTCTCCCTAAGACTAGTTCAATGGATCCTGTCACCAGCCATGTCTTGACCTCAAGCAACACCTACACATGAACAAACAACCAATTCTTCCGAGCACAAGTCCTCGACTTGACTCACGTTAGTCCGATAACCACAACACCTTATGCGAGCACCTCACATAAGCATGTTGCAAATATAGCAAGATAATATCTATAATGATCAACCAAAACACATCAAAAACTTAGTCCGAAAGTACTAAGCAAATCTTCCCATAAGTGTAAAGCAAGTTTGAAACATTGCAAATGAAAAACATAACCGCCTCACGAATATTTCAGCATGAGAAAGATCGGACAGTCCAAAACTGCAACTATGCATTATACAAGAAAAGTTCGAAGACTCTGAAGCAAGTTCCCGAAAGTTCGGACAATCCAAAGTGGGCTTCTCAGATATAAACAAAACTTTGCATGTAAACACTCACTTTTAACATAATTGTCAATGTATTCAGCACATATGTCTCACAAATGGATTGTTGGAATCTTGACCATAGAGTCTGGCATCTTCTGAGCATGGCAGTGCTACGGGATCATCCAGAAGATACTACACTCATACGGAGCAGCTCGACATTGTCGACAAGAATGATCCAACACCCCTCCAACATGGATTCAGCCTTTGACTCAGCGGCACTTAGGCGTATGCTGGCTGTTGTGTTCCCTTCGACGCCCAATGTTTAGTGGCAGAACCTAGCAGGTGCCCGCTTCAGGGCCAAGAATCACGATGGACTTTGCAGAAGAGGCTTCCTCTAGCCATGCTCTGCTCTGGGCCGCCTCCCAGCCAGTAGTTTTGTCTACATCAGTGGCCCTCATCAAGATTGATGATGATGCAACCATGGCGCGGGCTGGAACTGCCAATTCTCCAATGGGCCGCACTGGCAGACTGAGGGCAAGAAGACCTAACATGTTTGAGAAAGTCTACTCTAGGAGGAGTAAGAGCACTCCTGCTCAGGTACCACACACCCCGACCTAGCAAAGAAGAAAGCTATACGCACAGCTAAATCCCCGATTGTCTCGCAAGAATCACTTAGGCGAAGCATCGGGATTAGCCGGAGGCTCCGCAGCTCTACGTCCGCCCCCTCGGCTGACAATCGCGAACCCAACCCAGCAGGACAACAGCAACTAGGGAATGCTGAGGAGGCTAGAGTTGGTCATGGTTCATCCAACCTTTTCCACGATCCAGTAAATTTTCCATCGCTGAACGATCTTGAAGGAAGACATGAGCCTCACCCTGAGATCCCAATTCATGTGTTACAGGAGACCTTGGATCTAGTATGTGGAGTGCCACATGAAGTGGCACAAAGGATGATGGATTAGAGCCTGACTAAAACTGATCCAGAGCTGGAGCAGTCGTAGTTAGATGATTAGTACACCACCTCTAGTATCTATTAGTAGGTCTACTAGGTAGAAGGGGTGTTCGCGGTGGGATGACATATGGTTCTTTTGCTGTTCGGATTGGGAGTCTATGGGTTTTTTTGTTACATTGTCATGTGAAAGACTCAAATATTTCTGCCACTTTGGGTAACATCCATGTCTACCACCTTCATGTTGTGCTGCGTAGTTTTTGTCAATTCTCTGATATTCAATTACTCATGTCTGGTGTGAATGATGATCGACCTCGCTTCCATTCACGATACGTGACTAAACAGTCGCATTGATAATTTACGGGAGTGTTACCTAAACCGGCCGGGTTCCACGAGCACGGTTAATACCAGACAAGAAAAAACACTGTTCCCAGATGGATGCACAACATAGATCGTGAAATATCCTAAATTGGAACATCAGAGGGATTAGTGATGATCACAAGCAATAGGCAGTTAGAGCCAAGATAGAAGAGAGCGGATGTATCATATTCTGCATTAAGGAGACAACGAAGGCAACCATTGATATCTCCTTCAAGAAGAAGCTCACATAGAAGAGATTCAACCAATTCACTTACTCACCATCAGTTGGCTCTTCGAGTTGAACCCTTATTGGGTGGAATGTCTTCTATCAGGAACATTGGAATCCATCACAAGCTCTGCTATTACAACAAAATTCACTTGCCTTTAGAGTGGGACAAAATAGAAGTTAACCACTGTGTATGGCCCTTGTCAAGGCCAGCAAAGGCACGACTTCATCGACCATATGTGGAATCTGCATCTCTAGCAGGATATGCTATGGATGATTGTGGGGGACTTAAACTATATCGATCGGGTGAATACAGAAACCGACCAGGGGCTAATATACAGGACATGCAAACCATCAAGGACATCATCAACCACCTAGGTCTGACAGAAATTCCACTAAAAAGCCGATAGTTCTACTGGAGTAACACGCAGACATCGCCTCTACTGGAGCAGATTGACTGGTGTTTCATGTCACTGGCTTGGATGGCATCGTTCCCACAAACCTTGCTCCTGCCTCTCGTCAAAACCACCTCAGATCACATACCTTGTGTGGTACAAGTAGGGACGCTAACCCAAAGTAAGAGAATTCAGACTCGAGAACTTCTGGCTGCAGCACCCCCAGTTTAAACAAGTGGTTATGCATACACGCGAAAAATGTACACCGACCATGAACTCCGTTAGAAGGGTGGCTGCGAAGTTCAAATCCCTCCTACATGCGCTAAAGCATTGGAGAAAAGGCATGGGCAACTTTTCCAAAATGATCAAGGTAAGTAATGAAGTGCTCCTAATTATTGACAAATTGAAGAGCGGCATGAACTCTTACAAGAAGAATTTAAGTTCAAGGCCATGATCAAAGGACACATATCAGGCCTCCTAAAATGCCAAAATGAGCTTTGGCACCAAAGATATTGTCGGTACCCGGCATTACCGGATCCCCTCCCGCACAGGCTAAAGCTGCCTAAGTGCCTTGCCTTCCTGCCAAGGATGGGTCCGAGGGCACCACATGTCCAGAAGGCCCGGAACCCTCTCTACCTCAGATATGGGGTCCGGCGTATCCACATGGACCTCAAGGAGGAGTCCAGCTCCTCCGAGGAGATGAGCTCCCAAGCGGCCATGTGTCCAGCAAGATGGGACCCTGCTCCCCTATGGGAGAGGGCTTCGGTGTTGCCACATGGCTTGAAGCACCAGGTTGGCCACCTCTCGTGGAGGCTCCGGCTCTACCACGTGTCCCGCGGCCCAGGATCTCTCACTCTACTCAGGAACGGACTATGGGTCTACCACGTGGTCCGCGGGTCGGGACCCGACCTCCTCCGTAGAGGCTAGCTCCCGTGCTGCCACACATCCTACAACTTGTCGTGGAAGGTGGGTTGCAGGAGTTAAGAGGGCGGTGCGTCTTGTCTAAATCAAGCATTAAAGACTGCGTCTTCCCCAAACGCATAACGCGGCACAAGCCTACTGTCAGGTACCGCTGCGCCCAATCTCATCGCAGTGAAGACACCGCAAGCCTACCCCACTCCGCCAAGTGTGTAGCTTAAGGCGACAGGGACAGTTGGAAGGGACAATCCCTATCATCATCAACAACTATGCATAGCCACTGGTGTCCGACGCGGCAAGACGGCGGGTCTTCAAGCCGCGGTTAGAGGCAGCTTATGTGAGAAGCCTTAGATCTTAGGATAAGATCGCCCCGGGGCCACCTGTCGGGCCTGGACCCCACTTGTAAGGCGTCCAACCTTGTCTATAAAAGGATCGGACCGCTACCGTTACAAACGATTTCCAATCTAACGCATACACATGCTACACACTCACACCAACAATACAACTCTACCGTGGAGTAGGTTATTACGCTCCAACGGCCCGGACCATGTAAAAACCACTGTCAATCTCTCCATAGAGGACTAAGTCCTGCCGATCAAGAACCTCCACGGGCTGCTCTCATAGCAGGTTCAGGGGAAGTGTCGCAAGAACACTTTGACATTTGGCACGCCAGGTAGGGGCTTTTTCCTCTAAAAGTGGTTGCGCTTTCACACAATGGTGTTCATCAAACGTGTGGATGGCGGTTTACGTGGCGGTCGTCCAGTGACTAGATCCATCACACGAGCGGCACATTCTGGTCCATCATGCCCTCACACAGATGCAGTTGGCCAGGGCGGCGTATTCGGGCACATCCCGGCCCAGTCGGCGCCCCTGGAGCCGCCGGCTGCAAGTCCGGAGAGCGCTCTGGCAGCAGCCAGGGCCCTTCTTCACCACCCACCGTCCTTGAACACTTCCTAGGGAGCGGCTTAGCAGTGGGTCCAAGACATCGACCGCTTCATCGTTGTGGCCATCAACTCTCCCAATAGAGGGAGGCGTCACGTGTCGCTATCGCGCACGCCATACATGGACCATCGCACCGCCGACTCCCATTCCACCAGGCTTACTAGCGCTGGTCGGATCCCCACGGAGGACCTGAGGGCCGAGCTTGACCATCATCAAGCTCGGATAGATGGTCGCATCATCATCGAGCGGCAGCGGGAGAGACAATGCAACCTTGATGCCGAATACAGCCCTCAAGGGCCTGAGCAGGAGGCGCCCTCCTCCAAGGTGCACCACAGGTAAACTCTCCGCTGCCGTCTCACCTGGATTATGTTGGGTCGACCGCCCCTCTGTAGTACTCTATGCAGCAGGTGCCGCAGTAGCAGTACTTAGCACAGCCGGTACCACAGCAGTAGGTGCCACAGCAGCAGGCTCTGCAGCAGCCGCACTTTGCGTAGTAAACCCTCCTGGGGAATGCTATTCTGTACGCCTCTCCAGCGAAGCCCATCAGAGGGTGTGCGGCCTTAGCTCCATACCTCTGCTTGGTGACGTGGTCGCTCAAGTTCCGGCCACACCTGCCAGAGAAGTTTGACAGAAGCGTCAACCCAGCCGAGTTCTTGCAGATCTACACCACGACACTCCTTGCTGTAGGAGCGGTGAGCTCATACTAGCGAACTACTTCCCCGTCGCACAGACCAGCTCGGACCGGTCATGGCTGATGAACCTACCCCAGGGGTCTATAACCTTATGGGATGAGCTCTGCTGGCAGTTCAAGACAAACTTCGGCAGCTCCTACACGCGCTCTGACACCGAGCTTGACCTCCACGCTGTGCGTTAGCAACCCAAGGAGACGCTGTGATCATTCATCCAACGTTTCTCTCAGGTATGCAACTCCATCCCCAACATACCGAATGCTTCTATCATAGTGGAATTTTGGCAGGGAGTGCGTGATAGGAAGATGCTCGAGAGGTTAGCCACGCACAACGTGTAAGATGTCTCCGAGCTCTTCTCCATCGCTAACCGGTGCGCCAGGGCGGTAGAAGGCCGTGATTGGCACACCTAGCCTGCCCCCGGGGTGGGCGGAGCCAAGCAAACCGGTGAAGGTGCCATTACACCGGGTAGCAGCAAAAAGAATAACAAGAATCGGGGCAGCGTCCAGAACAAGCCACTGCATGGGGCACCCGTCGCGACGGCACCTGCGACCGGTGGTGGCAAACCCCCACGCCCCAAAAAATGCCTACGTCAGCCACCTGCTACTAATGACGGCGTCGAGCCCTGCCTAGTGCACAAGACTCGCGACCACACCGCGAGCGAGTGCCGAGAGATCAAGAGATGCGCCGAGCGATTCCAAGAGCGGGCGTAGCAGCTTCCCAACAAAGCCCCCTTCCGCCAGCGGTAGGGCAAGAAGAATGTCAACCCCAAGGTTGACGACGACGAGGAGATGGAGTACCAGAAGGAGGAATGGGCCGTCAAGGTGGTCCACCAAGACGAGGACTCCGACGTCAGCAGCGACCACGAGCGTCGCAAGACACTCCATGTCATCTTCGGGGGGTCTTGGGACCCCGTATCCTGGAATGCGGTTAATACCTTGCTTGGAGTAGTGGCTTCAATAGCTCATGGTCCTGCTCCAGCGCTGCACCACAAGTGGAAGAAGACACCAATCAACTTTGACGCCTCCTACTGCCCCAAGAACATGGCAGGAGATGAGATCCTGCCCCTCCTGGTCGCCCCCATCATTGCCAACATCAAGCTCCACTACGTCTTGATAGATGGAGGGGTTGGCCTCAACCTCATCAGCCTTGCATCCTTCGACCAGCTGCAGATTGCGGTGTCCAAGCTCACCCCCTCGAGCCCGTTCTTGGGGGTGGGTTAGGGAATATCATCTCATATGGCAACATCCATCTTCGGGTGACCTTTGGGACACCCAAAAACTGCAGGACAGAGAGCATCCTGTTTGAAGTCACGAATGTCAACCTTCACTTCAACGCCATCATCGGCAGGCCCGCCCTGTACCGATTCATGGTCATAGCCCACTACGACTACCTTGTCCTGAAGATGCCGACCCCCTCCGGCGTCCTCAAGATCCGCAGATACTGCACTGCTGCGGTGTTAGCCTTGGAGAAGCTCCAAGCCCTCACAGCAGACCCAGCACCTGCCCCGGGCGACGCTGGACGAAGTCAGCCTCCGCCGATCACGCGTCAGTGCTACTCGTCTGTTGATCCCCGTCTGCAGCCTTCCGACAACAACGACGCTCCCGTCAAAGCTGTCAAGCTCAGTTCCAGCTCTGCTCAGACCACCCGCAAGGCGGGGGGCACTACAGGAATCTTGATGATTTGCGACAGCCAGGGCCGTCGCAAATAAGGGAAAAGTCATCGCAATTAAGCTATTTGCGACGGTTTTTGGCCGTCACAAATAAGACGTCACAATTAAGCTTATTTTATATGGCCACCGTCACAAATAAGGCTATTTGCAATGGCTCGCAGCGGCTGTCGCAAGTTATGGCCTGGGGCTGGTGGGCCCTGCACCTGTATTTGCGATGGCCAGGCCGTCGCAAATAAGTTCAGTCGGCAGGGCCCCACATGTCCTCCTCCAGGACCCACTGCGACGGCCAGGCCGTCGCAAATAGTAGAGGCTTAATTACGACGGCCTGGAACCTTATTTGTGACTGTATTGTATAAAAAGCCGCCGCAAATAAGGTTTTTCATTAAAAAAAAAACAGAAAATACTACTCGGCTCGATGGCCAGAATCACAGAACAACATTACAAACAACATCACAATAACAAACAGCATGACAATCACAAACAACATCGCAATATCGTCGATACATCTCACATGACCATCAACAAAGCAAACAAGGGCTCACTCGCCCATCTGACCTCCGAAGCCACCTCCAAAGTCGAAGTCATCGTCGCGCTTCATTCCAGGTGGTAGTAGCGATGGCGACGGAGTTTGTGCAGCTGTCGCAGATCCATGCAATTAATGAAACTTTGAGTTAGAATATAAATGCATCAACATCTCTCTCCCTCCCTTCCTCTCCCTCTATCTTCATCTAGATCCCCCTCTCTTCCTCTCTCTTTTCATTTCTCTCTCTCTCTATCTCAATCTATCTTTCTCTCTCACTCTATCTCTCTATTGCTATCCTTTTCTCTCTATCTTCCTCCCTCTATCTCCATCTACATCTCCCTCTCTCCCTCTATCTTCCTCTCCCTCTATCTCCATCTACATCTCCCTCTCTCTCTCTTCATTCCTCTTGCACTCTATCTAACTATCTCTCACTCTTTCTTCTATCTCTCTCTTTCTTCTATCTCAATCCTTTTCTTCTATCTAACTATCTCCCTCTTTCTTCTATCTCAATCTTTTTTCTCTATTTTCCTCCCTCTTCTAACTCCATCTCTAACTCTATGTAACTATCTCTCACTATCACTCTATTCTCTCGCTTTATTTTTGTTAAATGGAGATAAAATTAGAATTGTTAAGTTAACATAGAAAATTACCTGACCCGCAGAAGAAGGATCGCCTAGAAGGCCCGGTATTGGCGGTAGCTGGATCCCCCCGAGACCTTGTGCCCGAGCCATGGCCTGTCATTGCAAACATTAAATGTTACCTATTAGTAAATCATTTACGCTGAATTAAATGAGAAATTTAGTTTTCATTTTGTTACCTCCATCGTGTCCCGCATTTGCGCCATCCAGGCTGCCTGGGAAGAGATTGTGGCCTCCATTGCGATCCTTTGGCGTTCCGCCTCCTCCTGTCGCCTGAGGTTCTCTTCTACAGTTTGTCAGAGGGACTGCATCTCAATGTCCCTCTGCGATATGCGGCGACCTACTGTGCCCACCGATGAAGCCTGCGTGGAGCTGCCTCTCGCAGGTCTCCCCGCCCTCGAGTCGACAATTCCGTCGAATATGGCGAGCCTATAAAAAGGGAGTCAGTAATATGAAATTGAAATATCTTGAATACTTTGAATTGAAAATGATAAAATGACTTGTAAACTCACCTTCCGTGTGCTTTTCCACCTCCACTTGCATATGCGGCTTGAGGATCAATTGGTTCATGCTCCCAATCGAAATTTTCGATGTGTATCTTCCTAGCCTCCTCCCCGTACTTAGCCTGCAAAACAAGAAAATCGTGTAAGTTCAACAATCTATATAGTTATATTTAATATGAATGATTTCTAAACTTACCAATCGCTCGGCTGCAACCTGACTGCACCCTGTCGGCTGAGAAGGGTCCCTGTGACTTCTCTTCCAGATCTCAGCAGGAGTCGCAACACCCCCGTCTCAGCAGGATCCTGTCAATACATGTTAGTACGAACAATATATTATGAATATATAAACATAAGTTACATACACATACCATGCGTTTAGCTAAACGCAAGTGGCTATCTTGGTCGTGCATGCTCTTCCCCTCGACCCCTCTGCAATCTCGAGCCTTCTCGGACTTAGCTTTACACTCATCACTAGCCGAGTAGCGACAAAGGGCCCGAAATGCATCGGTCTGACCCTGCAACCAGCTCACGTGGCCCTGCACATAGTTGGAAGTCGTTAAAAATACCATCGAGGAAATTATCAGAAAAAAATACTTACTACACCCCACGTACCTGCGCATACTCCTCCTCCGTCAGGTGCCTCTCGCTCTCTTGCCGGAAGTGTAGCACATGGTGCTGGTTTGCCCTCAAGTGCTCATTAATAATTTGAATACGAGCATTCGACAAAGCTTGTCGAAGCGCCTTGGCAGCGTTGTAGTGAAACACTCTCCTCGCATCCTCAACCAGGCGAGGGTCGCTTGGGTCCTCTAAATTAAACCTTGCTTGTGATAAAGAATATATTGAAGAGATGTTCATTACAAGAGTTTAAGAGTTAAAACTTAGAAACTATTTTTAACATACTTACCATAAAATCGGCCCATACGGCCTCCTGGAGGTTGCTGTGCTCCTGGTGATGGACGCGCGCGTAGTCATCCCATGAAAGAGCAGGCACCCCGTCGATGACCCCGGGATAGTGCAAACGCACTAAGGACCCGAGGACACCGTTCACCGGTCTTTGGTGTCTCTCACCGATGAAAGACATTTCGTCCCAAACCCTGTAAGATATTTATTGATTCCTTACTTAAGTAACCAAAAGAAACCAGAATTGAACACTATAATTTTTGTTACCTGTCTCCGACCGGATGAATCACGATCCTCTATGAAGGGACCAGTGGAGGACCGACAAAGTGAGTCCTCCTCGTCCTCCGCGTCTGTTGGGGTGCTACGTCAGGTGACCCAGAAGGCTCGTCACCAGCCGAGTCAAAAGGGTCAAGAACAGAAGGCTCTCCAGTTGAGGGCTGGCAGGCCGAGGGCTGGCTCACCGAAGGGTAGCCAAGGTCAACTGACGCCGCAACCTCTGAGTCAGTCGGTGAGGACTACAACATTCAAATATTACATAAGTAAGTTTAATGTGAAATCGAATTAAAGAATTTGTCAAAAACGAGTGAAATTTACCTGTGACAAAGCTCTAGAGCTGCTCATAACATGCCCCAGCAGCTGAGAGCATCTGCTCCCAGTCGACAAGGCACCAGCGAAAGCGTCCTCAGGTCTAGAGGGGTAGAACCTCCTCGTCGGCAGTACTTTCTTACCCTTCTTTGACGCCATCCTGTTTTAATTAGATAATCAGTAAATATGCAAATAAAATATACAAAATTCATGTTACTATCTTCAAGAAAACATTACCTGTAATCACTTTCAAAATTCATCAACATCATTATCATTTGCCTGTGCCCTACTCCTTAAACCAGGCCAACGATCTTCAATTGTGGCCTGTTCTAATTTTCGTTTTCGCATATCATATGCCTCTACATCTTCAACATCTTCAACATCTCCAACTAATTGATCGAGTCCGCACAATGATAAAAGTGTCTGAAAGTTGCCTAGAGGGGGGGGGGGGTGAAT
The DNA here is from genome assembly GCA_036927565.1 of Tuctoria greenei. NCBI lineage: Eukaryota > Viridiplantae > Streptophyta > Magnoliopsida > Poales > Poaceae > Tuctoria > Tuctoria greenei. The sequence goes on along the minus strand of JAYESD010000011.1, from coordinate 113,738,420 downwards.
AGGCTAATCGACCTGCAAATGACTGAATAAAACGAGATTAAATCACAGGGGGCGGACTAGTCCGGTCTGTGGGCGGACTAGTCCGGTCAGCCTGCGTGAAGAACCCTAAAAAGTGTTTCTAGCAAGTTTTAAAGGGTTTTTCTCGAGCCTACAAGTGAGGATATGTTTAAGACAAGTTTAGAAACTATCAACACAAGAGTGAGTCAAGTTTTAACAAGGTTAAGCAATGTGAGGCACAAGACAAGACTAGCAACCCTAGAGCTAAGTATGCGATAAACAAAATACGAAGAACACGGAGACGCAAGGATTTTATCCCGAGGTTCGATTCCACACAAGAATCTACGTCCCCGTTGAGGAGTCCACAAAGGACCGGGTTCACCAACCCTTCCCTCACCAAGTTTACCGCACGGGCCTAACTTGGTTCTCCACTATCTCAAAGTGCGAATACAAGATTCGTTGGGGCTTCTCACAATCTGAGGCTCCCACACCACAAAGATGATCAACAACGCAAACACACTCAACACACAGCTCACAAAGACTCAATGAGTGCAAGAGATCAAACCGGGAGCACAAGTGCGATGTTCTTCCTCTTCTCCACGACACTAAACCCTAATCCACTCAAGAATTAGTTTTAGAGGGAAAGTTGGCAAGAAAGAGGCTTAAGAGTGCTCCAAGTTGGCTGTGGCGGCGCTAGGGTTCAAGTCAGTTCAAGTGTTGGTTCAAAAGAACCCAGGGGACCTCTCTTTATAGAGGTCCCAAGCCCATACTGCTGACTTCAGCAGAAGGGCGGACTAGTCCGGCCTCAGGCCCGGACTAGTCCGGCCTAGGGGACCACTGACCTCTTGTCAGGCCCCGAAAGCTGACACGCTATCGTCACACTACCCACCAAACTTCAAATTCAAACGGTCACTTCAACAACGGACTAGTCCGGTCACCACCGGACTAGTCCGATCCCACACAGAGCCTTTTGCTCCGTGTGAAAACGGACTAGTCTGAGGACCACGGACTAGTCCGGCCCCAAGGGCGGACTAGTCCGGTCCTCCCAGACTTAGTCACAGAAGTACCTTCAACAAGTCCGTGGTTTTGAGACTTAGTCCCCAAAACCAACTCACTGCTACCCGGACTAGTCCGGCCACAGACGGACTAGTCCGATCTCAGTCAGACCCTTCCGGTCCGGCCGACAACGGACTTGGCCGGCCAGGAGCGGACTAGTCCGGCCACCTGCACGGACTAGTCCGGCCCTACTGCCAGACTGCTTATCCACTCTTTTCTCTCAAGGGGTTTGACCTCTAATACACTTTGATCTCCCAAACTTGATCTCAATGCACTTTACACGCGCACCCTCCTATTTCTACGGCTAGTCTAACTCAACACGCTAGAAACCCTAGTTTCTACGCTTCGAGTTGACTCCGTTTCCTTCCTTTTCCTTTTTGAGAGTTTGCGTCTCCGATCGAGTCCACACCTGTGCTAAGATCACTTGAGCTCATTAGCGACTTAATTGTCGTCATCAATCATCCAAAACCCACGGGGAACCTAGATGCACTTTCAATCTCCCCCTTTTTGGTGATTGATGACAACACATTAAGTCCTTCAACAATTAAGAGTATGGAAATTGGTTTTCATAACTTGTGTGTGTATGAATGACTCCCCCTCAATGTATGCAACATGTAAAAGAGGTGGAGGAGATCTTTCATACCCACACACGTTATGGTGGGGTGCCTACGTGATGTGCTCAACAATTGTGACAAGACATAAAGTGCATCAATATAATCATAGGATTGACAATAAGAGCATTATATTGATATTAAACAACATTAACAAGTCTTGCACAAATGTAAACATCCAAGAGCATGAATATATTACAAAACAAGTCCATAAATCACAAACACACCCACAAACGATTAACTCCCCCTTAACTCTCCCCCTTTGGCATCAAGGCACCAAAAAGGAAAAGAAGGGGGGGGGGGGAAACAAAGATCTACGAACTAGTCCTCGTCTTCGCCACTTCTACCCTCCGTGGCCTCGGAATCTTCGACGTCTTCCTCATGATCGACGGCGTCGTCGTCGTCGTCTTCGTCGGAGTTCCTTGCCGAGGGAGCAGCCCGAGAGGAGCTTCCATCCTCTTGGAGCTGCGCGAGCTCATCGGCGGTGAAGGTGGGAAAAGGAGTGATCTCCCCATCACTCACCTCCGGAGAGGACATCGGGACCTCCAACTTGTCGCACACTGCCTTAAGATATTTTTCTTAACGCTTGTGTGCCCTTTGAGCGCGGATCTCTTGCTTCCGGCAAGAAGTGAAGATCGCCTTGAAGCATTTGAATAAGGCACTCATTGATTGAGGCGGAGGCGGAGACGGAGGTGCCACAGGGCGAGATGGAGGATCTGCATTCTTGCGATGAGGAGGAACAGGAACATTCGGGGGCTTCTGAGGATGAAGCGGGCGATGCGACACGTCCTTGACAAAGGTCACGCCCGACACCTTCTCAATGAGGCACATGATGTAGGGGGCATACCCAAAAGCATGGTTGGGGGTATGCGAGATGTTGAAGATATCGTCGAAGATGTAATCGACGAGGTTGAACTTCTCTTCCCCATCGATCAGAAGTAGCAGGTGCCTCAAGTTCCCTTGAATCACCCCAGCATCACCGTCCTTCGGTGCTATCGTCCTTCTGAGGATTCTGTTCATAATGCTGTAGAAGGGCTTGATGTTGCGGGCGAGACCGGCATCAAATGGAACGTGACTTGGATACATATATGCCAGCTCTTCACGGTCCACGGCCTTAAGGTTAGAGATTATAATCTCATGATCCATGTGTGCCTCAAGCCCTAGAATCTTGGCAAACTCTGAGAAGGTGACTGAGTACTGCTCACCGTGGGTCATCCAAATAATTCTCCTGTCACCAGAGGTGGTGAAGTAGATGGTGGAGTAGAACTGCAGAATTACTTCGACATTCCAGTCATACTTGAAACCCATGATCTGCTTGAGGTCATGGCGCTCAGCGGCTTCGATGACGGCATCAAAAGCAGAGTGTTGCTTTTTGGCCATGTAATCCCAGTCAACCCATTGAGCTTCTATTACCGGCTTCTTCATCTGCTGATAGACTAGCCGGTAGTAGTCACAATGGAAGTCACACCAGAATCTGGGATCTGCCGTGCTCCTCTCAAACTTGTAGACCTTCTCGGTCCTCAGCCTCCTGGCCTTTTCAGCCCCTTTGCCATGAAACACATTAGCAGACAATTCCTTCTGCATGTTGGGGTTCCTTTCTGGTGTGTGAACTTCAAGGGGGCCAATGGAGGTGGCTTTCCCTTTCTCTTTGATCACAACACCTCCAGCTGCCTTCTTTGATGACATCTTGACAGCTGGCTTTTTCTTCTTTGGCTCGACAGGAGCCAGAGCCTTTCCCTTCTTAGGGTCACGCTCGACCCTGGGCTCAGGTTCCATTTGGGCTGGCTCCTTGCCCTTCGCCTTCTCGCCAACGGTGACGAGCTTCTTTCGCTTGGGGGCACTGGCCTCAGCAGCCCTGGAGTTGTGAGCCTCCCTGTCTTCCCTTTTCTTCTTCCTCAGCTCATTTAGGGACTCTGCGGTTGCTTGAGCTATGGCTTCTTCCTCATTGTAGATGCTCGCGGCAACTTTGGAGGCTTCGAGTGCCTTCAGCCGCCTCTCTTCCTTTGCCTTTTGCGCCTCTATAAGCGCAGCCTTGGTCCTTGCCTCGACAATTTGAGCTTTGGTTCGCCCCTCGGGGTTGAGACGAGGGGGGGAACGCTCCGAGTTCGACATGCTGCGAAAAGCATATAGAAATTAAGGTATGAGTCCAAGGAGAGGGAGCATTGCGGAAAAGATCTCGAGAAAAGAATAGAAGTAGGGTTTGCTCTGTGCAAACCGGACTTGTCTGCCAGGGGCCGGACTAGTCCGGGTTGCGCAGAATGAACCCTAACCCTAATCGATTCATCGACAAATCATCGAATCAGCGAGCAATACTCCTAGGCTATGATCGCAAGGGTATATGGAGCAACATTAATGAAGGTGTTCCTATCAAAAACTTTAAGAATCAAGAATGGGGCTAGTTTTTGAAGAACGAGGGAATACCTTCTCAAATCCGCTAGAGTCGACGAGATCGGAGATGGATCGCGAATGTGGAGCGCGGGGAAGTGATCCCTCACTCCCAAAGACTCCGATGCGTGGATTGGAGTCGAGATTTGGAGGTTGGAGCGCAAAATCGCCGATGGGGGGTGGTTGCTAGCGCGTGGGAGAGAGAGAGTCAAGTGAGAGAGGGAGAGGAGGGGTCTGGGCCGCCTGGGGGTTTTAAGTCCCCAGGGGCCGAACTAGTCCGGTTGAGGGGCCGGACTAGTCCGGTCAGCGGACCAGACCCAGACTAGTCCGGATCCGGACTTGTCCGGTTGAAGGGCGGACTAGTCCGGTTTGCGGACCAGCCGCGGACTAGTCTGGACCCGGACTTGTCCGTCAACAAGGGCGGACTAGTCCGGTTCGACTGGGCTGAGAAGCGATGCTTTGAGTTGCACACACACTATTGGTCCTTATGGATGGCAAGCAATACAAACATGATAATTAAAGAAAGAAAGTGATAAAAACATGATCAATTTTCAAGAAAAAGTTTTTTTAAACGGATTTTGAAGAGAAATCACGATAAAGAAGAGTTTTTCGAAATAGCTCAAAAAGTGAGAAATGTGGTTTAAGCCACATTCCTAGAATCCAAAATGTTGAGCTCACTTCTCAGCTCACAGAAACGCTTCTCATCAAGAGGCTTGGTGAAGATATCCGCGAGTTGATGTTCCGTCCTCACATGAGAAATTACGATATCTCCTTTCATTGAGTGATCTCGCAAGAAATGGTGTCGAATGTCTATGTGTTTGGTCCTAGAGTGCTCCACCGGATTATGGGCTATCTTGATGGCGCTCTCGTTGTCACACAAGAGTGGAATGTTGCGCAAGTTAATCCCATAATCCCTAAGGGTTTGTCGCATCCAGAGAAGTTGTGCACAACAACTTCCGGCTGCAACATATCCCGCTTCGGCGGTGGATAGAGCAATAGAGTTTTGCTTCTTGGAGGACCAAGACACTAGAGATCGACCTAAGAATTGGCATGTACCCAATGTGCTCTTCCTATCGACTTTGCACCCCGCATAGTCCGCATCGGAATATCCAATGAGGTTAAACTTAGATCCTTTAGGGTACCAAAGTCCTAGGGAGGGTGTGTGTACTAGATATCTCAAGATCCTTTTAACGGCGGTCAAATGACAAGCCTTAGGTGCCGCTTGAAAGCGTGCGCACATACACACACTTAGCATGATATCGGGCCTAGATGCACAAAGATAGAGAAGTGAACCAATCATAGACCTATATAACTTTTGATCCACACTAGGACCATCCTCATTTAGGTCTAGGTGTCCATTTGTCCCCATAGGGGTTTTGATGGGTTTTGCCTTATCCATGTCAAACTTCCTTAGAATATCTTGTGTATACTTAGTTTGACTTATGAACGTCCCTTCTTTGAGTTGTTTTACTTGAAATCCTAGAAAGAACTTCAACTCACCCATCATGGACATTTCAAACCTCTCCGTCATTATCTTGGAGAACTCATCACAAAACACCTTATTTGTGGAACCAAATATGATGTCATCCACATATATTTGGCACACAAAAAGATCTTCGTTGAAGTGCTTTGTGAAAAGGGTATAATCCGCTTTGCCTATCCTAAAACCATTTTCAACTAGAAAGTCTCTTAGGCACTCATACCAAGCTCTAGGAGCTTGCTTGAGGCCATAAAGAGCCTTTCGCAATTTGTAAACATGGTTAGGATAGTCTTGGTCTTCAAACCCTGGAGGTTGCTCTACATAAACTTCTTCCTTGATTGGGCCATTAAGGAATGCACTCTTAACATCCATTTGGTAGAGCTTGAAGTCATGATGAGTAGCAAAGGCTAGTAATATCCGAATTGACTCAAGCCTAGCTACGGGAGCAAAAGTCTCATCAAAATCATTTCCTTCAACTTGTGAGTACCCTTTTGCCACAAGTCGTGCCTTGTTCCTAGTTACCACGCCATGCTCATCTTGTTTGTTGCGGAACACCCACTTGGTTCCAACAACATTAGCTTGTGGGCGCTTGACAAGCTCCCAAACCTTGTTCCTTTCAAAGTTATTGAGCTCCTCTTGCATGGCAACTACCCAATCCGGATCTCTTAAGGCATCTTCAACCTTATGGGGTTCCAAGGATGAGACAAAGGAGAAATGCTCACAAAAGTTTGCAACACGTGAACGTGTTGTTACTCCTCTTGTGATATCTCCTAGAATGTTGTCAACGGGATGATCCCGTTGAACACTTTGATGAACACGAGGATGCGGAGGTTGAGCTCTTGAATCACTTGCTTCATCTTCTTCACTTTGGTCTCCCCCTTGATCCAAGCCGCCCCCCCTTGATCTTCATTCCCATTATTGTTTTGGGGAGTATCTAGTGGATCTCCAACTTGTCCAATGGGGGTTTGACCTACTTCATAATGATGATGGTCACTTGGGCTTTGAGATGGTTCTTGTGGGCGAACATCTCCAAGTGCCATTCTCCTTAGAGCTTCTAGTGGAGATTCCTCTTGATCAAGGGCATGTTGATCAACTTGCTCCACTTGAGATCCATTGGTTTCGTCAAACACCACGTCACGTGCTACTTCAACAATTCCGGAGGATTTGTTGAAGACACGGTATGCATGAGTGTTTGAGTCATATCCAAGCAAGAAACCTTCATCGGACTTTGAAGCAAACTTCGAAGTCCTAGGCTTCTTGTTGAGGATATAACACTTGCTACCAAAAACACGAAAGTAAGAAACATTGGGTTTCTTACCAACGAGAAGCTCATAAGGAGTCTTCTTGAGGAGGCGATGAAGGTACAATCGGTTTACGGCATGGCAAGCGGTGTTAACCGCTTCCGCCCAAAACCGGTCCGATGTTTTGTACTCATCTAGCATTGTCCTTGACATCTCAATGAGCGTCCTATTCTTTCTTTCGGCAATTCCATTTTGTTGTGGAGAATAGGGAGCGGAAAACTCATGCTTGATGCCTTCCTCATCTAGGAACTCTTCTACTTGCATGTTCTTGAATTCGGTGCCATTATCACTCCTTATAGCCTTTATCCTTAAGGTGAACTCATTTTGAGCTCTCCTTAGGAATTTCTGGAGGACACCGGGGGTTTCACTCTTATCATGCAAGAAGAACACCCAAGAATATCTAGAGAAGTCATCAACGATGACTAGACCATACTTGTTGCCACCGATGCTAATGTAAGCAATGGGGCCAAAAAGATCCATATGGAGTAACTCCAGAGGTCTAGTTGTCGTCATGACATTCTTAGAGGGGTGTTGAGCTCCTACTTGCTTTCCCGCTTGACACACACCACATGGCCTATCCTTTTAGGTACCCAAGCGGAGTTGGGTCCTCTCACGTTAGTAGTTAGGCATTTGGGCACCCACACGCAAGGCTTGGGGCTCTTGCGGAGTGGCCCAACATATCTAGCAAACACTTTGTCGTGTTTGTTCCTCTTTAGCACATAAGATGCATCAAAATCATGAAATAAAGGATGCGATTCAGATTTAGGCATTTTGCTGCTAGAGGGTGAGTTCTTTTCAATTTTAGTTGGTGATGAACTCCCCTTAACGAAGACAATCATGTCTTTGCCATACTTGGAGGTTTTGGCGTTATGCCTTCCACCTCTAGTATAGCCAAGACCATCCTTGACATGGGGAGGTCTTGTGTTGGTGTATGCACTTCGTGCATACGCCACCTTCTCCTTGTCAAAGATGGCACCCTTAGGTGCTTGCTTGCCTTGTGCTGAGTTGAGTTCATCCTTAAGCTTAAGGATTAAGTTAGAGCACTTGCAAGGCGGAGTTGCATTGGATGAGGCCTTTGAGACGGTTGAGCTCTTGGAGGAAGAGGCTACATTGTTCTTGAGAGACTCAACTTGAGACTCAAGGATTTTGTTAACTTTTGACAAGTTCCCAAGTTCATCTTTGAGCTCAATTGTCTTCTTCTCAAGACTTGAACACGTTTTCTTACTTAGAGCAAGTTTGTGTTCCAATGCCTTGCTCTTCTCTCTTTCGAGCTCAAGGAGCTCATCAAGCTCTCGACATCTCTCCTTCTCAAGGATGAGCATGTCCTCTTGTCTATTGATGAGATCCTCCTTCTCAAAGATCTCATCCATAAGCAATTTCATCCTTCACAAGGTGCTTTTGCTTATGTCCTTAAACATGTGTTCATTCTCACTAGCACTATCAAATTCGTCTTGAGAGGAGGTTGTGGAGGAGGGATGAGATGTTACCTTTCTCTTTCCCTCCCTTGCCATGAGGCAAGTAGGTTTGTAGTCGTTGAGGTTGGGGAAGAGCTTGCTTCCCTTGGAGCTCCTCCCGATGGCTATGGTAGCCATCTTCTCCTCTTCTTCTTCGGAGGAGGACTCATCGTTAGAGTCCCACTCCTTCCCCAAGTGTGCTTGTCCGGAGGGCCTCTTCTTCTTGAAAAATTTCTTGTCTTGAGGCTTGCCCTCCTTCTTCTTCTTCGCTTCTTCATGTGGGCAATCAGCGATAAAGTGCCCATACTCGCCACAATTGTAGCAAGACCTTTTTGATTTGGGCCTAGCTCTTTCCTTCCCTTTGCCCTCATGGTTGTATCCACCTTTCTTCCTCCTCATCATTCTCCTAAACTTGTTGATGAAGAAGGCCTCTTCCTCATCGGTGTCGAGGCTCTCCTCATCACTTTCCTCTTGCTCCTTTGAAGAGGGTGTTGCCTTGAGTGCAACGTTCTTCATCTTGGAGGCGGTGAATTTCTGAAGGTCGTTGTAGAAGAGCGCCTCCTTCTCCATGATCTCGTGGTTAATGATCCTACCAAGGACCTCCTCCGGGGTCATTTGAGTGAACCTCGGGCTTTCTCGAATCATGGAGCAAAGGGTGACGTTCCTAGGCATAAACGCCCGGATCATCCTCTTCACAACCTCGTGGTCGGTCCACTTGGTGCAGCCATATGATCGGCTCTTGTTGATAAGCACCTTCAACCGGTTGTACATGTCTTGAGGGGATTCACCATCCAAGATGGCGAATCTCCCAAGCTCTCCTTCGATGAGCTCAATCTTGGCCTCCTTGACCACCCGATTTCCTTCATGCGCCGTCTTGAGGGTGTTCCATATGTCTTTGGCCACCTCAAGACCATCGACACGGTTGAACTCATCTCTTGAGAGAGATGAGATAATCACACCCGCAGCTTGAGCGTTGCGGTGGATGAGGATGGCTTGTTCTTGCGTGATGTTGTCCTCATCCTTCGGGATCTCCACCCCAGTCATGACAATTTGCCACAATGCCAGATTGAGTGACACGAGGTGGATCTTCATGTTGTGTTTCCACATCCCGTAGTCAGTTCTATCGAATTGAGGAGGTTTCCCCAATGGGATGGAGAGGTAGTGATTGTTGGAGGCAAGGCGTTCATAGTTGAACCCTTGCCGGTTGTAGTTGACCCCGCCGCCACCACTTGATGAGCTTGACGGCTCAACCACAGCAATCTTCAACTTCTCCCGGAGCTTCGCCTTGAGCTGGCGAGTCTCCTCATCATCCGTTGGCTTGTCTTGATAAGCCATTGTCTCTTCACGTGTCGGTTGAGAGTCGTTGGTCGACACCTCTTCAAACACCACTCCGGCCATCTCTCCGAGTTGTTAGACTCTTTGTGGAGAGTCCTGCTCTGATACCAATTGAAAGTTGCCTAGAGGGGGGGTGAATAGGCTAATCGACCTGCAAATGACTGAATAAAACGAGATTAAATCACAGGGGGCGGACTAGTCCGGTCTGTGGGCGGACTAGTCCGGTCAGCCTACGTGAAGAACCCTAAAAAGTGTTTCTAGCAAGTTTTAAAGGGTTTTTCTCGAGCCTACAAGTGAGGATATGTTTAAGACAAGTTTAGAAACTATCAACACAAGAGTGAGTCAAGTTTTAACAAGGTTAAGCAATGTGAGGCACAAGACAAGACTAGCAACCCTAGAGCTAAGTATGCGATAAACAAAATACGAAGAACACGGAGACGCAAGGATTTTGTCCTGAGGTTCGATTCCACACAAGAATCTACGTCCCCGTTGAGGAGTCCACAAAGGACCGGGTTCACCAACCCTTCCCTCACCAAGTTTACCGCACGGGCCTAACTTGGTTCTCCACTATCTCAAAGTGCGAATACAAGATTCGTTGGGGCTTCTCACAATCTGAGGCTCCCACACCACAAAGATGATCAACAACGCAAACACACTCAACACACAGCTCACAAAGACTCAATGAGTGCAAGAGATCAAACCGGGAGCACAAGCGCGATGTTCTTCCTCTTCTCCACCACACTAAACCCTAATCCACTCAAGAATTAGTTTTAGAGGGAAAGTTGGCAAGAAAGAGGCTTAAGAGTGCTCCAAGTTGGCTGTGGCGGCGCTAGGGTTCAAGTCAGTTCAAGTGTTGGTTCAAAAGAACCCAGGGGACCTCTCTTTATAGAGGTCCCAAGCCCATACTGCTGACTTCAGCAGAAGGGCGGACTAGTCCGGCCTCAGGCCCGGACTAGTCCGGCCTAGGGGACCACTGACCTCTTGTCAGGCCCCGACAGCTGACACGCTATCGTCACACTACCCGCCAAACTTCAAATTCAAACGGTCACTTCAACAACGGACTAGTCCGGTCACCACCGGACTAGTCCAATCTCACACAGAGCCTTTTGCTCCGTGTGAAAACGGACTAGTCTGAGGACCACGGACTAGTCTGGCCCCAAGGGCGGACTAGTCCGGTCCTCCCAGACTTAGTCACAGAAGTACCTTCAACACGCTAACCCGGACTAGTCTGGCCCCACGGGCGGACTAGTCCGTTCTCACTCAGGACCTCTTGGTCCGGACTCAAACGGACAAGTCCGTGGTTTTGAGACTTAGTCCCCAAAACCAACTCACTGCTACCCGGACTAGTCCGGCCACAGACGGACTAGTCCGATCTCAGTCAGACCCTTCCGGTCCGGCCGACAACGGACTTGGCCGGCCAGGAGCGGACTAGTCCGACCACCTGCACGGACTAGTCCGGCCCTACTGCCAGACTGCTTATCCACTCTTTTCTCTCAAGGGGTTTGACCTCTAATACACTTTGAGCTCCCAAACTTGATCTCAATGCACTTTACACGCGCACCCTCCTATTTCTACGGCTAGTCTAACTCAACACGCTAGAAACCCTAGTTTCTACGCTTCGAGTTGACTCCGTTTCCTTCCTTTTCCTTTTTGAGAGTTTGCGTTTCCGATCGAGTCCACACCTGTGCTAAGATCACTTGAGCTCATTAGCGACTTAATTGTCGTCATCAATCATCCAAAACCCACGGGGAACCTAGATGCACTTTCAGTGTCTGTCAACTCTTCTTCTTGGTACACTTCTTCAACGTCTTTGCTATCATGGTAACCATCATCCCCAGGAGTATATAACCGCTCACAAGAATTCACCTTATATACCACCGACCAAGCACTGAGCTTCGTGCATGGATAAGGTAGATAATACACTTGTTCCACTTGATGTGCAAGAACAAATGTATCGTAACCTCGTAGTCGGTCCCTATGTTTCACTTCCACCATTCCAAATTGGTTTTCTCGAGTTCCATGAGTGTGATCAAACCAGTCACAGTCAAAGAAGACAACTTGAAGGGTCTTATTTCTGGTAAAAGTAAATTCAAGGATTTTGTTAATGATCCCATAATAATCGGTTAAATTCCCTTCAGTGTCCATTGCTCTCGTCACAACACCGGAATTCGATGTTGCCACGAGAGGACGAAGAGCTTCAAAATGAGTTGTACGGAATCGAAAGCATTTACGTCATATCGACCATAGCTTCTAACATTCACCAATCCATAAGATAGCTACCGCAAATCTTCATGGACATTGTGAGTCCGACACTATCATAAATGATCATAAGTTAAATAATACTTCTTTAATAATAGTAAATTATAATACATTGAAGACGAGAGAATATTACATAATCTCGAAACCAGGATAGGAAACTCTACCCCCCATTTATTCCTTCTTTTTGCATCCCTTCTACTTGTTTGGCCATAGGTTGATGCCTATGTGGCCAACATTGTCTGTGGAACTCGTTGAACGTGAAAAAACATCTTTTAGAATACATATGTAGCAAAATATGTCGATTACCATAAATGTAGGACAAACACTTACTCGAAGTATTCCTGCATGCCTTCTATATTTGCGTACATGTAGAGTAAAGCAACAGTCCTGTCATGTTCGGATAGCACGTAGGTCGTGTAGCTACCAACGGTGGTGCCTCTCGTCTGAAAAATGGAAAGGTCGCTTAAAGGGGGTGTTTCGTCCATATTGTACCGCATCGTCGAAGTATTGATATTGCTTTCTTCCACAAAGTAGACACTTGAAAAGTATCCTACTTCCTTAAGAGCATATGCTTTAGCGATGCACCCTTCCACCCTTGCCCCGTTGCCAACCATTGGTTTCAGATATCGTAGCACTCTTTCAATGTGATTAATCCACCTGTATTGCACAGGACCACCAACTTTAGCTTCGAATGGAAGATGGATAAGCAGATGTTGCATTAGATTGAAGAAACCCGGTGGAAATTTTTTTCCATCTTACATAAAAGTATGGGTATATCCTTCTCTAACTTATCCATCATCCCGATCTTGATTTCTTTAGCACAAAGCTGTCTATAGAAATAGCTGAGTTTGGCTAAAACCTTCCACATCGCATCATCTAGATAGCCTCGAAACATAACAAGTAAGAGTCTTTCCATTATAATGTGATAATCATGACTCTTCAACCCAGTGAGGTTTCCTGTGTTCACATTTACAGCTCATTTCAGGCTAGCTGCGTAACCATCTGGGAATTTCAAAGTTTTCATCCATTTCATAACTTCTTTCTTTTCTTTCGATCGAAGACAGAAAGAAGCACGTGGCTTCCCACCACTTTCAAAGATTTAAAGAGTTAGACGGTGACAAATGTCTGCCAAATCTAGTCTAGCTTCGTAATTGTCTTTCGTTTTGCCAGGCATATCCATGCAAGTGCTTATGATACTTTCACTAATGTTACGCTCCTGATGCATGACATCAATGTTGTGCATTAGAATCAATGACTTCACATATGGTAGCTCCCAAAGTCCACATATGTGAGTCCAATTGTGTTCCTCTCCATAACCTACAAAATATCCACGATGACCTTCATCAGGCACCAGTTTGTTCAACATATCAGAAATTTCTGACCCATTGAGACGCTTCAGTGGTCCTTTAGTGACAACAATATTCTTTCGAAAGACATGCCTCTGCTGCCTAAATATGTGATTCCAGGGCAGCCAATGTCTGTGACAATCGAAGTAAGATATCTTGCCTCCATGAGTTAGTCAAAAGCAATCCGTGTCTGAAGCACATATCAGACACGTCAGACAACCGTGAGTGCTCCATCCGGAAAACATGTCATATGTCAGCAAATCATGGACGGACCACAAATAAGCAGCTCAAAGGTTGAATGTTTGCTTCTTGTAACCGTCATACGCTTCGACTCTTGTCCACAAGACTTTCAATTCTTCGATCAATGGTTTTAACATCACGTTGAGACGTGACCCGGGATGATCAGGTCCAGGTACAATGAGGCTGAGAAAAATGAACACGTTCTTCGTACAAAAAGCAGGTGGCAGGTTGTACGGAATGACAAAGATGGGCCAACAGGAGTATGGCGTGGAGTTCGTACTGAACGATGAGAATCCGCCTGTTGCTAATCCTATGCGAACATTCCTCGCATCACGAGAAAAGTCTGGATTGAAACAGTCTAGTGCCTTCCATGCATCACCGTCGGACGGATGCGTCAAGAATTCTTTGTTCTCACGTTTACCTTCTTTGTGCCATCTCATGTATCTTGCGGTTCTTTTTGAAAGAAACATACACTTCAACCGAGGTGTCACAGGAAAGTAATGAAGCTGCTTATGTGCGACATCTGTCCTCACATTATCGCCATCATCATTAACAACTTCAATATACCTCGGTTTACCACATTTTAAGCACATCTTCTCATTGGCGTGCTCTTTCCAGAATAGCATGCAGTTGTGTGAGCACACATCGATTTTCTCATACTTCATACCGGGTCCAGATATCTTGATCTTTTACTGATACATATCCGGTGGCGCTTTGTGAGGTTGTGGAAGGATATCGCAGATCAATTTCATGAGATCATTGTAGCAGTTGATGGAAAAAAGTACTTGGACTTAATTGCCATAAATCTAGTCAAGAAAGCAAGTATGGTCACAACCGTGTGTTCATGCAACGATTCTTGTGATTTCTTCAGCTCCTCGAAGAACTTCTCTGCCTCATTTGTAAGAGGATCCTCCGCTTCCAGAGCTTCTAGCATCTCATCCATCCTATCAAACTCTGTTATATCATCATCCTCATCCACTTCTGCTATGACTTGAGAATTATTCTCGCTGTGAAAGGCCCACATTTCATAATCTGGAGTGAAACCGTTTCGACATAAGTGAAATGAAAGCTCCAATCTTCCCAAAAACTTGGTGTTCCGGCATTTTGTACATGGGCACCACACCATATCTTCCGTTGACAACGAAAATGCTCGATCCAAAAATTTATCTAACTTGATGTACCACACATCCGAGTGACCACCAGTTCTGCTCTTCCAGCAAGTATACATCCAACTGTAGTCTTCACCCATGTTTGACTCTGCAGTTTAACGCGAAAGAAATTATCATTAATGTATATAGTACCACCTTGACGCATACGGTACCACTACAATGGTCTACGCGGCACGATCACACTTATTGTGTGTCGTTCCCTTCCGGTTTGGTCACTTAACCCTAACGATTCATCAATGTTTGATTATCATCCATCTCACAAATCACTAAATTTCGGCAGCATAACGCTGCCTATTTAACACTACACCCCCTATCCGGTGCAATTCTTAAAGTACAAAGGGGGGCAACTGGTTAGCTGGGAAACCTGTTGCCTTACGGATGTTGCGACTCAAAGACACATACTCGCAACATATGTTTTTCAGAGTTTTCATCGTCTTATAAGTACTCACAAACACGCGCGATGTGAACGGGGGGTCTTGCGGCGGAGACATATATGGTTACAAACTTTTAGGGTTAGTAATGGGCCGCCCGACCCATATACACTTAACCCTATTGATTCACCTCCAGTCACGTGTCACGATCGTGACCCACACTGCAGCGGCGTCGTTCTCTCTTTGCCCGACCTCGAATGAAGGTTAGGGTTGAACCCGATGGGCCGTATATATGCTACATATACGATGCCTACTTTACATACGACGGCCCTTTTGTTTAGCCGTTTCTATACATAATACATAAGCATAAAAAATATTAAAGAAAACATAAGCAATTAAATTTTAAACACAAAACAATAAACGAGAGCAATAATACAAATCTTAAACATTATTAAATAAAACCTAAGCATAACAACTAATCATCAAGAATTAATTCGCATAACAATTAATCATCAAGAACAATTAACAACTAAATAGCATAACAACTAATCATCAATTAACAATTAACAACTAGTTAACAATAACCTAATAATTAATTCACATAACAACTAATCATAAGAACAATTAACAACTAAATAGTATAACAACTAATCATCGTATAACAATTAACAATTAATATACTTGTGCGGCGTGGAGCAGCAGGCCGGCGGCGTCGGACGGACGACAAAGGCGTTGGAGGAGGCCGACGGCGCTGCTGTCCGGTGCTGGGGGCGGCGGGGGTGCGGCGAAGTCAGGCGCAGAGGGCACAGGGGCAGGACGGCAGGGGCGGGAGCGCCGCGAGTGCGGCGACGCCGCGGTGCCTAGGGCGCCATTGGGGTGGGCCGGCGACGGGGGCGCAGGGGCGGCGGGGTCGGGCGGCGGCTAGGGCGCGGAGGTGCGCCTGGAGCCGGGGGCGGGCTGGCGGCGGGCGCGCAGGGGCGGCGGGGTCGGGGGCAATGGGGGCGCGGCAGGGTGGCGGGGGCGCGACAGGCGGCGGCAGTGGAGGTGAATCGTGAATGAAGTGTCGGGGTCGGAGGGTCCTAATATTAGCCCTAATTTGCGATGGCGGCCTTAATTGCGACGGCCTTAACTTATGGCCGTCGCAATTAACAACTTATTCGCGACGGCTTTGTTATTTGTGACGGCCTACGGTTGGCCGTCGCAAATAAACTCTTATTTGCGATTACCCAAGGACTGGCAGTCGCAAATTAGACCTTATTTGCGATGGCCTAGTTATTTGCGACGGCCACCGACATGCCGTCGCAATTTAGTTTATTTGCGATGGCTGGCTGTCGCAAATAAACTTAGCCATCACAAATGATCGCGTTTCCTGTAGTGGGGCCAAGGCAGAAAGTAGGGACTCCTGCTTATCGTCCCACTGGTAGCTATCGATGACAAGTTGCCCAACAACTGTCACAGCAATCCTCGGAGCTTTGGGCACCCCTATATGTTAATATTCACTTAGTAGTACAACATGAAGGTTTTCATAGAGTTTAGGAGCAACATTTAGGACAACCAAGCCCTGGGAGGTCCAGGTCCAGAGTGCGCAGTTAGC